>CM052648.1:193444955-193480587 GCA_028533165.1 Leontopithecus rosalia
GCCAGGCAGACACGAAAGACAGATGATAACACGGCTCAAAGACAGACTCCAGCTCACCAACCAGTTGAAGGTTTTGGGACTGGGTTTTTTCAGACAACGATCTACATTTCAGCTTCCAAATGTGTACAGCTACACAAAGGCCTGGATGCTGGGTGCTATGCACACCACAGGACGGTGGAAAGAACCAACTCATTCGATTTGAGAATTTGTCACTCACCACGCATAAATGTTTTTCTTGGAGAAATGTCTTTTTTAGTGTAATTGAAGAATATTAAAAAGAACGTACTTTATGAAACTTCTCAGGCAGTTCAAGTAACACTGAATGAAGTAAAAGAGGCCCACTGACTTATAAACTGTGAATCCAACTGCTGCAATCATGCCACCTGTGCTGTTGCTGGGCAAAGCTACATGGGGACTGAGAACCATGAAATGATTTTCAGATGAATGTCTAGAAAAAATGAAAACAAAAATAGAGCTGATAAATCTAGATATTCGGTAATTCAAAAAATATAAATCTTGAATTCCTGGCACCAATTTTAAAAAACGTTAGACTCTGACAAGATCCTCTTCCTTAGGGCACATTCTTAACAGCTTTGATGTGTAAAAACACAGCATCCTGCACAGGACACACGCATGTCTCCAGTGTGGCGGGCAGCGTCACTCAGCGGCGAGCTCTGCGGCATGCTGTGCTCCCACAGGCGGTGCTACGGCTCTACCTGACTGTTGTGTGAATATTAAAAACCATGCAGAAATCTCCTAACGCAGCAGCTATGATGACAAATCTCAAACATCCAAAGTAGCTGTGTCCTGAGGAACTTCCTGTGATGTCCATAAGGCAGCCGTTGCTGTCCTCCGGCAGAATGGGGTGACTCCTCTGGTTTCACGGTGGGTCAAGAATGACTTCTGGAATCAGCAACAATGCACCCAGGACTGACCAAAATCTCCTGGCAGGATGCAAATCATTTCATCATCTTACTCCAGCTTAACTTGCTGCCTAGAAAGGGCTGCGCTTTCCACCTGTGACCACTGGCCGTGCATATTCTACAAAATCATCTATAAGAACGGGCCAAGCTCCTAAAGCAAAGCAAACAAACAGAAAACCCGTTAGAGCACAGCTTTTATCTTCAAAGCATTGTGCCACATATCCATCCAACATTTACATTTAAAGAACCCAAATGAGGGCCGGGCCCGGTGAATCAAGCCTGTAATCCCAGCACTTTGGGAGGCCGAGGCGGGTGGATCACGAGGTCAAGAGATCGAGACCATCCTGGTCAACATGGTGAAACCCCGTCTCTACTAAAAATACAAAAAGTTGGCTGGGCACGGTGGCACATGCCTGTAATCCCAGCTACTCGGGAGGCTGAGGCAGGAGAATTGCCTGAACCCAGGAGGCGGAGGTTGCACTGAGCCGAGATCGCACCATTGCGCTCCAGCCTGGGTAACAAGAGCGAAACTCCGTCTCCCAAAAAAAAAAAAAAAAAAGAACCGAAATGATTTGAGACCCATACCGTCCATGTTTCACAGAATGAACCAGCCCAAGTTACCCAGTTCTTTCACCCTAGCAAGGCCAGGTCAGGAGCCATGGTGTGTGCATGTTGCTATGTCCAGGGGCCCGTCAGCTCACAGGACCCGCGTCCTCAGTGAGTGCTCCACAAAGTCACATCAGTGGCTCAGGAAGGGAGCTAAATGGACCCACATGGAGCAGGGGAGCAGGAGGCACGTTCCTCCAGTCATCAGCTTCTTGGCAGCAAGGGGTTGCTGCCTCCTGCCCATCTTCCCAAGTAGGACCCTGCCTGCCTCTCCCCACCGTCAGCCCTGAGTGCCCTCTGAGCTCCTGTACTGATGCCTGGAAGGCTCTTGGAAGCTGTGCTTCTGTCGATATTCAACCAACCCTTCTTTAGTTTGACAAGCACTTACTGGGTGCCTCTGATCTAGGGATGGTGTTAATTGTAGAGGACACAAAGAGAAATATAAGCTAAAATAGGAAGACACGTAAACCACCTGTCACAAGGCACTGTGCCAGTACTGAAAACAGATCACTGCCTGCCGAGGGGGCAGTGAGGAAGCAAAGTGGTGGGGTCTAGAGGGGAGGCCTTCCACTCAGAGACCATCCCTTCCCTAACATGGCAGTGTGCCCAGCACACAGCAGGCTCCAAAGGCCCTCTGATGCAGCGTCCTAAGCACAGAGGAAGACGAGTATGTAGAGATATAGTTATGCAAGTGGACGGGAGTTGGGATCTCCAAGTAAACCTACGTAGCGCAACGCAGAACTGACCTAAGGCATCGTGTGGGACTGAGAATTTGGGAGTGGTGGTTTCCAAATACCTAACTCCATGGCTCTACCGTGGAGGTCACATTCAATTTTGAAATGCTTTGGCTTAGAGGACTTCCTGATTTAAACTACACATAAAGCCCTATTCTTCTTTTGTATGATTTACAGAAAATAATAAGGAAGGGTATTATTATGGAAGGGTATTATCACCACCTCCATCTCAGTGATGGGGTCATCAGTCTGGAGGCAGGAAAAGTTAACGTTCTCAGGTGTAAGCATTTCAGTCAGTCATCTGAGGCACAATTTCCAGTACCTTCTTCATCGTAGTTAGACATGTCATCTGCAATCATGTTCCCAAAGTCCAGCAGGAGATTCCAGGTGTCCCTTGGAATTGATCTTTTGTGATGTTCCTAATACATAAGAGAAAAAAACCAAAAACCTACCAGATTTATGACACAGAGCTCAGCTCTCTTACATTCTACTGGCCTAGTGTCTTCAATTAATGAGTGATGTTCAGTTAATGATCTTCATTAATTTGATCAGGAGTGAGTACAATAATAAAATTTTTAGAAGTTAAAAGTAATAGCGTTCTGTATAAATGTTAAGTGCTACAACAATGCCAAGGTCCAAATACAGAAAGCAGACTTATTAAAAAAATTTTTGTTTAATATTATAAACTCCTGTTTCTGTTAATTGTAATCTTGTTACCTGTCCATTAGCTACATCTAAATATACATATTCATGAACAGCTCATAAGCTTGTCTTACATTTTAAAACATTAATGCTACCAAATTAAATGTAGTTTTCTGCAACTTGTTTTTTTCCCATTCAGCATTATGTTTGAAACATATCCAGGCTGAGTTTATGAATCTGCGTTCGTTTGCATGGCTCTGAAGCTGTGCTCCACTGCACCGATGTTCTGATTTTTAAATCTGTTCTCTTATGGATGGTCACTGGCTTTTCCAGCGTCCTGCTGTTACAATGACCCTGTGAACACCTTCATCCCCATCTCTGCGCACAAGAGCGTGAGGTTCTCTGGGAAACATCTATGATTTTGGTTTGACCTCAGGTTAAGTTATAAGGGGGCTGCAGGGACAGCATTACAGACCTCTGGATATTTTGAGAGAAGCAATGCAGCACATGATGTAATGAAACACACAGCTGCAAAGGTACCTCCCTGTGGCAAACCTGCAGACTGAGGGACATCACCTTCCACATAGAGCTCCACCCTCCACCTGCCATGCTCTCTGGCTGCCAATCTCAGATGAGGAAACAGAAGCGTGTAGAAGTGACCTGCCCAAGGCCACGGGATTCGTAAGTGGCCAAGTCCATGTCACCTGGTGTCAGCTGAATTTAGGCAGTGTGGGTCGTGGCCCAGCGTGGTTGGGCGGTGGAGGGCCACTTCTTACACTTTCGTGGAGGACAGAACAGCAAGAAGTCTGGACATCTCTGCCATCACTGGGCCTCGGCCACTCACTTCCAACAACCCAAAGCTGCACCTGCTGCCAGCAAGACGGGTTGGCATGACACGGCCCTGCCCCATGCCAGCAAAGTGTCTCTCTGGAGACCCACGAAGGCCTCCTTTCCTCCTGAGCATGGTAAGACACACTTAGAAATGGCCTCAGACCATGGACACAGGCAGTGGCTGGGCACAAAACCAACTTACATAAGTATGGTTCTGGCACCCTGTGGAGGATTCAGTTCTCAGTGAAGACAGAATTACCGTCCAGGTCCTCGGAGAAGACATCACGGGGCTGCTGGGGTGGCAGAGTCTCCAGGACCAAGAGGACCTGTGGATCTCTGTGTGGGACGCTCGTCTGCTGAACAGCACCTCCATGCATGTGGGATGATGACATGCAGCCTCACACCTACCGCCTCCCTCCGCAGTGGGCAAGAGCCAGATGCAGGAGGACACTCACCAGTAAGAATGTGTTCCAGAGATCTAAAAACTTAAATCTTCCAGATAACACTAATTTCCAATACGCAACAGCCATTTCTAAGTCTGGCAAAAAGAGAGAAAGAGCGGTTAGTAAATCTCACTGTCTTTTTTTACTGCACAAAAAACAACCACGTCTTAGCACATCAATATTTACTTAATCAATAAAATGTGGCAATCTCACCCAAGAGTCATGAGTCTTAATCTCTACGGAAGTGCTCCTGAGCACCATAAGTAGTCTAATTTTATAAATCTGGGAAAACTTCTTTAAAAAGGATTTGTATACTGTTACTTGGATATGCACATAATTTCCCCCTAATTAATCAATTACGGAGACTAGAATTTCCACACGTCGGGTGTTCTTTAAACTTGACCTGATATGGATACTATTAATGCATATCGTTTGTTTTTAAAAATAGGCCACTGGCCTGAGTGTTGAACATCAAAGGGCCAGTTTAGAAAGGAAGGGACACACTGTTCTCCAAATAGACCCGCCTTGTCACTACTTGAGCTGAGACAGACTCTGTTTCACAAGTAATTATAGACCCTGCAGAGTCAAGACCGTGGGCACCAGCAGGGAAAGCATTCTCACTGACACAAGGACATCTACAAATCTACATGGCATGTCATTCAAAGCCGATGCCCTCACTTTCCCCCATGGGAAGGTAGTGATTATTTCACGACTTCTATACAAATCTCTGCTACTGAAGATGTCTAATAGAATATGAATGGTGAGTTTCAGGGCTATCTCCAATCCACTGTTTGTGAAATACTGATTTATTCTCTGCTCACCGGAAGCTTGATAACGATTTCTTTATATATGCTTGACGCAGCAAGTACATAAAGTAACCTCCTTTATGTACTATGTACATTTTTTTAAAGTAACCTCCTTTATTCATGTTGAATAGTGTTCACCACTTTTAGGCATAAACAAACAGTTATATTTATGTAAAATAAGCTAACGTGAAAAGCAGATTAATAAATATGTTAGGTAATGTATTAGTTTAAATACATAAACAAACACTTTTCAAAGGATTTTTTTCTAAATCTGGCTTAATCCCATTTAAACAGAAATTATTAAAGTTGGAGTTGGAGTTCTAGCAAGATGACCAGGGTTGATCATTATTAAAATGGGACAAGCAAGAGGTGTCTGAGTAGCAACCAACTTTAAATAAAATGCCTCCATATTCCCTGTGCGAAGGCTTCATTGCCACCTTTCAGTTCTGAATACCCTGGAGTCTTAATCAAAAAGAAAGACAGAGTCAGAAAGTTCCAAGTAACTGAGACACGGAACAGCTCTCTAGACCTTACCGATGGGACCCGTGGTAAAATGCTAAGATGATTAGTCTTGTCCTGCTTATAAGTCTACATCCTTATCACTTAGGAAGGACATTAATTGAAATCTAGATTCAACTCATCTTAATGATGTAAAGCTCTCACATTGAGAAATGGAGGTGAACCTGGGGAGGAAAAAAAGATAAAGTTTTACGGCATATATTTAATCTAGTTTCCTTGGGTTAGTTTTGGTCCTAAAAACTTTTCTTACAAAGGACCTGATTTGTATGTTTGTCAATCACATTATCGAAAGTATATATATGATTTTTCAGTATTTATTATTATTTATATGAAAATGTTTAATATTGTCCTCATGGACTTAGCCATTTGCAAAACAGTTAACAACAACAACAAAAACAACAACTCAGAAAGGCAGAACTTGAGAGTGGAAATTAAGACCAACGGCTACTCTGGTGGCTACATCTTTATAGCCGCTATTTTCTTTCCAAGAACCTTTAAAATCTCATCTCCTATGTGAAAACATGTTAGAAGACAGCATTACTATTTAAAAGTCATGCTTGTGATGCTCCACTCAGGATTAGACAATGAAGAGGTGTCATCTGTCAAAAAGAGACCTTAGGGCAGACATAAAAATTAGCGAGCTCTCACGAAATCTTACTTCCTCAAACATCAAGATTCTCAAAGCTGGCCGGGCACAGTGGCTCACACCTGTCATCACAGCACTTTAGGAGGCTGAGGCAGGAGAATCACTTGAGGTCAAGAGTTTGGGATTAGCCTGGGCAACATAGCAAGACCCCCACCTCTCAAAAACAAAAACCAGTAACAACAACAACAAACTACACACACACACACACACACACACCCACACACACACACACACACACACACACACGATTCCCAAAGCCAACTAATTCCAGACTCTAGCCAACATGAAACTATATTGTTTCTTAAATTAAAACAGAGCCAAGTTACTTTATTTTCTGTATTAGGTTAATCATTAGTTAAGTAATGAGTAAAGCATAATCGTACATAAAAGCAAGAAATACAGTACACACAATCGTCACACACACACACACCCACACGGAGATACACACACACACACAGACACCCACACGGAGACAGACACACACACACACACACACACACACACACACACAGACACCCACACGGAGACAGACACACACACACAATCTTCACACACACAGACACCCACACGGAGACAGACACACACACACACAATCTTCACACACACAGACACCCACACGGAGACAGACACACACACACACACGGAGACACACACACACACAATCTTCACACACACAGACACCCACATGGAGACAGACACACACACACAATCTTCACATACACAGACACCCACACGGAGACACACACACACACACACAATCTTCACACACACCCACCCACACGGAGACACACACAGACACCCACACGGAGACACACACACACACACACACAGACACCCGCATGGAGACAGACAGACACACACACACACACACACAGACACCCACACGGAGACAGACACACACACACACACACACACACAGACACCTGCATGGAGACAGACACACACACACACACACACACACAGATACTGCCACACACACAGACACAGACATACACACACACACACACAGACAGTGAAGGAAATAAAGGGTAAATCTGTGTCTTTTGACTCCATGTTTCCATCGCAGTCCATGCTTTTTCTAGGAACAGTTAAATACTTGTCTTCAATTTTACTTAATTCTTCACAAGACAGATTGTGCAATAACAAGCTATACTCTGAAAAACTGACTGCTCTATTTTTGGTTTATAGTCATAAAATTATTCTTGCTTTGTTTTTAAAAGCTCTCAAAAAACTTTTCTAAAAATAGTGTGTAATCTATTTGAAGTGTTCATACAATCTAATCATTTTCCCGAGGAGGCTACTGTTTTCTTTAATAAAATTTCATATTCTCTCAGCTACTCTCATGAAGCAAAGAAACAAAACCATTACTGTTTCCCACCCTGTAGTGAATGATTCTGATAAACATTTCATTTAGGTGTCTATAAGAGCAAAGAGGCCTTTGTTCTCAGTGAGGAAATCAAGGATGAACTATAAATCTGTTGCAACCTTCAATGCTTTCAGAGAGCCCTGATGCTTCAGGAAATTTATAAAATACAGGCTGAACGCGACAGGTCCCGAATCTCAAGAATGCTTCAAAACACTCTCTATCCATATACTAATCTTTGTTGAAAATACGTGCAGAAAGAAAATAAATTTTGCTACTTTGAACTGGGCAATTAATTTAGACTCTAATTTATAACCTCCTGGAAATAGCGCCCAAATTCCTGAATTCTGTCAGGAATTTGGGCAGATTCTGGTGGGCAGCCCTTCTCCCCATCATGGCCTCCCATGGGGCGGCCGGCCTTTGCTGTGGTCTGCACGAGCAGTGCTTCTGCCGGAGCCACCCAGGTTTCGAGGAAGCCCACGGGGGGCAGCTAGGGCAGGTGGGAGGCCATGATGGGGAGAAGGGTTGCCCAGCGGAATCTGCCCAAATTCCTGACCCAAAGGATCATGAGCTGTCAAAATGATTGTCATCTGAAGCTACTGTGTTTTGAGGTAGCTTGCTGTGCGGTCGTTACTAACCCAGACAGACGGCCTGTCTAAAGCCCAAGGGCCTGCATTTCCAGCAAGCTCTGCAGTGATGCTGAGGCTGCTGGCTTTGCCAAGGTCCTAGGAAAGCTCCGTAATACTTTTCTGTAGGTGTCAAGATAACATGGCATTATAAGATAAAAATTCTTAAAGATAATACCTACACATGACAGTCAGATAAAATGCTAAGCTTTCTAACATTTTTCCATTTCAACATTTAAATGAAGGATCCCCTGGACTGCAGAGTATCAATAAATATAAATGATTATCTCTAATAGAAGCTCAATTATCCTAAGATTATGCTGAAGACATTAAAATAACAGTTCAAAATAGTCAGGAAAAAAGTTTTATTATTTGCTGAAGTTTCAAAGTATCCTTCCTGATAACCATTTAACAATAAAAAATAACTGCTATTACTTTAAAATTTGGATCAGATGAATTCTCACTTTGGAAAGGAAGCTGGATAGGCCTCTGAGAATTAAACTGCTCAAAAGTACAGCATGACCAGACTTTCCTTGAAAAATCATGATCGTTACACTGAGACCTGAATTGGCCAAATTTTAGAAAAGTGTGAGAAGCAGTATTTCTTGTCTGGGTGACTACTGCCAGAGAAAACGGGGGTAGAGGATGAGGAAACAGAGAGAACTAAAAAGAAAAGAGAAGGAAAAAACCTGCATGAGATGGAAGAACACGCACAGCAGAATCCAGCACCTGTCAGGAGCCCACGGCCCTGTCCTGTCCTCACAAGCGACAGAGCCCGAGAACGCTGAGCAAGTCCAATCCACATCTTCCTCCGCACCATTATTCTCTTGTCTGTTTGCCCTTTTTTTTTTCCTGTTGCCCAGGCTCGAGTGCAGTGGTTCCATCTCAGCTCACTGCAGCCTCCACCTCCCAGGCTCAAGCAATCCTCTTGCCTCTGCCTCCTGTGCAGCAGGGACTAGAGGTGTATGCCACCACACTTGGCTAATTTTTGTTATTTTATTTTTAGATGGAGTGTTGCTCTGTTACCCAGGCTGCAGTGCAGTAATGTGACCTCAGCTCACTGCAACCTCTGCTTCCCAGGTTCAAGCAATTCTTGTGCCTCAGCCTCTTGAGTAGCTGAGACTACAGGTGTGTACCACCACAACCAGCTAAGTTTTTGTATTTTTAGTACAGATGGAGTTTTGCCATGTTGCCCAGGCTAGTCTTGAACTTCTGACCTCAAGCGATCTGCCGGCTTCAGCTTCCCAAAGTGCTAGCATTACAGGTGTGAGCCATCGCATCCAGCCTCCTTATAAGTTTCTAGAAAAGACTGGTAATGGTTTCTTGAGAATACTGATGATAGTTACTGAATAATCAGGGTCTCAACTAAAATGAGCTTTAACTTTAATTTTTGCCCCAGTCTCTTAGAAAGAGATAGAGTGGAATAGAGAAGATGAAAAATAAGAGTTTTATCATAGAAAACCAAATGTTTTCATTTGTTAAAAGTAGACCGAATCTGACATCTGGTATGTAGCTCATAAACAAGAGTTATTTTACAGAGTTATAAACAGAGTAGACGGAGAAATACTTTTCAGTGCAGACTTTTCCCTTCTCTTAACATGCTGATAAGTCATTTCTCCATTCAGAGGTTTAGTGCCTTTAGAGTAAACATTGAAAAAATAGACCCAAAACTCTTCTCCTAACTTAACCAGTCATAAATGAGTGAAAGGGAAGGACTATGATACTCAGGAATAAAATTTCTCTGGGAGCAGAATAGGCCGGTCGGGAAAGGAACAATGGAGATAGTAAAGGGAGAAGAGCTGAGGAGAGGAGAGGATCAGTGTCAGACAGTCTTAGACAGCAAAGCCAACACTTCTGTATGCTACATGCCTGCGCGCGCATGAACACACACACACACGCACGCGCACACGCACCCCCACCCAAGAGGGAGCACCATGAAGTCGAAAAGCTGCCCCAAACCATTTTCCTTGTGAAGAGTAGGAAAACTAATTTCACATAAAAATGAGCCCTGAGATCAAATCCCATACAATGCTATTTTAAGAAAAAAGATACTACATGGGGCCGGGCGCGGTGGCTCAAGCCTGTAATCCCAGCACTTTGGGAGGCCAAGGCGGGTGGATCACGAGGTCAAGAGATTGAGACCATCTTGGCCAAAATGGTGAAACCCCGTCTCTACTAAAGATACAAAAAATTATCTGGGCATGGTGGCACGTGCTTGTAATCCCAGCTACTTGGGAGGCTGAGGCAGGAGAATTGCCTGAACCCAGGAGGTGGAGGTTGCGGTGAGCCGAGATCGTGCCATTGCACTCCAGCCTGAGTAACAAGAGTGAAACTCCGTCTCAAGAAAAAAAAATATATATATATACTACATGGTGGCTCACACCTGTGATTCCAGCACTCGGGAGGCCGAGGTGGGTGGATCACAAGGTTAGGAGTTTTGAGACCAGCCCCGCCAGCATGGTGAAACCCCATTTCTACTAAAAACCCAAAAACTTAGCCAGGCGTGGTGGCGCATACTTGCAGTCCCAGCTACTCAGGAGACTGAGGAAAGATAATTGCTTGAACTCAGGAGGCAGAGGTTGCAGTGAGCCAAGATCCAGCCACTGCACTCCAGCTTGGGCAACAGAGCAAGACTCCATCTCAAAAAAACAAAACAAAAAGATACTACAAACAGAATTTCACGCCTAGAAAACCAACATGTGCCGGGAAACACACCGACAGAACAGACCGTAAGTGCGATCTTCAGTCAGGCACGGTGCTCATGCCTGTAATCCCGGCACTGTGGGAGCCTCAGGTGGCAGGACTGTGTTAGACCAGCAGTTTGATTCTAGCCTGGGCAACACAGTAAGAATTCCATCTCTCCAAAAAAAACTTTAAAAATTAACCAGGTACTGTGCATGTGCCAGTAGTCCCAGTTAGTTGGGAGGCTGAGGTGGGAGGATTACTGAAACCAGGGAGGCTGAGGCTATAGTCATGATCACACCTCTGCACTTCAGCCTGGGCAACAGAGCAAGAATCTCACTCTAAAACAAAATGTTAAGCCAGGTGTGCTGGCCCGTGTCTGCAATCCCAGTGCTTTGGGAGGCTGAGGTGGGAGGACTGCTTAAGCTCAAGAGTTCGAGTCTGCAGTGAGCTATGATTGCACCACTCCACCCTAGCCTGGGCAAGAGAGCATGACTTCAAAATAGGCTAAAGGACATTAAGAAATGAAACAAAACATAAAAGACCACAAATGAGAATTAGGAAAACTTAGAAATGAGGAAATGACACTCAAGAATTAGAAACAAAGGAAAAACATCCTGGAAATTACTGAACTAGAGGGCACACGAGGGAGATAAAGACAGTCACGCTCTGCATTACGTCTCAGCCAGCGACAGGCTGCATGTGACAGTGGTCCCACAGGACTGCAACGTGCATTCCCACTGCACCTCTTCTATGGTTCAGGGTGTTGACACGCAAAGCCTCAGCATGGTGTCACGGCTGCTGCCACACTCAGCGCAGTCACATGCTATCCAGGTCTGTATCCCAGAAGCAATGGGCTGTGCCATCCCACTAGGCATGCCATGGGCTATGCCACCCAGGTCTGCAAATGTGCACCCGGTGATGTCACACAAGGATGACACTGCCTAATGCTGCATTTCTCAGATCCCATCGCTGCCATTATGTGACATGACCGAAATGACTTCAGAGGCGGAGACAGTGAAAAAGGAAGATCATCTTTACAATAAAAAAAAAAAGAAGTACAGGTAAAAAGGACCAAGAGAAAGTGACCCACATTGCTGAAGACCTAACTCCCCAGAGGACCCAACTCCACAGGGGACTCAACTCCAATTATGTGGGTAATAATAGTTCCCGTGGAGACTAAAACCAAATACAAGGAACAGAGCAAATGCTTAGCACCGTAATTCAAGAACATCTTCCCTGAAATTACAAAGAGATTACAAAGCACTTACTGGAAACACTCAGCGTCATATATGAGAACACTAACCATGGATGACCCACAACACCCAGACAAATTTTAGCAAAATTACTGGGCTCTAAAACAAAAGAAAAAAATGGCCTTTGTTTGGGAATCCAGGCAAAGCAGTAAGTAACTTATAAGGCCAAGAAGACTGGCTTATCATCAGTCTGTTTGACAGTAACAATCCATGCCAGAAGAAAGGGGAGTGACACACTCAAAACATTCAAACAACAGAAGCCCTGGAGACCAGCAGGGGCTGTTGGGGAACACAGAGCCAGGACGAACAAAGCGACAGGGGAGGCCTGGCTGTGTGCCTGGAAAACAGAGGCAAGGCCAAACTATTTTTTTAAATGGGGGGAGAATGGATGACCGCCCTGCTCTCCTTTTTCACCGTGCAGAGTAGTTACGCTGCTGGAGATAGCATCTGTTTCATGAGCCTGTGCTGTATGTGACATGGGATTGGGCTAACACGTCACAGTGGATGTTCTAACGCTGTCATCACCTGCACCCTCGGGAAGCAGAGCAGAAGGGGTATGCGGCTGTAACACAGACAAGCTCAAGTAGGAAAAATAATCTGTAGTCCTGAGTGTGGATTAGAAGCAACCACATGAACAAACATTTAAAAAATAAAAGCCCCCACATGAGCCTCTGCTTACTGAAGAAGCCTAGCAGACGACTCTGTGAATGAGCACCAGCCGCGACTCCTCATGGCCTGAAGCCAGTTTCCACCAAAGGAAATCAGGGCTTCTTGGGAGAAAAGTGAGTCCAGGTTTGGGGCAGAAGGTGACTGGACGAGCCCAGGACAGCCTGTCATGCAGACAGGAAGGAAGCGGTCACCACCACAGAGCCCAGCAACAGCACTCCATGAGCTCACAGGGACATGAACAAACTGACCATCGGTGGAAGGCGGCAGGGAATGCACTCGCCTCCTGAAGTCACCCTGCCTTTCTAGTGGCCGGCACCCTGGTACCCTGGTACCCAACACCAGGAGACAGAACGACTTCCTTCTGTGATGATCGCAGCTCACACACAGAAAGGACAGGACAGGTTCTCATCACTTCGCAGCCCTGAGCAAGGTTGGGGTCTCGGCCCTGGGTGGCAGCTGCTGGTGCCCCTAGGTGCTGGACACAGCAGGCTCCTGAGCCAAGACGCAGCAGGTACTGCTACTGTTGCCCAAGAGGCAAAGCAAGAGCCCAACAGGCCCCACGCGCCTCACACGGCAGGTACTGTAATTTAGTAACTACCGCGCGGGGCCGAGATGCCTGTCAGCACCAGGTATCTCTCACCAGCCCTGTGTCTCTCTCCTGTGCCTCTGTCCTTCTGCTGCCCCCCGGCTCTGTCCTGCTGTCCCCCATGTCCCTGTCCCTCTGTCCCCCATGTCCCTGTCCCTCTGTCCCCCATGTCCCTGTCCCGCTGTCCCCCATGTCCGTGTCCCTCTGTCCCCCATGTCCCTGTCCCGCTGTCCCCATGTCCCTGTCCCGCTGTCCCCCATGTCTCTGTCCCTCTGTCCCCCATGTCCCTGTCCCTCTGTCCCCCATGTCCCTGTCCCGCTGTCCCCCATGTCCCTGTCCCTCTGTCCCCCATGTCCCTGTCCCTCTGTTCCCCTGCATCTGTGTTCCCTGTCCTTCTGGCCATGTCTGTTGCTCTGTGTGACTGCCCTCTCAGGTGATCACTGCACACCTCCCAGTGCCCAACCCAGCTCCACGTCCACCTTCACTGCAGTCCCTGAATCCCTGCTGCAGGGTTAGGAAGCGACAGCTAAGGTGACTCCTCAGGTAAAAAAAATATTTATTATGGTCCACACCAACGGGCCACAAAATGGACTACAGTATTTTAAAATAAAACGCAAAAGTAGGCTAAATTGTTGGTATGCGGGCTGGGTCTACGTGCCAGAGAGAGCGCAGTATGAGCTGACACAGGACATTTATAATTTTAAATGTTAAGTGTGTAAACCCAGACGTTGAGAGACACTATCAACTGAGATTTTTCAGGCACGTGGTATTATAAACTCATCTACCTACGTGCAGGGCAGAGTGTGGAGAGGAAAGGAGACCAGAAGGGGTGGTAATGTTACAGCTGGGCCAGGCGTGGTGGCTCATGCCTGTCATGCCTGAGCTCAGGAGTTCGAGACCAGCAGAGGCAAGAGCAAGACCTTGTCTTTACTGAAAATTAAAACACGAAAATGAAAGCACTCAGATGTGGCGCTGGGTGCCTGTAGTCCCAGCAACTGGGGAGGCTGAGACGGGAGGGCTGCTTGAGCCCAGGAGATTGAGGCTGCTGTGACTGTCCCACTGCACTCCAGCCTACGTGACAGAGTGAGACCCTATGTCAAAAAAATCAAACCCAAACCCAAAATCCTTACAGCGGGCTATACAGAAATCTCACTGTGATCCAGCGTTTTACGTATTTGGATTTCATACTCACCTAAGCCCTTCTGCCCCGGGTTCTTAGCGAAGGTAAAGGTAAACTGATAAAAATCTTTAAATTTGGCTGTGTCTTTCAGCTCCTGCTCCAGTCTTGGCAGAAGAGCCTTTAGCTTCTCCGTGCTGTCACACCTGCGATGACAGACAGTGGTTTGTGTCCTGCGGCGGACATGCCTCCCCAGTTGACTCTCCCCTTCTCCAGTGTGCAGGAACTGTGGCCAGGCATGCGGCTCCAGCCGGAGACCGTATTCCCCACCTTCCCTCCCAGGCATGGCCTGAGGGCTCTGTTCTACATGACGAGGTAAGAGGAGGTCAAGGGCGGCAATGTCTCCCTTGCTAAAAGGAATTCAAAATGCTTTAAGACAGATACTGGGGGCAGCCGCTCACTCTGGGAATATACTGAAACCACTGAGTTGTAGACTTTAAATGAGAGAAAATACGGTACATGAATTAATCTCAGTAAAATTGTTAAAAGGAAAACCGCAAACCAACATCTTTTGCCCTCTTCTTGAGAACTGGGACAAGGGCGTGGTCTAACACCATGGATGAGACCATGGAGAGAGGCCCCTGCCCTGCAATGACAAGACGGCAGGGGACGAGGTAGTAGAAAGATGGAAAGATCCCATTTCTCAGTGATTTGCAGAATGGAGTCATCCTGCCAGCCTGGGCCACTGCTATCTCTCTCCGTTCATACAAGCGAAAAATAAACTCATATAAATCTTAAGCTACCTTATTTAGGTATCTCTTCTTTACCACAGGTTAGATTTAAAATATCCAGGTATTGTAAAACACAGCTCTGTATTGTTTTAAAATTGGATTTTCCATCAAAAAGTCAACAACTTTTAAAAACAGTCAAGAGCCTTGAAGGCAGAAAACAACAGTAAAACAAAGTCTCTTTTTAATTTTGACTGCACAGCAAAGAGACTAAAAGCAACACGTAATGCACTTACCCTAGCAGAGTAGAGGGAGGGAAAGAACGTTGGCAGAAAGCTTTAGAGCAGCTAGAAAAGTCTATAAAGACATCCACAGAGAAGCACAAATGTATTGCTCAGCCAATCCTGCGCTGCACAGTGACATTCTGGTCAGCAGCACGTACGTGACAGCAGTCCCATAAAATTATAATGGGACTTAGAGATTCCTGCCACGTCGGGGTGTCAGAGCCATTGCAATGTCTAGCCCAGTGCATTACCATTTCTACCTTTGGGTGTGCTGAGATACACGAAGACTTACCATTGTGTCACAGCTGCCTACGGTATGGAGGACAGTTCACAGCCCAGGAGCACAGGCTGTACCGTAGGTGTGTAGTGTGCTGTACCACCTCAGTTTGTGTAGGTTCACTCTGTGATGTGTGCACAATGAAACTTCCTAATGATGCACTTCTCAGAACGTGTCCCCATCTCTAAGTGACACGTGACTGCAGTGCACGTGAACGTGAGCATAGTCACCATCCACGTCAAGGGTGGTGGCTGGTGCCAGGTGCAGTGGCTCATTCCTGTAATCCCAGTGCTTTCAGAGGTGGAGGAAGGAAGATCGCTTGAGGGCAGGAATTTGAGACTAGTCTGGGCAATAGAGAGAGACCCAATCTCCACAAAAAATAAAAACCAAGCATGGTGGCATGTGCCTAAAGTCCCAGCAACCAACCCACAGTACCCCAGTTGGCACAACAGAGTATGACCCTCTTTAAAAAAACTGGGGGTGGCAGCTGAGGGCTCTTTCCCATTTCAGCCTCCTCTTCCCTCCAGGGAGGCAAAAACAATCACACTTCTGGGTCAGGTCCTCTGTGCAAACCGCCCCCCCCCCCCACCTAACAGAGCAGTCCTCCACCATGCCTCTGGTTAGCTGTAAACAGGAACTCAGTGTGCACCATCTCACATCTGGCTGTTTCTGCCTTTGGGATGTCTGAGACGTTCGTTCCTGTGGGTATTTGCAGCTCCAGCTGCTCATTTCCTTTGCCATATAGAAAGGTTGTTACATCCATATTTTATGATTCATAAATGCTACTGTTGGGGAAGATTCTAGTTTCCGGGTTTGGAGTAACGGTATTTCTGCACCCAAATCTCAGCATACCTGTGAATGCACCACATGGGGCACACATTCCAGAGTGGACGGCTGGGTCACAGAGTCTGTGCAACTTCCATTTAGTAACTGATGTCACACAGTACACTAGCGCTCCCGGCTGCACGCACTTTCACTGACATTTGCTATTGGGTCTCAGCTTAGCACTCTAGAGGGTGGCTTCTTAGGGTTCTATTTCACATGGATTTCTTCTGCATCTCCCCAGTGAATGAGATTAAGCACCTTATACTTTCGCCGGGCCTTGTGCATCCTCTTTTGTGAGGCACTTGTCAAATATCTTGCTTGTTTTTCAATGTCTTTCTTATTGTTTTATAGGAATTCTTTGTATATTAAAGATACAAGCCTTTGTCAGGTATTTCTGAAGAACTCTCACACAGAACATGGACTGCCTTTCTATGACCCTTATGAGGTTTCTTGACCGGAAGTTCTTATTTTTAGTATAATACGGTGTCAGCATTTTTTACAGTGATTTATTTTTGTCGATGTTTTAAAAATTATCCTACTGGACAGTCATAAAGATATTTTCCTGTTATTTTCTACAGACTTTTTGCTTTTGCCTTTCATACTGAAATCTACAGTCTAATTGAAACTGATTTTTACATATGGTATGTGATAGAAATCAGGATTTTTTTCCCCAAAATCCTAATTTTCCCAGTATCATTTATTGAAAAAATGTCTTTCTCCACTTCAGGCTAGCTCCATCATAAACCAGATGTCCCTACCGTTCATGGACTTCCTTCTGAGCCCTCCATTCTGCTACACTGGTCACTGGTCTGTTTATCTGATCTGGCACTTGATGCCATGTAGTCTTAATTATTGCAACTTTAAAAGTTCTAACTATCTGGTAGAGCAAATCTTCCCATCTTGTTCTTTTTCTTCAAGAATTGCTTTTTGACTGTGCATTGTCACATAAATTTTAAATCAGCTTGTCAAATTACACATACATAAATCCCCTATCTTTCGGATTTTCAAATTGAGATCATATTCGGCATAAAAACCTAAGGACAGGGCAGGAGTGCTGGCTCACACCTGTAATCCCAGCACTTTGGGAGGCCAAAGTGGGCAAATCATGAGGTTGAGAGATCAAGACCATCCTGGCTAACATGGTGAAACCCTGTCTCTACTAAAAACACAAAAATTGGCTAGGCGTGGTGGTGCATGCCTGTAGTCCCAACTATTCAGAAGGCCGAGGCAGGAGAATCACTTGAACCTGGGAGGCGGAGGTTGCAGTGAGCCGAGATTGCTCCACTGCACTCCACGCCAACCTGGCACCAGAGCGAGGCTCCATCTAATAAAAAAAACCCTAAGGATAAAATACTGTGTTCCAACCTATCAATGAAGGATATTTCTCCATTTATTCAGGTCTTCTTTCCTGTCTCTCGATGAGTTATTTTTTTCTCTATGGGAGTATCACACATCTTTAATCCGATTTATTCTAGGCATTTTGTATGTTTGAAGATACTAAAAATGACATATATTTTTAAATTTACCGTTTTGCTGACTGTTGCACTTGGCATCCTGAAATATAACAGGTCTTTATTTGCAGAACTTGGATCCTGTGGTTTGGCTAACGTCACTATTGATCCTAATATTTTATCCACAGACTGGACTAGCTATGATTTCCCATTTAATACTGAAAAGAAATAGTCATGCAGGTTTTTTCCCTGTCTCAAAGGGAAAGCGTCTCACAACTCCAGTAAGTATGTTTGCCATAGGAACTTGTTTCTTTTTGGTCAGATTAAGAACTGCCCCTTTTATTCTTCGTTTCCTGTTTTGTTTTAAATGAAGAAATGCTGAATTTGATCAAACTCATCTTACGATCCTTTTTTTTCTGTTGTTAACATGGTAAGTTAATTACTCCGATTGACTTTGGAATATCCTGGGCTTATCATCCTGGGTTTTTTGCTACTGACTAGTCAGTTTTCTGATACTGTGATTACTATTTTTGCATCTTACGATGGTTTTATGTATCTTTTCTTTTTTTTAAGACAGGGTTTCACCATGTTGGTCAGGCTGGTCTTGAGCTCCTGACCTCAGGTGATCTGCCCACCTTGGCCTCCACAGTGCCTGGATTACAGGCATAAGACACTATACCCGGCCTTATCTTCTGATTCTTGTAACTGAGAGTGGCCTATCATTTTCCATTCTCAAACATTCTTCCTTGGTTTTGTCATGCAGTTTGTTTGTGCTGGCCTTAAAACAAACTGCAGAATCTTTCTTCCTTTACTATTTTCTGGAAGATGATGTTTAAAATTGGCGATTTTCCTTTCATTAGGAGTTTGGTAGGATATGCCAATTAAGCCATCCCAAACAGGAGTTGTCTCTTTGAGGAAATTTTAAATTACAGGCTCAAATTCTTAAGAGTTACAGAATTATTAAGATTTTCTATTTCTTAATGTGTCAGTTTTAGTAAGTTATATTTTTAAAAGACCTTATTTCACATAGGCTGTCAAATTTACTGGCATAAAGCTCTTCATAACAGACTTTTTTTTTTAATGCTTCTGGCAGCTACCTATCATCTTGTCCCCTTTTCATCTATGTATGTTACTTGTGAATTACCACATTTACAAGTCTTTTCAAACAAGCTTCTGCTTTACTGATCCTCCCTAATGACAATTTCTTTTCTATTTATTATTCTTGCTAAATTTGTGCTTCTTTAAAAACATTAATTCCTTCCTTCTATATTCTTTTTCTATTTCTTGAGATGGAAGGCTTTGCTCACTGGTTTTCAGCCTTTCCTTCTTTCTAAAATATACATTTAATAAGCTGAATTCTATACATATACAGCATTTTCATCACTCAAGGTATTTTCTAATTTCCACTGTAACTTCTTTCTCATCCCAAGGGCTATGTAGGATTGCAACACCCACACATATCCTACCTAGTTATATTTGTTATATTCCTAGTTTAACTGTACTGTCATCAGAAAACAAACCTCTGTGAATTGTTGCCATTTACTTAATAGCCCAGTTTATCATCAATTTTTATGAATGTTCTGTGTCTTTTATAAAGTTTTTTTTTTAACACCAGGACAGAACATGAACGTAGTCCCCCACTACCACAAATTATGCAGTCGTTTTCCACATTTGGGAAAATCACAGGTGTCAGCACATCTGGAGTACAATGGATAAGCCTAACGCTGGGAAAACCACCTTCATGATCACGGGATCTCTCCTGCCAGGAATATTCCCGAACATCAAAGGACACGGTCTAAATGTTCTCCTAGGCCATCTGTTGTGCTGTCCAAATCTTCTATTTTCTCATCAATTTTTCACCTACTCATTGTATCAGTTACTAAGATGTGTGTGAAAATTTCTCGCTTTGATCATGGATTTGCATCTTTCTTTGTAGTTGCTTATTTTTGCTTTCAATACTTTGGGACTATTCAATAAATACATAAAAACATAAGTGCAACTGAGTTCCTGGTGAGATAAACTCTTTACTATTATGAAATTACCGGTGGAGCTGCTGTATGCCTCCTTATCTGTAGAGCTGTTGTATGCCTCGAAGCTGTTTTAGTTGTATCTATTTTAAACAGTACGAACAGCTGATATTTAAAAATCCATCTGGGTCAGGCATGGTAGCTCCCGCCTGTAATCCCAGCATTTTGGGAGGCTGAGGTGGGTGGATCATCCGGGGTCAAGAGTTTGAGACTGGCCTGGCCAACTTGGTGAAACCCTATCTCTACTAAAAATACAAAAAACAGCCACATGTGGTGGTGGGCACCTGTAATCCTAGTTACTAGGGAGGCTGAGGCAGGAGAATTTGTTGAACTCAGGAGGCGGAGTCTGTAGTGAGCCAAGATTGTGCCATTGCACTCCAGCCTGGGCGACAAGAGTAAAACTTCATTTCAAAAAACAAAACCAAAATTAGACAGTGTGGTGATGGGTGCCTGTACTCCCAGCTACTTGGGAGGCTGAGGCAGGAGAATCACTTGAACCTGGGAGATGGAGGTTGTGGTGAGACGAGATCAATCGTGCCATTGCACTCCAGCCTGTGTGACAAGAGCAAAACTCCGTCTCAAAAATAAATTTAAAAAAAAATCCATTTGGCATTTAATTCATTTAATTCACTTACATTTAATTATGTAATTACTGACATGCTGGGCTTAAATACTCCATTTTATTATGTGCTTGCTATTTGTCCTGCCTAAGCCCATTTTCCTTGCATTTCTTTGGATTTAATTTTAATTTTTTTTTTTTTTTGAGACAGAGTCTTACTCTATTGCCAGGCTGGAGTGCAGTGGCGCCATCTGGACTCATTGCAACCTCCACCTCCTGGGTTCAAGCCAGTCTCCTGCCTCAGCCTCCCAAGTAACTGGGACTACAGTTGTGTGCCACCATGCTCAGCTAAGTTTTGTATTTTTAGTAGAGTCACAGTTTTATCATGTTGGCCAGGATGGTCTTGATCTCTTGACCTCGTGATCTGCCCACCTTCGCCTCCCAAAGTGCTGGGATTAAAGGGGCAAACCACTGCAATTCCTCCCTTTGTTATTTATAAATTATATACAAATCATATATTCTAAAAATTATATGTTTAATAGCAAATATTTTCTCCTACTATTGTGCCTTTCTCATTTAAATGGTATCTTTTGACAAGTAAAAATTTTTAACTTTGATGAAATCTATGTTTTTTCCTTTATGATCTTTTAGTATCTTCTCTACCTAAGTGTTTAACCCAAGGTGAAAAAGATCTTCCCCTATTTTTTTCTAAAAACCTAAGTTTTAGATTTCTTGTCCAGCTCTCCGATCTACCTTGGTTTTTATGTATATGAGGTACAGACTGAGGTCAATTTTTCCACGTCTGTCCAGTTGGTTCAACACGACTGGTTGAAAAGACTCCCTTTTCCTCATCTGAAATGTCTTGACATCTTTGCAAAAAGAAAACACTGACCACACAGGTGTGAGTCTATTCTGGATTCTCTATTCTACTCACTGTCCTGATTGTTACAGCCTCAGACTTGAAATCAGGTAGCAGAATCCTCCTCTTTGTTCATCTGTTTCAAGATGGTTTGACACTTTTGTTTTTAGTCCTGCTATGTGATTTTTATATGTCTAGCTCTTTGGCAGTTTTTCAGTGATGTATCTGCTGAACAGGTGACAAAGCTGCTTTGAAGCCTACTGAAACCTTCTCTTACTGAGCCCCCGAAGCCCATTTCCACGGCCCGTTCTTCTGGGGGCTCCTTTCATGTAATCCTGCTTCCTCACAGTACTGTGTATTCTGGCTTTGTCCTGAGCATTGTATTAGAAAAAAACTGTTCATAGAAATAATGTAGGATAAGATATTTTCCAAATACCATTTTTATTTGCCTCTGCCAGGTACCTGTGAGCACTAGCAATGTGGAATTACCTTAATCCAATTTTAGTGACATATTTTCTAGTCTCTCTACATGACCTGAGCTAGGAGTTCCTACGAGGTCTTCCAGTTCACCCTGACTCTTGAAGTACCGGTCTTCAGACCCCAGACTTGAGTATTCCAACCTTGAAGACCTGGCAGACCCCAGTTTTCAGCTGTTGGCCCTGTACCTAAAAGAGGCTATCAAAAGGGGCTGCAAAAGACCTGCTTTCTGGGGAAAAGTAGCCCCAGCTGCTGGGCTCACCTCTTGAGATTTCTGTTTCACAATTTTTCACTATCTTGTTAGCTCCTTAGTGCCTCGACACAGATTTTTTACCTAGTTCACCATCTTTAAACACAATGCTCAGAAATTTTACTCAGGTTACTTAAGAATCCCTAGGCCTCTAATGAAATGATACAGGATTAACTGCTAAAAGCAGGTATTCTACTAACCTCAGTCAAGAGACTTAGTCATGACAAAGTGTGAAGAAAATAAAAATAGAGACACAAAAGCTAAAGTATTTTTAAAGGTCAGCACTATTTAAACTAAGAGCAAACAGTCTTAAAAGCACTGAGATTTTTAATCTCTGCATTATAGTTTAGTATAAAACTTTAATACTGACAAAATGCCTTCCTTCTTAACAGCCCCATGAGATGTGGACAGCAACATTTATCCACCATAAACTTGTAACCTAAGACCACATTCTACATACTCGAGATAAGAGGCACAAATCATCTCAGCTATTTTGGGAAAGACTCACACTCAAAATCTTTAAAATACGTTAAGTTATAACAGATAATAGAATAACAGGAATTTAAAAATTTTCTTGTATAACATATTTTTAGACAATGACTGAGAAATGTCAGTATTTCCCTAAGAAGCATTTATTTCCAAAATTTCCCATTTCAGAGATTTTAATAGATGGGATAATGTATCGTACAATACCAACAGAATGCTTAACAGGCATTTTCCATTCTAAAACTACTGGTAATTCACCGGGACTTTCCTAAGTGCAAAGAACATGAATAACTATGCTGTTATACCACGGTCATGATAGCTTTTGCTTGTTTGGTTTTATGCGCCCACAGAGAATTTTATAAGATATTACAGACAGTGCCCGACCTACGACGCTTAAGATTTTTCTGGCTAAGTGCAGTGGCTCATGCCTGTAATCCCAGAGCTTTAGGAGGCCGAGACAGGAAGATTGCTTGAGCCCAGGAGTTCAAGACCACAATGGGCAACACAGTGAAACCCTGTCTCTACAGAGATTTTTTAAAAACTTAGCTGGGCATGGTAGCACACAACTGTGGTCCCAGCTACTTGGGAAACCAAGGTGGGAGGACTGCTTGGGCCTGGATGGTCAAGACTGCAGTGAGCCAAGACTGCGCCACTGCACTCCAGGCTGAGTGACTAGGAGAGAAAGCCCATCTCAAAAAATAAAGAAAAGATTTGTTTTGACTTTATAAGATTATGGGGTATTAAATGCATTTTTAACTTATGATTTTTTTTTTTGAGATGGAGTCTCATTCTGTTGCCCAGGCTGGAGTGCAGTGGCTCACTTCAACCTCCGCCCCCCAGGGTTCAAGCAATTATCCTGCCTCAGCCTCCCAAGGAGCTGGGATTACAGACGCCTGCCACCGAGCCCAGCTAATTTTTGTATTTTTAGTAGAGACGGGGTTTCACCATCTTGGCCAAGCTCATCTTGAACTCCTGACCTCGTGATCCACCCTCCTCGGCCTCCCAAAGTCCTGGGATTACAGGCATGAGTCACTGTGCCCAGCCAACTCAAGATATTTTTAAACTTAAGATGGGTTTGTCAAGATGAGAAGCATCTATATTAGAAATAGTTTATCATCTAAACAGACAAGGCTATAAATAGAACAGATACATCAGTTCAGGACAGGAAACAAGTTCTCTATTTTTTCTTTTCCCTCGGCTGCTGTAAGTATATGCTTTAAAAACAAGTTTACTGTAAGGCTTCAAGCGCTCTTCAGCAGCTAAAAATATGCTATTCTAAGTTATCCACACCAAAATCAGAATATGAGAAATATCAGCAAGTCAAATAAGGTGGCTTTTACACCATCTCATGAAACACGCTTGTGTGTTGTTTAACAACAGGGTTACGTTCTGAGAAATGTGTTGTTAGGCAGTTTCATTGTTGCGTGAACATCCTAGAGTGTATTTACACAAACATAAACATATCTGAACATAGAAAAGTACAGTAGAAATACAGTAGAGATGATAATAATGGTACTCCTATATAGAACACTTCCCACAAATGGAGCTTGCAGGCCTGGAAGTTGTTCTGAGGGATGAGTGAATGTACATTATGATAGATTTTCCAAACACTATATACTATTACATTTATTTAAAATATTTTTCTTTCTTCAATAGTAAATGTTAGCTTACTGTAACTTTATAAACTTTAAAATTTGAAAACACTTTTTTAACTCTTGACACTTAGCTTAAAATACAAACACATTGTACAGCTGCACAAAAACATTTTCTTCTTTACATTCTTATTCTATATACTTCTTTCTGTTTAAAATATGTTTTTAACTTTTTTGTTAAAAACCAAGACACAAACACACACATTAGCCTAGGCCTACACAGGGTCAGGATCATCAAAATCACTGTCTTCTGTCTCCACATCTTGTCCTGCTAGAACAGGGATGTCCAATCTTTTAGCTTCCCTGGGCCACACTGGAAGAATTGTCTTGGTCCACACATAGAATACACTAACACTAACAAAAGCGGATGAGCTTTAAAAAAAAAAATCACGAAAAATCTCATAATGTTTTAACAAAGTTTACAAGTTTGTGTTGGGCTACATTCAGAGCTGTTCTGGGCTGCCGGTTGGACGGGCTTGCACTAGAAGGTCCTTGGGACAATAACAGGCATGGAACTGCCACCTCCTGTGATAGCAATGCCCCCTTCTAGATACCTCCTGAAGGACCTGACTGAGGCTGTTTGACAATGAACTTAGGGAAAAAAAAAGAAAAAACGAGACAAAAAAACTACACAGCCAGGTAGCAGTAGCTTCTGCCACATAACCTGCAAAAATAATAATAATAATAATAATAAGTTGAATTAGGTTGGACAAGGTGGCTTGCGCCTATAATCCCAGCACTTTAGAAGGCTGAGGCAGGTAGATCGTCCGAGGTCAGGAATTCAAGACCAGTCTGGTGAAAACCGTCTCTACTAAAAATACCAAAATTAGCTGGGCATGGTGGCAGGTACCAGTAATCCCAGCTGCTCTGGAGGCTGAGGCAGGAGAATCACTTGAACTCAGGAGACACAGGTTACAGTGAGCCAAGATCGCTGCATTCCAGCCTGGAGACAGAGTGAGACTCCATCTCAATTAAAAAAACAAACAAGTAGAAGGAATAGACTCTAAAATAACAATAAAAAGTATAGTATAGTAAATACATAAACTAGTAATGCAGTCACTTGAATTATCAAGTGCACAGAACTGGGTGTGCTACCCTCTCACATGACCGGCAGTGTAGAAGGCTTGTCCGTATCCGCGGCACCACACACAGGTAAGGTACTGTGCGATGACATTATAAGACTGTGATGTAGGAATTCTTCAGCCCCATTTTAACCTTACAGGACACCTGTCGCATAAGTGGTCCACTATTGACCGAAATGTCATTATGTAGTGTATGACTGCAGTTCATTAAACTTAATGATGAAAAGACAGTTACCTTAGGCCCTTTCAATTACTTTTGTAACTTATCTGATAAGTGAGAAACATCTTTAAGTTATTAATGAAGTCTTTATCCCAATCCTGTAGGTAGAATAGAAAAATATTACAAGCAAAAACCAAAATGACATCTTAATTAATTTCTAACATAGCAACATACTAGATTCTACATTTAGCATACAGTATTATGAAATAACATGAATGAACTAAACCTGCTATTTACTGCCAATTCAAAATTGGAAAGAAAAAACTCAGAAAGAAGAAAATGAGTTACAAAAGGAATATAAAAAAATTAAAATATGAAATGAAATAAAGCTTTACACTGAAAATTAAAAGGAAACCAACAGCTTAATAGTGCAGATACATAAGAAATTTTTAAGATACACAAAGAAAATGAACAGATATGAAATTAATTTGTACAAGTTGCTGGAAGATTATTAACGTTGAAAGTATTTTCAGTTCTGAAAAAATTTAAGCTAAGAATAACTTACTTACCCAAGTTCTGTCATGCCATCTAGAAATTCCTTCCTGCTAAATTCACACTGAGTTGCTGCCCTGAACTTCCACGCTATGACCAGCACACTGATACTGGCAGGATCTAGACTCAGATCATCACAGAACTGTTGGATCCCATCTATTCCAATTTTGTTTTCATCCTGTGGGTCTGTAGTTAACATCAGGGGAAAAGAAAGTTATGCTTTTTTGAAAAGTAATTCTAAAATAGGAGCTTTGGACCCTATCATTCTATTATACCACCTAGTTCTAGCAAGCGTGTTTCCAATACATCAATCAACAGGCTACACAGGGAAGAAAGAGTGAGCAACAGATACTGTATACAGAAAACTGTCCTATTTGTAAAATCTAGGTTTCTGGATTTTAGGGGAAAAAAAAATCATTGACTTTTTTTGAGAAGATCTGATCACTAAGAAAAATTTAGTTTCCCTAAAGTGAAACAAAAATTCAAGTTTACAGAAATTTAGCTCACCCAAAGGTAAACTGGTATAAAAATACTGGATTGATGAAGTATTTGTAATACCTCAGAGTTATACAACTCTGCCAAAGTAAATGCATGATTGATGTTTTTCTTCTTAAATGATTTCATTTGCTAGTTCTAATGCTGCTGGACAATAACTATTTTTCAGAATCATTTAGCTTATGCATCACATTTAACAGCTTAGAAATTCAGGTTCCCCACCCCCTATTTTTAGTTTAAAAATAAAATTAAAGAACTTAGCATTTGTTTATCAGAAAATCAAACAGTAAAATATATTTAAAGCATCCCAGAAGACTTCACTAAAGCTAGTAATTTCAGATAGATTATGTATATCATAATACAACATAAGGCATATGTCAATTGTTGGTTTAGAAGGTGAAATAGAAAACCTGTAGCTTCTTTGCTCAAATAAAGATTAGGTATGTTAAACTTTTCTTCCCCTTCATACAAAATTTAACTTTGGTCATTTAAGTAACATATTGCTATATATGTGTATATATATAGTAATATGTTATATATATAGTAATATGTTATATATATAATAGTAATAGTTATATATATATTACTATATATATATATAGTTATATATAGTAATATATACATAACTATATATAGTTACCAAAGAAAAACTGGTGACATAAATGAAGGAAACCATAAACTTCCTTCTAACTCTATATTCTCTTATATCAGGAGAAAACAACCTCACCCATAGTTTATGAGACAGAGGTTCTATCAAAAAAAAAAAATCCCCACTTATTACCTTACTCAATTCCCCCTCCTTACGTTACACTTCAGGAATAGAAATATTGATCTACAAAGCTCTGACTTAGTAAACCATCTCAGTAAATTTCATTACAACAATGTTCAATATTTCAAGTAATTTTGCAAGTACTTATTCATTTGTATGTTAATATAACTGTTATATTTGTCAACAGTCTTAGAACTGTTTACTTTTAGAGTCTAAAATGATTACACCATGTTTCTACTTTAACTGACTATAACTGCATGATAAAGTTAAATAATAATGAAGGGATGAAGCTTCAATAACACCTAAAGATACAATTTCCCACTTATATACAAGTAGTTTTTCAAAGGCAGCTGTATATATTTAAATAACTTTAAAAAAGTTTGCATAGCATATGACTTACAAAATTAGTTCAACAACTGACTTAGCCAAAAATTCTTAAAACAGACTAAAGCTTAACTAAAAACAATTTTAATTTTTTGGGAACTATAATAAGCACAAATCTGATTTGTTTGTTTTACCACTAAGTTTCTGAGCCAAGATTTTTTTAAGGCAATTTTCAATCCATTTTTCAGATCTAAACAGAAAGACTAAAGCACACACACAGCATTTGGCCGGGCACAGTGGCTCACGCCTATAATCCCAGTACTTTGGGAGGCCGAGGCAAGCAGATCACGACATCAGGAGTTCGAGACCAGCCTGGCCAATATGGTGAAACCTTGTCCCTAAATAAAAATGGAAAAAATTAGCCCAGCGTGGTGGCACACACCTGTAGTGCCAGCCAACTACTCAGGAGGCTGAGGCAGAAGAATCACTTGAACCCGGGAGGCAGAGGTTGCAGTGAGCTGAGATGGTGCCACTGCATTCTAGCCTAAGCAACAGAGCAAGACTCCATCGCAAATAATAATAATAATAATAAATAATCAAGAACTTAAAGCCAAGAAAACTATTCTATATTTGAGCTAATACTTGTTTAAATGAGGGTTAAGGTTTGGTTTTGTTTTCAAGTTTTGGAAAACTTAGTCTTAAAAACTGCTAGAAAGAAAGAGCTAAATAAGTCAGCTCTGAGCCTGCTGCCTCTCCCTCTGCACTGGATGGGAAATGTAAAGCCTACAGAGGGACCTGGCTCTGCATATGCTCATCAAGGCAGTCTGGAGTTCAAGGCACAGCTGCATTTTCACAAGAAGCTTTGATCTAAGCACTGATGCCAATAAAAATCACGACTATTCACAATCTGCAACACAAGGTTTCTTTGCTGAGAGCTTTTCCCAAGCCTCTCTAACCATGAAAGCCATTTCAGTGCTGACATGCCACTACCTGGGCAAGGAAAACACTGAGGTTTACCCTTGCTCCAGGATCATCTTTGTGATTTGGTGTTGTTCTTAACCTTCTCATCACCAATATTTCAGCCTAAATAAAAGTGCTTGAAAACAATACCGTATTAACAGACACAATCATGCCGACAGCAGTGGCTTTTCCCTGACAGGCTGTGCGACACCGCACAGAACAAGTGGGCACAGGCCTGGTCCTGATCCATCACTGATTCCCCTCTTCTCACCCTCCCCACCCCCCGCCAATCACAGTCCCAGCCCCATTTAAATGGGAGAAACTGGATTCGGTAGCTGAGCGCTGGGAAGAGAAGCAAGAGCAGCCTAGAGACCTCCTGCCCCTGGCACCAGAGCCCTGGACATGCAGTGCGCAGGCCGCTGATGGAGGCGGGCATCCGTCCAGCTTTGCTGCCAACCCCTCTTACCTTTGTACCTGCCATACAGCTCCTCCAGCTTCTTCTTGTCCACAGTGTTCCGCATGGACTCCCTGTGGAACGAGTCTGGGTTTTGGAAGAAGCTGTCCGTGGCCTCGTCTAGTCTCCACTCATTCTGCGTTAAGCAGTAGATAGCAGTTCTCTCGGCAGCCTGAGTGCATGCCATAAACTGGCGGACCTTGTCCCTCTGAGACGATTTAAGCTTATGCTTTGGGATGCAAAAGAAGTAGGAAAGCCAGTGAGGCTGCTCAGGATTTGTCCCAGCCTCTAGCCTAACGCCTGCACTTAACTGGGAAGAATCACAGAACATAAAGCTTTGCTCTTCATCAGTTAAAAAGACTGCACAGCCTTCTGAAAATTGAAACAACAGCACCTACACAGTAACAAACAGGCAGTCTAACCTTCAAAAATTATGAGAATTAACATTTTATACAAAACACATTCCGACCTCTACCCAGTCACTCTGCATGAAGTATGACTATTGCTTTTCTAAAAATCTCTGTATGCCTCCCTCTGTAATGCACATCGAACCCTCTGAAGAAACAGGGCAAGAACTTCACAGCATCACCGGGGCCCTAGCTGCAGGGTCTTCTTTGGCTTCAAGTAAGGGCAGGCTCTAATGAATAGGAAGAGGCTGTG
Organism: Leontopithecus rosalia; assembly: GCA_028533165.1. Lineage (NCBI taxonomy): Eukaryota > Metazoa > Chordata > Mammalia > Primates > Cebidae > Leontopithecus > Leontopithecus rosalia. The sequence continues at coordinate 193,474,736 of CM052648.1, forward strand.
CAGTTTAGAGACATTAAGTTTTTCCCAGTTTAAAATCAGCAGAATCACATTGATGAAAATGTACACCAATAACTAACCAGAGTTTTAAAAGTAATTTATAAAAGTTTCACAAGCAGGCACAAAAAAGCCTGTTATGATTAAACGGAAACAATAATACTAATAACAAGAATGCCTCTGTATACCAGACAGAAATAAAATGAAAAATAGGACAGAGGCTCTGGGCAGGCAATAAATAACAAAACTGCCAAGCAGCTGTACTATATATAGTGTATCATGAAACAAAGTAACATCTTGACACTCCAGATATAGGAGGGCTGAGTTTCCACTTATCTCAAGTAACTTGATGATGTAATCCCAGCACTTGGAGGCCAGGGCAGATCACTTGAGGTAAGGAGTTCAAGACCGGCCTGGCCAACATGGTGAAACCCCATCTCTACTAAAAATACAAAAATTAGCAGGGCATGGTGGCATGCACCTGCAGTCCCAGCTACTTGGGAGGCTGAGGCAGGAGAATCGCTTGAATCTGGGAGGTGGAGACTGCAGTGAGCTGAGATCCTGCCACTGCACTCCAGCCTGGGCAACAGAGGAAGACCGTCTCAAAAAATAATAATAATAAACAAATAAAGTAACTTAATGAAAACAACACTGGAAAAGAAAATGACTTACTAACTTCTCTAAATCCAAACAGACCCTAGAATCTACTGAATGCTAGAGTTTTACAAAAATGCTTTCCACTATAAGAGAGTAATTTTTTACTCAAATTTTTACAGGGAATTTATACTCAATCTTGTTCAAATAAAAATGGGACAACTTACAAAAACACATGGAACGAATCCTAACATAACTTACAGAAATATAAAGAAGGATAACAAGGTATGAATGAGTAAACTTGAGACTGGGGAAAAGGCATACCAGGAGGCCGGGGTGCTGTTAGCACACGGACATGCCTGCCACATGTCAGAGCTGGAAATCAGCCTCCAAGCTTCCCCAGTGTCACAGCAAAGAAAATATGATTAGTTAGGAAAATCCGTTTTCACAGGATCTAAAACTTAGCAGCAGCTCAGAAGTCGTACAGACCCTTCTGGCCTAAAAGCTGAGGGGAAACATCTCCTGCGGCTCCTCAGGAAGTTCAACGTTCCCTCGTGTATACCAATTCCTCACCAAAATGCCAACCACGTACAGCAGAGCCAGCTTCCAGACGTTATTTTATTTTATTTTTTTTGAGATAGGCAATCGAAAAGCATGGTGCCAAAATACCAGAGGACAATTCTGCAGGAACATTAAGATAATGCTGTCCAGATCGACACTCCCCCGGTTACACCTGGGACGCTGGGGTCCTCAGGCCTCTCAGGAGTGCCACAGAACTACCTTCCTGAGGTAGGTCACCAGCCTGGCTCTCTCTCATTCTCACAAAGTGCACAGCAGAGGCTTCCACAGGCTGTATTGCTTGTGATATCACAGGACTGAACACAAGAATTGAGAGCCTTTTATTGAGCCAAAATTAAGATATTTGCAAAAAATAATGGGTTTATTATTGCTAATTAAATACAGAAATATTTCAATACTTTCTATTTTAATTTCTAATATGGTAAATATTGATGACTATTACCCACATAAACAATGGCTCTCATTTAAGAATGACGGGGGTTCAATGTTCCAATGACTGGGGCTCCGATCATTCTTAGAAATATACAGGAAATGTGTTTCGTATACACCATGGCATACTACGCAGCCACAAAAAGGACCAAGATCATGTCCTCTGCAGCAACATGGACGGAGCTGGAGGCCATTTTCCTAAGTGAAGTGATGCAGGAGCAGAAAATCAAATGCCACATGTTCTCACAAGTGGGAGTTAAACACTGAGCACGTGTGGACACAAAGAAGGAACAACAGACACCGGGGCCTGCTTGAGGGCGGCAGGAGGGAGAGGATCACAAAACCACCCATTGGGTACCGTGCTTCTTACCTGGCTGACGGTATCATCTGTAAACCAACCCCCATGACATGCTACTGACCTTTATAACTAACCTGCACATGTACCCCTGGACCTAAATAAAATAAAAAACAAACCCCAAAACAATATAGGACTCCTGACACGAAACACTTTGAGAACTGCTAATTCAGGGGAGCCCAGGGAATTAACACTTCGGCTACTCAGAACAATGAGTGTTGAGCATTTGGGAGTCTTGGATCCCTTCTGGAATCTGATGAGTCATCGTTCTGCCCTTCAGGAAAACATATATGAACCTCACATGTGCAGGCAGCTTTGCCTAAAATTTCAGGGGTTTCACAGATGGCTTAGGTCTATCTGGAAAGTCCTCATAAGGTAGGCGAAGGTAGAACTCAGGTGAAGAACTGATGAAGATCAGAACCCTTCACTCAGCCAGCTTTCTCTCCTCATGTTGCAGACAGCAGCCATCTCAGGCTTGTGGGCCAGGTGGTACGCTGCAAAAGCAGACAGCCACAGTGTTCCAATAAAACTCAATTTACAAAAACAGCTAACTTGTGGGCTGTAGTTTGCTGACCCCAACCTACATTCTAGAGGAATAAATGAATACATATTCTCTCTATATTTCCTGAAGTTGAGCTTTTGAAAAGAACTAACCAAAGAATTCAAGGTTGTATTCTCTGGTAAGATCGAATTTAACGAAATTAAGTCAGATCCCATATTCTCTGACAGTAAGCTGACAAAAGATAGAGCTAGTGTCTTTTTATGAAGTTGACAGCCTTCTCAAGGCAGGGTGAGCAAAGCCAAGAGTTACCTTAGAAAGTTTAGGATAAAGGCACAAGTGCAACCCCCAAAATGGTCCACCACTAAGAATAGCCATGACATCCTCATTATGGAAGTGGCCATCATGGCTAGATTTAAAAATTCTGCCATGTTACACAACAAAATTTAGTATGTGCATGTAACAGAATAGAATTTGGCATAACAAAGGAATGAAGTACTGATACATGCCACAACATGTATGAAGCTCGAAGGCACGATGCTGAGTGAAAACCAGGCACAAGAAGCCACACAGTGTACAATTCCACTCAGATGAAATATCCAGAATGGGCAAATCCACAGAGAGAGAAAGGTGAGTGGTAGCCAGGGGCTGAGACAAGGGAGGAGTTGGGAGTGACTGCTGATGGGTGCAGGGCTTTCTTTTGGGGCAACAAAAATGTTTTAAGACTAGATAGAGGTGGTGGTTCCACAAATTTGTGAACATACCAAACACCATTGAATTGTATTCTTTAAAATAATTGTATATCACATGAATTTCACCTAAAAAAAATGTCAACATTGTACTCGTTAGACTCTCCCAGACTATTCAGCAGAGTAATATCCTCTTGGGTGACGGAATTATTCAACCAGAATTATACAACTGATGGCTCCACATCAAGAGATCTGGAATGTGGACACCTGGAAGACACGGCAGTGTCTGATCCTGAGCTCCCACCGATCACCTCTTGAAGCCTCCTCTAATATGTGACATTGTTACACCGGCAGCCTAATTTCCTAGAACTCTAGAGAACAGATGCAGGAGCACGTGGATTCAAAGTGGTTTTGGATCATTACTGTTAGGTACAGAGGGAACCGAAGGGTATCCAGAAACACGAAGATCCCCCTGCAATCTACTCAAATTGCCTGATGTCACAAGATATGCCAGCAAACCCTGAACTGCACGGTGGTGCCAAGGCACTGGTTCAGAATGAGCAAGAGCAGCTCTGAGGTCTAGGCTTAGCCCATTAACAAGTATCTGGCCAGTCAACAAAGCTGCAATCATTTGGCATCAGCCCTTACAGGATTCTCCATAAAATAACAGCAATTAAAGCAATGATGGGTAGCTAAGTCTAAAGACTATGTGCTTCATGCCCAAACGTGACTAAGAGACCCAAGTGGCCTCCTCTGAAGAAGGGAACTGGCATAAAGATTCTTAGGAAACAAAAAGGCTCATCAACTAACAAACTACAGGGGAGAGAAAGAAGCCCCGAGTGCCCTGAGACAGGACTAAACTCAGGTCAAATTAACAAAGGCCCCGAGGCTGGCAGGAAGCTTTGAGTGGACCCAGATAGGACTGAACCAGGCCAAACTAATCAAGGTCGATCCACTGTGGAACAAGGGCTGCCCTTCAAGCTGACAGCCTTCACTGAGGCTTACCACGTCATGCAAATTCAATTAAGGACAGCTTTTCAAGTGTGTATGTAGGGGGGTATTTTCTAGGTTTCACTATTTTATTCTGTTAAAATGTACACAATTCTTGAAATAAAAATCCGGACAATACAGCGGAAACAGCAAATAAAATCTCTAAGCTATAAAAAGTCTTAAACATTTTAACTGTGACTTTGTGTAAAACTACTCATATAATCTGGCATCAAGGATACCCATAGGTCAAATCAAAGAAATTACTCTTACAATGTCCTTGGGTCAACTTACAAGGGGCTGGCAGGCCAATCATTTTGATCAAATACACTCTAGAAGCTTATGGATCACTTTGACGCTGTTTTGGTATACAGCACACTTGAGGGAGGGGAGTGAAATTCATCCCCGCTCCGCAGCAGTGGAGGAGCTGATAGATGCTCATAGACGCTCCTCTCCTGCATTCTGAGCGTGTTCAAGTTTTCCCCAAGCCAAGTTCCTGTCTACTCTGCCCCTTTCCTCCTAAATGGTGGAGCGAACTACCTCTACCTGCCCAGGTGTGCACTCTAACTCAAGCCACCTGGCTGCAGCCCGGCCCCGCAGTGACCCCTGAGGGCCACACAAGCCCGGCTGCTGCAGTCAGCGGCATCTTCACAGCTGCTCTTTCGTCCAGCACCGCTGACGGCTCCCTCCTCCTGCAAACCGCATCCTCTTGGTTTCGACACATTCTGGCCTCCTGGTTTCTCCTACCGGCCCTTCTCAGTCTCCTCCGCGGCTCTTCTCCCATCCTGACACTCAGTCCTCACCCTCCACCCCCCTCTACTCGTCACCGTGTCCCTTCCCGGCTCTCTGTGCTTTAGCCAGGGCAGTCTTTCAGCTTCTAGACGACGCCATCGCCTGCCACCAATGCACGGTCTGTGCGCACCGTTTCTTCTGCCCGGAGCCACGCACAGCTGGCTGCCCCGGCACCTCACTTTTCCTCTAATTTCCAGAGAAATTCTCCAGAGTTCAACTCACATCCTCGGCATCTGACAGCACTCCCCGCCCGCATCCTACAGGTTCCCGGATCCCGCGCCCCGGCCCTTGGCCCCGCGGTGCAGAAGCGGCTGTGTATCCGGGGCCTGTCTCCCCTGCTGGGCCATCAGCTCCTGCGGCGGCAAAATCCCGCCCGGCCCGGCACCCGGCACCCGGCACCCGGCACCCGGCACCGCCAGGCACCTCGCGGGCCTCGGAGGCGCTGTGTACTGAGTCCCACCCATCACCGGTTTCCAGCACACTTCGAAGGCCCCGAGGCGCACGCCGGCAGCCTCCCCGCTGGGCCGCAGAACTGTCAGCTCCAGACGCACAGCCCCAGCCCCCGGCCCCGCCCCGCCGCCTGTCCTTCCCCTCCCGGCCGCAGGGCCGCCCCCACGAATCTGTGCTGCTCGCGGGTTCCCTCCTGCGCGGTTTTGGCCAACAGCCTCCGCACCTGCACGGTCGCCCGCAGGAGCAGCCGAGCCCTGGCGTCCGTGGACTCCGGTTTCCCAGCCGCCCCGGGAAGCCCCGGCCCCGCCCCCCCGCCCCGCCGCCCCCAGCCCCGCCCCTCCGCCCCGCAGCTCCCTCCGGCCCCGCCCTCCGCTCACGCTCAGTCGTCCCTCGCGCTGCCCGCGGTCCCGCGCCTCCCACGCCGCCGCTCCGGCTGGCAGGCCCCCAGCGCACTCCTCCCTCAGCCCCGCCCGGACGCCGCACA
>CM052648.1:193487357-193502065 GCA_028533165.1 Leontopithecus rosalia
TGCAGCTCTTTGTCAGTGACTACTTGAGAATTGAGGCAACAATGTTTTTCTGGCTCTGGTCATCTCTGCTGTCCTATGTCCCATCCCTTTAGCTAAGAATAATTGTTTAGGGGCCAGGTGCGGTGGCTCAAGCCTGTAATCCCAGCACTTTGGGAAGCTGAGGCGGGTGGATCACGAGGTCAAGAGATCGAGACCATCCTGGTCAACATGGTGAAACCCGGTCTCTACTAACAATACAAAAAATTAGCTGGGCATGGTGGCACGTGCCTGTAATCCCAGCTACTCAGGAGGCTGAGGCAGAATTGCCTGAACCCAGGAGGCGGAGGTTGCGGTGAGCCGAGATTGCGCCATTGCACTCCAGCCTGGGTAACGAGCAAAACTCCGTCTCAAAATAATAAATAAATAAAAATTAAAAAAGAATAATTGTTTAAAAGTAAATTATTGATGAAATATAATTATGTAAAATAGATTACTAAGTTACTGTTTCCGAAATCACTCATCACTTCCCCAAATGATTAATGCCGTTGGTTTCTACATGTGTTGTGGAACAGTTTTCCCTTGTGACTTGAATTTGACTGTGCATCGAATTTAGATAGTAGCTCCACCTTCAGGTCTCACGTCTGGTTTTAAAGTACTGCTGCACTCACATGATAGGGCTGGAGCACTGTCACTGTTGGGGAAATGAGTTGTGTGAATAGATGACCTACAGATACTACACTACTTTTGTGTAGCAAATGTTTCTCATGTGTTGTACATGTACGAAAAAGTTTGCCTAAACATTTTGCTAAGCTTAGTTATGTTTGAATAACTGGGACACGTGACTTCCCTAGCTGACCAGTTACATTATTGACATAGGAAGAGGGACATTTGACCAAGAAAGCAGAATTGATTGAGTGATTGAGAAAGTCAGGTCCTGGCTTATTTCTTCATGTATCTCCCTCTTTTCTTACAAATGAATAGGAAGAAACAGAGTATGTGGAACTTCTGGCAGCAGAAAAACACCAAGCTGAAGCGCTTAAGAATATGCAACATCAGAACAAAAGTCTGTCCATGCTTGATGAGATCCTTGAAGATGTGAGAAAGGCAGCAGATCGTCTGGAGGAAGACATCGAGGAACATGCTTTTGATGACAATAAATCCGTAAGCCTTCAGAACAGCTGAGCCACGTACTGATTGGAAGGCGTGTTATTGAAATTGGTCACGTGTATGTTTTTAGTGTAGTTGAGAGAGAAGACAAACTAAAACACTTCTCTGTCGTAGAGAAAATAATTTGCTCTTGTAGAAGTAAGCTAATCATTCCTTTGTTTTCCTTTTACATTTTTAACACCTAGCAGTCAGTTCCCCTCAGCAACTTGTGTCCATTTTCCAGAGACTGGATGGACTGGGACTCTGCTCTCAAGAAAGCCTGGACATTGGGTTTTAATGCTGATCTACCGGATGTTACCAGAAAGGGGTCCTAGTCCAGACCTAAGAGAGAGTTCTTGGATCAGGGCTGCTCCACAGAGTAAAGTGAAAGCAAGTTTATTAAGAAAGTAAAGAAACAAGAGTGACCACTCCGTAGGCAGAGCAGTCCTGAGGGCGATCTGTTTCCTGATTACGTGCTAAGCAAGGGGTGGGTTATTCATGAATTTTCTGGGAAAGGGGTGGGGGTTTCCTAGAGCAGAGGGTTCCTCCCATTTTAGGCCACGTAGAGTAATGTCCAGATGTTGCCATGGCATTTGTAAGCTGTCACGGCGCTGGTGGGAGTGTCATTTCACAGGCTAATGTATTAAATTAGTGTATAATGAGCAGTGAGGACCACCAGTGGTCACTTTCACAGCCATCTTGGATTTGGTGGGTTTTGTCAGCTTCTTCATGGCACCCTGTTTTGTCAGTGGGGTCTTTGTGGCCTGTATCTTGTGATACAAGTCTTGCCGACCTCCTGTCTCATCCTGTGACTGAGAATGCCTATCCTGGAAAGGCAGCCCAGAAGGTCTCATCCTCATTTTACCCTGCTCCTGTTCAAGGTGGAGTCGCTCTGGTTTGAACGCCTGTGGCACGGGGAGCAGTGAACGCCTTACAGAAAATGATCTTTATCTCTGAAGCAGGAGTTCAGGCTGCTCATTGGGTGTAGTGTGTTTAAGATTCTAAGAAAAAGTGGGATTGGTGACGAAAATTGACTGGGTCTTGATGAGGACTTATGAAAGGGCTGGGTAATAAAACATCAGTAAGATTAGAGAAGAAAGCGGAGACAGCAGAACTAGAGCAGAAGAAATAAGGTGTTTAAAAGGCGACTCATTACGGAATTAGGAGAACTCAGGTATTTTAAGGGCTGTGAATTTTTTGAAAGAATGAGGTGGATGATGGAAAGTAGCGGAAAGCCTACACCTGTCCATTCCGAAGTCACTTCTTTAACTGAGAAAGGAGTCCTGATTCACTGCTAATGAGCGTTGACTGTTACATTTTTACATTCTTCTGTTTAGCATTCATTCTCTAAAATTCGGAAGCACTTAATTGATTTTAATTGTATAACATTATTATTCTTACAGGTCAAAGGGGTCAATTTTGAGGCAGTTCTGAGGGTGGAGGAAGAAGAGGCCAATTCTAGGCAAAATATGACAAAACGGGAAGTGGAGGACGACCTGGGCCTTAGCATGCTGATCGACTCCCAGAACAACCAGTATATTTTGACCAAGCCCAGAGATTCAACCATCCCACGTGCAGATCACCACTTTATAAAGGTAGCAAGTCATGTGGTGGGGATGCCCGCCTTCCCCTCATTTGTCCTGGTTCACAGTGTCAGTATGACCAAGGTTCATCTTCTGAACATGATACTGGAGTGTACAGCCTTCCTTCTAAGAGATTTTACTAGAATTCCCAGGTTAATTTTGTTTTGGAGAATTTGGAAGACTTTGAAATTAGGAGTTACTGTAATGGGACTAAAGCTTTTAGTCTTCTAAAAACTTTTCACTGAAGTTAAAAATCCTTAAAAGGCAGAGAGGTCTTGGCCAGGGAGTTATATATGGCTTCCTTTAGTCCTGGGGTGCAGAGTCTGAGAACCCATCCAGCCGTGTGGCTTTCCAGATGGAACTGGACTCAGACCTGTTTCCTCCCAGGAGCTCAGTCTAGAAAAAGGCTCCGCAGGGAAGTACTTGAAGCTGAGGGCATCATGGTATAGCTGATCACTAAGGAGGGAGTGGAATGGCGGTGACAGGTGCAGCTCCTTAGGGAAGCCTGGCAAACCTGAGAAACCTTCAGGTCTCCAGCAGATACTGGAAGTGGTGTAGGAGCAGAAACCAAGCCAGAGAATCTAGGCTCAAAGATGGTGCTGTCTCAGGCAGAGAAAGAACACCAGCCAGAGAGAGATGTGGTCACAACGGAGTGGGCCTGCCCTGGAGGGGCTGGGGCTGCTGCGCAGCACGTCAGTGCCCTCCAAGAAGGGGCAGAGGTCTCCGTGAGGTTATTCTTTCTCCCATTGTAATGAATCAGCAATTTCCAGGGAGAGGTTTTGAGACTCTGTAAGCATCCTGCTCCTCGCTAACCTTCAGACTGCGGGCACACTCACTAAAGATTCCTGCCTGCACCCGTCATGGTGAAGCCACATGAATTGCATTTTGGACACCAGCGCTGAAAGTTTCCCAGATTAGAAAACTCAGTGGAATTCTACGACTCAGAATTCTTAGAACACTCTGTGGGGCTTGAGCAAAACAAAAATTTTGCTGTACAGTCTTTCCTCTGTCTACAGGCTCCGCATCCTCAGATTCAACCAACTGTAGATGAAAATATTCAGAAAAAAACCCAAGAATAACAATACAGTAAAAAATTTATATGTAACAGTTTCCATTGTGTAGGTACCGTAAGTAACCTAGCGGCACTTTATACAGGAGGATGTGCTAGACTCCGTGCACATACCATCCTGTTTCGTTTCACAGACTTGAGATCCAAGGGTCTGATACGGGGGCGGGGGAGGATCCTGGAACCGCTGCCCCAAGGATACTGAGGGTGACTGTCATCTTTAGGCCATGAGGAACTAACTACATCTATTCCCAGAATACACTCTTGAGGTTTTCAGCTTCTCACTCAGCAGCAGGAAAATCTGGTTTTGTCTTCACTCTTCATTCCCATCAGATGAAATCAGGGACTAACTACATCCTGTTCTGTTTCTTAGCCAGCCAACCCTCTTATCACTTTATCTGACCCTCTGTTTCTTATTTTATTCTACAGGACATTGTTACCATCGGAATGCTGTCCTTGCCTTGTGGCTGGCTGTGTACAGCTATAGGGTTACCTACAATGTTTGGCTATATTATTTGTGGTGTACTTCTGGGACCTTCAGGACTAAATAGTATTAAGGTAAGAACAAAATTTAACTGGTATCTGCTTAACAATATAAAAAAAATTCGTAATGACTAAAAAGTGTTGAATGTGAATTCATGAAGATACCAGTTTGCTATAAACCATTTCAAAGATGTCCTTTCAAGTTTCATGGGAAGTCTTCTCTGAACCCTACGGAAGCCGTTGTGCCTGTTAATGAAGGGATGGAGTAGCTGGAGACAACAGCCCTGTTTGTTTCTTTCCATTCTGTTAGTTTTAAGGAGTCCTTTCTAGTAACATGCTGGGCCAGGTTACTGAGACTGCCCTTTACATACTGAATGCAACCGAAGTGCTGCATAACCGTATTTTTTTTTTTTTGAGACAGAGTCTCTCACTGTCACCCAGGCTGGGGTGCAATGCACAATCTTGGCTCACTGCAACCTCCACCTCCTGGATTCAAGTAGTTCTCTGCCTCAGCCTCCTGATGAGCTAGGATTACAGGCGCCTGCCACCACGCTGGCTAATTTTTGTATTTGCAGCAGAGACGGGGTTTCACCATGTTGGCCAGTCTGGTCTTGAACTCCTGACCTCGTGATCCACCCGCCTCAGCCTCCTAAAGTGCTGGGATTACAGGCATGAGCCACCGTGCCCGGCTGTGTGTGGTGTGGTTTTTTTTTTTTTTTTTTTTTAATAATTCCACTGGGCATGTTAGGACAAGATTGTTTAGTTAAGTATACTTAATTAGTTAAACTTGTAAAATTATATGCTCTATGTTTTGTGTGTTTTTCAGTCTATTGTGCAAGTGGAGACATTAGGAGAATTTGGGGTGTTTTTTACTCTTTTTCTTGTTGGCTTAGAATTTTCTCCAGAAAAACTAAGAAAGGTAAGGACCTCATCAATCTGTTGCTGCCTCTAAGGAACTTTACATCATGTGGTTTTAGTTCATATACTTTTAATACTTGTTGATGAATTAACTGTCAAATTAAATGTTTTTAGAATAGAATATGATATTTCAGTTTGATATTTTTGGAGCAAATTCAAAAAGATAAAAAACATGAGGTTTGAAAGAAAGAAATTCAATGAAGAATTGGAACTAGCTTTCACATGGCTAATTTCGGGAAAGGTCTGAAAAGTAATGTGTTTGAACTTGAATAGATGGGTCCCTCCCAGAAGGTACAAAACTGTTAGAGGGTCAGATGTCATAGAGGTTACATATTCAGTGTGTTACCCTAGAAAAAGCTTTGTAAATTGGAAGTGTGTTAATTAAAACACACCGTTTTTCAACAGACACCTCGAAAGAGAGGAAAGCACCTGCTTAAAAGCTGGGTTGGGAAGAGATAAAATGAACACTGTTGGTAAGAAAAAGACCCCTGTGAATTAAGATCAGATACCATTTTGCCTACAGTGCTGGCTGGAAAACTAATATCGACTTAGCAAAAGTTTTTAAGCGACTACAATAGGCATTCTTGAACCAGATTCATGAGAATCACAACTGTATACCCTTTCCCCCCCCCCCCACGAAAGACTTGGTCATTTTAAACAAAGTGACTTAATTTACAGCATCTGGTTTGCCTAATCACTCAGCTCTCCCTCTCACGTAGTATTCTTTCTTTTTTAAATTTTTACTTTTTTTATTTCAGTAGGTTTTTTGGGAACGGTGGTGTTTGTTTAAGTGAATAAGTTCTTGAATGGTGATTTGTGAGGTTTTGGTGCAGCCGTCACCCAAGCAGCAGCGTTGTGTACAGTGTAAACTGTACACAATGTGTCATCTTTTAGCCCTCGCCACCCTCTACCCTTTTCCCCAAGTCCCCAAAGTCCAGCGTGTCATTCTTAAGCCTTTGCATCCTCATAGCTCAGCTCCCCCTTGTGAGTGAGAACATCTGATGTCTGGTTTTCCGTTCCTGAGTCACTGCACTTAGAATCATGGTCTCCAGTTCCATCCAGCTTGCTGCAAATACTGCTATTTTGTTCCTTTTTATGGCTGAGTAGTATTCCATGGTGTGTGTGTGTGTACACATTTTCTTCATCCAATTGTTGATTGACGGGCATTTGGGCTGGTTTCATATTTTTGCAATTGCAAATTGTGCTGCTATAAATATGCATATGCAAGTATCTTTGTCGTATGACTTCTTTTTCCCTAGCAGTGGGACTGCTGGATCAAATGGTAGTTCTGCTTTTAGTTCTTTAGGGAATCTCCGCACTGGTTTCCATAGTGATTGTACTAGTTTACATTCGCACCAGAAGTGTAGAAGTGTTCCCTGCTCCCCACATCCACGCCAACATCTATTATTTGTATTTTTTGATTATGGCCATTCTTACAGGAGTAAGGTGGTATCACATTATGGTTTTGATTTGCATTTCCCCAATCATTAATGATATTCAGCATTTTTAATGTTTTTGGCCATTTGTACATATTCTTTTAAGGTCACCAGGCACCAGGCTGGAGTGCAATGGCGCAATCTCAGCTCACTGCATCCTCCGCCTCCTGGGTTCAAGCAATTCTCCTGCCTCAGCCTCCCGATTAGCTGGGACTACAGGCGCACACCACCACGCCCAGCTAATTTTTGTATTTTTTAGTAGAGACGGGGTTTCACCGTGTTGGCCAGGATGGTCTTGATCTCTTGACCTCATGATCCACCTGCCTTGGCCTCCCTAGTCCACTTTTTGTTGGGATTTTTTTGTTGCTGATATTTTTGTAGATTCTTCTTTGTAAATTCTGGATATTAGTCCTTTGTTGGATGCACAGACTGTGGAGCTTTTCTCCAGCTCTGTGGATTTGTACACCTTTTTGAAGAGCTGTCTAGCAGTTTGGCCTAACAGCCTTAAAATGTCCATATGCCTTGACCCAGTAGTTCTTTTAGGTCTGTATCCAAAGCAAAGAATCAAACATGAGTTTTTAAAAATTTACCTTCTAAAGGTCTCAGCTCCCCATTATACGTTTTTAAGAAACAGTAGAACCAGTCCTGAGTGTCTAATGGTCAGTTGAACTGTGCCGTGACTACTGATGGACGATTAGGTAGCCATTGTGAAGTTAAGAGCATGCAGTAGCAAAGGAAAGCGTTTGTTATGCTAAACGAGGGGGAGAAAGGGGGCACGTAACATGACTGTGGCAATGTCAAAGAAACACTAATATGTGGGGAAGACACAGGAAATACGTGTGCCAGGGAACCATGGGTGGCTGGTTTCTTCTCCATATTTTCCAAATTACCTGTAATAAGCAGTATATATTTTGTCATTATAAGGAAAAATAAACTTTTTCAGTAGTGAACTCCGGCCTCACTGGGGCCTTCCTCGGCTCATCCTCTCCTAGAACTTTGTTTTCTTTACTCTTCCAATTTTCCACTAAAAGCCCCATTTGTCCATCACCTCATTGCTCTCCCTTTCCTGTGAGCAATCCTGAAGCTCAGAACACACTCTGAATTACTTTAGGATGTTCTCCAGGTACTATGTATCTTTTTATAGGTCTTGTAAATTGTTAATTTATGAACTTGGAGATTAAAGAGAATTCACCACTCTCCTGGGTCCTAAGGAAAAGCGGCCCCATCCTTACCGTTGACCCTGTGAAGGAGCATGTTGGCGGGTGGGTGAGGGGCATGGGCTGCATGGCTGCCCAGCCTGTGGAGGAGCGTGTTATGGGGGAGTAAGGGGGCGTGGCTGCTCAGTGCCCTGCCTCACCAGTGTCCTGAGAGGCTCCATAAAAACCGGAGGCCTCTGTTTCATGGTGCACCATGGGCTTGTCTGGGTGTGGGTGTGGGCGTGTATACGTATAATTTAGAGAAGTTTACAGCAAACCCCTAGGAGAGGCAGGAGGGGATGCAGCTCTGGCTGTGCAGTGGAGCTTCCGCAGGGCACGTACCTGCCGGAACATTCATTTCCTCTCCTACACAGTGAGGAATCTGGAAGATTCAAGTTTCTTTTGGCTCTGAGTTTTTGTAGTTTGTATTTTTCGCCACTGTCGTATTCCCAGTTAAATAAAAAACATCGTGTAATGTAAGGTTAAGATAATTGTAAGCAGTGTGAGCACGTGTTTCATCGGTGCTGCTGTCTAAATGGTGCTTCTGAGGGTTTGCACCCAGTTCTGAGGGTTTATACCCAGTTCTTAGGGGCCTGCTTGGTGGTGTAGACTTGGGGGCTCAGGAATAGCCTGGCATTCTCTGTGAGTTGTGCTCAGCTGTTCTGTGTGGTGACAGAGTCAGATGCATGGACAGACACTGCATTGGGACTCAGGAAACGTTTGTGAAACTCCTTGCTGACACCTGACTGAGTGGTGCTGGGCAGGTGTCTGGGATGTACGGGTGTCTTGGTGCTGAGGAGGGTCTCCTGGTCCCAGCTCCTCTCACCCATTCCTGAGCCTGTGCTGCTGCCCCTGGCAGGAGCCCTTGGAGTCCAGCCCCACTCTGGTTCCTAGAGACAGCATCCCACTGTTTTTCTAGGTCTGTGGACTCAGATTGCAGAAAATGACATTATTAAGCAATGTTTTTATTTTCCCCTTTTTATTACTCGGATATAAATACCTGGCTGAGCTTCAGAACAGCATGAGTTACCCGGAGTAGCTTTTCTGATGAGCTTCCTACCACGTGGGTTAGCCTGCACGCCCCGCTTGTGGGTGGGAAAATCATTTTCTTGGGTATTTGAAATGGTAATAATTGCCAGCAGGCCTGTCTTAGGACCCGTAAAGGTATGATTAGAAACTACTTAAGTGCTGACGTCCCGAAGCCCTGCAGTGTGAGTGCTGAGGAAAGCAGCCAGCTCTGTTCTCGCCGTGGTAACCGCTGGCACTTCTAGCTTGACTTCAACTGTTTCTTAAACTTGATCTCTTAAGAGTCTGTCAGTTTCTGCCTCTCAATCGTTCATAGAGCCATTGGGGTTGGGAGTTTTGTTTGCTTCTCTCTCGTATCTTATCCATTCTTCCTACAAGTACCTGTCGAGCACCTGTGATATTCTGGGCCCTCCAGGGCTGCAGGGGCCCAAGGTATGTTGGGCTGGTGGGTGCCAGCTGAGGCTGTGTGTAACGTAGATGTGCCCCTACCCTGTGGCTTGTGTTTTGGGATTTCAGGAGAATGTGTCTTAGAAGAGGAAGAAGATGATGACTGAAGAGGCAGTATTTGAGGCTGAGGTTCTAGTACAGAGGGAGCCAGGTGGCCCGGGAACCCGCCCGTCAGCACATCCTGCACTCCAGCGCGCATGCGGCCACCTGGGGGGCCTGCTGACCCACAGATTCTGACCTGAGTGGGCCTGCAGGTGGGGTTTCTGATGCGTGCACAGGTCTCATGTTGAACAGGAAGCTTCTTACTCTCACCTGTCCCCCTGTGGCCGTGCTGTTTGCCACTGTGGCATCTCCACACCCTGCTCCCAGGGCCCTCCTGACCAGAGTGTGGGGTGACACAAGATAATAAGGTCAGAGAAGGTTCACTCTGGTAATGACCTCAGAGGTAACAGAGTCGCACCTGTTCTCTACAGATGTGGAAACTAGAGCCAGAGAGATTGCTACCCACCCAGGGCGCACAGCGAGTTAGCAGCAGGTCAGGTCTCAACTCCAGGTGTCCCTTGAGGGTTAGGAAGACCCTAAGTCAGAGTTGGAGAACACTTCACAGGAGTAGCCCCTAAGCCCAGGGGCCTGCACAGGTGCTTCCACTGCTCTTTGGCTGCGATACTAGGAAGAGGACGAGTTGAGATTAGTGCTGTGATAACCCTCATGATTGCCAAGGGTGGGAAGGAGAGAGGAGGAATTTAGAAGCAGCCTTTGTGGGGACTGACGCTTCCCCTGCTTGTGGAAGGAGAGAGGGTCCGCGGCAGAGGGAGCCCAGCAGATTAGAGACTGTCTGAGTCTCTGCAGCCCAGAGCTGTTTGGTGGCTGGTGGGCTTAGGGGATGGGTCCCCTCAGAGCCACCTGTGTACCCGGGCTGGTGGGCTACGTGAGTGAGTCCCCAAGAGCTGTCCATGTATGTTGGGGCTGGTGGGCTCAGTCAGTGGGTCCCCCTTGAGCTGCCTGTGTATGTTGGGGCTGGCGGGCTCCTCGGGTGGGCCCCCCAGAGCTGCCTGTGCCCAGTTGCTCCACAACACCTGTGTTTAGCCACACAGCCCCTGCATCCTTTCCTTCTAGGCCCCCAACTTTCACTTTCAGTAGAGGGCCTAGAATTAGGGAACTGATGCTTATTTTGATTGGGACTGTGTAATGAGTACTTCAAGTAGAATAGGAGGGGTTCAGGTTAACTTATTTGGTTAACATGTAATGTTTATGTTTATATAAATAGGTAGTTTGTACTATTTTATAATCAAAATGTGCTTTTCCTGCCTTCCCCATCTCATTGAACAGTGCTGAGTGCACCCCGAGGCACCTGATGGAGGCGCCGTGATTTTCGGGCCACGCTGCCTGAGTTCACGTCCTGTTTCCAACACATACTGACCACATGACCCTGGATGAGTCACTTAACCTATGTGTGCCTCAGTGTTTTCATCTAAAAGTGGAGGCAATTGTCATCTTGTCCTCAAGTTGTTCCGATGATTAGGTTCTATGTACACACATGGGGAGAGAGTGCATGTGTGTAATCCACGTGTGCATGTATTGTGTGCATGCAGCCCTGTGACGGTGCCTGACACTGAGGAAGTCCGGTGTGAGCATTCATCGTGTTAAGATGATGGTGTTGGATGTGTGGCCCCAGTGTTGCTTCCTAAAAGCTCAGCTCTGCCTCCTTTCCTGGACGTAGAAATGCACAAAGTCTGTGTGGTGTGTTCATTGCCTGTTGTCACTAAAAAGCGTGTGAATCACTGTGTTCTCTTTAAGGTGTGGAAGATCTCCTTACAAGGGCCATGTTACATGACACTGTTAATGATTGCATTTGGCTTGCTGTGGGGTCATCTCTTGCGGATCAAACCCACACAGAGCGTCTTCATTTCCACGTGTCTGTCCTTGTCGAGCACGCCCCTCGTGTCCAGGTTCCTCGTGGGCAGTGCTCGGGGTGACAAAGAAGGTAGGTGATAGTGTGTTCCAAGTGCGTGTGCAATTCATGCTCTTGTGTAGGTGATGGCATGTTCAAGCGTGTGCGTAATTCATGCTTGTGTGTAGGTGACGGTGTGTTCTGAGCGCGTGTGTAGTTTGTGCTCATGTGTAGGTGACAGTGTGTTCTGAGCTCGTGTGTAGGTGACGGCGTGTCCTGAGCGCATATGTAGTTCATGCTCGCGTGTAGGTGACGGCGTGTCCTGAGCGCGTGTGTAGTTCATGCTCGCGTGTAGGTGACGGCGTGTCCTGAGCGCGTGTGTAGTTCATGCTCGCGTGTAGGTGATGGCGTGTTCTGAGTGCGTGTGTAGTTCATGCTCATGTGTAGGTGACGGTGTGTTCTGAGCGTGTGTGTAGCTCATGCTCGTGTGTAGATGATGGTGTGTTCTGAACGCGTGTGTAGTTCATGCTCATGTGTAGGTGACGGCGTGTTCTGAGCGCGTGTGTAGTTCATGTTCATGTGTAGGTGATGGCATGTTCTGAGCACGTGTGTAGTTCATGCTCGCGTGTAGGTGACGGTGTGTTCTGAGCGTGTGTGTAGTTCATGCTCTCATGTAGGTGATGGCGTGTTCTGAGTACGTGTGTAGTTCATGCT
Organism: Leontopithecus rosalia; assembly: GCA_028533165.1. Classification (NCBI taxonomy): domain Eukaryota; kingdom Metazoa; phylum Chordata; class Mammalia; order Primates; family Cebidae; genus Leontopithecus; species Leontopithecus rosalia. The sequence goes on from CM052648.1 coordinate 193,499,243, forward strand.
TGTGTGTAGATGACGGCGTGTTCTGAGCACATGTGTAGTTCATGCTCATGTGTAGGTGATGGCGTGTTCTGAGTGTGTATGTAGTTCATGCTTGTGTGTAGATGATGGTGTTCCGAGTGTGTGTAGTTCATTCTCCTGTGTAGGTGACAGTGTGTTTCAAGCGCATGTGTAGTTCATGCTCGTGTGTAGGTGACGGCATGTTCCGAGTGCATGTGTAGTTCATGCTCGCATGTAGGTGATGGCGTGTTCTGAGTGCGTGTGTAGTTCATGCTCGTGTGTAGATGACGGTGTGTTCCGAGCATGTGTAGTTCATTCTCCTGTGTAGGTGATGGTGTGTTTCAAGCACGTGTGGAGTTCATGCTCGTGTGTAGGTGATGGTGTGTTCTGAGTGTAGTTCATGCTCGTGTGTAGGTGACGGCGTGTTTCGAGCGTGTGTGTAGTTCATGCTTGCGTGTAGGTGACGGCATGTTCTGAGCGTGTGTGTAGTTCATGCTCATGTGTAGGTGATGGCATGTTCTGAGTGTGTTTGTAGTTCATGCTTGTGTGTAGATGATGGTGTTCTGAGCGTGTGTAGTTCATTCTCCTGTGTAGGTGACGGTGTGTTTCAAGCGCGTGTGTAGTTCATGCTCGTGTGTAGGTGACGGCGTGTTCTGAGTGCGTGTGTAGTTCATGCTCGCATGTAGGTGACAGCGTGTTCCAAGTGCATGTGTAGTTCATGCTCACGTGTAGGTGACGGCGCATTCTGAATGTGTGTATATAGTTCATGCTCGTGTGTAGGTAATGGAGTGTTCTGAGTGCATGTGTAATTCATGCTCGCCTGTAGATGATGGTGTGTTCCGAGCACGTGTGTAGTTCATGCTCGCGTGTAGGTGACGGTGTGTTTCAAGCGCATATGTAGTTCATGCTCGTGTGTAGGTGATGGCGTGTTCTGAGTGCATGTGTAGTTCTTGCTCGTGTATAGGTGACAGCGTGTTCCAAACGTGTGTGTAGTTCATGCTCGCTTGTAGGTGATGGCGTGTTCTGAGTGCATATGTAGTTCATGCTCATGTGTAGGTGACAGCATGTTCCAAGCACGTGTGTAGTTAATGCTCGTGTGTAGGTGACAGTGTGTCCCGAGCGCATGTGTAGTTCATGCTCGTGTGCAGGTGATGGTGTGTCCCGAGGACATGTGTAGTTCATGCTCATGTGTAATGACTTTTGGATTCACAGTTGAGGGCCTGTGAGGAAGAATTACAAGTCTTACTTCCCCTCTGAGGACACTCCTAACAGTTGTGGCTACTGGGGCTTGTATTCCATAAGGAACTAATGTTCCTGGGAACTCAGCTCCTCCAAACCTCCACTTCTCTTGATTAAGAAAAATGCCCATTACATGCTTACAAATTTAGGATCATTTGAGGGTCAGAGAGAAATTGGTCCAAGATTTTGAAAAACCACTGAGGACTGGAAATGATCTAAGGTGAGGAAGTCGTGTGTGGGGTTTGGCTGCTTTAACCCTAGCAAGCGCTGGGAATTGACACACTTTTTCTTCCTGAAATCAAGGTGCTTTGGTAACTGAAGGTGTTCCTCACTCTAAGGCTTTGGCCTTAGTTTCATCCTGTGTATGAAATATTGGCGCCTCTAAATTGGGATTTTGTTTAGTGGAAGCCATCTTGCTCGGAAGCCTAGGCAGGACCACGTCCCTGTACAGGGAGGCTTTGGCAGGGCTGCTGTTTCTGACAGCCTGCTGGGTAAGTTGTCACTGTTTGGCTCTTATTTTATAAAAGTCAGTAAAATACAAGGTAGAAATGTCACAGTAACTTCACTCTGACATTCACCCTGCACTGAACACATAGGCATAGAACTAGAGAAACTGAGAAGAGAAAACCAAGGAGGTGTGTCTGACCTCTCCTGTAAACCAACAGGCTCTATGCCTCTGACAGGAACCCAGAGCCTGAGCAGAGCTAGCCGTGGGCCACCAAGCTGGGTGCTGGAGCACGTAGGACCCACACGTGCCTTCACTGTCTGACGGGGACTCGGGAAGCGTCCTTCTATGAAAGGAGACAGGGAAGACTTTTAAAAAATCTACTGCCTTCTGCTGGGCCTGAGGCTCCAGTGGGACAGAGATGCAGCCTCCCTGCTAGACACTGGATGGGCCTCCTCAGTTCTAGTCCCAGCATCCCTATGGGATGATCTTAGGGTCAGCCCCATTGTGAGAGCTGGACAGGGACGTAGGGTCAAGGGCCAAGTGGAATGGAAAATGACCAAGTGGAGATCAGGAATGATGCATGAAAACAGTCCTGATTTAGTGGTTCGCACATGAGAATACACACACCTGCAAAGAAATGTGTGGCTGAAAAAGAGCCGGCAGACTCAGCAGTCACAGTGTCAACTCCCCTTATGGACAGAAAAGCTTAATAATTACTTCAAAGTAAGTGTGCAGTACATATGGACTTGCAGCCCAAGTGCTGGACTGGAGAGGGGCGGAGAGTGGGTGGGGAGGTCAGTATATACAGACTCGGAGCCCAGGTGCTGGACTGGAGAGGGGCGGAGAGTGGATGGAGAGGATCAATATATACAGACTCGGAGCCCAGCTGCTGGACTGGAGAGGGACAGAGAGTGGGTGGAGAGGATCAGTATATACAGACTCGGAGCCCAGGTGCTGGACTGGAGAGGGGCAGAGAGTGGGTGGAGAGGATCAGTATATACAGACTCGGAGCCCAGGTGCTGGACTGGAGAGGGGCGGAGAGTGGGTGGAGAGGATCAGTATATACAGACTCGGAGCCCAGCTGCTGGACTGGAGAGGGGCGGAGAGTGGGTGGAGAGGATCAGTATATACAGACTCGG
>CM052648.1:193502165-193521483 GCA_028533165.1 Leontopithecus rosalia
GGGTCAGTATATACAGACTCGGAGCCCAGATGCTGGACTGGAGAGGCGCAGAGAGTGGGTGGGGAGGATCAATATATACAGACTCGGAGCCCAGCTGCTGGATTGGAGAGGGGCAGAGAGTGGGTGGGGAGGGTCAGTATATACAGACTCAGAGCCCAGGTGCTGGACTGGAGAGGGGCAGAGAGTGGGTGGAGAGGATCAGTATATACAGACTTGGAGCCCAGATGCTGGACTGGAGAGGGGCAGAGAGTGGGTGGGGAGGGTCAGTATATATAGACTCGGAGCCCAGGTGCTGGACTAGAGAGGGTGCCTGGTATGTTTTCAGAACTCAAGGCAGGAGCCCGTCTCGAACACCCACAGGATAAAGGAAAATAAACCCACCCAGGTATGTCATGTACTGCAGCAGAGTGTGAAGGGAACGTCTGAACACTTGGCAGAAAAGACAGGTGGTCTAAGAAGGAACAGCATGTAAATGGGCTGATGGGACACGTCTCAGCAACCTCAGGTGGGGTGGGTATCCCGCACCCTTGGGAGACAAATCATTTGTGTCCAGCAAAAGTACCATGGAAGAGTTGGGGGTGACATGCCGGCATTTCTGATGTGCGGAGACCCCAGAGTACCGCCCACCCCGCCGTTTCCACAGGGCCAGCAAGGGGGCCCAGCAGAGGCGGAGCTGGGCATGGAGACAGCAGGGAGATGGACGGTTCTAGAAGCTGATAAATTTAGTCAGCTATGCCTGTTAGAAAAGGAAGTGTTTGAGTTTGTGGTTTTGAAGGCCAGGCTAAAACTACATAGTAAGAAGGTAGGGTTGCATGTTTGGGAAGGAGCTGGGCTCCAGGACTTGGACTTGGAGAGGAAATTTATAATTAAACCTGTTAAATGTGTGATAGACCCACGGCGCAGTTAGAAAATGTAAGAAATTTACAACCATACATGTTAAATGTGTGATAGACCCACAGCCTGTTTAGAAAATGTAAGAAATTTACAATTAAACATGTTAAATGTGTGATAGAACTACAGCACAGTTAGCAAATATAATTTGAAAAAAAGCTTCAGGAATAAATTCAAAAGAGAGCTGTGACTTTTGAGGATAAAGTCACAAATGGAGTGAATTTGTGTTCACAGAGTTCATAAAAAGACCTATTCATAAAGATGTAATTTCTCCTCACATTTATAAACTCATAGCTGTTCCAGTAAAAAAAATATGGCAGGGTTTTTCATGGAACTGAAAAAACTGATCCTAAAATGTATTTGGGGCCAAAAGGCCAAGAATAGCCAATATTAATATGAGATGAGGAGCCCCCAGCGGCTGTCGGGACTGATGATGTCACAGTGGATAGTGGCACCATAGGCTGAGATGGACCTGGGGAGTGGGGCCCACAGCCCAGGCACTGCAGAGAAGCTGGAGATCAGCTCACCAGGTGTGGGAATTAGCTTCTCCAAATGGAGGAAAATAAAATTAGCTTGGCTTTAAACTGGGAGAAGGAAATAGAAAATCTCTTTATAATTTTAGGGTAGAATTCCTTAAAATATAGCAGAATTCTGAGGCAGGAGAATTGCCTGAACCCAGGGGTTGGGGTGAGCCAAGATCGTGCCATTGCACTCCAGCCTGGGTAAGGAGCAAAACTCCATCTCAAAAAATATATATTTAGGAGAATTCAGAAGACAAAATACTGATACATAGGACACATTCAACTTTGTAACTTTCTTTTTCATACTAACCTTACTGTAGGGAAAACTATGTAACTCATTGCTTTTTTTTTTTTGAGATGGAGTCTGGGATCCGCCTCCCGAGTTCAGGTGATTCTCCTGCCTCAGGCTTCTGAGTAGCTGTGACTACAGGCGCGCGCCACCACGCCCAGCTAATTTTTGTACTTTTAGGAGAGACGGGGTTTTGGTCAGGCTGATCTCAAACTCCTGACCTTGTGATCTGCCTGCCTCGGCCTCCCAAAGGGCTGGGATTACAGGCATGAGCCACTGCACCTGGCGGAAAGGTATTTTTTTTTTAAATAAGCCACAGGCCAGAGGAAGACATTTCCTGTAGTTATTTATTGTTTGTTTAGAGCAAAGGATTACTATTCATAATGTATTAAGAACGTCTGTAAATCCAAACCAAAAAGTAACCTAGTGGGAAAATAGGCAGAATATCTGAGTAAGTAACTTTGGGAGAAGAAACCTGAATGATAGTGCACATGAAGACAGGAACCTTGTTAGTAATCGGGGCTGCAGGCTGAGGGGACTGAGATAGATGCCATCCACATGAGCTTGCTGCCAAGCTTTGTTTTAGGTGGGGTCTTGCCGTCACCCAGGCTGGAACACAGTGGCTCTATCTTGGCTCACTGCAGCCCCGACCGACTGGACTCAAGCGATCCCCCCACCTCAGCATCCTGAGTAGCTGGGACTACAGGTGTGTGCCACCATGCCTGGCTAAGTTTGTTATTTTTTGTAGAGACGGGTCTCTCTGTGTTACCCAGGCTGGTTTTGAACCCTTGCCTCAAGCAATCCTCCTGCCTCAGCCTTCCAAAGCGCTAGGATTGCAGGCATGAGCCACCACACCTGGCCCTGGGAAACATTTTTAACCTGGTATATGCTTGGCAAGAATGTGGAGTTTTGAGATCTAAGCATTCTCCATGGGAATGTAAATTGGTTCCTCCACTTTGGAGAACAGTTTTACAGTCAGAAAATTCCATTTCTACAACATAGCCTAGAAATAATTCAAAACAGCATTTTTATTATTATTTTCTTGAGACAGAGTCTTACACTGTTGCTGGGGCTGGAGTGCAGTGGCACGATCTTGGCTCACTGCAGCCTCCACCTCCCAGGTTCACGCGACTCTCCTGCCTCAGCCTTCCGAGTAGCTGTGATTATAGAGCCCACCACCGAGCCCAGCTAGTTTTTTGTATTTTTAGTAGAGACGGGATTTCACTATGCTGGTCAAACAGGTTTCAAACTCCTGACCTGGTGATCTGCCTGCCTCGGTCTCCCAAAGTGCTTGGGTTACAGGCATGAGCCACTGCGCCTGGCCAACAGCATTATTTTTAATTGCAAAAAATTGATTAACTGAATATTCAGTAACATGCTGGACAGTTAAGGTGTATTCATACACTGGAATGCTGCAGAAGCTAATGTGAATTACTCTTGTAGCATAGAAGGAAAAATATAAGATGTAGAATACAACTTATTTATATAAAGTCTGAACTTAACATACATGCAAACTTTTACACTAAAAGCCAGACATGTTTGAGAATGACAGATGTGTCAGGGTGCCTCTGCCGGAGACGGGGAAGGTGTGCCGTCAGAGAGGGAGGCAGGGCAGTAGCCGCTTGTGACATTTCTTTCAGAAGCTGGGTGATGGCTCTGGTCATTGATGACATGATGCTTTGTACCTTTTTTCTTGATCCCCGGAGTATTTTATAATAATTGTTTTTGAAACCAGGTAACCACTAAAAGGTGGAAAAACAGTTCATAATTTCCAAATGCTACTGTTTTATTTCTATAGTTTTGTAGTAAGTTTTGAGACCAGGAAGTGTGAATCCTCCAACTAACTTTGTTCAAGACTTATTTTGGCTGTTTGGGGTCACTTGAGATTCCGTATAGATTTTAGGGTAGGTTTTCTGTTTCTTCTGGAAACATCGTTGGGATTCTGCTAGGAATTGCATTGGATTTGTAGTTGTAATTTGGGTAGTATTGACATCGAAACAATGTTAAGCCTACAGTCCATGAATACAAGACACCCTATTTAAGTGTGTCTTTCATTTCTTTTAGCAGCGCTGTGAAGTTTTCAGTGTATAAGTGTTTTGCCTCCTTGGTTAACTTTGTCCTAAGTATTTTATTCTTTTTGACCTGTTGTAAATGGAATTGTTTTCTTAGTCTCCTTTTCAGATTGCTCATTTTTAGTATATAGAAATGCAGCTGACTGTGTGTGTTGATTTTGTGCCCTGCAACTTTGTGAGTTGGTTTATTCTAACAGAATTTTGTGTGTGAAATATTTAGGATTTTCTACATTTAAGATACTTTGTCTCTTACAGGATCATTTAATTCTTTCTTTCCAATTTGGACACCAGCCTTATCTCTTAGAGAGGCACCCTGAGATGTGTGGTTAAGAGGATGTCTGGGGCTTCCCTCAGGAGGGTAGAGTGGAGGTTAGTATATGAAAGAAGCTTGTTCTACTTGATCATGGAAACTGGATTATCTGTTCCTTGAGATCCACTGTATTTCTCTTTCTACTTTTGCATATGTTTGAAATTTTATTAGAAATTCCTATAGATGGCCAGGCACGGTGGTTCATGCCTGTAATCCTAGCACTTTGGGAGGCTGAGCCAGGCAGATCACATGAGGTCAGGAGTTCAAGACCATCCTGGCCAACATGGTGAAACCTTTTCTGTACTGAAAATACAAAAATTAGCCGGGTGTGGTGGTGTGTTCTGTAGTCCCAGCTACTCAGGAGGCTGAGGCACGAGAATTGCTTGAATCCTGGAGGCAGAGATTCTAGTGAATCGAGTTCACGCCACTGCACTCCCGCCCGGGCCACGGAGTGAGACTCCATCTCAAAAAAAAGAAGAAAAAGAAATTTCTATATAGCCCAGACTTAAGACTCTACCACCAGAGCTTAAAGGTATCAACTCTGACCATACCAGAAGCCTCAGTCTTACGTGGATTTTGGTCTAAATTCTGCTCCTTTTTATTTCTCAAGATAGCTAGCCAGTTCATGTGATACTGGGGCCTAAACCCTCAAAGGGGTCCAGTGAATGTGTCATTCCACTCATAGAGGAACAGAGGAGGCAGGCAGCCGGGTCATGAGGAAGGTGTGGGTTGCATGCCTGGCAGTGATGAGCTTCTTAGGCCTCACCACCCAACCACATGCAGCACTGGCATCCAGAGGCCTCCGTGGGCAAGACCTGCCCTGTGGAACTCAGGTCTGCGAGAGAAACTCCAGACCAGGAGCCGTGGCTGGCTCCTTTACCAAAGGAAGAGGGGCTCTATCCATTCCCAGGAAGAGGGCTTTGTCTCTCTGGGAGTAAAGTAGGTGGGACCAGGCAAGAGGCCAGGAGTGGTAAGGAGACCTTCCCTTCTTATGAAAATGCAAGCGAGGGGAAAAGAGGTTTCCCCAACAATGTGCTAGAATGTTTATGCAGCAATTGTTATACTAGTGGATAAATGGGATTCCTGAATGTCCGTCAAGAGATGAATGGATAAATTGTCTGCTGTGTCTGTTCTGCCACAGTTTTAAAAATGAATCAGAGCTTCGTGCAGCAGCGTGGATGGTTTTCAGATATAGTCATGGTCAAAGACAGCAAGTTGCAGCAATGTTGATTCTGTGAAGCTTAATGTGAGAAAATAATGAACCCAGCATTGTTTCCAAATCTGTAATGTTACATTAAGCAGAAGTGCATTCAAGGGATGATGACCTTTAAGGATAAGGTCAGGTGGGGAGTAAAGAGGGTCCAGCGCAGGGGTTTACAGAGCTGCTTGGTGGCACCCTCAGGACTTTATTTCCTTAAAAATTGGAAGCAAATGTGTCACAGGTTTAAAATTCAGCAAAATTCCTTAGTGAGTATGTGAGCATTTCATATACTCCTTGTTTTCTGTGTATTTAAACTTTAATAAAAGGAATGGAAAATAGGAAAAAAAATAAAATGGTTGTAGTGATAAGCACAAAAAAAGTGCAAATTTCAGAAAGATGACAATAGTAAAAGTGTTGAGAAATTAGAGAAGCTGTGCTGTTTCAGGGAACATCTCCCTCTCATCTGATTGCACTGCTGAAGTTTGGTACCCATCCCGGCTCCGAGCACTTGCCTTTCTCCTGCAGCCCCAGGAACTCCCTGAGCAAAGGTTTCCTGGGCAGGCCTTGTGGGTGTGGACTTGGGGTTCTGCACAGGGACTGTGGTGAAGACCTACCTGATCTCTGCAGAGTCGGTGGTGCATGGTCTAGCAGACAGCAGTTGAATGCCTGTTGATTTAAACCAATTCACTATGATTGGTGCAAAGGAAGAGAACAAAATACTTAAAACGTTTACAAAATGCTGGCAGTAATATCATCAAAGGCTATGTCTGAAAAGTGAGGTGTAGTGAGAGATTTTGTTTTTTTTTTAAATAGAAGGGCGCAGGTGTGAATGTGTTATCTGCAGAAGACGGGGGTAGCTCAGCTCCTTCACACGCTACAAACTCATTTCGTAGTCTCCCTCCCATCTTGCAAAGGCTGCGAGATGAAGGGAGGTGCGGGGATCACGAGCCCAAGCAAGCCTTATGGTGAAGATCACCAATCTGTGAGGCTTCTGCACAGACAGCATTAGTTGGAAGGCAGTTTTCTCTGAATCATGTAACCCTGGAAGGCACAAAGCTGTAGCCACAACAGCCTAACGTGATCATCTGTTCAGATTGTTTTAAAATTCTAGGCCAAGATACTTTGTTCACCGAAAATTTAATTTTGTATAATAAGTAAATCAAGCCTTCTAAAATGATTACCTGAACTTCTGTCCAGAAAGAGATTTTTGCTGGCATGAAGGGGGTTTTGTGGGTTTCTGCTACTTTTTAAAAATAAGCCTTTTCTATCCGATTGGTCTTTAAAAATCTGGTAATAGCAGTAGCTTTATTATTATTATTATTATTATTTCCTTTTTTTAGACGAAATCTCGCTCTTGTCGCCTACCCTGGAGTGCAATGGCGCGGTCTCGGCTCATTGCAGCCTCTACCTCCTGGGATGAAGCAATTCTCCTGCTCCAGCCTCCCAAGTAGCTGGGATTAATAGGTGTCCACCACTACACCTGGCTAATTTTTTGTATTTTTAGTAGAGATGGGGTTTCACCATGTTGGTCAGGCTGGTCTCTAACGTCTGACCTTAATTGATCCACCCACCTCAGCCTCCCAAAGTGAAGCCGCCATACCCGGCTGTTTTTTTTTTTTTTTAAGACAAAATACCTTGTTGGGATGAGGTTGGGGAATGACAATTTAATTTTTAGAGGCATATTTACTAGAGTTCATAGCCAGAACTGTGTGTTGAAAATGGGGATCTTTGTAGGCTTGTGCAAGTTACTGAATTCATGAAAAGTGTTTCGTCATTTTCTTTTCTTTCCAGAGTTGTTACTTAGTCTCTTCAGCTAGTCATGGCTACTGCTGCTCTGCCCTCATGAGCTAGTGTTTGTCTGCCGAGCCTGTTTGGTCTCACGGTGAAGGCTCATTCCGTGTGGTGGCTTGGGTGGGTCTGCACATTTGGACACCACGTCTGTGTTGGTCACACAGAGAAGGCTCATTCTGTGCAGTGGCTTGGGTGGGTCTGCACGTGTGGAACACACCACGTGACCAGAGGAGCCTGAGTCAGGCCTTCTGCAGTAGCTCAGGGAAGTTATAAAGGTAAGAAGCGAAGGCTTCTTCGTGTGTTTCTGCGGCGCAGGGAAATTGGTGTGCTTATCCATCACCTTGTTTGCCATGTCATCTTTTGTCATGAGGTTTTTCAGTGATTATATAAATAACAAGTAAGGTATTTTGGTGACTTGCTTTACAAGATTTTTAGTCTTAAAATCCCTCAGTGTGTGTTCTCAAAGAGATTTTAAAGTCTGTTCTTAAAAATGTAAAGTGCCAAAACCGTGTGAGTTATTTTGGAAGTGTGCACAATGGCAGTATTTTTGATTTCGGCTACTTTGAGTTGCTGTAGACCTGTCTTCAATGCCTTTCCCACCGCTGCAGGTGACATTGACTACAGCACGGTGCTCCTTGGCATGCTGGTGACGCAGGACGTGCAGCTCGGGCTCTTCATGGCTGTCATGCCAACCCTCATACAGGCGGGCAGCAGTGCGTCTTCTAGGTAAGTGCTTGCTGGACACGATCTGCCTTTCTAGTTAAAAATCGCTTGTGCATAATATACCTTTTCCAGAGAGGTGTTCTGAACTCGCCATGGTTCAGGCTTCTGAGCGCACACCCTGGAGCAGCACTGCCTTGCTGCATGCATGTGGTGTGTGTGTGTGTGTGTGTGTGTGTGTGTGTGTGTGTGTGTGTGAGCGATCATTGTGTAGTTGTCATTGTTTCTCATCATTCCCATTTCCCCTGATCCTTCTTTTCATGCTCCCAACATAGTGTTGCCAAACGTCAACTGCACTTGATTGGGTTCATATGGAGAGAGAAGCCAAATGGGAAGAATTAGTTTATCCAGAAAGTTGTAGGTCATGCTGCATATACTAGGACATTCCAAGAATGCCAGCCAGAAAATAAGTACAGTTGCAAAGTCTAGGCGCCCTCTGAAACTTAGAGGGCTATGAGCTTGAGTTTGTTTTAAGCCAATATACTGTACTTCATGTATATAAATACTGTGCTTTAGATCTAATCTCCAGAGGCTGCCTTTATTACATTTCTTACAACAATGAGTACAGCTGGTCAAAACTTCAGACACTTTGGAAACCTCTTTTGGAACCGAATTAAAGTACCGGGACCTGCCTCGTGTGCTTTATGTCTTCCTTTCTAGCCTGTATGCTTTTGGGTTTTTTTCTTGCCTTACTGCACTGGCTGGAATGTCCAGCACTTTGTGGAAAAGGATTGTGTGAAATGACATCTTTGCCTTGCTCTTGACCTCTGGGGAAAGCGTTCAGTCTCTCACCATTAAACATGATGATAGCTGTCAGTTTATTGTAGACTCTGTTTGTAAAGCTGAGGTAATTCCCATCTACTCCTACTGTGCTGAGAGTTTTTATGATGAATGGGTGGTGGATTCTGCCAGTTGCTTTTTCTGTACCAGTTGATGTGATTATGTAACTTTTCTTTTTTGCTAGCTGACATGATGGATAACATTGATTTTGGAAAGTTGAACCAGCCTTACATACCTGGGATAGTCCCACTTGGTCTAGGGATATAATTATCTTTATACATTGCTGCCTTCAGTTTGCTAATTTATTGAAGATTTTGGGGTCTCCGTTCATGACAGATATTGGTGTGAAGTTTTCTCTCTCCCTTTTTTTTTTTCTGGATGCTCTTTGGGTTTTGGTATTAAGAGTCATACTAGGTTCACAATGTTTTGAGAATTAATTCCTTTTTTTTATTTTCTGGAAAACATTGTATAAAATTGTCAATTCTTCCTTAATATTTGGTAGAATTCTCTAGTAAAATCCTCTGTGTTGTGAGATTTATTTTTGGGGAGTTTTCTCTTCTTTTTTTGAAACAGAGTTTTGTTTCACTCTTCTTGCCCAGGCTGGAGCGCAGTGGCTCAATCTCAGCTCACCGCATCCTCTGCCTCCTGGGTTCAAGCGATTCTCCTGCCTCAGCCTCCCGAGTAGCTGGGATTACAGGTGAGGCACTACACCCGGCTTATTTTTGTATTCTTAGTAGAGATGGGGTTTCACCATGTTCATCAGGCTGGTCTCAAACTCTTGACCTAGTGATCCACCTGCCTCAGCCTCCCAAAGTGCTGGGGTTACAGGCGTGAGCCACTGCACCTGGTCTTTTTTTTTTGAGACGGAGTTTCGCTTTTGTCACCCAGGCTAGAGTGCAGTGGCACAATCTCAGCTCACTGTAGCCTCCACCTCCCAGGTTCAAGTGATTCTTCTGCCTCAGCCTCCTGAGTAGCTGAGATTACAGACGCCCGCCACCACACTGCACTAATTTTTGTATTTTTAGTAGAGACAGGGTTTCTCCTTGTTGGTCAGGCTGGTCTCAAACTCCTGACCTCAGGTGATCCGCCCACCATGGCCTCCAAAAGTGCTGAGATTACAGGCATGAGCCACTGTGCCCAGCCTTGTTCCTCGTTTTGTTGATTTTCTTTATTTTATTGTTGTTTTCAGTTCTATTAGTTTCTACCCTCAGCTTCCTCCCTTCTTGCTTTGAGTCCATTTTGCTCTTCTTTTTCTAGGTTCTTAGGGTATGAACTTAGGTTATTGATTTAAGCTTTTCATCTTTTCTACTGTAAGCATTTAGTGCTATAAATTTCCCTCTCAGCACTGTTTTATCTGCATCCGATATTTTGATATGTTATATTTTTATTTTCATTTTGTTAATGAGTTTTTTAAATTTCCTTTGATACTTCTTTGACTCATGGATTGTTTAGAAGTGTTGCTTAATTTCCAGTCATCTGGAGATTTTCCTGATGTCTTTCTGTTACTGATTTCTAGTTTGATTCCACTGTGGTCCGAGAACATTTTGTATTATTTCAGTTCTTTTGCTTTTGCTGAGGTTTGTTTTATGGCCAGTGATGCTGTCTGTGGTGAATGCTCTAAAGTCACTCGGGAGGGAAAAAAGCGTATTCTGCTGTTGTTGGATGGAGTAGTTTACACATGTCAGTTAAATCCTGTTGGCTCATTGCACTGCTCGGTGCTCCTGATGTAGTTGTTTCAGTTGTGGAGGGGGATGGTGTTGACGTCCCCTGTTATAATTGGGTATTTGTCTGTTTCTCCGCTGAGTTCTGTCAACTTTTGCTCTGTGTACTTTGGGGCTATTTTGTTTGGTACATGCACATTTAGGAACATTTTGTCTTCCTGGTGACTTGATCTTGTTATCATTATGTAATACTTCTTTTTGTTGTTTTTCGAGAGGATAGTCTTGCTCTGTTGCCCAGGCTGGAGTGCAGTGGCGTGGTCTCAGCTCTCTGCCTCCTGGGTTCTAGCAATTCTCATGCCTCAGCCTATCGAATAGCTAGGATTACAGGTATATGCCACCACACCTGGCTAATTTTTGTATTTTTTAGGAGAGACAAGGCTTCGCCATGTTGGCCTGGCCAGTCTCGAACTCCTGGTCTCAAGTGATCTTCCCGCCTCAGCCTCCCAAAGTGCTAGGATTACAGGCATGAGCCACTGTGCCCAGCTATATTTCTTTCATTTCTAGTAATTTTTCTTGCCTTGTAATTCACTGTATCTGATATTAATATAGTCACTTCTGGCTTTTTTTTTCTTTTTTTGGCCAGTGTCTGTAATGGTGTAGCCTTTTCTTACTTTTACTTGCAACCTAGTTATATGCCCTTGTATTTGAAGTGAGTTTCTGGTAGAGAACATATTGTTGGATGATTTTTTTTTTTATGCACTCAGCCAGGCTCTCTATTTTAATTGATATGTTTAGGCCATTTACATATCAGGTGAATATTGATATGTTGGGACTGAAGTCTGTATTTAATTCGTTTTTTTTTTCTCTTGATACTGTCTTTCCTTTACATCCTTATGGGTTACCTGCATGTTTTCAGGAATTCGTTTAGACTAACGTATAATGTTTTCAGTGTATCGCTCTGTGTGGTTTTCTTGGTTGCTCTGGGTATTACACTGGACATGTATCTTATCACCGTTTGCTGGAATCCACATTTTGCCACAATGGACACACATAACTTATCACCGTTTGCTGGAATCTACATTTTGCCACTTCATATGAAATGTAGAAGCCTTCTTTCCACTTAGCTCCCTCCTCCTCCCCATGTGTTCAGTAGTCATGCACTGCATAATGACATATTGGTCAGTGATGGCCCCTGTCCAACAGGGGTCCCATAGGGTTCTATGGACCTGAACAGTGCCTGGTGCCTCGTGAAGCTACAGCCATCGTAATGCCACAGGGCAGTGCCATGCCCTTGTGCTTGTGGTGGTGCTGGTGTGAACAAACTGGCTGCACTGCCAATCATATAAAAGTCTCATATGCTCCATTAGGTACGGTACAGAATACTTATAACGATAGTGAGTCACTGTGTTAGTGGTTTGTGTGTTTACTGTACTCTACCTTTTTTATCATTAACTTAGAGTGTGCTCCTTCTACTTACAAAGAAAGTAGTTAGCTGTCAAATAGCCTCAGGTAGGTTCTTCAGGAGCTATTCTAGAACAGGCATTGTCATCACAGGAGAGGACAGCTCTGTGCCTGTTATTCCCTCTGAAGACCTTCCAGTGGAACAAGATGTGGAGTTGGAAGACAGTGATATTGATGATCCTGACCTGTGTGGATTTAGGCTAATGTGTGTTTGTGTCTTAGTTTTTAACAAAAAAGTTTAAAAAGTAAAAAACAGATCTTTACAAGACGGCCCTTTAGGAGCAGCTCAGGATGCAGTTCCCAGTGAAAGCGCAGAGAGTGAGTGGACTCCGCATTTCCACGTGGATCTTTATTGCCCACAGACCAGAAGATTCCCAGGTGGAGGAGCCCCAAGGGTCACCCGCGCAGCTATTTTGGCCAGTGTGGCTGTTTCGGCCGGCACGGCTGTTTTGCTGGTGCCCCGGCGCAGCGGTTCTCCATGCAAAATATACTGGTCTGGTTGCCCTTTTAAACTGGCAATTGGAGCGCTGAGAAGGCAGATTCGCCCATTCATCTGATTAAACAGAGCCAGACCAGGAGATTCCCAGGCAGCGCCGTTTTTTCAGCTGGTGCAGTGGCTCACCGCACGGGAAATCACACAGATCCCGGCGCCCTTTCAGCAGGCTACTGGAACGCTTGGGGGAGAGTCAGCCATTCAACTTAAAAATAAAAGGCTCCAAGGTAGAGAGCCAGGTGATCAGGTTTGGTGGGTCCCACCCCCGCAAAAACAAAAAAACCAGCAATTGGAAATGCTCAGGGTTGAGAGTTTCACAGCAAGCACAGCTGGATGCCGGACGGCCCAGCCCTGTGGGGGAGGGGCGTCTGCCATTACTGAGGCAGTCCACCCCTACGGAGGTAGTCAGCCGTTGCCGAGGCAACCCGCCATAACAGAGAGTCCACCATTAGGGAGGTGGGCCACCATTGCCAAGGCAGTTCTAACCACACCCATGTAAACAGGACTGCAGGGAAGTTCACACGGCAGCAGGGTGGAGCCCACAGCAGCTCAGCAAAGCCTCTGCAGGCAGACAGTGACTGGCTGCCTCCTTGCTGGACAGGGCAGCCCTGAAAAAAAGCAGCAGCACACGGATACTCATAAATAAAGCCCTAACGCCCCAGGACAGAGCACCTGGGGAAAAAAAGGGGTTTATGAGTTCTGCTGCAGCAGACTTAAATGTACCTGCCTAGCAGCTCTGAACAATGGAGCTCACAGCTCAGCACTTGAGCTCCTATAAAGAACAGACTGTCTCCTCAAGCAGCTCCCTGACCCCTGTATATCCAAAGAGTCACCTCGCAAAGGACTGATCAGACTGACATTTGGCGGGCATCATTCTGGGACAAAGATAACAAGATGAAACTGGCAGCAACCCTTACTGTTCTGCAGCTGCAGGTTATCCACAGGCAAGCAGGGCCTGGAGTGGACCTCAGCAGTCCTACAGCAGAGGGGCCAGACTGTTAGAAGGAAAAATAAGAAACAAAAATAACTTCATCATCAACAATCTGGATGTCCACTCAGACCCAATCTGAAAATCAGCAACTACACGGACGACAGGTGGATAAATCCACAAAGATGGGAAGAAACCAGCACAAAAAGGAGGAAAACACCCAAAACCAGAACACCTCGCCTCCTGCAAGGGATCACAACTCCTCACCAGCAAGGGAACAAAGCTGGTTGGAGAATGAGTGTGATGAAATGACAGAATCAGACTTCAGAAGGTGGGTAATGAGAAACTTCTGTGAGCTAAAAGAACATGTTCTAAATCAATGCAAAGAAACTGAGAACCTTGAAAAAAGATCTGAGGAAATGATAACAAGAATGGACAACTTAGAGAGGAATATGAGTGAATTTATGGAGCTGAAAAACACAACACGAGAACTTCGTGAAGCATGCATTACTGGGTATATATCCAAAGGACTATAAATCGTTCTACTATAAGGACACATGCACACGAATGTTCATTACAGCACTGTTTACAGTATCAAAGACCTGGAATCAACCCAAATGCCCATCGATGATAGACTGGACAGGGAAAATGTGGCACATATACACCATGGAATATTATGCAGCAATCAAAAACGATGAGTTCATGTCCTTTGTAGGGACATGGATGAACCTGGAGAATATCATTCTCAGCAAACTGACACAAGAACAGAAAATGAAACACCACATGTTCTCACTCATAGGCCGGTGTTGAACAATGAACACATGGACACAGGGAGGGGAGCACTACACACTGGGGTCAGTTGGGAGGAATAGGGGAGGGACAGTGTGGGGTGGGGAGTTGGGGAGAGAGAACATGGGGAGAAATGCCAGATATAGGTGAAGGGGAAGAAGGCAGCAAATCACACTGCTACGTGTGTACCTATGCAACTATCTTGCATGTTCTTCACATGTACCCCAAAACCTAAAATGCAATTTAAAGTAAAAAACAAAAATATATATAAATAAATAAAATACTTTTGTACAGCTGTGCAACGTTTGTGTTTTAAGTATCATTACGAGAGAGTCAAAAAGTTTTTAAAAACCTTAAAGTTTATAAAGAAAAAATGTTACAGTAAGGTAAGGTTAATATTGAAGAAGGAAAACTACTTTTAATAAACATAGTATAGTGGGCCAGGTATGGTCGCTCACACCTGTAATCCCAGCCCTTTGGGAGGCCAAGGCAAAGGATTGCCTGAGCTCAGGAGTTCAAGACCAGCCTGGGCAACATAGCAAGAACTTGTCTGCACCAAAAAAAAGAGAAACTTAGCCAGGTGTGGTGGCGTACCCTTGCAGTCCCAGCTACCCAGGAGGCTGAGGCGGTAGGATCGCTTGAGCCTGGGAGATCAAGGCTGCAGTGAGCTGTGATCATGCCGCTGTTCTCCAGCCTCAGCAGCAGAGTGAGACACTATCAATTTCGTGTAGCCTGAGTGTGCAGCGTCTGTGACGTCCCCGGGGTGCACAGTAGTGTCCGAGGCCATCACATGCACTCACCCCTCACTCCCTGACTCACTCTACTAGGGGTGTGCCATTTTTCTCTTTTTTTTTTTTGAGACGGAGTTTCGCTCTTGTTGCCCAGGCTGGAGTGCAATGGCGCGATCTCGGCTCACCGCAACCTCCGCCTCCTGGGTTCAGGCAATCCTCCTGCCTCAGCCTCCTGAGTAGCTGGGTTTACAGGCACGCACCACCGTGCCCAGCTAATTTTTTGTATGTTTAGTAGAGACGGGGTTTCACCATGTTGACCAGGATGGTCTCCATCTCTTGACCTCATGATCCACCCGCCTCGGCTTCCCAAAGTGCTGGGATTACAGGCTTGAGCCACTGTGCCCGGCCCCATTTTTATCTTTTTTACTGTATTTTTAGTATCTGTTTTCTGTGTTTAGATATACAAGTACTTATCATTGTGTTACAGTGGCCCACAGTATTCAGTACAGTCATGTGCTGTGCAGGTTTATAGCCCAGGAGCAAGAGGCTGTGCCACACAGCCTAGGTGTGGGTCTGGTTTGCGTGAGTGCACACTGGGATGTTTGCAAAACGATGAGACCGTCTCCCGACGCGTTTCTCAGAATGTATCCCCATTGTGAAGTGACATATGACTGTATAATTGTTGTCTTTTCTCTACTTTTATTGAATACCACATCAATGGTGTTATAATTTTTATTTCAGACATCAAATAGAATGTTTTTAACTCAGGAGGAAAAGGATAATCTATTCTACTCACGCCTCTTTTTACCCATTCTGATGTTCTTCTTTTCCTCCTGCTGTTCCAAGCTATCTTCTGTAATCATTTCCTCTCTGTGTAGAAAACTTTCTTTGGTCATTCTTTTCTAGTTAACCTGCTGGGCACAAATTCTGTTTTTCTTCTTCTGGAAATGCCTTTGTCCCCATTTCATGCCTAAGGCACCTCACAGGATGTGGATTTCCATGTGGTGGCTCTCCTCTTCCAGTGCCTGGGAAGCGCACGTCCCTTCTGGCTTCCGTGCTCCCTTCACGAAACTCACTGCCATTTAGACTTGTGCTTCTCTCTAAGGAGTGTGAGGGGTTTCTCTCTGGCAGCTTTCAACGTTTTTCCTGTCTTTAGTTTTCAGAAATTCTGTTACTGTGTGTCCTGGAGCAGACTCCTTGGGTTTGTTCTGTGTGGATTCACTGGGCTTATCTTTTCTGTAGGTTAATGTCTCTTGCCTAACAGGAAGTTCTCAGCCATTATTTCCTCACATCGTTTTTCGGTCTGCTTGCTCTCTCCTCCTGGGATTGCAGAAACTTATCTGCTCTTTTGTTATGATCCTGTGGGTGTCTGAGGCCTTGATGGTCCTCAGTTCGTTCCTCTGTCCAGGCAGATGAATTCTGTCTCTGTCGTGTCCACTCTGTCACCTAGCCCATCCCCAGAGATTTTTTATTATGACTGTATTTTTTAGTTGTATAATTTCCACTTCCTTCTTTTATGTAACGTTTGTTTCTTTGCTGAGGCTACTTTTTATTTGTTTACTTGTGGCTTTTTGAAGTGTTTTAATCATGGCAACTTTGGCATCCTTGTCAAATAAATCTAGCATCGATTCGTCTTGTTATGAAGTCCAGTGCTTGTGTTTTCTTCTTCAAGTTGTGATTTTCCCTATTCTAATATGATGATCAACTTTGTGTTGTATCTTGGGTGGTCTGTGTTTTATTAGGAGGCTTTAAACCAGCAGCTCTCCCGTGAAGGGCAGTACGAGGCCTGGCCAGGGTGTTCTGCTTCCTGCCAGGCCCCAGCCCTGCCCCTTCCCGAGCGGCTGACAAGCGCTTCCTCATGGCAGACGGTGGGGTGGAAGAAGTTTTTAGATCTTGTAACTTTTGCCAGATCTTAAATCTTCTCTGCTGTTGGTAGCTCAGCCAGGCAGGCAGGAAAAGAGGAGGAAGGAAGGGCTTTTTACCTGAGTTTTCCAGTGGCTCAGCCCGGGCTAGAGCTCCAGCTGGCCGTGCTCTGACCATGCAAGCCTTGGCAGCTCTCTGTAAACTGGGGAGGACGTGGGAACAGTGCCTACATGGTGAGCCATGGAAGACTGAAAGAGAAAACCAGGCAGGGTACCCACTGCAGCCGCTGGCGGAGGCAGCAGTTCAAGTTTATTTGCTAAGGGTCCTTATGATTGCTATTTTCCTTCAATCCAGATGTCTTTGAATATCAGAAAAGTCACACTTTTAGTCCCAGCCTCAAAATCAAAATCAGTTCTTATTCCTTCTGGCTACAATGTTAACATAAGTGAAAAAAAGGGACAATAGAAGAGTCATATGCTAGCTGGAGATGACTTCTATTTAAGAGGTCTGAGGCTGGGCACGGTGGCTCCCAGCACTTTGGGAGGCCAAAACAGGCAGATCACAAAGTGAGAAGTTCGAGACCAGCCTGGCTAACAGGGTGAAACCCCGTCTCTGCTAAAAATGCAAAACAAATTAGCCAAGCATGTTTCTTCATGTAAATAACGAGGAGTGACCCAGCTGTTTATTCCTTGGTATTTACCTGCAAGAAACAAAAATATACATCCACATAGAGTGGTGATGGGGGTACAATGGTGTGAATGCATGTGAAGCCACAGAGTCACACTCAAAAATGGTTAACATGGTACATTTTATGAGTATTACACCACAATGAAAAACTTGTACATGAATGTTCAAGCAGCATTATTCATGTAGTTAAAAAGGATTAAGAACTCAAATGTCAGTTAGATAACAAGTAGATATACAAAACATACTGTATCCCAGCAAAGGAATATTATCCAGCTGTAATAGGGAATGAACATTGATTCATGCTATAGCATGGATGAATCTTGAAAACACAACGCTTGTCAAAGACCCAGACACAAAGGCCACACACTGATTCCATTCACACGAACATCCAGACTAGGCCAGTCCGTAGAGGTAGAATGAATTACTGGTTGGCAGAGGCTGGGGAGATTGGGGGATGTGCTGATGGGTACAGGGTTTCTTTGTGGGGTGATGAAAATACTCTAACATATGGATTGTGGTAATAGTTGTGTAACTTTGTGAATGTGCTGGAAACCATTGAATTGTATACATACCTTAAATGGGTAAGTGTATGCTAAATGAATCATATATCAGAGCTGTTAAAAATATACACAATATTTTAATTAGACATAGAACATGAATAGACAGACTAGAAATATATATATATATATATATATATATATGTATAACAAGGTGTTAATGATTTTCTATTAGTAGACTAGTAGATTTGTAATTTTTTTCTACTATATATACTTTTCTATAATTTAGGAAAGCTTTTCAATTTTAATAAACAGGGAAATTCCTATTTAAAATATCAAAGAAATAAAATTAGTTGTAACATAATAGAGTCTGCTTCCTTATAAGTTTTATTCAGAATTAACCTTGATCATTCCTAGAAGAAAGAACAAACTCCTCTCAAAATATTTCACAGGTAAAGAACAAAACACAGAAGGCTCTAACAAAGAACTGGAAAAACATGTTTATGCACATATTAATGACAGAGGGTTATGTTTCTTGTTTTATAAAGGTCTCTTACACATTAATAAGAAAAAGTATTAACTCAGTTGACAACAGGTCAGCAGCAAGAGCAGCTGCTACAGACTTGAGTAAAGAGGAAAACACCTACCCTCACACCAAAAAAGAGTCATGGCTCTGCCTGCCCATCAGCCTGGGCACCATTAGCAGTTGGGTGGTTACCCAGGTTGAGAAGTGGGGGGTTTTGGGGGTCATTTTTGGGATGGGAATTGGAACAACCTCCTGGTAGCCCACCAGACAGCACCTATCATAGTGGTAGGTGCCTGACTGCCTTAGCATTCACTGCTGCCATCAGTAGACCCACAGGCTCCTTGGTACACAAGAACCAGGATGGCGTGGAGTCCGTGTGAGAACCGGGACAGCCCTTGCATCTGGCTGAGTAAATGGTGGTGCACCCTGTGAAGGAGCCCTTCCTCACCTGTTGGCGGGTCAGGCGTGTGCTGTTGGGAGCTTGTCCAAACACCCTAAGAGGGGACTGGCAGAACAGCCGTGGACATGGTGTGCCCATGTGTGCAGATCAAGAGCAGCACACGTGTGGACCTGCAGGTGACAGAGCGGTGAGCAGCAGTGCTGAAAACTCGCCACAGTGGTTGTCTTCCAGAGGTCGGAGTTGAGCACACTGTGGCTTCTGATGGGTGTCTTTCTGAGCCTTTGGATATTTTGTCCTCATCACTGCATTTAGTGGACACTCTGGGAGTCTTCTGGGATTTAAAGCGAAGTCCAAGCCCCGGGGATGGTGGCTGCAGGAGTTTGGGTAGCCGTTAGGGGCTCAGCCCTGGAGCCAGATACCTGGGTCGCCCCCAGCTCTGCACTGGGCGCATGGCCTGGAGCAGATCACCTGGTCTCTGCCCCGTTCTCATCTGTGATTTGGTGGGGATTGTACAGTTCTTCTTGTTTGGTTTTTTTTTTTTTGAAAGAAAAAAAGGAAAGAAGAGGAAGAAAGGAAGAAAAAGAGGGAGAGAGAACAGGAATATTGCTTTATTCTAAAAATGGGTATTAATAATGGCTGATCAATATTTTGTGTATTGAAAGTGGAGAATGTATATTTTGTGTATTTAAAGTGGAGAGCACTATACA
>CM052648.1:193521983-193550039 GCA_028533165.1 Leontopithecus rosalia
GCTGATGTTCCGTGATGTGTATGTACCACATTTTCTGTGTCTGGTCCACTGCTGATGGATAGTGGGACTGTTGTGGTTGCTGATGTTCCATGATGTGTATGTACCACATTTTCTGTATCTGGTCCACTGCTGATGGACTGGGATTTCCTGACCTTC
Organism: Leontopithecus rosalia; assembly: GCA_028533165.1. Lineage (NCBI taxonomy): Eukaryota > Metazoa > Chordata > Mammalia > Primates > Cebidae > Leontopithecus > Leontopithecus rosalia. Next base: position 193,522,140 of record CM052648.1, read on the forward strand.
CTCTCACTTATTTTAGACGAAGACTAATACAGTGGAACAGGCCTGACCTGATTTTTCCACTGTTTCCCCAGGCCGCAGTGGCCGTGGTATGTGATCTGGTGTCTGGTCAGCCACGGCTTCATTGCACGTGTGTGTTTGAGAGCTGCTCTTGTTAAAAATCTAAAATTTCATAAATATGTTGTTTACACAGACATATTTATCTTAATTATCTTCAAACTCGGGTTTTATATTGAGAACCCTTCCTATTCACATAATAATTCTGTGTTTTTTCTCTAGTTTTTTGTACTAAGTATGTCAGGGGATTCAAGCTAATTTTTCCTCCATCTGAGAAACCTGCTTATAACGTACTTTTGTCTCTAACCCGACCAGGACCTTATTTTTTGTTCTGGAGTCCGGGCAGCATATAGATGGCATCTGCCCACTTTGGACGGCATCTTTGCCTCTGTGTGTAGGACCTGACCTCACTTCCTGGTGGCAGAAACAGGGGTGGAGCTCCCAGCTCCAGCAGATGTGTCTGGGCTGTCTGCCCTGTGCAGCCACAGAGACTCCACTGCAGGTCAGCCACAGCCATCGGCAGGCCTGCAGGCATCGCTCTCGGGTTCCAGCTCCGAGGCTCATGCCCGCTGGGTGAGGCCCAGGCTGTGCTGAGTTGAGGCTGCATGTGAAGGGTGTGAAAGGGGAAGGGCAGTCTTTAGGGAAGGGCTTCTGTGCCGAAGGATGGCCCAGAAGGCTCCACGGAGCAAGGTCGGGGTCTCAGGACAGCGCATGGCAGTGTGGCTCTTCCCACTAGACCAGGGTTCGGCCAGCTGCGGCCCAAGGCTTGCTCACCACCTGCCTTTATAAATGAAGTTTTCTGGAGACAGCCATGCTTGCTCGTTTACTCTTTATCAGTGGCCACCGTTGTACTACTTACTAGCTCAGGCCGTCAGCAGAATACTCCAGACTGGGCGGCTCAGACAGTAGCTGTGTACTCACAGCTGTGGGGACTGGAAGTCCAAGATCCAGGTGTGTGGCGAGGGCTATGCCTGCTCCACAGATGGGGCCTCCTGGCTGTGTCATCTGGGGCCCACCCTCCATGGTCTGTGCAGATTCGGTTCTCACGCTGAAGGCCTCATTTTGGCTTACGTGGGTCCTATAGACCCCCTCTCCAGATCAGCCACACTGGGTCTGGAGCCTGCATGTAGGAGTTTGCAGGCCACAGCTCAGGCCACAGCAGGTGGCTGTGGCCCAGAAAGTACAAAGTGTTTTCCACCTTGGCCTTTGTGGAAGACACCTGCCCAGCACCCCATCCTAGTTCCTAGTCACTTTCAGCTTTACCAACAATGTCAGACATTTGGTGTGTCTTGTTATGACATTTTCAGCAAGGGTTTCATTTCCTTTCCTCACATTCCTCGCATTCAGAAGGAGGCACCGCTGTCTCTGGGACAGTGCTGGGAGCTGCCTTGCTATTGGGCATCCCTTCCTGGTGGATGGACACAGGTGTGCGCCCCCGCCAGCCTCGCTCACCTTTACGCCATGGCCTGGTATGTGTGCAGGCGGTGTCCTTAGCACAGCCCTGAGTTGGGCACGTGCCTCACGTGGCATATTTTATTTACTCAGCCTCTAGATCCGCATTGACTGACTCTCACTTTTGTTGCTATTTTGGGGACTGACTGGAAGGCATTCAGCTCCATAATTTTTGGCTCACCACCCCCCATGCCTCCCTCTGCCCCCCAGACCAGGAGCTCTGAGCTCAGGCAGGGTCTAGTGAGCCGTGTCCCCAAGGCAGCCCACCTTGAAGGAGCTTGCAGCCCAGGGGTGAGGTGGGGGGACAGATACGGGACACAGCCACTCAACTCAGCTGAGAGCACAGGAGCCTCCAGGGCATCAGCAACCCACCGCCCGCCAGGGTGAGGGATGCACCAGGTGCAGAGGCGGAGGCTCAGGGCATGCTGGGGAGGAAGAGACTAGTGGTAAAGTCCAGAGGTAGGAGGTGGGAAGGAAGCCTGGAGTCTCTGGAACAGGGCATTCCCCAGCAGGAAGGAAGCCAGTGGGGCTGGAGACGAAGGGGAGGCGGTCAGGAAGCTGAGGCACTTTCATCGGGGCAGCAGTGGGGAGAAAACAGCCTGGTGCCCCCAAGGTGGGGAGCCCTGGGTACCTGTGTGGCTGCGATATGAGGGCCCCTCTGGGGAGGGGTGAGAGCATCCCCTGTGCCAACACTGTTGTGAACTTGTCTCATTTGTGCCAGTGTGGCCGTAGGGCTGTGTTTAGGGTGGTGACCTCCTAAACACCGACGTGGCCAAAGGCAGCCCTGGATGGAGCGTTGCAGCGGGGCAGAGGCACAGTCGTCCTGAAGGGAAGCAGGGCTGGGGTCAGGGTTCGGCATACAGCTGGGAAGAGGGAGGTGGACCCCAGGCCACCCTGGGGCTAAGGCTCCTGAGGGGGACACGGTGGGGCCAGGCTAGTGATCAGGGTTAGAGGGGCTGTGGGGAGCGCCGAGAATGGGCATGGAGGGGGCAGCTCCGAGACCCACACTCAGGAGGGGACATGGCTGGAAGACGGGGCATCGGGAGAAAGCGGCCCTCAAGCGCAAGAGAACCCCAGGTTGGGGGAAGAGAAAAAGCGAAAGTGTTTAACTTTTGTGTTTCTGGGTCAGGTAGAGACAGTGGTTTGTGAACGGCAGAAAGGTCATGGTTCTGTTCCACTCACTTAACTCTGGGCCCTACATCCTTCCAATCCACAGGAGGCCTCTGGGCTGTCAGGGTTCCTCCAAGGGCAGACGTGCATCGCCAGGTGGCCCTGGGGTGTAGCTGGAGAGCTGAGCCCAAGCCCAGGCCCAGCCCCAGCACCGCTGGCCCCTCCGCGTCACTGGCCTGGGTGGCTCGGTGGGCAGCCGCACGTGATTTCAGAGAGCCCTGACAGCAGAGAGATGTATGTACAGATGGTGTTTCCCATCGTTTTCCCTTCCTTATTCTGCCAGATGAAGAAGGGAAAGTAGCGCTGACCACGGACGTCCCGTGAGTGTGGCACTCCTGGGCGCTGTGGGCTGCTGGGCTCTGGGGTCATCTGAGCTCAGCTGGGATATTTCCTCAAGGACCAATCGTCATAGATCACCAGACAGAGCGCCACCTCTGTGTGTTTGGCTGTGTTCTCTGCAGCTGAGGCCTGATGAGGGAGTGGAGCTGGGATTCCCCTGAGGCAGCCTTTTGCCGTTCACTCCATAAGAAAGGGACAGCTTTTTAGCATTTGCTGGTGTTTTCAGCAGTGCACTTAGGATTTAGGATTTTAATTCCTGTATTGAAGCAAATGACACCCTGAAGTTGTGAGGAATGGTTGTGCATTGGGGGAGGCTGTCCTGTGGTCATGAGTGACGTGTCTATCCTGTTCCCACAGGGCTCCACGTGTTCCCCACCTTTGTGGCGTATGAGCTGACGGTGCTGGTATTCCTCACCTTGTCAGTGGTGGTCATGAAGGTAAGGACGGGCAGGATCCACGCCCCTCACAGTTTGCAGGCCCAGCACAGGCCTCCCTGTGGCCCTGGTTGCCAGTGGGGCACACATCAGGCCTGCAGAGCCGGCCCTGCCCCTCGTCTCGGAGGAGGCCCGCTGGGCCGCTGGACCCTGGGGGAGGCAGATGTGGGTTAGTCTGGGTGGTCTTGGTTTGTCCATGTGATCGATTGTTTCAGAATTAAGGATGTTTAAAGAGGGGAACTACATTTTGGGACCCTCAGGTTGAGCTGTCATCTTCTGACAGACACAGACATGCCTTCTACAGACCTAAAAATGGTATAGGCGCTTTCTGTCTGTCCTCCATGACTACCAGCAAGCAAGCTGCCTGTCTGTGTTCACGTTTAAGGTGTGATGACCTAGTCAGCAGCCAGTGGCTTTCTGGCTCATAAACAGTGACTTAGATCATTTCCATGTTAAGGAGCCAGAATCTGTGACGATCGTTGGGCCCCTCCACCAGCTCTGAGGGCTCAGCCCAAAGACGTGCATCTCTCTGTATTAAAAAGAAATTTCCATCTTGAATATCCCCTAATGCTTAATGTTATTAATCACCACCCCCCATGCCCCTCTCCGCGCCCCCCCCCCCCCGTCCTGGTTTGGCTTGATGGGGGAGAAAGGCTTATTTTCTGCTAATGAGCCTAAACTCTTACTTTTGCCTTTTTGCTCTGTGCGGATTATTTAAGATGTTCTGTGTGTACTTGGAGGGCCTCAGTGCATTTCCCTCCTTTACGTGTTGTTCAGAGACCATCGCGGCGTCCCTGTGGTTTCTGTCTGGGTTCTCCGTTTCCCATCGCGGCGTCCCTGTGGTTTCTGTCTGGGTTCTCCGTTCCCATCGCGGCGTCCCTGTGGTTTCTGTCTGGGTTCTCCGTTCCCATCGCGGCGTCCCTGTGGTTTCTGTCTGGGTTCTCCGTTCCCATCGCGGTGTCCCTGTGGTTTCTGTCTGGGTTCTCTGTTTCATGTGTGTTTAACTCTGTGTGGGTCCAATCCTTAGCGGTGACGTGATGAATCACTCTTGCAGTTTCTCCTGGCGGCTCTGGTCCTGTCTCTCATTCTGCCGAGGAGCAGCCAGTACATCAAGTGGATCGTCTCCGCAGGGCTCGCCCAGGTCAGCGAGTTTTCCTTTGTCCTGGGGAGCCGGGCGCGAAGAGCCGGCATCATCTCTCGGGAGGTGAGTGGCTTCGGGCTGCGGCTTCGGGCTGCGGCTGCGGCTGCGGCTGCGGCTGCGGCTGCGGCTGCGGCTGCGGCTGCGGCTGCGGCTGCGGAGTCTGCACTCTGGGTTTGAGTCGGGCATGGGCAGCTCAGCAGCACAGCTTAGCTGGGCTGGGTTCCTCCTCCAGGTAGGCACACAGGCCTGGCTTCTCTCTGCTCATCCAGCATGTGGCGTTTTCAGAGGAAAGTTGCAGTTAATACTGCTTGAATTGTTGCATTAACCTTTTACAACAATTCAAAGTAAGTGTTAGATGTTTCTTCTGAAAGAAAACTTTTTAAAGCTGAACTGCCAGTGTGCACCCAAGTATCACCCAAGAAACATGAAATGCCACTGTTCCCTAAAGCCGGGTAGACGTCCTGTCATCACCGAGATGGCCCTGGGCATCAGATTCAGGCTGTCTCCTTGTATTTGTAAATTTGAGGGGGGTGGAAGTCCAGGTGTTAAGTGCCGTGGAAGTAATTGCTGAAAAGTAGAATTGCTTACAGGAAGCTTCTGAGGCCTGGCCCAAGGCTGCATTCCCAGGTCACGGAAGCTGTGGGTCAGGCTGACTTGTACTGCGTCCCAGGGTTGGCCTCGGGCAAGCACCTAAGGCTGGTGCCCTGTGGCCCATCGGGACTGACCGTGCACCATTGATCCTCACATCACAGTTATTCCTACATCCCAGTGTCCTCAATTTCTGGCTGCACTTCCATGCGCTTTCAAGAGATCGTAATGGATTTATGGTGTGCAGGTGTCCCTCCCACCACTCAGCATGACTATGCTCAGCCTCCTCCCCTGTGCAGACATCCTTCCCACCACTCAGCGGGACTGCGCTCAGCCCCCACTGTCATCCCCGCCCCTGCTGTGCAGGTGTCCCTCCCACCACTCAGTGCGACTGCTCAGCTTTCCCCTGTGCAGGTGAGCCCTATGCTTTCCTGTTGCAGGTGTGAGTCCTGACGGGCTCTGTGACCAGCTCTGCACTTTGCTGTTGCAGGTGTACCTCCTTATACTGAGTGTGACCACGCTCAGCCTCTTACTCGCCCCGGTGCTGTGGAGAGCTGCAATCACGAGGTGTGTGCCCAAACCAGAGAGACGGTCCAGCCTCTGACTGCACGGAGATGATGGATCTTGGAAGGGAAGCCCATGGGGAGTGAGCACTTGGATGACCGGCAGCCGCTCCTTCTGGGAAGCTTGTACCTTGGCAACAGAACAGCTCTCTAGCAAGGCATCAGTGCAGTTGTGTTTTCCCAGCTTTTACAGAATATTCCCGTTCTGTTTTAGAATTTTCCGGAGTAGTTTATTTGGGGCCGGTTGATTACGTTCAGTAGACCTGGGACTCTGCGTTTTTTTCAGTCGCCTTGAATGTGTTGCCTGGATGTGCCTTTGTTTTCCCTGAAATTATTATTGATTTTGTTTTGTGAGCTCATCACTTCATGGTTTTTTCGTAAAGAAGCAAAATTAGAAGGCTTTTAAAAATGTACAACTTCAGAATTATAATCTGTTGGTCAGATATTTGTTATTGAACATTTCTGTGACACGAAGTTGTAATCCTGGCAATCAGCTTGGAAGCTTACTTTTGATTCTTAAAGTCTATGTTTTCTAAAATGAGACAAATATGGATGTCTATTTTCCTTTTATTATAACTATTTTAAATAAAATACTTTCATGCCAATTTCTATTAGATGTAGCACTTAAAATATTTGGTTTTGAATCACAAGAACATGCATTCTTTAATAAAGATAATTTATGATCAGGGTATAATTAATTGAAACTTATTAAAATCTGTTATATTAATTTTTTGTATCAAGTTAATCTTTACACAAAATTTCAGACGGTTTTTTTTTGCTAAGATGATTTCTATATGATCATGCTATTCTCCAAGACACCAAATTAATACAGTGTTAATTGATAAGTTCTTTATATATATTTTGGTGATGATGTGCCCTGTTGCGGAAAACCGCACAGGTGTAGATCTGAGCCTCACAAGGACTTCCTAAGGGGTGCTGTGCCTGTCTGTTTTGTGCTGCCGTAATAGCATGCCTGAAACTGGGTCACTTAAAGAACACAAACTTATTTCTCACAGTTCTAGAGGCGGGGGACAACAAGATGAAGGTGCTGGCAGGTCAGGCCTGCTCTCTGCTTCCAGGATGGCACCTGGAATGCTGGGTCCTCCAGAGGGAGGAAGGCTGGGTCTTCACATGGTAGAAGAGCAGGCGAGTGAACCCACTTCTCAGGCCCCTGTGTGTGGCAGCACGGATTCACGAGGGCAGATTCCTCCTGAGACCTCACCTCCCAACGCTTGCACTACAGATCAAGGGGACAGAAGCATTTGAACTGTAGCAGGTACCTTATTGTGCTTTTTCAATTACATGAATTTTTTGACTTGACAGATAAAATTCAACATATTTATTGTGTACAGCATAGCAAGTACTTTAAGCCAGCGTTTTCCTGTAAGTATCAGCTTTAAGAGTCTAGCAATTTGACCAGAATACCTGAGATGAAGATAAAAATACCAGGTGTAATTATGTATTGCACATATAAATTATATAAATTAAAGCATTTTGAAATAAGTTGTATCTAGTCTGAAGCAAATTAGTGGAGAAATGATACAAACGTTTATTTTTAGAAAATAGCATTGGTTTTCATTTCTAAAGGATCCCAAATTGTCTAGCACCATTTTCTCCTCCACTCGTTCTGAGGTGTGAGATGTTGCCAGGTGCGTGTGAGGCATTCTGGGTGTGGCCTGTCCACCTGAGGCTGACTTGCCCGTCACTCTACCCTGTGCTGCTTTGCCACACCTGTGACACTCCATCTCCGCTGTGCACATGCCTTCTCCCCATCCAGGTGTTCAGGGTACAGTGAGTCTCTGCGACAGGGTGACTTTATTTTGTCTTCAACACCTGTGACCACCTGGGCTTTTTAATTTTGTTAAACTGAAGGAAACCTACTTGATGAGGGTGACATCAAGTTCCCCCAGAACACGAAATTAGCCTCACTCTGCAAGATGAAATAAGAAGTGTACTTAATGACAAGAGAAAGCATGCCAGGACACTCAGGTAAGACCCTAACTGCCCAGGAGGGTGTCTTCAAAGCCCCAGCTGGGCCCACCTGCCCTGCTCCAGCCACAGGATGTGGTTCTGTGAACCTGTCACTCCCGTTTTCACCCCCAGCTCTCTGCTAATGACTTCCTCATCCATGACCTGCCCATCTGTCCCTTGCTGACTCTGCAGAACCCTTTTTTGACCTCATGACCCCTCTTACATCCAGACCTTCCACAAAGCTGCACCCTCCCCATCCCAGCCCCATCATGTCTGCCCTTCTCCTCCAAACAGGGCTCCCTGAGCCACACCAGTACCCAGGAGCCACGTTGCCCCCACCCTGCTCTCAGCATTTCCCCAGTGTATAGCATGTCCCTAGAAAGAAGTGGGAGGATGGGCTCAGGGTCAGTCTTATGGGGACTGACCAGCCTGGTCATAACAACGTCATCTTCAGTTTGAAAGTTGGCATCTTCCTCCCTGTCTGCCTTTTGCTCAATCTCAGCGCCCTCAGGAAGTCCTTTCCCAGCTCATCAGGGAAACCTCTGGGCTCCTCCCGCTTCATCAAGTCACTGGGAAGCTATCAGGCTGGCTATGGAAACCTGCACCCACTGTCAGGGGACTGGACAGAGAGGCTGGCCGCATTTTTCAGTCACTTCCAGAAGGAAGGAGGGTGCTTCTCCTGAGAGTAGTGAGGGGTTGAGAAGAATTAAGTTTACTGTTGAGAAACATTGTTTACCCTGCCCCCTAGCTCCCTTGTGAAGAATACCTTTTAATTTGCAATTAGTGGTAGGCAGTTAACAGCTGCCTAATTGGTAATTTTTGAGTTACGAGTAAATACAGAACACCTGTTTATTAATAAGGATCACCTGTTTAAGAGACCACCTGGATCAGAATCTGCTTGGGGCCTTCAGTCGGGAATGCTGTCAGCCCCTGAGCCTCTCAGCTTGACAGGCTGCCAGCCCCCTGCGGATAGATCTCTCTGCTGTTCTCCCTGGGTGTCTGCCTCTCATTACCTTCAGCACTGCCTGGGTGGGGGGGTCTCCTAACCAAACTGGTACTTGGCAGGGTTGATGTCCTGTGACCTCTGCCTTCCCTCACCCGGAAGGAGGGTGATGGGCATCTTTTTGGCTTTAGTTTAAGAAGCAAAAGAAATGGATGGATAAGGAGGATCCTCCGAAGGATGAGGAGTCAGCCGAGAGTGGGGCTTCTCAGTGAGGGGTGGGTGCTCTGAGGGCTTGGGGAGAGGACCCTAACCCACTGCCAGGGAGTTGAAGCAAAAGTTCCCATGGGACATGGAGGGGACCCAATATCTGATTCTACAGTGCAGCATGGACACCTGGCCCCACCCCACCTAGGTCCCTACAGGGGCTTGAAGACTGGAGGTTCTCTCCAGAATGTTCTGGTTTGATTCTGAGAGCAGGAGAGATGCCCCTAAATATGACTGAGGTTGAGTTTCTGGCTAGGTAGATGGGAACTCACAGCCAAAATTTAATTAAGGAGAACAAACATTGTGCCACCTCATGCATGGGAGTCCAGCAGGGCAAATCCACAACTGCTAGTCAGTGAGCTTCCCCTGGGCCGGGAGACTCCCTAGACATTTGCAAGAACAAAGCCACTGGGCTTGGGTTCCCTCTTCCCAGTCAATCGATGAGTCATCATCAACACTTTGAAAAGGTGTGATGAAATCGGGTCACCTGTGATTTTTATCAGTGGCACATGAAGAAAGGAACCCCTGAGCATGAGCTGGGCATGCAAAAGTGCGTGTGTGAAAACACACTGTGAACAGCTAGGACTTTACAGGAAAGAAGAGGAGACTAATAGGGGTTCCTAAATCATCCAGGATTTGGGCCGAACATCAGATTATTAGAAGTTAGAATTTCTTTTCACCCATAATCCAGGGGGTTGGGACAGAGAGGTGTGGCTTCCTCCCAGAACTTTAGTTCACGAGCTTCTACAAGGCAAGTGGCTGCAGGACTCCTCTCTAGACGTTCCAGGTGAACCAAGAGGAGACCTGACCTCAGCTCGAGCTGGGAGTGACACCCCCAGGAGGCCAACCCACCCCCTCACAGAACTTCCAGGGAGCCTTTTAGCATCGTACTCTTCAATATGAATGAACAAGCTTTGCTGTTCCCAGGCTCATGCCTGCGTCCCCAGTGCTTTTGGAAGCTCAGGCAGGAGGATCACTTGAGCCCAGGAGTTTGAGACAAGCCCGGGCCGCACGATGAGACCTAGTTTCTGTGAAAATGCAAAACTTAGCTGGGTGTGGTGGTGCGAAAGTAGTCCCAGCTACTCAGGAGGCTGAGGTGGGAGGATGGCTTGAGCCCTGAAAATTGAGTCTGCAGTCAGCTATCATTGTTCCACTGCATTCCAACCGGGGCAACAGAGCGAGACCTGTTTCAAAAAGGAAAACAAACACACACACACACACACACACACACACACACACACACACACACGAACAGCCTCCACCGACCAAAGCAGAAGAATGAAAACAGAATTCAGGAAGCAGAAAAAAATGTCAGGACAATGTTTTAAAAACCTGTCATTAGGCTGGACGCAGTGGCTCACACCTAGCACATTGGGAGGCTGAGGTAGGCAGATTGCCTGAGCTCGGGAGTTTGAGACCAGCCTGGGCCACACGGTGAAACCCTGTCTCTATTAAAAATGCAACAACAAGCCGGATGTGTAGCCGGGTATGGTGGCACGGAACTGTATAGTCCCAGCTACTCCGGAGGCTGAGGCACGAGAATCACTTGAAACTGCGAGGCAGAGGTTGCAGTGGGCGAGATCACGCCACTGTACTCCAGCCTGGGTGACAAAGTGACAGTCTGTCTCCAAGAAAAAAGAACAATAAACTAAAAACTTATCATTAATACACTGTCAAGGATGTATGAAAAGATAGTACATCCATAAAGTAAGAACACAGTATCCTGAAAAATAAGAAAAAAAATTCTTTGAAATGAAAAAAGAGATAAATAAAAACACTTGGGAGAGATGGAAGAGAGAGTTAGTGGAACCTAGGGGCTTGGCCAATGCACCTGGGACCTGGGGACTTTCCCAGGTTTCTTCTGGACAGCTCTGTCCCTGGTGTCTTTGGTGGTTTTTCTGGACCCTCTTTTGGCTGGATGATGGACAGAACTGGTTTGATCCTCTAATTTTCTTAGGTTTTCCCTGCCATTTCCATTTCTTTTTCTTGGTCATATGGGCCACAGATACCCACACAGTCAATGAAAAAAGTCCCTTACAAACCACATCATCATATAATTTCAGAACACTCTGAAAAACAACGAAGTCCTAAAAAGCTCTTAGAAAGATACAATCAAAATCAGCTCTCAGGCAAGGGACAGAGATAAAAGGCCTTGGGCTTCTCAACAACAAAAGCAGTAGCATGAAGCTATTGAGATTCCCAAGGAAAGTAACTTCCACCTAGGATCGGATACCTGGAGAATGAGCCGAGAAGCGCATGAAGATGTCTTCAGAGTTGCAAGCCCCTCCTCCGGAAGCTGCTGTACAAAATGTTGTTTCATGCAAGTGAACAGGAAGTAAAAGAAAAAAAAATGCATCAAAGCTGAGAAAGATGGGTTGGGTCCAGCACACAGAGCACCACCTGAGGGGATTCCAAGGAGAGTTCTGGGACAAGAGCTGCCCACGGCGGGAGAGCAGCTCGTCAGCTTCGAGGGGTTTGAGGGAGGGAGCTCTCTAGGAAACAAACCACTGGTCCTCCACGCATCAGGTGTGTGTGTGCAGGTATGTGCAAGAGTGTACAGGAGTGTAGGTGTGTGCAGGTGTACATGGGTAGATGTGTGCACACGGGTGTGTGCAGATGTGGGTAGGTCTGTGTGCACAGGTGAGCATGTCTGCACAGGTATGTGGAATGTGTACAGATGTGTAGGTGTGCATGGGTGGATGTGTGTGCACGGGTGTGTGCAGATGTGTACAGTGTGCGTGCACAGGTGTGTGGGACCTGTATGCAGATGTGTAGGGGTGTATGTGTAGGTGCACATGCATAGTGTGTGCAGATGTGCATGTGGATGTGTGCAGGTTGTGTGCACATAGGTGTGTGTGGGTATGTAGTTGTGTGTGCAGGTGTAATGTCCCTCGTGTGTGGTGTGTGTGGGGGTGTGTAGGTGTGTGTGCACAGATGTGTGTGGGTGTGTGTGCAGGCATTTAGGTATATATGCAGGGGTAGTGTCCCTTGTGTGGGGGGTGGGTATGTAGATATGTGTAGGTGTGTGTGTGCACAACCATGTACACATTTGCATTTACCTGAAGAGGGTTCACAGCTTTCATTGGATTTACTACAGGACCAGAAAGTTCAAGAACAAGTCTCATGAAAGGTTCTCCAACAGCTTTTTGAGGCATGATTCCCAGCCCAGCAATAAAATTTGTGTAAGGGAATGACAGGGCCAAGGCTTCTGCCAGGGTATTAGAAGCAGAGCCCTATTCAGGCATTTGCCGGTGGAGGCCTGGGGGGCAGACACGACAGTGGGCTCCCAGCCCCAGGGCGATGGTCAGGCTGGTGTATCCCGGACATGGATCAGACATGAGCCTCAGGGCATCTGCCACTGCAGGCAAGTTTCCCATGTGAGGCACCCCAGGCATTAGGCTGTCCATCAGATGCATCTCATAGAAGGCGCACAGTAAATGTCATATCCGGCCCCTGCATTTCCCCATAGGGCAGGGTTGCCACCCATTGTGGCACTGGAACCCCTGTTTAACGGGAGGCTCCCACAACAACTTGGCATAAAGAAAAACCTGAAAGCGCGCAGCCTCAGGGAGAGTAGGCCTCACCCACTTCTCAGTCCCACAGCGTGATGAAACAGTGGCAGAGCACTCTGAAGAGATCCCTTAGGCCACCTGTTGTTCCCACGGTGTCTACACGTTTAGGACTTGGCGCTACTTGGCACAGCCCATGTCATCTAGCACAGTGGCTCTCAGGTTTGAGAGGACATGAGAATCATGAGAGGGCTTCTCAAAACCCAGTTGCTGGACAACCCCAGAGGTCTGAGGTGGGCCTGAGAATGTGCATTTCCAACAAATCTTCAGGAACTGCTGTTGCAGCTGGCCTGGGACCCTGTCATAAGGAGCATGGATCTGCACAGTTGTCCCTCGTTATGTATTTGCTGGTTGACTGAATCCAGGTAGTGAGAACGATGGCGCTCAGAAGAGGCGCCCAAGGAACAGAGCTGGGAGTGGTTGCTGTGTTGTGATCCCTTGAAGGATGCTTTAGAGGCTTGTTTCTCAAACAGCAGCCTATCGGTGGAGAGCAAATTCAATGTGGAGGATTGTGAGTACCATTAGCAGGGAGGTAGAACCGAATAGACGGTGACGGTGCACTGTCTCATGAAGCCTTCGGTTCCATTTTACACCTCCTTCCCACTCGTGTGCGTCCGTGTGTGCTTATGATGCATGAAGTGGCTTCTCAGGCAGTCAGGAAAGTCTGAAGCCACCAGGTGTAATGTCACTGAGGAAAGGTGGCCAAATGGCAGGGGCAGCAAACTGAGGCCACCTGGCCTGGTCAGGGACCAGAGGGCTGCAAAATGAAGTCCTGAGAACGCAGAGCTGGGGGTGCTCTCCAGGGAGGAGACGTGTGTCACTGGAATCTTCTTCCTCACAGTCTAACTAGATTATTTCACGATCAATGAATATGATGAACTGTGGCCCAGAGAAACAGACCCAAGAACTAGGGGCATGGGGAGGTCCGAGGGGATGTGAGGAAAGACTTGAAAAGGGGTACACATAGCTGTATCTACGTGAAGGATTACCAAAAAAAGGGCATCACTTTCAAAGTTAAAAGTTGTTAAATGGAGGTGATTGTGTCACGGAAGTTCTCCGCTGCTTCAGTGGTCTGGGGTGAGACGTACCTATGAGCCAATGTGTCCACAAGCTGACGTGTCCAAACGGGTGTCACCTGCACCCTGTGGGAAAACAGCACATTTCTGGGGGCTTTCTCTCTAAGCGCACGCTCGCTTCAGGTGTCAGTGTCTGCTTGCACCCCCTGAGCACATGCAGGTCTGGACAGCATTGTGCAGAGCTGCACAACCTTTTTTTGAGACGGGCATTTCCCCCCCAGCAGCATCTCAGGGTGCGTTCTTGGCAGCCGCTGCCCCAGGACAAAACTAGTTCCCTGTGTTCCTGGTGTTTGTTTTACAAACGCATCAGCAGCAGGAGCATTTGAAGACTCCGCTGAGAGGGCAAAAGGGGAGGCAGGCAGGCAATGTAGGCAAAAGCTGGGAGGGGCTGGACAAAGCTTCTCCGACTTCAGAGTTGGGATGGGAGGGTGAAAGGAGGGCCCAGCAGCCAGGACATGGTAGCCTCACAGAGGCCTGGGGCTCAGGACGCTAGCCACTGCTGCCACATCCTGGGCACAAGGAGATAGCCCAAGGACAGACAGATGGGTCCCATGGGCCTGTGGGTGGGTGGTGCATAGAAACTGAGTCCTGCCCCTGAAGCTGGAGGTCACTTCCTACCCAGCTGAACTGCAGCTGAGACCCTGCTGCTCACCAAGACATGGCCCTGCAAGTTGGTCCTGGACGCTGGGGCTGGCTAGCTTGAAGGTTTGCAAGTGAGGACACGGTGGCCATGGGGTCCAGTTGTTCACTCAAGGCTGCTCAACGGGAAAGTGACATTAACAGAGAAAGCTCTGAAACAGGGCAGTAGGTAGAACGTTTTCGCACACTGAAAGCTGACTTCAGAGGTTCACTGTATTGATGGACAGCTTTGAGCTGGTGTCAGTCACTGCCATCTTCCCTCAACATTTTCATTGAAATGTGAAGATCTGACAGACGTTATGGAGTAAGAGGTCAAAGGTACCCTGAGGACCACATGGGCAAGGCTCCGGGCCAGGGTTCACATCCTGAAAAGCTGCTTTTAGGAGTCTGTTTCTCACTCCAGAGGGGAATTCAGTGTCTCCAGAGACGTTCAGTGCTCTTTATTCTCAGAAGGGCTGCTCTGAGTCTCACGAGGGGAGTGAAGGGTCAAGGCATGTGAATGGCGGTGAGAGTCTTCTACATGGACAGGGCCCCTGTCCACAGAGTGGCAGAGAAGAGTTTGTCCCTGGAAGGGCTCCACATCTGGAGCTTCAAGGCTGGGGCCCAGGAGCGCTACAGTGACAAGCTTCATAATGGCTCCCTCTGCTCAGGCTGTTGCTGGTTCACGGCCACACAACCAGGAAGGACTGTTAAGCACCCAGGTAGTGCCTACTCCACATCCCTCCTATCCTGCCCTCGGTTTCAGAAGCTCAGTTGCAGACCACAGAATCCCCACTAGCAGGTGGAGGCAGACTGAGATTTACTCAGGGACAAAGACCAATGGTCTCCCCATCTGGGCCGAGAGCCGTTGGATGTCACTGCCAAGGATGATGCAGCAGGAGAGGTGCCCAAGCATTAGCAACACTGGCACTGGGCCCCAGGAACTTCTCCACAGTCCCACAATGTTTAAAGGCTTTCTGGGAGGCCCAGGTCACTCCCGTGTGGCGGCACCTCTTTTTGGCCAATTCTGCCCCCCAAGTTTCATGCAGGTAAAGCAGTGTGTGGAACCCAGGTCACAGGCGAAGGCCCAGCTGTGAAGGCTCTGGCAAGGGGTGACCGTACTGCCTGTGCTTTGTGGTGCAGAGGGGATCTGAGGACAGGCAGACTGGGTTTCGATGAATTTGATGTGCCAACCTGCCTGGAACTGTTAGAAGAAAAGCTTTGGACTTCGTTCTGCATTCCAAACAAGGTGGGCTGGGGGAGACGCCGAGGGCCCCAGTGCGGTGTTACGCAGGGTCCATACCGTGCAGTTCTCTCCTTGTGTGTTTGCATGGGGGGGTGGCAGGGCTGCTCTGTTTCTCTGCCCGAGCAGACCCCGGGACAAGTAATCTGGGGAGTGGTCCCAGAAACACCAGTGAAGCTGGAGAGGGCTCCGGTGTGGCAAGTCCCCCGGGTGTGGGGCTGAGCCTCTTCCCCTCCCAGCAGTCCTGGTGCCAGCTTCCACAAAGCACAGATGCTCCGCATGCCTGTGGGTGGTCCCACTGGCAAAAGTAGGCTCTGGCTGCCACATGCACCTCCCTTCCAAGGGCTCTGCTGCCCCCAGTGGCTCCCTTTGCTTATGGCACTGAAACAGAACCCTGTTAAAAAGCAGTTAGGAGGCGGCACCTCCCTCACTCTTGAAAGCCGGCGGGTGGACCAAGTTTCCATTTTGAAATCCAAGTCAGTGCTGCCTGAAATTAATGAGTTCTCCAGTGGCCTGCTTCTGGGATTGCCATGCGGAGAGGTGTACACTGCCCTTAAGCAAATACAAGAAAGCAAGTCTCAAGGAAAGTAGGTTTCGTTTCTGGAACATGGATGGGACCTAAACATGTACCACGTTGGGCTTTTTAGACCTGCCCTCCACCTAGGACCAGGTCAGTGAAGAAGGATTTTGAACACGGAGGAAGCTCGAAGCTCCTCATCAGTCACTGAGATGACACTGTTACCGTGGGAACGAGTCTGGGCCTTATCTCACTGCATCCATCCCTGCCCAGTTACACCCACTACCGAACTGCAAGCAGGGGCTTTAAACTAGAAATCTGTCAACATAACTCCCTGAGATGACATAGGGGCCCATCATGAGAGGTGTGAGCAACAAAATGCACAGTGGTCATGCTGATTGCAAACTACAGAATAAAATAAATGCCTGTGAGTCACGCTGCTCTCATCAGTGACCTTGGCAACGGCAAACAGGGAAGAGGGACCAACCCGAACGGATAAATGCCTGAGGAAAGGGGGAAACAGAACATCCCACCATGAGGCAAACTCACGGAACTGATTGCTGCCAAGACCCCCATCGATGCCAAAATCAGAGAAGCTCCAGGAGAAGCAGGATTTGGTCTCCCAGGGTCTCCAGGACAATTACCCACAACAGAGGAAGGCAACTGGACCAGAAGACTCAGCAGACACCCCTTGGACCTGTAGCTGGAAGCATCAGCTCAGGAACCACTGAAAAACAGCCTCACCTCCATAGGATGCTTGCCAGATGGGCTGGACCTCATCCAGTCCTGAGAACATGAGACAGCAAAATCCATGCCCAGGACCCAGAACAAGGATGGTTAGGGCTGACAGAGTCTGGCTCTGTCACCCAGGTTGGAGTGCAGTGGCACAATCATGACTCACTGCAGACTCCAACTCCTGGGCTCTGGCAATCCTCCCCACTCAAGTAGCTGGGACCACAGGCACACACCACTGCACCCAGGTAATTTGATTTTATTTTTTGTAAAGATGAGAACTCATTGCGTTGCCTAGGCTGGTCTTGAACTCCTGGGCTCAAGCCACCCTCCTGCCTTTGCCTCCCAAAATGGTGGGATTACAGGTACAGGCCATGGCACCACACTGGGTGCTGGGTTTAATATCTGTGTCCCGGTCATGCCAGACATGGATATGAGGGTAGCCAGGGAGGATTATGTGGGAACTCTGGGTGCTATTTCTGCAACTTTTTAGTAAGTCGCAAATTCATTCAAAACAAAAAGTTAAAACAACAACAAAGATCCATCCACTTGCGCCAAACTCTTCCTCAGCTACCACTCACTGTGAAGAAAAATTTCAGAGTCCTCCGTTCAGACTTAAAGACCTTCTCGCCAATTCCCTGTGGTCCACAAGACCCCAGCTGGCTCTGTCCACTCATCCCTGAGATCTGACATCCATAACACTTCAGTGGATCAACTGTCCTGACAACCGCATTGCCAGGTCTCCCTCTGTGGCATTCTTGTAGCTCCTAACACCTCCTCCGCAGTACTTACTATGGCACTTTTTATGGGGTTAACTCAGAGCCTGAGAGACCCACCCCTCAGATCCTCTGCACAGACCCAAAAGTGCTCCCCTCAGCCCCACAGACCCTTCCCACAGACTGAGACACTTCCCACAGACCCCTCCCACAGATCCAGACGCATGGCAGTCCCGAGACCCTTCCCACAAACTCATAGACCCTCCCCTCAGACCCATAACCTCCCCACACCACAGAACTGTCCCCCATATCCATAGACCATCCCTACCTTCACACCCTCCCATCAGACATGCAGACCCTCCCTAACCCGCAGACACTTCCCACAGATCCACAGAGCCTCCCTCCTTTCAGATGCTCCCCTCAGACCTGCAGAGTCCCTCAGTCCCTCAGACTCTGTCCTCAGATCCTGCCTTCATACACATAGACCCACCTATCAGACCCTCAGACCCTCCCCTCAGACGCTCAGACCCTCAGACCCTCAGATCCTCAGACCCTGAGACCCTCACACTCATAGACCATCCCCTCACACTCAAAGACCGTCCCCTCACACCCACAGACCGTCCCCTCACACTCATAGACGGTCCCCTCACACCCACAGACCGTCCCCTCACACCCACAGACCGTCCCCTCACACTCATAGACGGTCCCCTCACACCCATAGACCGTCCCCTCACACTCATAGACCATCCCCTCACAAACATAGACCGTCCCCTCACACTCACAGACCGTCCCCTCACACCCACAGACCGTCCCCTCACACCCACAGACCGTCCCCTCACACCCACAGACCGTCCCCTCACACCCATAGACCGTCCCCTCACACTCATAGACCGTCCCCTCACACCCATAGACTGTCCCCTCACACTCAGACTGTCCCCTCACACTCCTTTTTTAAAAATTCTTGAAATATTGTTTTATAAATTTTAAACTTTTTCAAATATAAAGATGGGGTTTCACCATGTTGGTCAGGCTGGTCTTGAACTCCCGACTTCAGGTGATCCGCCCACCTTGGCCTCCAACGTGCTTGGATTACAGGCATGAGCCACTACGCCCAGCCTGTTGTCGGACTTCTTAAAGTTTATCTATTATATGTGCATAAAATGATTTTCTGACTGTGGTCTTGATCTGCAACTCCCTGATAATTAATGGGACCAGGAATCTTTTCATAAGTGTATATATAAGCCCACGGTTCTTCTGAGCCATGAACAGCACTTACCTTTATGTATTTAGTTCTTCTTCTTTCAGTTGTATTTTGTAGTATTCTGTTGTACGCATTTCTCATTAGAGTTTTTCCTTGTATTTCATATTTTGTTCTATTGTTAAATGGCATATTGGTTTTATTTCTTTGGATTGGTTTCTTAAATTTTATTGCTGTATTGTATACATATAGAAAGGTGCAAATATCACAGGTTTACAGCTTGATGAATTTTCACTGGACTCACTTATTTAACCTAGACCCGGATCAATGAAACACAGCTTCCCCAGCACCCCACTGCGTTCTCTTTCATTTATTTCCACGGCCACGCTCACCTTCCGACCAGCAGCCTCTGTCCCAACTAGATTCATTTTGCTTGTTTGGTACTTTATAATCATGGATCCATACAAAATGTAGTCTTTTGTGTCTTGCTACTGTTTCTCAAAACAGTATTTACGGGGAATTTTACCCCATTACTGCCTGTAGTTGTACACAGTTCATTCCATTGTGTGACTATACAGAATTTGTCCTATTGTCAGGGAAAAATAACTGGGACTGGTCCCAGCTTGGAACAATCACACATAGTGCTGCCTATAAACACTGTAGAAGATGTCTTTGATGGGCACATGCATCAATTTATCTTGGATATATTTCTGGGAGTGGAACTACTGGACCATGGAGTAGTTGTATGTTTGACTTCATTAGGGAATGTGAGTCAGTTTTTTTTTTTTTTTTGAGATGAGGTCTCACTCTGTCACCCAGGCTGAAGTGCAGTGGTGTGATCTTGGCTCTGCAACCTCTGTCTCCCAGGTTCAAGAGATTCTTCTGTCTCAGCCTTCTGAGTAGCTGGGTCTACAGGCATCCCCCAACATGCCCAGCTAATTTTTGTATTTTTAGTAGAGACTGGGTTTCACCATGTTAGCAAGGCTAGTCTCAAACTCTTGACCTTGTGATCCGCCTGCTTTGTCCTTCTAAAGTGTTGGGATTACAGGCGTGAGCCACCGTGCTCGCCTGTGAGTCAGTTTTTCAAAAGAATATTTGAACACTCCCACCACCATGACAGATCCAGTTGTGTCACATTCTTTGCCAACACTTGATGTTGTCAAGACCATGCCTTTTGGCCATTCAGACGGGTATGAAATGGTATTTCCCTGTGCTTTCAATTTGCCTTTTTCTGTTTGCTAAAGAGTCTGAGAACATTTTCACGTTTCCTGGCCATTTGGATTTCTTCTTTACTATAGCTCAAGTCTTTTTGACAATCTTATAACTGAGTTATTTTTCTTTTATTTATTAACTTGTAGTTGTTATTAATTGTTCTGGATATGAGTTCTTTGTTAGATATTTGTAAGTATTTCCCTAGTCTATGAATATTTTTTAAACTTGCTTTTGATGAGCAAGAGTTTTAAATTTTGAAAAAGTTCAAGTTACACACTTTTTTCTTTTCTACTTGGTACTATTTTTGCTCTATTTAAAAACTTCTTGCCTATCCTAAACTCCCATTTTCTTCAAAAAATCTAATTTTAGCTTTCATAAAGCTAAAATTAATGTAATGTAATGTCATACAATTTAATTTGGGGGGTTTGGTGTGAGGTAAAGATTAAAGTGCATTTTTTTTCCATATGAGAATCCAGTTGATCCAGCACCATTTACTGAAAAGACTTTTCCCTTTAATGGCGTTGATGCCCTTGTTGAACGGATCTATGCTGGGATTTTTTATTCTGCGTCATTGGTCTCTTTAGCTATATTTATTTATCCTTATGCCATCACTACATCATTTTTTTTTTTTTTTTTTTGAGATGGAGTTTCGCTCCTGTTACCCAGGCTGGAGTGCAATGGCCCGATCTCGGCTTACCGCAACCTCCGCCTCCTGGGTTCAGGCAATTCTCCTGCCTCAGCCTCCCGAGTAGCTGGGATTACAGGCACGCGCCACCGGGCCCAGCTAATTTTTTGTATCTTTAGTAGAGACGGGGTTTCACTATGTTGAAAGACCACAGGATGGTCTCGATCTGTTGACCTCGTGATCCACCCGCCTCGGCCTCCCAAAGTGCTGGGATTACAGGCTTGAGCCACCGCGCCCGGCCTCACTACATCATTTTAATGTGGCATTGAAATCTGGTAGTATAACTCCTTCAACATTATTGTTCTTCAAGACTGTCTTGGGATTAGCAGGTCTGTTGGTATTCTATATAAACTTTCAAGTTGGGTTATCACTGGAAAACCCCAAACTACTTGTTGATTAAACAACATACTTGTAGATAAGATATGGTCCTAAATAGGAATTTCAAAAGAAATTTTAAAATATTTAATTGACCTAGGGCCGGGCGCGGTGGCTCACGCCTGTAATCCCAGCACTTTGGGAGGCCGAGGCGGGTGGATCACCAGGTCAAGAGATCGAGACCATCCTGGTCAACATGGTGAAACCCCGTCTCTACCAAAAATACAAAAAAATTAGCTGGGCATGGTGGCGCGTGCCTGTAATCCCAGCTACTCGGGAGGCTGAGGCAGGAGAATTGCCTGAACCCAGGAGGCGGAGGTTGCGGTGAGCCGAGACTGCGCCATTGCACTCCAGCCTGGGTAACAAGAGCGAAACACCGTCTCAAAAAAAAATTTAATTGACCTAAATGAAAATGAAAATACAACTTATCAAAATTTGTGGAGTGCAGCAAAAGCGGTGTTTAAAGAATACTTACGGCATGGACTGCATATATTGGAAAAGAAGAAATAACTTTCGGGCACAGTGGCTCACCTGTAATCCCAGCACTTTGCGAGGCTGAGTGGATCACAAGGTCAGGAGGTTGAGACCAACCTGACCAACATGGTGAAACCTTGTCTCTACTAAAAATACAAAAACTTAGCTGGGTATGGTGGCGCGTGGCTGTAATCTCAGCTACTCGGAAGGCTGAAGCAGGAGACTTGCTAGAACCTGGGAGGCAGAGGTTGCAGTGAGCCAAGATGGCGCCGCTATACTCTAGCCTGGGCGACAGAGCGAGACTCCATCAAAAAAAAAAGAGAAAAAAACCAGAAAAGAAAAGAAAACAAGAAATATCTAAAAACAACAGTCTAAGTCTCTACTTTAGGTAACTAAAAAAGATGAGCAAATTAAATTCAATGTAAGCAGAAGAAGAGAATTAATAAGAATTAGAGCAGAAACCAATGAAATGAAAACAGAAAAACAGTAGAGGAGGGAATATATCAAAACTAGACAAAGACATTACAAAAAAAGAAAACTATAGACTTGTCTGTTTCATGAACATAAATGCAACAGTCCTCAATAAAATACTAGCAAATCAGAACAGGTGCAGTGGCTCGTGCCTGTAATCCTTGCATTTTAGTAGGCCAAGGCAGGTAGATCACCTGAGGTCAGGAGTTCAAGACCAGCCTGACCAACATGGTGAAACCCTGTCTCTACTGAAAATACAAAAATTTGCCAGGCATGGTGGTGGGCACCTGTAATCCCAGCTACTTGGGAGGCTGAGGCAGGAGAATCACTTGAACCCGGGAGCAGAGGTTGCAGTAAGCTAAGATTACACCATTACACGCTCACCTGGGAGACAAGAGTGAAACTCTGTCTCAAAACAAACAAACAAACAAAAAAGCTAGCAAATCAAACCCAGAAATGTATAAAAAAGAATTATACACCATGAACAAGTGAAATTTATAATCATGACCAAGTGGTATCTATCCAGGTCTGCAAGATTGGTTCAACATTTAAAAATCAATTAGCACAATCACATGACATTAGGAGAAAAATCACACGATCATATCAATAGATGTAAAAAAGCATTCGACAAAATCCAACACTTATTCATGATTAAAAAAAAAACTCAGTAAACTAAGAATAGAGGGGAACATCTTCACTTGGTAAAGAATATCTACAGAAAACCTACAGCTAACATCATACATAATGATTAGAAACTAGACTCTTTCCTGCTAAGATTAGGGTCAAGGCAAGGATCTTCCTTCTCACCATTCCTTTTCAACACTGTACTAGAAGTTCTAGCAAATGCAAGAAGACAATAAAAGGAAATAAAATGTGTATAGATTGGGAAGGAGAAAACAAGGCTTCCCTTGCCTGACTGTGTATGTAGAAAATCCAAAAGAATTGTTAAAAACTCCTGAAACTAATAAGAAATTGTAGCAAAATTGTAGGATATAAGAAAAATCAATCGGTTTTCTATACACCAGTTAAAAAAAAAGTGGAACTTCAAATTTAAAACTCAGTAGTATCTATAGTAGCACTAAAAAACATGAAATACTTAGGTTTAAATCTAACAAAATACATACAAGATCTATATGAGGAAAACCACAAAACTCTGGTTAAAAAAAAAATCAAAGAAAAGCTAAATAAGTGAGACATCCCATGTTCATAGACAGAAAGACTTAATATTGTCAAAATGTCGGTTCTTCCCTGCTTCATCTATAGTATAGATTGAATGCAATCAATCTATAAACTCAACAGTAAGAAAATGAACAATTTGATTAAGAAATGGGCAAATGGGCCTAGTGTCTCACACCTGTAATCCCAGCGCTTTGGGAGGCTGAGGTAGGTGGATCACCTGAGGTTGGGAGTTTGAGACCAGCCTGGTCAACATGGTGAAATCCCATCTCCACTAAAAATACAAAAATTAGCTGGGCACAGTGCATACCTGTACTCAGGAGGCTGAGGCAGGAGAATTGCTTGAACCTAGGAGGCAGAGGTTGCAGTAAGCTGACATTGCACCAGTGTACTCTAGCCTGGGCAACAGAGCAAGAGTCTATTAAAAAAAAAAGAAGAAGAAGAAAGAAATGGGCAAAATACCTGAACAGACACCTCACCGAAGAAGCTATACAGATGGCAAAGAAGATAGGCATATGAAAAGATCCTTCGCATCCTATGTCATCAGGGAAGTACTAATTAAAACAGCAATGAGATATCACTATACATCTACTAGAATAGCAAAAATCCAAATTGCTGACAACATCCAATGCTGGTAAGAATGTGAATTAACAGGAACTATCATTCATTGCTGGTGAGAATACAAAATAATATAACACTTTGGAAGACAGTTTGGAGTTTCTGACAAAACTAAACAAATACCATGTGATCCAGCAAGTGTGCTCCTTGGTATTTACCAAAATGAGTCAAAATATTATGTCCACACAGAATTCTACACATGGATCTTTATAGCAGCTTTATTCATAATTGCCAAAACTTGGAAGCAATAAAGATATCCTTCAATAGGTGAGTGGATAAACAAACTATGATACATCCAGATAATGGAATATTAATCAGTACTAAAAAGAAATGAGCTATCAGGCCATGAAAACACATGGAGAAACTTTAAGTGCATATTACTAAGTAAAAGAAGCCAATCTAAAAAGGCCACAACTATATGATTTCAACTCTATAACATTCTTAAAAAGGCAAAACAATGGAGACAGTGAAAAGATCAGTGGTTGCCAGGAATTAGAAGGGAGGGAGGGATAAAATGACAAATGCTGGTAAGGATGTGAATCAGCAGGAACTGTCATTCGTTGCTGGTGAGTACAGAAGATTTTTAGGACAGTCAACTATTTTGCATGATACTATAATTGTGGAAACATGTCATTATACATTTGTTTAAACCATAGAATGTACAACACCAAGAATGAACCCTATATAAACTATGAACTATGAATGATAATGATGTGTCAGTGTAGGTTGATTGTAACAAATGCACACTCTGGAAGGATGTTGAGGAGTCTGTAGGTAGTGGGAGAAGAAGAAGGTACATAAGGGCTCTTTGTACTTTCTGCTCAATTTTGCTGTGAACTTTAATAATGCTTTTAATGAAGTCTGTTTTTTGAAAAATTAGGTTGTCAACTTCTACTGGAAAAAAAAGCTGAGATTATGACTGAGATTGCATTGAAACCATAGGTTAGTTTGGGGAGAAGGGCCATCTTAACACTGCTGTGTCTTTTAATCCATGAATATATTGCATCTCCAATATTTCTGGTCTGCTTTAGATTTGTAAAGCAATATTCTGTATTTTTTCAAAATAACTTATACATCAAAATTAACTCCTAATTAGTTGCTATTTTTCATTCCATTGTAAATATTCTTTTTCTTTTTCTTTTTTTTTTGAGACAGTCTCGCTCTGTCACCAGGCTGGAGTGCAGTGGCGCGATCTTGACTCACTGCAACCTCCACCTTCCGGGTTCAGGCAGTTCTCCTGCCTCAGCCTTCTGAGTAGCTGGGACTACAGGTGTGCACCACCACACCCAGCTAATTTTTGTATTTTTTTAGTAGAGATGGGGTTTCACCATGTGGGCCAGAATGGTCTCGATCTCTTGACCTCATGATCCATCTGCCTCAGCCCCCCAAAGTGCTGGGATTACAGGTGTGAGCCGCCCGGCCTCCACTGTAAATATTCTTAAATGACACGATAATATTTTTAAAATATATTATCCAATAGTTTGTTGGTATATAGAAATGTAAGTGATGTTATTCTGCATTGAACTTATATCTAGAGTATCTGGTAAGTTTACTGATGAACTTTGAGTCCTTGGTGCTCCAGATATACAATCATCATCTGAGAATAAAAAGAATTTTATCTCTTCCTGTTCAATATTTCTGCCTTTTTATTTCCTTTGCTTGTCTTATTGCACTGGTTAGGACTTCCTGTTTCATTTGAATGGAAATGGGATTTTTCTCTTAATTATTTTGCAAATTTCGAAACACAGAGAGATTCAAAAAATAGTAAAATACACAATCATACATTAAGCAGTTTTAAAAAATCATTTTTCAAAGTTTTTCTCTGTTCTCCCCTTCTCTCTCTCTCCCATCTGAAAGTACATACACAAAAATACACTTTTGTCTGAACCACTTAAAAATAATCAATATTATGACACTTAGTATCTAAATTCATCACTCAATCTTTTCTAAGAATAAAAATAATCTCCCAAACTACCAAAATGCCATCATCACATTTAGAAAAATAATAATTTCTTCCTTTTCTTCACCTAATATTTGGAATAGGTCTTTCCCCATTATCCCCAAAACATCCTTTATAGCTTTTTTAGAAATAGTTTTATTGAGATATAATTTACATACCATACAATTCACCCACCTATAGTACATGAACTATAAGTTTGTTGGCATATTATTAATTTTTAAAATTAATAATTTTAAAATCTTTAGAACAAGTTCACTGCACTGAGGTGTGTGTGTGTGTGTATATATATATATATATATTTTTTTTTTTTTTTTTTTTTTTTTTTTTGAGACAGAGTTTCCCTCTTGTTACCCAGGCTGGAGTGCAATGGCACGATCTTGGCTCACCACAACCTCTGCCTCCTGGGTTCAGGCAATTCTTCTGCCTCAGCCTCTTGAGTAGCTGGGATTACAGGCAAGCGCCACCATGCCCAGCTAATTTTGTTTTTATATATATTTTTAGTAGAGACGGGGTTTCACCATGTTGACCAGGATGGTCTCGATCTCTTGACCTCGTGATCCACCCGCCTCGGCCTTCCAAAGTGCTGGGATTACAGGCTTGAGCCACCACGCCCGGCCTGAACTGAGGTATATTAATAATTTTTTTAAACTATGGTATATATCTATATGTGTGTGTGTATCTATCTTGCAATTTTAACAATTTCAAGGGTAGAATTCAGTGATATTAGTTACATTCACAATGTTACTAATTATTTCCAAAATTTTTCATCACCGCAAACAGTGCTCTGTAATCATTAAACAATAACTACCTACCCACAGTCACTAGTAACTGCTAATTTACTTTTTGTCTCCATGAATTTACCTTTCTGGATACTTCATGTAAGTGGAATCATACCATATTCATCCTTTTGTGTCTGGCTTACTTAGCATAGTGTTTTAATGGTTCACCCATGTTATAGTATGTATCAGAATTTCATTCCCTTATATGGCTGAATAATAATCCATTATTTGTACATGCTATGTTTTGTTTATCCATTTATCTGTTGATGGGCACTTAGGGACTTTCCACCTTTTGACTATTGTGATTAATGGGGCAGTGAACACTGGCATACAATGTCAACCATAAATGCTTATGTGTGCATATGTGTATGTATAGTTGTTCCTTGGTATCCATGAAGGATTGGTTCCAGGATCCTCTGTGATACCAAAATCCATGGATACTAAAGTCCCTTATATAAAAGTATTTGCATATAACCCAAACACATCCTCCTGTATATTTTAAATCATCTGTAGATTACTTATAATACATAATGTAATGTAAATGCTATAAAAATAGTTGTTAGACTATGTTTAGGGAATAGCAACAAGAAAAAAAGTCTGTACACATTCGATACAGATGCAATCATTGTAGATCTAAATATATTTTTGATCCAAGGTCAGCTGAATCCATGGATGTGGAATCCACAGATACAATGGGCCAGCTGCATACTGTCCTATTATTGAGATGTGTTACATTGATTATCATATGTTGAACCATCTTTGCATTCATGGAATAAATCTCACTTGGTCATTGTGTGTAACATGATGAAAGATATGAGTCTACAAATCCTCTTGGATGTCTACAAATCCAAGATATTCCACGAACTTCAGGTAGGATAAACTAAAAGAAACCCACACCAAGATACATAATCAAACTCAAAAGACCAAAGGGAATTTCAAAAACAGCAGGCAAAGTGATTCGTCACTTACAATGGATTTTCAATAAGATTAATAGCCAATTTCTCATTAGAAATCATGGAAGCCCACTGCCTCGTGGAATAATACATTTAAAGTGAAGGGGAAAAAAAACTCTGAAAAAGAAAGCCAAAACCTGCCAACCCATAAATTTTTTTGATGGAAAAACTGCCCTTCAACACCAAGGGAAATATTAAGACATTCCCCAGATAAGCAAAAGCCAAGGAGTTTGTCACCACGAGACTTGCCCTGCAGGAAATGCTAAATGAGATCCTTCAAGGTTGAAATGGAAGGACATCAAACAATAACTTTATAAAGAAAAAGATCTTTGGCAAATACATGGTAACTACATGGGCAAATAAAAAGCCACTATTATTATATTTTTGGTTTATAACTCCAGTTTATTTATTTCCTACGTGATTGAAAAGACAAATACATAAAAATAATTTTAAATCTATGTTATTGAGCAGAAAATGTATAAAGATGTAAATGGATTGAACTCCTCACTCAAAAGATATTAACTGGCAAAATGAATAAAAAACACATTTTATATGCTCTCCACAAAAGACTCACTTTAGATCTTTTCATAGGTTGAAAGTGAGAGGATA
>CM052648.1:193550139-193560990 GCA_028533165.1 Leontopithecus rosalia
CTTTGGGAGGCCGAGGCGGGTGGATCACAAGGTCATGAGATCGAGACCAACCTGGTCAAAATCGTGAAACCCCGTCTCTACTAAAGATACAAAAAATTAGCTGGGCATGGTGGCGCGTGCCTGTAATCCCAGCTACTCAGGAGGCTGAGGCAGGAGAATTGCCTGAACCCAGGAGGCGGAGGTTGCGGTGAGCCGAGATCGTGCCATTGCACTCCAGCCTGGGCAACAAGAGCGAAACTCCGTCTAAAAAAAAAAAAAAAAAAAAAAAAAAAGAAAGTGAGAGGATAAAGCAAGATATTTGTGCAAATAGTAACCCAAAGAGAGGAAGAGTGGCTATACTAATATCAGCATAGACTTTGAGTGAAAAACTGTCATGAGTGACAAAGAAGGATATTATATAAAAGGGACAATTTTTGAAAAGGTCAGTTCACCAAGAAGATACAACAATTACAAATATATATGTACTAAATATCAGAGCTTCTAAATATACAAAACAAACATGGACAGAATTGAAGGGAGAAACAGACAACTCTATAATAATAGTAAGGGACTTCAGTCCCCAACTATTATTGGTGATGTTGGATAGAACAGCCAGACAGGAGATCAATAAAAAAATTAAAGACTTGAACAATACTATAGAGCACCTGGACCTAACAGGCATACATAGAACACTCCACTTAACAATGGCAGGATACAGTTTTTTCTCAAGTGCATATGGAACATTCTCCAGGGTACAGTCCCTGGAGACATTTCCTGTACCTTGTGAGATAGCAGTGCATTACATAATAAGTCTTACTTGGAGTCTATTTATTGCCGTGCTTCCCAGTTACTCATCAACCCAGTAAGCAGGTCAATTCATTGAAGAATTTTTTAAGCAAGAAGCAGCATGACCTTATTTATTTATTTATCTCTCTCTCTCTCCCCCACTTCCTCCCTTCCTTCCTTTCTCCCTCTCTTCCCTCTCTCCTTCCTTCCTTTCTGATGAACTCCCACCCTGTCACCCAGGCAAGAGTGCAGTGGTGCAATCGTTGGTCTCAAGCAATCCTCCTGCCCCAGCCTTTCAAGTACCTGGAATTAACAGGTGTGTGCCACCACACTTGGCTAATTTTTAAATGATTTTTTGTAGAGATAGAGTCTTGCTACATTGCCCAGCCTGGTCTCAGACTCCTGGCCTCAAGCAATCTTCTCACCTTGGCCTCCCAAAGTCCTGGGATTACAGGGGTAAACCACCATGCCCGGCCTAATCTCTAATTTTAAAGTATCACTCTGCTGAATAGATAACAGATTAGACTAGACAAGATTGGATGAAGGGAGTGATTTTTATAGTCCTCAATGGAGAGGACGCTATCTTGGTCGGGGTAGTGGCCGAGGAGATGGAAAACATAGAGGAATTAGATCTGTCAAGTTGGTGAGTGGTTGTAGTGAGTGAGGGCAAACGAAGTATTTGGCTTCTAGACTTCCATATAAACAACTAGGTGGATATCTTAGTCTGTCTGGGCTGCCTATAAACAACAGAAATTTACATCTGATGAGGGATGAGGGTCTTACTTGCTGGTTCATGGACAGCCATCTTTCTGCTGCATCCTCACATATTGGAAGGGGCAAAATGATTCCTCTTGGGCCTCTTTTATTAGGCTTGCACATTGCCCCCCAGGCAGCTCCTTGTGTTTAGGAAATCCACCTAAACACAGTGGGAGGCAGGTGCCCCCTCCCACTGTTGAAGATGCACTGTTACTTTGCTGCCATCCGGGTGGGAAAGCTAGGGGCTGGAGGACGCACAGCCCTTGGAAGGCTCGCAGGCAGGACATGAGTCTGGAGCACGGTGCTCCCATGAGATCTGGCACAGAATCATTCTAGCGTCTGTTCAGTGTCCTGGTTCTGTCTGGTCTGGCTGCTTGGTTCTTGCTTGCATTTTGTTTGTTTCTTTTTTTTCTTTTTGAGATGGAGTCTTGCTCTGTCACCCATGCTGGAGTGCAGTGGCACAATCTTGGCTCACTGCAACCTCCGCCTCCCAGGTTCAAGTGATGCTCTTGCCTTAGTCTCCAGTATAGCTGGGATTACAAGTGCCCACCACCAGGCCTGACTAATTATTTTTTATTTTTATTATTTTGTATTTTTAGTAGAGACAGGGTTTCACCATGTTGGCCGGGCTGGTCTTGAACAACTGACTTCAAGTGATCCGTCCGCCTTGGCCTCCCACAGTGTTAGGATTATAGGCATGAGCCACTGCACCCGGTCTGCCTATGCTGTTTCTGAGCTGGCACCTTGATTAGCAGTGATCCTGCAGCCGCCTTTAGCTCATGCTGGCCACCATTCATTTTCATCAGGCCTCTTGGTTCTTCATCTAACTGATGTCCTATCTCAGATGTCTTTCTCCGACCCATCCTCCTCACCTCTCTGAAACATGAGTCTCTTCAGCAATCAGAAGACTGCCAATTGTCTCCCAATATCTGTTCTCTGCATTATTCTTCTGTAGATCTTTAAATGCTTAGGCAGTCATATGGCCCAGGGTATGACTCTATTTCCAGTATCTTACAGGCCAGTGTGGCCATGGGCTAAGTTCTGGACAATGGGACAAAATGCTAAGAGCATTTTCCAAAACTGATCTGTTGTTTGTGCACATGCACACACTCACACCACACACACACTCAGACACACCTGTGCATATACTCAGCTGGTCATAGTCTCTTAATTGTCACCTTCTCCATGAAGCGTTGCTGACTGTATGCAGGGAGAAATCTTCGTTCCATGCTTCCATGCCCGCTTCCCAATCGTGAGTATGAGCTTGTCCCACTAGGTCACATCCATTATAATTGCAGGTGCATCTGTCTCTCCTGTTTCACTCTGGCAGTCTCTTATCAATCTGTACAATACCAGCACTGAGAGTTGTGTCTCGCACTTAGTAGGAGCTCAGAAATGCTTGGGGGGAGGGGAGGAACGCAGGGAAGACAAGGCTTTTGGAACTGTGGTTTGTCTTCTTATTAACAAACTGTATTTTTATCCACTTATGTCTCAGTTAAAGGAATTTGCACATCATGGAGGTTAAGATCACTATTCACAGTGATTGACGCCCCTTCATCTAAGCTTTTGAGTGTGCAGTGGACGGCGAAGATCCTCCTGGTGAATCCATAAGAGGGGTGGGCAGGCAGCAGAAAAATGCCCGAAGGTACCAATTGCACGTGAGGCCACATTTCTCAAATTATTCTATAGGCTCCTGGTGCTGGCTTCACCTTGGGCTGATGATAAATGGGTGCTGTGGGGAAAGGAGACAATGCCAGGAGACCATGGATCTTTCAACCTGAAATCATGGGACTCCCCGGAAGCACATCACTTGCCATCATCTTACCCAGAGTGAAGCAAGCTGCAGGGCAGGGACACTTCAGGAGAATTGTGTAGTCAATGGCCAAGGTGCCAAGGGGTCTCTCATCGCAAAAGCCAGAGAAGATTCCAGATCAAAGCAAGGGAGCACGTCTAAGGAGTAGGCAAAACTGGCAAATTTGGGTAAATTAGACTTTCATAAATTTGGTGATACGATCCTCTAGAATTTGTCAGATCCAAGGGGTGATTCTGAAACAACTGTGGCTTCAGACTATAAATGAATGTGACAGTCTTTAAGACAGAAATAACATTATAGCACACTAACTTGGCAGGACCACAAGTGACCTTCCTTCCGAGAGGGAGAACTTGGGATCTGACAGAATTTCAAAAAGGAGTAATAATGCAGGAAAGAGTAGGAGGGAGGCAAAAATGTCTTTGTGTCTGGGGTTGTGGGGGCTTAGGAGTGGTGGTCTGCAGAGCAAAGGAGAGCTACACAGGACAGGTCCAGAGGCTGGGAAAGCACACAGATGTTCCTGTATTTTTTGATACACTCTAGAGAGGCCTTTATTGACATTTTACCAAAGATCAAGAAAATGCCATTTACCCATATCCAGGAATATCATTTTTTTTAACTCTCCCCATAAATTCCATGAGTCCCTATCCCCTCCTTGTCCTCCCACTGAAGGTCTCTTGTCTTGGTGATGGAAGGCAGAAAATAGGGCATGGTTGGAGAAAACACCAATGTCATTGAGGAGGGAAACAAAAGATAATCTGAATATGTAATGAGCAGATTTAAAATTCAAACAGGATTAGAAAGTTCTCTCTCTCTGAAAGGGAGGACAGTTTAATGGGAGTGTGGAATTGGCAGGGAGACTTTGCACCATGCCTGGAGGCTCGAGCAGACACAGAACTTTCGGGAGATGAAGACTTTTCCTGGGAAGGACACGTTCACATCTAGTAAAACACAGCACAGGCCACTTCCATGTAATATTAGGGATGGGAGCTGAATTTGGTGCCCGCATGCACAAAACAAGACAATTGGCCCCAGCCATAGGGCTGAACCCAGCCTCTGGAATGTGGTGCAAATCAACACCTGAATGAATATATCATTAAAAGAACCTGGTCTCCTCAACAGGCCAAGCTCCAGACTTAAAGGGAGGCCAAAGGCTTGGATAAATTCCGAGGGTTATGGGCTTAGGAGGTTTGCATTTCAGCAACCCAATTGAGAGACTGCAAGGCAAGGCAGTGGCTCAGAATATTTGGATTATCAACCAAAAATTTTAGAGGGAATTCTGTTAACTTTTGTTAACAGAAATGAGGGCTTTCTGTGGAATATGTGGCTATGGGGAGGCAAAGGGAGTAACTTTTTACCCTTTTCTTAAGCCACACAGGGCCCCATGAGCATTCACTGCTGCAGCACCTCAAGCGCGTTGAGTATCTCAGTACAGTGATTTTCGTGCAGAGATTTATTTGAATAATGTTAGTTATCAACAATATAAACATTGCTGAATTATAAAAAATCCTGAATTTGGGGGGAACAAGTTTTGTTTTTTTTTTTGAGATGGAGTCTCACTCTGTAGCCCAGACTGGAGTGCAGTGGCGTGATCTTGGCTCACTGCAACCTCCACCTCCTGGGTCCCGGTTCAAGCAATTCTCCTACCTCAGCCTCCCAAGTAGCTGGGATTACAGGCACGAGCCACCATGCCCAGCTAATTGTTGTATTTTTTTTTAAGCAGAGATGGGGTTTCACCATGTTGGCCAGTCTGGTCTTGAACTCCCGACCTCCCAAAGAGTTGGGATTATAGGCATGAGCCACAGTGCTGGCCAGGAAGAGGTTTAAGACTCCAATCTTGGACCCTACATGTGTATCCTCCTAATCAGAGCCCCCAGGTCTCAAGAAGTCCCCTGAAGCCGGGAGGGTGTCACTGCTGCCATCAAAGCTCCAATATTGAAATTTAGGAACACACACAGAGTTCCTTCGAGAGAAGGAATGGAACTAGGAAGATAGGGCCATTTGAGGAATATCAGTTTTCTCTAACTACCTATTTGTGTGAACCAGCCCGAAGGAAATGAGCGTTTCTGGTAGTCTTCAAAAAACGTGTGCTAATTTATAAGCAGCTTAAGCCAGGTGACCACAGCTTACAGGGGGTGCAGCCTGCCTGAGGGGCAGGAGTGGCCAAAATCAGCATAAAACATGCAAAGTGGGCTTCCCAGTAATAAAACGTGGCACAGGCAGATAGGCCTTTGGTCAGCTCCTCCAGTCCTCCGTGGATGTTCATTAGGCTCCGGGCTCCTCCAGTCCTCGTGGATGTTCACCACGTTCAGTACACACCAGGCTCTGCCACCTGCTGTGGACCTGAACTTCGGACTCTTCTCTGGCCTCGCCTGCCCTTGGCTGGGGTGCTAGGGCAGGGCCATCCAGGGTGGATAAAGTCTCCAGGGCTTGGGGACCACCAGGCTCACAATGCAATAGAACTGTTTCTGCAGTTTCCCTTTCCCTGCTTTCCCTCCCGAGTCCAGAGCCAGGCTGCCTCCAGCGAGCACCGAGGATGCTCAGAATTGTTGGGAATCTGGGCGGAGGCTGGGCATGGGCTTGGAGGCCCTACTGGGTCCAGCAGAGGCAGCGGCCTCTGTGCCACGCACGCACACACACCTCCTCTCCTCCGTGTGTCCACATACACACGGCTATGCACACACCTGCTCTCCATACATGCACAGCCCCACACACAGTCCGCCCTTTATGTGCACACACATTCACGAACACAAGCGCACCCCCTCCGTACCTACAGGCACGCATACACCCGACCCCGCTCTTCCCAGTGCACACACCAGTCCCTGCTCCCCCACCACACACACTCGTGCACACACACCTGACACACCCGGCCCCCACCTGCTGCTCCATGTGCACACACAATCGTGCACACTCGTGGACCCACCAGTCCCCGCTCCCCCAGCACACACACTCGTGCATACACACCTGACACACCCGGCCCCCACGTGCACACACAATCGTGCACTCATGCACACTCGTGGACCCACCAGTCCCCGCTCCCCCAGCACACACATTCGTGCACACACACCTGACACACCCGGCCCCCACCTGCTGCCCCATGTGCACACACAATCGTGCACACTCATGCACACTCGTGGACCCACCAGTCCCCGCTCCCCCAGCACACACACTCGTGCACACACACCTGACACACCCGGCCCCCACGTGCACACGCACTCGTGCACACTCATGCACACTCGTGGACCCACCAGTCCCCGCTCCCCCACGTGCACACACACACTCGTGCACACAGCCGACCACCTCTTTCGCCAGACACACGTCACGGGCGCTCACAAACGCGGCCCCTTGGCCTCCGAGCGCACGCCGCGCGCGCACGGCCTGTTTCAGCGCGGGCCCGGCTCCCTCTCCGCACGCGCACGCGCACACGCGGACACGCGCGCACAGCCCCTCCCCGCTCCCCCAGGGCGCGCTGCACTGGCGGGAGGAGCGGGAGACAAGAGGAGCCGCAGAGGAGGAGGAGGAGGGCACCGAAGGCGCGAAAAGGCGCGCAGGCGCGCTGTGCGGAGCGGGCCCGCCGCCGCCCACGTCACCGCGCCGCGCGCACGTCACGCCGGCCCGACGCTCGGCCAGGGTGAGCCCCGCGTCCCGGCGCCACTCGGCCCAGGGCAGGGACCCCGCCACGGCCGGGACCGCCCGGTCCGGCCCCCGCCCGCGCCTCCCCGCGCCCGCGCCCGCGCGGCCAGACCGGGCAGCCAGGTGCGGGCGGGCAGGGGATGCCGCGGGAGCCGCGGGCGGGGGCCGGGGGCGCGAGCGGGACCCCCGGCCGCCCCATCCCGTGCCCTCGCTGCGTATAGTCGCCGCGCGGCCCCGACCCGCGCCCTCCCGCGCCCCGCGCGCTCCTGTGCCCCGGAGACCCCGCGTGCTCGGCGCTGGTTGGGGCTCCCCAGGTGACCGCGGGACGGGGGTCCCTGGGTCCGGCCCTCCCGGCCGACAGCAGCGCCCGTGCCCCGCGCCAGAGGTGGCACCGGGGCCGGAGCCGGGGGCAGGGTCGGCCGGAGCGCGCGGGGCGGGGGAGGGAGGCCGCCCCACGGCGGCCCGCGGGGACCCGGTTCCGGCGCGCGCGGGAGGCGCCTCGTGCGGAGGCGGCCCGAGGCCTAGTGACAGGCGCGCGGCGCGGACCCCGGAAGCCCACCTGTCAGAGTTACCGGTCAGCCGGGCGGGCGCCGCCGGGGTCTGGGTGGACGCTGCGAGCCTGCACGTTGCGCCGGGACCCCGGGGCTGCCCCCAGGTGGGTGGCGGCCCCCCGCCCCTGCAGCGGCGGGAGGGAGGCGCTGCGCCCCGGCTGCCGGGCTCGGCCCCACCCTCGGCCGTTGGGCGGGCGGTCGGGGACCTGGGGGTCGTGGTGGTGACCATGCGGGCCCGAGGGCCACTTTTCCATAGGGGCCATTCCGACTGGCCAGGTGCCTTAAAATCCAGCCCCGCGCCCGGGGTGGAGGGCGCGTTTGGGAAGGAAGGTCCACGTTTTCTGTGAGATGTGTTATTTTTTTGAACTTCTTTTTCAATCTTACTTATTTCTCGTTTTCCTTCCTTTTTTTTTTTTTACCAGAAAAGTCATTTTTCTTCTCTGGGAGGGTGAACATTTATAGCATTGATTTCCCGGATCTGGTAACATGGCAAAAGATGTAAGTATGTTTGCTTCATGCTCCGCACTAATGTTTGCTTCGCACTAAATTCTTTGTAGTTTGCTGCCTTATTTCAGAATGATAACACACAAGCGACAGTAGTGTTTATTTTCAGACTTCTAAAGCGTCTGAAGTGGGATGAAGGTGAAAGATGGAAGGATCTGATCCCTGAAGCTGCGCTCACCACCGGCTAGTTGTGGTCTTGGATACCACACTGTGCTATTCGGTGGTGCCTTCGACTTTTTGCTTATGTTTAACGACTGTTAATAATTTTGAATAAACTCCTTAGTTAAATGAGGTGGAGGGCATTGCATCCCCACAGCGAATTCCCCATTTCTTGGGAGGCTTCCACATGAGGCCAGGGCTCAGGATGTAGCCACCTGCTGGCACCTGTCTTCCTGCAGAGGAAGTTCCTTCCACTTGGGTGGACCAAGTGCTAAGCACTTGTGACCACTTTCTCAGAAGGATGAGTTGTGGTGATTGATGAAATCTGGTAAAAAATGGTGGCCTGTTTTATATTTGTCATGAAACTATAGAATATTTTGAATAATTTTTTAAACTTGTGTGGGGAAAGGGGCTTTTAAGGCCAGAAATGTAGTCAGTTTTATTGTCGTGCAGTTCTTTACCGTGCTTGGTAACGTCAGTCACTGAAACAGCTGGATTTGTTAGTGTTTTCCACCACGCATCGCTCTGTAACTGAGTGAAAGGGACTGTTGATGTGTTTACCTACTTACCATACAGAGCTGGAAACAGGCCACTCGTGCTACCTCTGCCTGAGATACAGCGAAAATGCATCTAGAGTGTAGAGCCCTCCATGGGCGCAGATGTTTCAGTGGTCCCTGCAGGATCTTGCGGGGCACCTGCCCTCCTTGACCTGTCACCACACATGTCACACAGCGTCCCTGGCTTTAAGCACTGGGGTCTGCTTTAGAGAGTGTGTATGAGCACCCAGGTAAACCCAGGGTGGGTTTTCGGAGTCACTAGTGTCCTCTCCACTGTGCTTGTGGTACCATGCCCTGACCTCATGTTCGCACGCACTCCAAATCCAGACGTGGGCATGCGCTCCACTTCTGCAGCCGTGTTCATCACGTCTCCTCATGGTGAGGAGCTGGGCCGAGGGCCTTGGCTAGAGCACGCTGCTGGTGTTGTGTGGTTTCCTGTGTGGTTTCCTGAAATGGTTCTCAAACACACTTTGCTACGTAATGGATGGTGTCTCCAGGGCCCTCTTTTCATCCCCCCTTGATTTCATTGGCGCTGTCTGTGAGCAGCATGTATTGTAAGGCTGGGGGTGGAGAGTGTACAGAAAGGTGTTTAGGCTCTGCAGGACCCTGAATGCTCCATCCAGTGTGGGCATCTGAGATGCAGCGTTTGTCAAGGGCTGCATAGGCACGGGCTGGAGGCTCACCTAACCCTCAGGGTTGTGATCCGAGTTGGGGGCTGGCGCTGGGAGGAGAGTAGGATTCTACAGCTGGCGAGGTCTCCTTCCCTGTTCAAAGCCTGGGAGTGGTCAGCAGTGCTGTGTCTGGCTGGAAAGGGAGGTTGTGGGCAAGTCAATGAATTTGATGTTTTCTCTAGCTTTTTTTTTTTTTTTAACAACAGTTTCACTCTGTCTCCCAAGCTGGAGTGCAGTGGCGCAATTTTGGCTCACTGCAACCTCTGCCTCCTGGGCAACAATCCTCCTGCCTCAGCCTCCCGAGAAGCCGGGATTACAGGTGTGTCCCACCATGCCTGGCACATTGTTTTGCATTTTTAGTAAAGACAGGGTTTCACCATGTTGTCCAGGCTGGTCTCAAACTCCTGACCTCAATGATCCACCTGCCTTGGCCTCCCAAAGGGCTGGGATTACAGGTGTGAGCCACCATGCCCAGCCTAGCTAACTCTTTTTTAAGTAGTGGTGTGACATTCCAGTTTTGGAAAGATGATGTTGGCAGCTTTTGCACAAGGGAACGTGGATCACCAGTTAGGTTTTCTTTTGTTTGTTTGTTTTGAGATGGAGTTTCACTGTTGTTGCTCAGGCTGGAGTGCGATGGTGTGACCTCTGCTCACTACAACCTCCGCCTCTTGGGTTCAAGCTGTTCTCCTCCTCAGCCTCCCGAGTAGCTGAGATTACAGATGCCCGCCATCATGCCCAGCTAATTTTTTTTATTTTAAGTAGAGATGGGGTGTCATCATGTAGGCCAGGCTGGTCTTGAACTCCTGACCTCAGGTGATCCACCCACCTCAGCCTCCCAAAGTGCTGGGATTACAGGCATGAGCCACCGCACCCAGCCCACCAGTTAGGTTTTCAAAGTACTGTTACTGCGGTAAAACCACAGATGTACAATAAAAGACCTTATGCTTGGGGGAAGCTGTGACACTTGGGTTTAAGGAGGCAGGCCTCCAGCTTCTAAGAGCCCTGGGGCCGCTGCGAAGGGCCATAAGCAGCCATGGGATGCAGGGAACTGGAGCTAGGCCCTGGTGGTCACCATGGAGAAGGAGAAACCAGGACACCCAAGGCCTGCGACTGGAAGGTTCTGGAGAGAAGATGAGAAAAACAACCAGGAGCTTCCAGCCTCAAGTAGGGCACAGGAAGACAAACAGATGGGAAATGGCTCCTTGTGAGTAAGGGGCAGAAAGAAGAGGATGACGTCAGTCCTCTGGGAGTGTCGTTGTTGAACAGCATTTGACAGGGAATGGGTGTGAAGGTCTGCATGGCAAGGAGATACACATGAGGAGAGAGGTACTTTGAGAGGTTTGTAGTGTGTGTAGGAAATGACTGTGGAGCAGTGAGGAGAGTGATCACTGATCGTGCAGTAGGTGGAGAGTCGGTGGTGGTCGTGGTGGAGTGGGTGGAGAGAG
>CM052648.1:193561490-193571611 GCA_028533165.1 Leontopithecus rosalia
GGAGAGTGAGTGGTGGTGGTGGAGTGGGTGGAGAGTAGGTGGAGAGTGAGTGGTGGTTCTGGAGTTGGTGATGTACGGTCACGGGAGGTGGTAATTGCCAGGAAGGTAGGTGCCTTTCATGTTCCCTCAGTGGGCCCAGCTGGAGAAATAGTGAGAAGGATTAGATTTCTGCTGTCTTGCCCAGGTACTTGTTTTTTATTTTATTCATTTAAATTAAATCGGTAAATTCAAGTGGAATATTTCTTTATCCTCTGATGATTGGGAGAATGTGGAGAACGGAAGTCAGCTGCTGGACGGCCACAGGCTCGTGCCAGGAACCTGAGGCCTGGTCTTGCCTGGCAGGAGTGAGTGGTGGTGGTGAGTGAGTAGCTGGCATGACCTGGGTCACTTTCAGAAATCTGTTACGAAGATGATGGGCTGCACTGGCACTTTGGGAAGGATTTCCTTACTGTGGGGACTGCTGCCATGGCTGGCCCACCCAGTCTGTGACCGCCTGGGGTGCAGTCTTGTCTTATATTTGGAGACGCCTTGCGAGGTGCATACAGATTCTTTGAGTTTCTGAACTGTCCTTGAAACATCTCAGGCCCTCCCTTTCAGGGCCCAGAGAGGCTGATCTACCCCAGTGCTCCCAAGCAGCGTGCCTGTGACCCGACGTCTGTGGGCTCCCATTACAGGTATGGCCGCTGCTCGGGAACCGTTCTCAGATTTAGTCTTGGAAGGTGCTTTGGCGCCGCCTGTGGAGTTGTGCAGGCCATAGGCACGGGTCACTCCTGCTGCAGGGGTCTAGGCTGTTCTAGAGCTGGGCTGGCAGGGCCCTCGGGCGAGGGAGTGTGGCCTGGCAGTGGCTTCTGGGCCTGGAGCCACGTTTCATGCCTGCCCAGGCAGCATGACCCTTGGTGGGATCAGGCAGGGCTGTGCCTCTCCTCTCCCCACCTCAGAAGATCCTGTCCTCACACACGGTTGTCCAGTGTCATGAAGGTTTGTGAGAGGGAAGGCAGGTAGATGATGAATTCATCAAACATGACAGGGATGCTTTTGTTGTGAGACATTGGGGTGTAGCCCATGTGGGGCTGTTTCTGGGGTCCTGTTTGCCTCTCCAAGCTCCTCCTGCTGTTCGTAGGTAGAAAGATGCAGGGAATCTGAACCTGCTCTTGGACTGTGCAGGGACTTGGACCTGGTCAGCTCCCTGTGCAGAGAACGTGGCTGTGGACGTCACTGCCTGGCATTCATGGCATTGGTTGTGAAAGCCGTCCTGTGGTGCCTGTTTGTGTCCTGTCAGTTTATGTGGAGATCCTGAAATTGAGAGCTGGGAACCAAATGAGTGGGTCCCACCATGGAGGCGTTTGAGTGATGCTGTCACAAGGCCTCGCTAATGCCAAGAGGGGACCAGTGAGGGTCTCTAATGGTCTAATGGTCCTCTAATGTAAAAGGCACCAGGTGTGCTTTTACAGACCTGGACGATGACACTCGGGCCTGAGGAGGTGAACCTGATGCAGCAACAAAGTGCCGTTTCCTTCAGTGTTTGAAGAAGTGAGTTCTGGGGGCAGGATTCAGCCACTCAGGCCACCTTTTGTCTGCATAAAGAAACAGCTTTACATTTGAGGTTCAGAAGCTTGTCAGTTTAGCCCCCTCAGATTTAAGTGTTGAAAAAATCTAGGATGATGTGCTTGTTTTTACAACAGTCTTTTCATATTTCAGGATTATTATTATTACTTTTGAGACAGAGTTTTGCTCTTGTTGCCCAGGCTGGAGTGCGATGACAAGATCTCAGCTC
Organism: Leontopithecus rosalia; assembly: GCA_028533165.1. Classification (NCBI taxonomy): domain Eukaryota; kingdom Metazoa; phylum Chordata; class Mammalia; order Primates; family Cebidae; genus Leontopithecus; species Leontopithecus rosalia. Next base: position 193,563,265 of record CM052648.1, read on the forward strand.
ACTGCAACCTCTGCCTCCCAGGTTCAAGCGATTCTCCTGCTTCAGCCTCCCAAGTGGCTGGTATTACAGCCATCCGCCACCACCCTGGCTAATTTTTTTGTATTTTTGGTAGAGACAGGGTTTCTCCATTTTGGCCAGGCTGGTCTCGAACTCCAACCTCGGGTGATCTGCCCACCACGGTCTCCCAAAGTGATGAGATTACAGGCGTAAGCCACTGAGCCCAGCTAGGATTATTGTTTTTTCTTCATAGGGTGAAGTTAGAGAAACTCTGAAAGGATACTAAAAAATTAGAAAATAATACGTTAATTAAAAGTTTTGCCCCAGCCGTGCATGGTGGCTCACGCCATAATCTCAGCACTTTGGGAGGCCAAGGCGGGCAGATGACTTGAGGTTAGGAGTTGGAGACCAACCTGGCCAACGTGAAACCCTGTTTCTACTAAACATATACAAATTAGCTGGGCGTGGTGGTGGGAGCCTGTAATCCCAGCTACTTGGCAGGCTGAGGCAGGAGAATTGTGTGAACCTGGGAGGTGGAGGTTGCAGTGAGCCGAGATCACGCCATTGCACTCTAGCCTGAGCAACAGAGCAAGACTTTGTCTCAAAAAAAAAAAAAAAAAGAAAAGTTAGGGCATCTTGTTGCTCAGGCTAGAGTGCAATGGTGCGATCTCGGCTCACCACAACCTCCGTCTCCTGGGTTCAAGCAATTCTCCTGCCTCAGCCTCCCAAGTAGCTGGCACTACAGGCATGCGCCACCATGCCCAGCTAATTTTTTTTGTATTGTTAGTAGAGACGGGCTTTTACCGTGTTGACCAGGATGGTCTCTATCTCTTGACCTCATGATCCACCTGTCTTGGCCTCCCAACGTGCTGGGATTATAGGCTTGAGCCACCGCACCCGGCCCTGGCATCTTGCTTTAAAAAAGGTATCACGGGAACATCTGGTATAAAAAATAAAAGGTAAAAAGGGTATCTTTTTCTTATATAATCAGCTCTTTGTTAGCTCTTTACTTCTGGTATTTGGAATAAATCTCTGGAGTTCACTGTATAAGAATTAGAAACATCACCTTTGATGCCCAGCTTGACTTGCAGTAGAACTGTTAGGTGCTCTTTAGGGGATGTTGAAAACTTTTCATTCTTGATATTTTCATTAAAAATATTTTGTTGTAGAACAATTATAAAATCCAGATTTGCAGTTGATGTTTAGCTTGACTTACAGTGTGGCTTTCTGCTGTTTGCCGTAAGGGGCTAGATTTCTTAAGTTTTGTTCAGAGTGGAGGCCTGGCTGCAGTGGGTGGCTTAAACTACACATAGGGATGGATCTACCGGTGGAAGGTCGGGTGTCAGCTCTGGTGGAATTAGATGATCCCTCACCGCCCCAGGGGGTTTCTTACTCAAATGATTCTGGTAGTTTGGGTGCTGGCCACACACTGCTTTCTGTATCTTTGTGTATAGCACAGGCCTGGAGAAGTGACTGCTGTTTCTACATATTTACCGGATGGCTGAGATTCCCGCAGCATCCTGACTGAGCTTCAGGGCGCCTGTGCAGATGCTGACGATGGCTTTTAAGTTGTCGCACAGTTTATAGGCTCTATTCACATGTGCTGCAGGTAATTTTGAGACTCAAGGATGAAGAGTTGTATCTGTCTCTTCCTGTCAAAGTCTTGTCTGTTATGTGAGTTCTATTTTTTTTTTTTTGAGACAGAGTTTCAATCTTGTTGCCCAGGCTGAAATGCAGTGGCATGATCTCGGCTCATTCCAACCTCTGCCTCCTGGGTTCAAGCAATTCTCTTGCTTCAGCCTCCTGAGTAGCTGGGATTACAGGCATGTACCACTGTGCCTGGCATATTTTTAGTGGAGACGAGGTTTCTCCATGTTGGTCAGTCTGGTCTCGAACTCTTGACCTCAGGTGATCCACCCACCTCAGCCTCCCAAAGTGCAGGGATTACAGGCATGAGCCACTATATCCAGCCGTGAATCCTGTTTTCATATGGTCCAGTTTCTAAGGGATTCTGGTCTGATGAATGAAACCCTTGTGTGTCCTCTGTGGCTGTGAGATACGGTATTTTAACACAGGTGCTTACCCTGTGCACCCTGGTCTCCTGTTCAGTAACATCGCATCATTGGGGTCTGAGGAAAAGAGACCGTGTGATCCACTCAGATGGACGGGGAAGCAGGAGGGGATCAGAAACCTGAATGGGTCAGCCCAGAATCCAGCATTGCCAGCCCAGCCTGTCCCTGGCCCTCCCCTTCTGCCCAGGTGACAGGTGTGGTATGCACAGGTCTTCAGCTCTGCCCAGGTGACAGAGGTGGTGTGTGCTGTTCCTCATTTGTGCCCAGGTGACAGGTGTGGTGTGCATGGGTCCTCATCCCTGCCTAGGTGACAGGTGTGGTGTGTGCGGGTCCTCAGCCCTGCCCAGGTGACAGGTGTGCTGTGTATGGGTCCTCAGCCCTGCCCAGGTGACAAGTGTGGTGTGTGTGGGTCCTCAGCCCTGCCCAGGTGACAGGTGTGGTGTGCACGGGCCCCTCAGCCCTGCCCAGGTGACAGGTGTGCTGTGTACAGGTCCTCAGCCCTGCCCAGGTGACAGGTGTGGTGTGCACGGGCCCCTCAGCCCTGCCCAGGTGACAGGTGTGGTGTGTGTGGGTCCTCAGCCCTGCCCAGGTGACAGGTGTGGTGTGCATAGGTCCTCAGCCCTGCCCAGGTGACAGGTGTGCTGTGTACAGGTCCTCAGCCCTGCCCAGGTGACAGGTGTGGTGTGCATAGGTCCTCATCTGTGCCTAAGTGATAGGTGTCGTGTGCATGGGTCCTCAGCTCTGCCCAGGTGACCGGTGTGGTGTGCACAGGTCCTCAGCCCTGCTCAGGTGACAAGTATGTGCACTGGTCCTCATCCTTGCCCAGGTGACAGGTGTGGTGTGCACAAGTCCTCAGCCCTGCCCAGGTGACAAGTGTGTGCGCTGGTCCTCATCCTTGCCCAGGCGACAGTTGTGTGCGTGGGTCCTCAGCCCTGCCCAGGTGACAGATGTGGTGTCTGCAGGTCCTCAGCTCTGCCCAGGTGGTAGGTATGGTGTGCACTGGTCCTCATCTGTGCCCAGATGATAGGTGTGGTGTGCACAGGTCCTCAGCCCTGCCCAGGTGACAGGTGTCCTGTGTGCTAGTCCTCAGCGCTGCCCAGGTGACAGGTCCTGTGCGCTGGTCCTCGGTTGTGCCCAGGCTTGGGCTGTAGCTGCCGCCCATTCCCAGTGGACACAGAATCCTTGTGTTACCGAGTGACCTGTGTGTGCTGGGTGCTGCACCAGCTGGCTTTTCTGTTGTAGTTGCTTTTTAATTGTATCCATTAAGTAGACTTTCCACAAGAAAAAAGTATGACTTAATAAATAAAAGTTGAAGTAATACTTCTAAGAGTACTCTTAGTTGCAGAAAATTTGGGAAAATTCTAGGAAAGCGAAAAGAAGAAAATGAAATGGCATTCATTGGTGCGATGAATTGTTGGGATCTCGTGGCATATGCCTGTTGGGTTTCTGTTTAGCCATGTGTAATAAAGGCAGCTTTTCCAAGATGGGAGCGTATTGTGCCTCTGTTTCTAATCTCTTCACATCAGTATATTGTCAGTTTTTTCCCTGGTCAGTTATTCTTTTCTGCCATGTTTTTAGCAGCTGTACATTTATTTGGTATGTTGGGGAGTCATAGATGGTCAGTTACTGAAAAAGTGAAATAATTTAAAAAAGGGAAATAATTTAAAAAAACGCACTAACACATTTTACATTCAGACAAATGTGCATCTGGTCCCCAAATCTCTTGGCTCTGGACTGAATGCCCGTTCTTCGAGAGTGGGCCACCCCTTCGAGCCACACCCATGGTACCAGGTTTTGATTTCTGTAGATTGAGTAGAGAACATGAAAGACATCTCGGGACATGGAATGCAGACTCCTGGGTTGTTTGTGGTTTTCCCAGAATTCTGGTAACAGTGCCGCTGGCATAGAGGGGTGTCTGGAATGAACAAGGCTGAGTCTGAGACAGACGGGCTGAGAGAGTCCTGTTGGCCTGGTGCTTTATGGAAGAGGCGGTGGAGTTAGGAGAGCTCTTCTGGCTGCATGGATGTGCCTCAGTAGTTACCCACTTTTCTGTGTTTGGGGATTCCAGTGGTTTCCAGTTAAATCTTCTCAAAGTTGCACAAATCCACGGGGAGCCTTAGGATAACTCCTGGCGGTGGATTGCCTGTGTGCATGCATGTCTGTGAGTGCACATGCTGGTCTTTGAGACTTACTGCCCGGTCGCTTTCACAGCAGGGTGAGGTGTAGCCGTCAGGTTTTTCAGCTGCTGTGTAGTCATTTGCTTCCTCTCCTTGAAAGTATTAATGGCTCAGAGTAATTTGTATGGAACTTATTTTAGACTCTGCTATTTCTTTTGCCTTTCAGAGAAATCAGGGTTTGAGTTAAAATATCTCATGTCACTACTGTTGATAGAACCTCGATTATATTTTGCGGGAGGCAGGATGAAGAGGGAGATGGCTCTGGTGGGAGTTCAGCCTCTGACTTTGTTTCCATGCCTGAGTTTGAGGATCCCATTTGAAGTCATACCTTTTACCTGGTTATTGACCCTTAGAGACCATTCCTGCTTTAGGGCTTTCTTGGACTTGCGGAATCATTTTTAAGCACAGACACCTTGTCTGAAACGATGCAGCATGGGGGACAGATGTCTGCCTCGGTGTTGTACAGGTAGCCTGAGTGGAGCTGGCTGGGGATGACAGGTTACCCTTGCTTCGTGAGACCCGGCGTGTCCCCTCCCCCAGTGCGGCCAGGTTGGAGAGCAGGAGCCACACATTTGACAGCCTCATGGGGTGTGCAGCTGCAGAGCTGGAAACCCTGGTCCGTAGCCTTGTGTGTGGGGGCCCTTCAGGCCGGCGGAATCAACTGGCCATGATGACTTTTGCCTGGACTTAACCTCTTTTTTCTCTAATAAATGGAAAAGCAGTTCCTGTTGCAGTGGCTGGACCAAATCCTGTCTGGGGTGGAAGTGGGTGAAGGTGGTCAGCATCAAGGTTGATCTTGATGCCAGTTCACGTCCTCAGCATCTGTCCCCCATCCCAGCCCGTGATTCCAGTGAGATTTATCACATGGGAACTGTGATCCTGGAAGTCCTGCTTCCTGGTTTTCGGCCATTTGTTCCCTGGAGCCCTGTTTTGCTCACTGTTGAGTTAGAAAGGCTGCTGGTGAGAAGGCTGTGCATTCCCCTCACCCCGGCCTGTCCTGCGCTTGCCTTACAGTGCATCCTCGTGAATGGGTGTCCAGCCCTGCCCCTGAGTCTGCTGCGGCTCTGCTGCCTGCCCAGCGCTGTGGTCAGGTGGGCACCTGAGGCCTCTGGCCAGGGTTCCTGCTCCGTGTTGGCCCCAGGCTACCCTGGAGGAGGGTTTCTGAGAGTGCTGGTAGCTCACTCTGTCCTTGGGTCACTTGGTTTTTGTTAAAATGGAAATTTAAATTCTTTGTAAGAAGGAAAAGAGTATAATGTAAAAAGAGAAGAGAGGTTAGATTGACATACTGTTCTTTTTAAAGTTAGCTGATAAATAGATGAACAGAGGATGGTCTCCACCTCCCATGGACTGGCGGTATACTTGGGTGAGGGCAGTGGGGGTGGCTCCTCCCTGAGGCCTCAGGCCTGGACTCCGTTGTGCTGTCGGGCAGCAGGTGCTGCGTTTCCCTGGGGAGCATTTACCCTCTGGGACCCGTGTGATGTGTTGTGGAGGAAGCTGTGTGGGGCAGGGGTCCCAGGGGCTTGCACAGCTGGGCCTTGCTAGTGCTGCATCCTCCAGTGGGGACTCCTGGCCTCCATGTGCCCTCCTGTCTCATGTGGGTGGCTGGCTGCCCTCCCTCCAGGGCAGTGAGAGAGAAAGGAGGGCGTCAGTTGCTTGTCCTGTTCCGGATGAACTTGGATGGATTGAAATGAGTGAACATAAGGCTTTGGTGAAATTAGGATCACCTTACAGGCCCCGGCCCAGGTAAGACCACTCCTAGCCACGAGGGGCTGATCTGATCAGAGCTGGACAGATGGTCATTGCCACGGGCCCAGTGTGAGGGCTCTGAGCTCAGGAGCCAACAGCCAGGCACCTTGGGGACCTTGCGGTCCCTGCCTCTGCCCCTGCCCCAGCATTGCACAGAGGGGGTCCTGGCTTGCCCTGGTCACTGTTTAGAGTGATCAAGGGGGTGGCCAGAAATGGGAGAGGTGGAGTCCCTGAGGCAGCAGGCCTCCTTGCAGACTGTGGCCTCGAGGAGGGCAGCGGGCACACGATGTTCAAACACAGCAGTGACTTGGCAAGGGAAGGGCAGTGGAGCTGCTGGCATTTCAGGTGAGTCATCCATCAATAAGGGTTTGGAGTCCAACTGTGTTGGGAGCCACTTGCTGGTGCCTGGCTGAGTCCCCATCTGGTGCCTCACTCCCCACAGACACAGCCCTGGAAAACCCCGTCTACCAGTTCAGACCACACAACCCGGTGCAAACCTACCCCAAAGACAGCAGGAGGCAGGACGCAAGCACATGTTTGACAGCTGTGGAACTGACGTATAGGTTTTCCAGGCAGTTTTGCATTTGTGCCTGTTGTAGACTAGAGCATCATTTGGTGTTTCTCTGCTGGAAAAGCAGGCTTTAGAGTGGTGGCTGAAAGTCGGTCTGATAATAGATTAGAGCAGCCTCTCCTGGGAGAGAGATGCTGACCTCCACCGATGGGACAGGGATCTGGGGAGGGTGCAGTGGCATGGTGGCGTGAATGCTTCCGCATTTGATGGACATGGACACTTGGGCTGCCTGGAGGGGTTTGCATGGAAGAGCCACTCAGGGCTCCCGATGCTGGGGCTGGAGGGGAGGGGGCCAACGTGTCGAATCCCATTCGGTGTGAAAGGGGGTTTTGCCAGTCTTGGAGGAGAGGAAGGCAGTGTGGCCTCCACTGGCGTTGGTGATGCACCTGCCTTCCAGGTGTCCACTCGTGAGTGGACGGGCCCCACCTTTCATCTTTGCTGGGGCTTCAGAATCCACTGGTTTCCTGGAGGTTCTGGTGCCCCCTGGAGCACAGCCCCACCTTCCTAACCTACCTCTCCTGGGACTCGCATTGTGTGTGAACTTACCTCCTTGCTTCTCAGCTTCCCCTGCCTGGTGGCTCCGGGCTTTTCCCTGAGGACCTGGGGTTTGTGTTGCCCACTTGGGTGGAGTCTGTGCCCTGCTTTCCTGGTCATTTTAAGTCATGTGGGGCCAGGAGGAGGTGTTCTCTGTCCCTGCACGGCTCACATTGTGGCTCTGTGGCCACTGTCCCTCTGCCCACTTGGGTACGCCGGGTTCCTCTGACTCTTTCTTAGGGTGACATTAGGCCCCACCCTCATCTGCAGGGACTCATCACCTCTAGACCTCGTTCGGTGTGTGGCTTTTTCCTTAGTTTAGAAAATGAAATAGGCTTATTGCTTTGTTCAATTATGAAAATGGAAAGTTTATTTAAAAACCTAAATGTGCAGAAAAAGTATCAGAAAGAAAGTAACCAGTCATTTGAAATGACAGTCACAGGGGCTCTGCTCTTAATATTTTTCGGTGATTGTTTTTGGGGATAACCTCGATGTGTGTGTTTAAACATGTGCCATACAGAGTTTTAAATAAATGAACTCGTGTTTTGTTCACTGGCTATGTTTTACTCAACAGTTTGTTCTAGGTTTGTTTTTTCATGTCAGTAAATATAAGCAGAGATAGTTCTAAAAAGTTTGTGGAACATTTCAGACATGCACAAAGGAGAGAGATTGGGCAGGTGCCTCGTCCCCATCACAGACCTGGGTGACTCCCTGCCTGGCCAGGTTGATCATTAAGTGGTTATTAAATATTCTGATATGTGTCTCTCGGAGATCGTCATTCACTGTTACTGTCACATAGGCAGCATTTAGATTTCTCAGATTGTCTCAAATTTGGAGAGTTTGTTTGCATTGGAGCCTTGCTCCCTTTCAGCAGCTTCCTGGAGTCTGGTCTCGATGCCCCCTCACTCACTCCCCCTGATGATGTGCTGCCCTGGCTGAATTTCATCCTTCGAAAGGTGTTGTGTGTTGGGAACCTTTGGGAGTGACTAGGATTGAATGAGGCCACCAGGCTGTAGCCCCTTACCCCGTTGGATCAGCATTCTTATAAGCCAGTTTCCAGGGTGAGCCTGCGCTTTTTCCACCTTGTGAAGCCCAAGGAGGAGGTGGTAGGTGCAGCCTGGAAGCTGGCTCTGCCCTGACCTCCAGCTTCCACCTCCAGGACAGCAAGAGGGAACCCTCGCACATAGGGCTCTAGGATCGCAAGAGAGAACCCAGGACTGTGAGAGAGAACCCTTTCATCTAGGGCTCTA
>CM052648.1:193577998-193612568 GCA_028533165.1 Leontopithecus rosalia
AGCAGACGGAGGAGTTCTCCGCAGGACTCAAGGGAGAAGCAGACGGAGGAGTTCTCCATAGGAGTCAAGGGAGGAGCAGACGGAGGAGTTCTCCATAGGACTCAAGGGAGGCGCAGGTGGAGGAGTTCTCCACAGGACTCAAGGGGAGGAGCAGGTGGAGGAGTTCTCTGCAGGACTCAAGGGGAGGAGCAGGTGGAGGAGTTCTCCACAGGACTCAAGGGGAGGAGCAGGTGGAGGAGTTCTCCACACCACTCAAGGGAGGAGCGGATTGAGGAGTTCTCCGCAGGAGTCCCATGCTGGGGCCGGGAGGGCTCCGGTAGCAGATGGCCGATCCTGGCTGCTGTTTATAGAGGGGCCTCTTTCCCAGGTCTCTTGCATTCATGATGCAGTGTAATGTGCAGTGCCAGTGTTTTCTGCCCTGGGGTCTGGCACAGACCACTCCAGTCCTCAGGAGGATCCCTCTGTGCAGCTAGGTCACTTTCTTTTGTTTTTTTTTTTTCTTATTGTTTTTTTTTTTTTTGAGATGGAGTCTTGCTCTGTTGCCCAGATAGGAGTGCAATGGCGCAATCTCGGCTCACCACAGCCTCTGCCTCCTGGGTTCAAGTAATTCTTCTGTCTCGGCTTCCCGAGTAGCTGGAATTGCAGGCACACGCTGCCACACCCGGCTAATTTCTTATGTTTTTTTTAGTAGACATGGGGTTTCATCGTGTTCTCCAGACTGATCTCAGGCAGCCCACCCCGCTGGGCCTCTCAAAGTGCTAGGATTACAGGGGTGAACCACCTTGCCCGGCCTGCTAGATCACTTTCTTCTCGGCTCTGCTTACTTTGGAAATTAAGATCGTTTCTCAACACTTACATGGTCGTTGTGAAGGGAACTTAACTTTTATCTTTTCTACCTGTTTTTTGCTGATACCAAGGGAAGCTGTTGGTGCAATAATGAATGATTTTCACAAGGCCTAGTAAGGGCGTGTTTGGCCTTTTCTTCCCAGGTGCCATCAGGCCGTGTTGGTGCTTTGGGGCTCCCCACCAGTGCCTAACTGGTCACCCTGGTGCTGGCTGTGGTTGCTCGGGCCTCCCTGGGGCAGCAAGGTCGCTGGCACCCGCTGACTCCTGGTGTCTGCGTCTGTGGTCTTGTCTCTGGTGGGTGCCACTGTGGACTCTTCTAGTGTGCCTGGCGAATCTCTGCAAGTGACACTGGTTGTGGCTTTCCTGTTCTGTATGGCGTTGTGTTTAGGTTTTCATGCTGTTGTTACACTTTTTAAAAGCTGTCTGCTCTGTCCCTCTGTTGGCCACCATCTTGGTATTTTCTGACTTCTGACCTGAGTCCTGGTGTTTCCGTGGCAAACGCTACCTGTTTTTGTGAGTGAAGTTTTGTTGGAGCGCAGCCATGATGCTTTGCTCACAGATACTCTCTGGCTGCTTTCCTGCCGCAGCAGCAGAGTTGAGTGGCTGTGACAGAGACTGGATGACCCTCGAGCCCGAATCATTTGCTGGGTACCCCCTGAGAAGTGTGTGGCCCAGCGCCCTCTCTCCAGCCCTCCCTTGGTCTTGTAAACCTTTAAGTTAGGACTGCAGGACCCCTGTTGGGCTGTTATCTTACCAGGCAGAATTCCTTCTTCACGGAGTTAATGCCAGGGGTGTCGAATCTCTTGGTTTTTCTGGGCCACAATGGAAGAAGAATTGTCTTGGGCCACACAAAGTAGAATAACACTAACCATATGTGAGCTGAAAAAAAAAACCTTACAAATTTACAAATTTGTGTTGGGCTATATTCAAAGCTGTCTTGTGCCGCACGCAGCCTGTGGGCTACGGGTTGGACAAGCCTGGTTTACACTCCACTGGGGAGCCATCAGCAGTGGAAAACGGTAAATTGTTCAGTATTAGAAAGTGCAGAGAAGAGCGGGGCATGGAGGGGTGAGACAGCGCGGGGTCTGGGCCCGGTGTGTGCCCCGCCTGGCCGCTGTGCGCCCTGTGCTGACTCCCTCACAGGCTTTTGAGTGTAAGGGACAGTCCTCTTCACGCCCCATATCCTCCTGTGTCTCCAGGGCTTGCGTGTCCCAGGGGAGTAGCCCCCAGGACTCACCCTGGTGGGGTGCTGGCCAGTGGGGAGGGACGTGGTGAGAGCCCGGGCAGTGCCTCCCCCAGGTGAGTGCAGCGCCAGGTTGTGACAGCCACGGTCACCTGTGTGTTTTAAAGATGACGGCGGTGATAGTTCCCCTTTTAGGCCTGGCACGGAAAAGTCACGTTCATAGACCCTGTCACAAAATGGGCACTGGTGAGGTTTATTAAACGATGTGATCTTTTATCGTTCTCATTTTGAGTTGGTTCAGCTTTTTCTAGCAGCCATGGTGTGTTTTGGGAACGTGTGTTTGGCTGTTATTGGTGCTACTCAGTACGATTTTATCTATTGTAAGAACAGACTAATCAACTTTAATCTCTGTTAACTACAAACACAAATGTAGTTGAATATAGTTTTTCTAATAGAAATCAAGGTTAGCTTTAGCCAAGGAGCACCTTTGCTGTTGGCTTATATGTTAATGTGTTTAGCACCTTGAGGTGTCCTTACTGGGAGGTAGGGCTGCATCTTAAGTATAAAGATTTTACAGGAAAATAGGTCCAGTGCACAAATCTTAAAATTAATAGCAATTTCAGCTGGGCATGGTGGCTCACGCCTGCAATCCCAGCACTTTGGGAGGTCGAGGTGGGTAGATCATGAGGTCAAGAGATCGAGACCATCCTGGCCAGTATGGTGAAACCCCGTCTCTACTAAAAATACAAGAATTAGCTGGGCGTGATAGTGTGCACCTTTAGTCCCAGCTTCTTGGGAGGCTGAGGCAGGAGAATGGCTTGTACCCAGGAGGCGGAGGTTGCAGTGAGCCGAGATTGTGCCATTGCACTCCAGCCTGGCAACAGGGTGAGATGCCATCTCAAAAAACAAAAACAATAGCAATTTCAGCAATATGTTAAAAACACGAAGCTGGGTCAGGCCCACGTGGTGGCTCACGCCTGCTTGAGCCCAGGAGTTTGAGACCAGCCTGGGCAACATAATGAGACTTTGTCTCTGCTAAAAATAAAAAAAAATTTGTCAAGTATGGGGTGTATGCCTGTTGTCCCCGCTGCTCTGGAGGCTGAGGGAGAGTGGCTTGAGTCTGGAAGGTAGAGGCTACAGTGAGCTGAGATCATACCACTGCACTCCAGTCTGGGTGACAGAGTAAGAGCCTGTCTCAAAAAGAAAAAAAAAAAAGCAAATGAAATCATTTGTGTTTTGATGCTTGTTACTGAGCTGTGGGTCACAGCCCACGTGGAAACTTGTAGGAAGTAAATGTGAGGAGGACCCACACGAGGGTCTTTCCTGCAGCTCCTTACATTCTCAAGCTGGTAATTGTGGTTTTGTAGTATCTACTAAATATCAACCGAGAAGAATGACTTCATATTAAGAAACCCCAGAGGCTATAACTGGGTCTTAGTTCTGAAGTGTCAGTGGAGACCCAGACTCATACCCACACTTATAAGGGCAGGACACGGGAGGCTGTGGCTGCAGATCCTGTGTGACTCACATGGGGTTTCCCAGTAAGGTGCTGGCTTTGAGATGGGAGCTAGCAAAGCCACAGCTGGCCCCTGGCCTGAGGAGTGGGGACTTGGGTGCCAAGGCCACTTTGCTGTGGGGCGTGCGGGGCTCAGCAGGCCAGCGTGCACCCCTTGTGCATCTTGTTGATGTGAACACTGAGTGGACAGACCCTGGCCGGTGTCCTGTTAACTGGTCCTGCTTAGCAGCCAGCCTTTACAGCCAGCCTGGGACCTGCCTGGCAGGAGCCCTGGAAGGTCCATGTCCTAGGAGCCCCTCTTAGTTCCGGGCCAACTAGGATGGGCGGTTACCCCACATACTGGGTTTTAAATATTCAGCGTTACACCAGGGATCTAGTACTGTTGCCTTGGGCAGGAGTGGAGGCTGAAGGTCTGCAAGTTTACTGCTCTGCATGGGCTCCGTCCTGGGAGCGAGATGGAGCCCATGTTGGGAGATTGTGGTCTTTGTAAAGGTGGATAGCCGTGAGTCGTGAACTGCAAGCTTGTAGGTTTTGGACCGGGGCGTGTCTGGCTAAGCTTCCTCCTGGCTGCACAGAGCCTCAGCGGGGCATCGTATTTGGTGGCAAATGGGAATGAAATCATGGCATAGTGGTCTTTTTCAGGGAAGATGCTGCACTTAGTTCTTGCAGCTCTTCCCTGTTGTCAGCCAAGGGGGTCTCCATAAGATTCTTCCCTGTCCTTGGGGGTTACCTTCCAGGAGGGGGTGCGTGTCAGAGCGTGAGCGTGGCTTTGAAAGGCCGATGCTGACTGTGAGGGCATGCCGAGTGGGATCCCACTCTTCAGGCGATGGTGCCAGTGAGCTTTCCATGTGGAACTAAGTTTACTCAAGGTTCGGGATCCCTTCAGAGTAAATTCACTGACTACCTGGTTTGATGAAAAGAATCCCTTTTTATAAAAAACGTTCTCGAGAAAACTCTGTAACTGCTGTATTAGTTATCTGTTGCTGTGAAACAGACACGTTTAATGGCTTAAGACAACAGTAAGCTCTTTTATCCCACACAGTGGCTGTGGGCCAGGAGTTTGGAAGTGGCTCGGTTGGGTGCTTCTGTCCTGGAGTCTCAGGCAGATGCAGTTAAGATGTTGCCCAGCTCTGTGGGCCTCAAGGCCAAGGTCTGGGAGTCTGCCTCCAAGATGTCTCACCCATGCAGCAGTGTCAGCATGAGCCCTCAGCACCAGGACCACCTCAGGGTTGCTTGAACATTCTCACACCATGGCACCAACTTTCCCAAGAGGGCAGGGAGTGATCTACCTTCAGAGTCACCCCTTGTTTCCATCCTGCTGGGGTCACAAAAGTCAGTTCAGGGAGGAAATGGTGGTGTGGTGGTGAGTGTATGCAGGGGATCCTGTCGGAAGGTGACACTGTGGTGAGTGTCTGCAGGGGAGCCTGTAGAAAGAAGGCGGTATGGTGGTGTGTGCAGGGAAACCTGTAGGAAGGCAGTGGTGGTGAGTGTGTGCAGGGAAACCTGTAGGAAGGCAGTGTGGTGAGTGTGCAGGGAAACCTGTAGGAAGGCAGTGGTGGTGAGTGTGTGCAGGGAAACCTGTAGGAAGGTGGTGGTGGTGAGTGTGTGCAGGGAAACCTGTAGGAAGGTGGTGGTGGTGAGTGTGTGCAGGGAAACCTGTAGGAAGGCAGTGGTGGTGAGTGTGTGCAGGGAAACCTGTAGGAAGGCAGTGGTGGTGTGTGTGCAGGGAAACCTGTAGGAAGGTGGTGTGGTGGTGGTGTGTGTGCAGGGCAGCCCGTTGGAAGGTGGCACAGTGTTGACTGCTCAGTTGAGCTTAGCTTGTAAATAGCATCTTCCTGTGCCCTCACCTGGTGGAAGGGGCGAGGGAATCCCTTTTATCAGGGCATAACTTTGATCCAGGAGGCTCTGCCCTGATGGCCCAGTCACCTCCCGAATGCCCTCCCACGCAGGATTAGGATGGCCACACGTGATGATGCTGCAGAGCCTTCCTGGAGGCCATGTGCCGCAGCCCCGCCGTCAGCTGCCGGCGCGCGCTCCCGTCTCCCAGTTCACCCTCCTCCACGGCTGGTTTGTAGAACGTTTTATGACTCTTCAGATGATTGCGAACAGAGGCAGTCTAGGTGGTGGTTTTGTTTTCTGATTTCCTTTATGGAAAGGAGAGTTTGCATTTCCCTTGTGATTTTGACACACATATTATGAAATTTTTCAGTGTTTGTCAAACTCAGTGTAGGATAAGCACATCCCACCAAGATAGGCACTTAGAGGCAGCCGCAGGAACCCACGGCGTAGTTTCCTTTTTCGGTCAGATTTCCTGTCTTACAGCCTCATGGTCCTAGTTGGAAATTAAGATTGACCCTGTAGCCAGGTGTGTGTGTACGCATCCTCCATCTCTGGAGAGGTCTGCTGCAGAGGCCCTGCGGCCTGGAAGTCATGCTCTGAGTTCACCGTTCTTAGCTGAGGGTGGCTTTGCAGTGCCCAGAGATGGTTCTGGTCGTCCCACCCGGGATGAAGGCTGAGGATGCCGTTAAACACCCCGCAGGGAGGACGGCTCCCAGCTCCCGGCAGAGCCGTGCAGGCGGTGGCGTCAGCGCTGCTGCTGCTGCTGAGACAGGGCAGGGTGTCATTCACCTCCCGGCCTCTGGGTCCAGAGCTTTCCCAGGAGAAAGCTGAGGAAAGGGGCCCGCCGTGAGCTGAAGGCACTTGCCAGGGATCTGGTGACACCTGGGCACGTGGCCGGAGGGACCAGAAGACTGAGGCCATGGATTTTGAAGTGCTGCTGCCGTTTCTACTTTCAGAAGCATGAGTTGCATAAGAAGGAGCAATGAAAGGGTTTTTCCTGGAGTGAAATGATGCCTGTGGCAGATACAGGAACCACAGACGATGCCACGCTTGTGTCAGCAGTGCGACCCTGGCCCAAACGTCCGTCTTGTTCTCGCCTCACCGGCTCTCGTCACTGTGTGGTCTGCATGCCGCGCAGTTACAGCAGAGCTGTATGTCGTAACATTGAGGCTGGCGGAGAAAGACCAGCCCCTTCACCCTGTCTCAGACTTCCTGGAAGGGCTGCTTGGCTCCACAGCCTGGCCTGTTACCTCCCTGGGCAGCTGCCGCGGAGGAAGAAGCGCTGCCCGGGAGGAGATGCTGTGCTGACGGTGGTGGTGGTGACGCAATGGGGCGGGGTGGGGGGCAGGGCAGGGGTGTGGTCTCCTGGACTTGTGTTTCCTGGGAGGGGTCTATTCAGGGATTGCTGAGCCCTGTCCCAGCCAGGGCTGACCACTGAGTCCATGGGGGCAGAGCGAGAAACATCCAGGCCGCCTGTGCTGCAGCCACCGTGGTGCCAAGGCCTCCTCTGGGCAGCGGCAGTTTCTGTTCTCGCAGGGCCCGTGTTGGTACACGTGAGGAACGTTTCTGTGAGCAGCAGTGGAGCGTTTACACAAGCCTTGCATCGGCTGGGCCAGGCCCGTGTCTGAGGGCGCGCTAGCCTTAGGCAGGGCTCCTGTGTTGAGGCCTGACTTGCCTGCATTCCGTGGAGGCTGCAGGCAGCCTCTGTTCTTGGGAGTCTCTCACATGCCCTGAAGCCATGGGGAGGGGCAACCCCCACTCGTCCATCGGGCTGCCCCTGCCAACAGAAAGCCCCTGCGCCCCAGACAGCACGTGCCCAGCGCCAGTGTCTGGCCCCGCGCTTCTTCGAAGGTGCTCATTTAATCCTGGTGAGGGAGGATGATAAACAGGTGCAGCAGTGGCAAAATGGCTTCAGAGCCCAAACCACAGTGGCTGCAGGGCAGGGCTGGGAGCGCAGACACCATGCGGGGGGACCTGGGCACGGCCCTGGCTGTGCCGGTGGGAGGGTGATCATCCTCCACGGCTGGGACTTGCTCCGTCATACCTCCAGCAGGGCCTCCTCCGGCTCCACACACGCAAGGTCAGGGCGTCCTACACTCCCACACAGATGCTCGAGCTGGGCCCAGGCTTGACCAGCCCTGGCTTTCACCTACCAACTTAACCTCCTGGCTTTAAGTTCCTGGCCTGATGCACCTGGCTGTTCTCTCCTGGCTGACCCACCTGTGTTTCTCAGGCTTACCCAGTCTGATTTAACCTCCTTGATCATCGTCACCTGACCTTACTTTGCTGCAGTGACGGCCATAATCTAGCAGTTCTAGCGTGCCGTAGCCACTTGGCCATATGTACCTGGCTCAGCCTCCTGCTTGGACCCATTTGCCTTTTTCTAGCTGGCCTTACCCTCCCGCCTTTCTTTCCCAGGCTTAACGACTTAGCCTTACCAACCTGGCCTGGATGGTAGTGCCCTCATGGCGACCAGGATGTCTAGCGTCCCATCACACCTGTAACACACTAATGGGTGCCAGCACAGAGCCACTCATGCCGGCCTTCAGGGTCATGCCTCTCCTGGTGTGGTGCGTTTGTGCCAGTGTAGCCCTCTGTAGGGTCTGTGCTGGTGCTGCGTCAGGCATGGTGGCCTCAGAGGTGCCTTCTGTGTGTCACCCAGTTCTTGCTCCACGGCTCTTTCCCTTGAGATTGCATCACAGGCAGTTTTGGGGCCCCTGGGTGTGGTGGAGCCTAGATCCCAGCACCTTGCTCTGGCCAGTGTGGTGGAGCCTCCCCGCAGCCCCTCCCACACATCCTGTCTCACCTGGCTGTGTTCACAGGTGGTCAGTGGGCTGCCCACCCACCTCCCAGTGAGTCCCACACCCAGGGCTGGGACGGTGCCTGCTGCACGGCCAGGCTCAGAAAGTGCGGCTGGACCCGGTTTGAGTGGCAGTTGTTACTGTCTTCTTTTACCTCCTTGGATGTGAACTTGTCGCCATCGTCAGGAGCTTACGGGCAGCCCTGGCTTTCCTCATCTTCTGTAGGGAAGTGGAATTTTGAAGACACCCAGGAAATTGCCCCAGCGGTCTTCTTGCTGGGCATTGAGTCTTGGCTGCCTGACTTGTACCTGGACTGTCTCCCCTGTGTGGCCCCTGACTGTTATCTGGGTGGCACCATGGAGTTGTCTATGGAAGGGTGCATTCGGGTGCCTTGACTCTCAGCCTCCTAGCCCCCACTGCCTGAGGTGGGTGCCCTTCCTGGACCCCGGTGCTCCTGTGTGTGCCCGCGCTCAGGCTGCCATGCACATGCTGCCAGCACGCCACTCCCAGAGGCCGCCCCTCAAGGCCTCCCCTTGGGATGCCGTTTCCTTCGCAGAGCCCCGCCTCAGGGAACTGACGTTGCTGCTAGGAAGAGGGTAAAAGATTTCATGGCTTTTCTGGAGAAGCAGGATGAGGTTGATGGTTCCGATAGGAATCTTTAATGTATCTCGCTGTGCGCCTGTACTGTTACACGTGTGCTCCCGTGGTGTCTGTGCCTGTCCCTTTACATGTGTGATGTGTGTGCTCCTGCCGCGTGGCTGTGCCGTCACACGTGTGTTCCTGCTGCGTGGCTGTACCATCGTGCGTGTGCTCCTGCTGCATGGCTGTACCGTCATGCTCGTGTTGCCGTGTGGCTGTACCGTCACACATGTGCTCCTGTTGTGTGGCTGTACTGTTACGGCGCGTGCTTCTGCTGTGTGGCTGTACCGTCATGCTCGTGTTGCCGTGTGGCTGTACCGTCACACGTGTGCTCCTGCCGTGTGGCTGTGCCGTCACGCGTGTGCTCCTGCCGTGTGGCTGTACCGTCATGCTCGTGTTGCCATGTGGCTGTACTGTCACACATGTGCTCCTGTCGTGTGGCTGTACTGTTACGGCGCGTGCTTCTGCTGTGTGGCTGTACCATCACGCGTGTGCTCCTGCCGTGTGGCTGTGCCGTCACACATGTGCTCCTGCTGTGTGGCTGTACCGTCACGCGTGTGCTCCTGCTGTGTGGCTGTACCGTCACACATGTGCTCCTGCTGTGTGGCTGTACCGTCACACGTGTGCTCCTGCCATGTGGCTGTACCATCACGGCGCGTGCTCCTGCCGTGTGGCTGTACCGTCATGCTCGTGTTGCCGTGTGGCTGTGCCGTCACGCGTGTGTTCCTGCCGTGTGGCTGTACTCTTACCTGTGCTACGTTTCACTTGGCGTTTATTGTGAGCATTTTCCTCATAAAACTTTTGATATTTCAAGACTCTAGTTCTGTAAGTCATGGCCAGTTCCTGGTGGACGGTGCCATTTTAGCTCCGCAGGGGTCGTGATATAGCAGCGTTCCTTCTCTGGACCTGGTGTTCTCCCTTAACTATGACCCTTCTGCCTTTTTATGATGTTATTCGATAGAAGCCTTGAGGGTGGATTTAAACGCCCCTAGCTTCGTAGCCCTTTTAGATGTTGTATTTATTATTGTTTTATTGTTTTCTGCAGGCCGGTCTAATTGAAGCCAACGGAGAACTCAAGGTCTTCATAGACCAGAACCTTAGTCCCGGAAAAGGTAAGGGCACCTGTTCTCACATGTTCTTGGCATATACTTGTGTTGCTGAATGCGTTGAAGCGTCACATGTTTATTGACGTCGAAGCCTCTTGCTAACGATGGTGTCTCCCTTGTGGGCACCTTTGTGCTTGGGAACCTGTGAGGGTGGGCGTAGGGGCCTTCTGACATTTCGAGCACAACCTGCACACGCACACCAGTAGCTTTGTTGATTTTGAATTCTAAGGTCTGTATACTGTTTGCAAGAGTTTAGAAAAGGTAGGATGATGTAAAGAAATACAGGTGATTTGTTTTCCCTCCACCCGGAGATAATGATGTCTCAGCAGTGGCGTGGGCGGCTCTTCCAGAGGCCAGCCTCGCCTGTGCTGCTGAGGAAAGAAGGGCCTGCCATGGCGCTGTGAAGCGGGCACTTGCCACGTCTCATGCTGTGTGTGCATATTCTAATAGCTCTTGAGGAAGAGCCGTTTTTCTTTTCTTGAGGAATCCAGGGGAGGAAGTCAGCTGGAGAGGTTGAAGCCACCTCTTCCAGGGTCCCACGGTTGGCAGAGTTGTCATTTTACACCTCGGAGTGGCACTGTGGTTTACATTCGTGAAGGTGTGTGCTCACCTGGTTACTTCCCAAGTAAACTCCTTAACTGTGCTGGGTCAGGGCACGCCATTTAGCAGCTTTGGTGTGCGATGCTTGGCCCCGTGTGAGGCTGCGCTGTGTGGAGGTGGGAGTGTGTGCAGGGCGGTTCGGTGTGGTTGTTGAGTTACCGCTGGGAGACAAGCTTGTGGAAGAGCGTGCTGTGTCCTAAGAGGTGTGTACCTGCAGAGCACAGCGGGCCCATTGAGCGCTCTGGCTGTGACATCCACGTGGTTGCGTCAGCCCAGGGAGGAGCCCAGAGGCCTGGATTCTTTTCTGTTTTAGGTTCTTTTTAAGCTTTACTTTGAATTTTTCTAATTATTCTCATATACAAAATTAGCTTTTTTTACTTTTAACAGTGAGACCCCTGTAAGTGACTTTTTTTTTTTTTTGAGACGGAGTTTCGCTCTTGTTACCCAGGCTGGAGTGCAATGGCGCGATCTTGGCTCACCGCAACCTCCGCCTCCTGGGTTCAGGCAATTCTCCTGCCTCAGCCTCCTGAGTAGCTGGGATTACAGGCACGTGCCACCATGCCCAGCTAATTATTGTATTTTTAGTAGAGACGGGGTTTCACCTTGTTGACCAAGATGGTCTCGATCTCTTGACCTCGTGATCCACCCGCCTCGGCCTCCCAAAGTGCTGGGATTACAGGCGTGAGCCACTGCACCTGGCCGCTGTAAGTGACCTTTTGGTGCTTGCTGTGGCTCTGAGGCATGAGAGCGTGGTGACCAGACCCCCAGCCCTCTTCTGAGGTGTGGCCCTGCCGGCCATCCATTTCTGTCCAGTGCTGCTGTGGGTGCCCATGTGGTACCATCTGCCTCCCACCCCCATGTGCCGTGGAACCAGCTCCAGGTGCCTCCTTGGGGCCCGTCCCTAGGTACTCCTGGGGTCTCTTCCTGGAGAGGACTTGGCCTGTGACCTGAGCCAGCATGCACCGTCCCCAGCCTCCTGCTGCCCCCAGGCTCAGGTGTTCTGGGCCCTGCCATAGGGAGGCGGTGGGGGCTGGCCCTGAGCCTGCTCTTCCACTGAAGCCAGTCCTTCCCTGCCGCTTTTCTCGGGAGAGGGATCAAATCTACGGAGACCTTTTAACATTATTTGAGCTTTTATCTTGATCATTTGTAGCATTCACAGATTGCTTGAGAGAGATACAGTTTTAGTGCAACTAATGGAACACAAAAGTTTGCACAAGTTGCAGGCATGACATTTTCTTTGCGAGTGATCAAGCAGAAGTAACAATGACAAAGTTCACTGTTTTATTTGCTTGGAAACGGTGAAGTGTGTCGCTGTGGTGTGGAATTCAGATTTCTCGTTAGGCTACATGCAGTAGGCTTTCTTACCACGTGCGCTGTCTCCTGTTCCATTCTTACAAGTCTGTAACAGGTTTAATTGAGCTGAAGAGTTGGATTGCAGGGATCAGCAGGGAACCTATTCTGGCATTCGTGGCAGAGCTGAACATGTTCTGGTTTCCATCTGGCCCAGCAGAGTAGTGTGTTTCCCCTCTGCTTGCCCCGCATGCCCTGGCCTTCTGATCCACCCCAGGTGAGCCTTGGGATGGTCAGCTCTGCCCCGGGATCACCAGCCCTCAGCTGGTGTTGATTCCGCCACACGTGGTTAAATTTGCTTTAGAATCAGTGACACGTTCATGTTTTAAAATTTTGAATTATGAAAAGGTGCAAAGAGGTTTCCTTTTTTCCTCTTCTGCCCATGCGGGTGAGCACCCAGTGTTCACTTCTGGTGTTGGTTCCAGAGAATTCTGTTTAACAAATACAACAGTTTGTTGGTGTTTACATGTGTGTGTTTGTGTGCATGAGTGCATGCGAGGAGTGTTAGTGTGTGCATGAGTGTGCCTGCACGTGTATGTGAGGAGTGTGCATGTTGCTGTGTTGTGCATGTGAGGAGTGTCCATGCATGTCTGAGTATGCATGACTTATGTGTTGTGTGCATGTGTGTTGTGTATGCATGTTTGTGTGTGAGTGTACCTGTGAGTTTGCATGTGTGTGTGTTTGTATGCATGTGAGTCGTATATGTGGATTGTGCTAGTGTGCGTGTGGAGTCTGTATTGTGAGTGTGCATGAGTTCATGAGTTGTGTCAGTTGTGCATTCATTTTGTGAGTTGTGTGTGTTGTGTGAATGTGTGTGTCAGTGTGAGGTGAGTCCTGTGTTGTGTGCGAGTTGTGTGCCTGAGATGTGAGTGTATGAGTTGTGTATGTGCAAGTTGTGTCCATGTGAGTTGTGAGTTGAGTTATGTGCATGTGAGTGTGAGTTGTGAGGTGTGTGCATGGTATAGTGAATTGTATGCATATGTGTAAGTTGAGTTGTGTGCATGAGTTGAATGAGTTGTGCATATGAGAGTGAGTTGTGTGTGTGCACGAGTTGAGTGACTTCTGTGAATGTGTGCGTGTGTGTGAATTGTGTGCACGTGTGTGTGAGTGTGCAGTCCTCACCTCCCCGAAAGACACCTGTCTTCATTAGTGGGCCCCCTTGCCTCTAGTTTGAAAGGAGGTGGGGTGGTCCAGGCAGGGTCTTTGGCCCCCTTAGATGCAGCCGTCGTGGGTGCCTTCTGAGCTTTCCTCTGTGGTTCAAGCGAGCAAGGCTCTGCCTTCCTCCGTTTGAGCCCTGGGAGCCCGGGGCCTGGATGACAGCACTTCAAGGGCTATAGAAGCCTCCCTTGAGTCGGATCTTGAGGAAGGACAGGAGCTGTCCAGGTGGGAGTGGATTGGGGGAGGGTAGAGGGGATGAGCCTGGCTGAGGCTCCTCATGGGTCCCTGGCCCTGGTCCTCCCAGCTCCACTCCACGTCATAGCCTCCCAGGGCCACGTGTCTCTTCCTGCTGCTGCTGTGGGGGCCCATGTCCAGGTCCACCCGTGTTTGTCAGCGTTCTCTAGAGAAACAGCCGGTGGGGGATGGGGGTCCTGGGTGGGTGGGGGATGGTGAGCCCAGGAGAGGATGGGGAACCTGGGTGGGGACTCACTGCAGGACTCAGCGTAGCCACAGTGGGGCTGTCAGGGTGGAGCCTGCAGGGCAGTTGGTGATGAATTCCTCTTCTGGGAAAATGCACTAAAAGCCTTCAACGGGTTAGACGAGGTCCACCCGCATCGACCGTGGTCCCCTTTGCTTAATGGCTCCTCTTCCAGGAGCTCTGCAGCAAGTCCTCAGCTGGCCTCTGGCTGAATAGATAGAGCACCATCAGGCTGACACATAGAACTCACCGTCACACCCGTCAAGGCTCAGAAAGCTGCTTTCCTCCCAGAGAAACGCACCAAACTGGAGACATTTTGCATCCACGAGAGTCCCAATGTGGAGGTTTAGATGATAAATTTTATGTGTCACTGTTTGGGTTGCCCATGATTGTTTCCTGAGAGCACAATGCTGGTGGGAACATTTGCACACACACTGTGTGTCTCTGGCGATTTCATGTCCTCAGCAGTGTTTGGTGGTGTTGGGTTTTTAGGCTTTCTGGGACATAGGTGGGCTCTCATCCGCATCGTGTCTGTGGCCCTGCAGTGCTGATAGGAACTGTCCTCTCGCTTTGCCTGGTCCACCCTGCCCCCGTCCCATGGTGACCTGGCCCCAGGGCTGCCGGCACCCTCCTCTCTGATGTGTGCAATCCTGCCCGACCTGCACCTTGTCCTCAGGGAGCCCAGCATGAAGCCACAGGTGGCCCGGAAGTGTGCCTGTCCATCTCCATCTCAGCCACTGGTGGCCTGGAAGTGTGACTGTCCATCTCCATCTTAGCCACTGGTGGCCTGGAAGTGTGCCTGTCCATCTCCATCTCAGCCACAGATCTCCCAGAAGTGTGCCTGTCCATCTCTATCTTAGCCACAGGTGGCCCGGAAGTGTGCCTGTCCATCTCCATCTTAGCCACTGGTGGCCTGGAAGTGTGCCTGTCCATCTCCATCTCAGCCACAGATCTCCTGGAAGTGTGCCTATCCA
Organism: Leontopithecus rosalia; assembly: GCA_028533165.1. Classification (NCBI taxonomy): domain Eukaryota; kingdom Metazoa; phylum Chordata; class Mammalia; order Primates; family Cebidae; genus Leontopithecus; species Leontopithecus rosalia. The sequence continues at coordinate 193,592,489 of CM052648.1, forward strand.
TTTCCATCTCAGCCACAGATCACCTGGAAGTGTGCCTGTCCATTTCCATCTCAGCCACAGATCTCCTGGAAGTGTGCCTGTCCATTTCCATCTCAGCCACAGGTAGCCCGGAAGTGTGCCTCTCCATCTCCATCTTAGCCACAGGTGGCCTGGAAGTGTGCCTGTCCTTCTCCATCTTAGCCACAGGTGGCCCGGAAGTGGGCCTGTCCATCTCCATCTCAGCCATAGATCTCCTAGAATTGTGCCTGTCCATCTCCATCTCAGCCACAGATCTCCTGGAAGTGTGCCTGTCCATTTCCATCTCAGCCACAGGTAGCCCGGAAGTGTGCCTCTCCATCTCCATCTTAGCCACAGGTGTCCTGGAAGTGTGCCTGTCCATCTCCATCTCAGCCGCACTCCAGCTTTGGGTGACAGAGCCAGACCCTGTCTCAAATGAGTAGACTAGATGTGGTAACTCACACCTGTAATCCCAGCACTTCGGAAAGCCGAGGCGGACAGATTACCTGAGGTCAGGAGTTCGAGAGCAGCCTAGCCAACATGGTGAAACCCCCCTCCACTAAAAATACACAAATTAGTGGGTGCGTGCCTATAATCCCAGCTACTCGGGAGACTGAGGCGGGAGAATCGCTTGAATCCAGGAGGTGGAGGTTGTAGTGAGCCGAGATTGCACCTTTGCACTCCAGCCTGGGTGACGGAGTGAGACTCTCTCAAAAAATAAATACATAAATAAATGAGTAAATGTGTAAGTGTAAATTTGAGCGTGTGCTTTTGCAGCTGGTGCGTGGAGTGTCTGGTGTACCCTCCGTGCGCTGTGGTGCTCCTGTCTTCAGTCACTGGGGCCCATCCTGTCGTGGTTTCAGCAGCTGTGATGAGTTTTGCTGCCTTTTTCTTGTAGCGTGCTCATGATTTTTAACCTAGTGAATCCACGGAGAGTGTTCAGACACAGGCCATGGCTGTGTGCGGTGCAGGCTCACCCTGTCTGCGGGAGCCGGGCCTGGGTCCCTCAGTTGCTGCTCCTCTGGGAGTGCCCAGCACATGTGGGCAGTTGATGATGTGTATGTTTTCTCTCGGCCCAGAATGACTGCTTTCTAAGGAGCATCCCACTTCGTTGGTCTTCACTTTCCTTCTGCTTCAGCCTCATGTCTGTCATCTTTAGGATTCTAAGGGGAGGAGGAAATTTAGCAACGATGTGTGGTCGGAAGCTTAGTGTTGCTTACATCATTCCTGATGCGTGGTGACTGTTGCTTGTGAACTGTGCCCCTCGCCCCACGCACACACACGGACTGTGGGTGAATTCATTCTGGTCTTTGTACAACTCTTAGGAAGGGGGTTATGGGAAGGCAGGGTGTCACTTTTTGTTGGCCTTTTCAAACTGCCAGCCTCCTACAAAACTGTCAGGAGAGGCCATCACTATTTCTTCCTGTTTCTCAATTTTTCACCTGAAGGGCATTAAAAAACCCAGCATTGGGCCGGGCGCGGTGGCTCATGCCTGTAATCCCAGCACTTTGGGAGGCTGAGGCGGGTGGATCACGAGGTCAAGAGATCGAGACCATCCTGGCCAACACTGTGAAACCCCGTCTCTACTAAAAATACAAAAAATTAGCTGGGCGTGGTGGTGCACGCCTATAGTCCCAGGTACTCGAGAGGCTGAGGTAGGAGAATTGCTTGAACCCAGGAGGCTGAGGTTGCGGTGAGCTGAGATTGTGCCACTGTACTCCAGCCTGGTGACAGAGCAAGATGCCGTCTCAAAAAAAAAAAAACCAACAAAACAAACCCAGCATTTGTTTTTAGTCCAGTAGTGACGATTCCATGGTGTAAGCCTTGTTCCCAGGTGTGAGCTGATGGCTCTTGGATGTGGTGCTGCTCCGTGGAGCTGCAGGGCAGCTTCCTAGAGCCCTGTGTGTTTGTCTAGAGAGGTTTGTGGAAGGGTCCTGGGCTATGCTGTGAACTTGGAGTAGCACCCACGTGCTCTGAGGAGCGTATCCTGCTGCGGGGCACAGCCACATCAGGCACAGTAGGTGTGTGGTTTGTGCAGCTGAGGCCTCTGATAACTGCCAGAGAACAGCTTCTGTGTGGGGGCTGCCTCAACCTGTGTCCCAGGAGCCTGGGTCTTCTGAGTCTCAGTGGAGTCTTGGGAGAGCAATGTCTCCATGGAGCGGGTGCCTGGCTGTGGTCCCTTAGGCAGGAGCTTCCTCCTGAGTGCTGACAACAGAGAAGAATGTTCTGTTGCGGCCAGTCACATGTGCACAAATGCTGCTTGCAGGCTGGCCACGGAGGTACCTCACCTGCAGAGGGGCTGTGCTTGGCCAGATAAGCAAACAAAATATCTCCAGCGTGCTGGGCAAAATAATACCTCGTAGACATCTGGCTTTGACAATTTGAAGATGATAACGATTGTTTTTCAGAAAATATAAAACTTCATGGTTTCATAATTTATCTTAAACCCTATAGATATTAATAGAATACGGTTAGTAATGATAAAAATGTGAATACTATATTTAGACTCCTTTTTCTGTTAATGGATTATAGCAACTCAGATCATATGCATTCTTAACTAATTTTCTCTCCAAGAAAGGAATTCTCCACTTTATAAAATGTTTTTAAATAGTTCCTTTGAAAAAGGCTATGTAGTGCATTTTACAGTTGAAACAATATCATTTCTTTCTTTCTTTTTTTTTTTTTTTGAGAGGGAGTTTTGCTGTTGTTACCCAGACTGGAGTGCGATGGCGCTATCTCGGCTCACCGCAAACTCCGCCTCCTGGGTTCAAGCAATTCTCCTGCCTCAGCCTCCCGAGTAGCTGGGATTACAGGCACGTGCCACCATGCCCAGCTAATTTTTTGTATTTTTAGTAGAGACGGGGTTTCACCATGTTGACCAGGATGGTCTCGATCTCTTGACCACGTGATCCACCTGCCTCGGCCTCCCAAAGTGCTGGGATTACAGGCGTGAGCCACCGCGCCCGTCCGAAACAGTATCATTTCTATTGAGTCGGCTTATAGGCCTTGCCTTAATGTGACCCAGCTTGTCCCTGAAATGTTAGTCCTCTTCCCTCCCATGCATCGATTGTATGTGGCAGTATTATCAATAGAATGTGTGGGGCACTCTACTTATATTGCCACATTAAAAGTAAGTGATTGATTGGGCGTGGTGGCTCACACCTGTAATCCCAGTACTTTGAGAGGCCAAGGTGGGTGGATTGCCTGGACTCAGTAGTTCAAGACCTGTCTGGGCGATGTGGCGAAATCGTCTCTACCGAAGTACAAAAGTTAGCCAGGTGTGGTGATGCAAGCCTGTAGTATTAGCTGCTTGGGAGGCTGAGATGGGAGGATCCCTTGGACCCTGGAGATGGAGGTTGCAGTGAGCTGAGATTGCACCTATACTCCAGCCTTGGTGACAGAGTGAGACCCTATCTCAGAAAAACAAAACAACTCCTAAGTGAAGTGACGCTCTACCCTGAGATGGGCAAAAAAGCAGCAGGGAGCGGCAGCCCGGCTGGCACTGGTGTGTTTGGACTGGAACGTGCACTCACGGAGCTGGGTGGACTCCGGCACAGCAGCCACCGGGACCCAGGCTTCCCTGGAGGCAGGTGTGCTGCGAAAAACAGCCTGTGGTTCAGTGGTAACAAATAGCATTTTTCTATGACATCTGTGTTCATAGGACCACTTTATTATAGTGGAGTAGCATAATAACATTTAAGAAATCAGCCAGATATGTATGGGTAAGTCTGAAAAAGCGGTGTTGGCAGAATTGCAGACTGCGAGCCATATGATATTTTTCTACATTCCAGAGGCACATAAAAACAGTCCGTATGTCCTTAGGTTCAGCATACCCTAGAAAACTATTAAAAATGAAGTGAGTGCGTCCCCACGGGCCCTGGGAGTTGCATGCAGGGCAGAGTCGAGGGACGGCTGTGGATCTTGGGGACTGTAATTTTATCTCTACTGCTTATGTCTCTAGGTGTGTTGATAACAGTGAATTTTAGGTGTACTGGAACCACATTGTCATGTTATTGTTTGTATTTGAAGTTTCTCAGTGAATAGAAACAAGAATCCTGGCCGGGCGCAGTGGCTCACGCCTGTAATCCCAGCACTTTGGGAGGCTGAGGTGGGCAGATCACCTGGGGTCAGGAGTTGGAGACCATCCTGGTCAACATGGTGAAACCCTGTCTCTACTAAAAATACAAAAATTAGCTGGGGGTGGTGGTGGGCGCCTGTCATCTCAGCTTCCGGGAGGCTGAGGCAGGAGCATTGCTTGAACCCGGGAGGTGTAGGTTGCAGTGAACCAAGATCATGCCACTGCTGCACTCCCGCCTGGATGGACAGAGCAGGTCTCCATCTCAAAAAATAAAAGAAGCCCACCCACCCTGTTCTGGTCCCCAGATCACTGCCCTTTCTAGCCTGTACTTCTGGGTGTGGGTCCGAGATGTATTCAGGGAGGGCCTTGCTGCTTGCTGTGACCGGGTGGGTGGTGTGAGCTCAGTTTCTACCTCAAGGCCCTTCTGAAATACTGTTCTGCTGGTTTCTCAGCCTTGGGATTTCTTTCTTCTCCTTGTTATTGATGCACATACCCTGCCCCTCTGTCCTGTAGAGACTCTTTCCGTGACCCAGGGGTGCTGCTGGGTTGATGTTGGTGTGCCACTCAGAGATCCTCTGTTGGTTCATGTCTAGGCTGGGAGGGGCCCTCTGTTCTTGTCAAGGCCTTGGGCTCCAAAACCCTTTATCTGCAGCTGGTGTTGGGGCTCAGACTCTAGGCGCACAGCAGAAATGAGTAGGGACGCTCAGGGGCCTTGGATGTCTGTGAATTTGCTCATCTTGCCCTGGGTATCGGAGGAGGGACCCTCTTCCCTCTGTTTCTCCCCCTTGCTGGCTGTGAAAACCCTTAGCAACCCACCCCAGCCTCATGGTGCTGGCCTGGAGGGAGAGACCTGGTTGGAAGGACAGATGGTGTAGGCAGGCCTGCTGGCTGGCCTGTGGACAGAACAGATGGAGGGCAGGCCAGCTGCCCTGAGGGTTTCAGCTGCACCTCTGTCTCACAGCGCCCCCACCACCTGAATCCCTGTGTCCTACCATCCCTCCCCACTAGGGCAGGAAAGGAGAGCCCCAGACTGAGACCCCAGAGCGTATGGTACCCGTGGTGCTGGTGCTGTTGCCGGGCCGGGCTGGGCCGGGCCGTACAGGACGGAAAGAGCCTCCTGGGCTGCTGATGGGGAGTGATATGTGCCACTGGCTTTTGTGAACAGAGGTCTGTTTTGTTCTTCTTTTTTATTGAAATTACAGAATCGTTTGCAGATTTTAAAAGGTGTTATCTTTTTAAGGAATCAACTTAATGTTCTTGAAAACTTACTGTTTCCTCATCTGTATGTGGATCTGAAAAGTGATGTTTAATTGTGTATTTTAAATCATTCCCTGCATAGTAGAACATTATTTTTGCTTTTAAAATGGTAACATTACACAGTGTATATGTGTATCAAATCATCACTTGTACATTTTGAATATATAGTCTTTTTTTCAATTGAATATTCTAAAATAGAAATATCCTTCACATATATAAAACAATTAAAAAGTAAATATTTGCTTTTCTTAGGATATACATCTTTGTTTTTGAAAGAAAATTATTCCAAAGCAGAAAAGAATTTTAAATATGTGTCGATACTGCTTGGTAAAAACGGACATTTAATCCGCTTGAACCAAAAGGCAAATGTCTTTTTAATAACTTCCTCATGATCTGTCTTGGTCAACTTGGGACATTAAGAGAAATTATCACGTGTTCTTATGTAGCAGCAAAATTCATTATTTAATATATCCTAAAGAAATGCATAAAAAGCAGTAGATGTTTTTAAAATGCATGAGTTGTAAAGGGCCCCACAATGAAATTTAAGATCGCAAAGGCAACGTATTCCAGAGTCTTACCGATTTTCTGTAAGTCATTTTGTTGCTGACTGGTGGGAATGGAGGGAGATGCCTGCGAGGAGGTCCCCGGCCCTGCAGCTCTTCGGACGGGCGGCTGTCTTGGGAGACTGGGCATTTTTAGAGGCCCGAGGTATGACGAGATCAGGGAGTTCTCCTCACCTGATGTTGTCATGACCCGAGAGTCTGTCTTGTTCTTCACCTGAGGGTACTGTGTATTTTCAAATGGGGGGGCTGTCCGCTCAGCTCCCCCAGCCATGGGGTGGGGTGCTGTGAGCCCCTTGCTACCTACCTCCGTGTGGTGCCCTGACGCCACTCCTGGGCTGCGCTGACCACCTCATTTCCCAGGGTGCTCACTGCCACCTGGTTTACGGGTTCCTGTGTTCTCTCCGCTCGGTGATGCCATTTTTTGGAATTTTATCGTTACACTTCATTTTACTATTTATTGTGTGAATGTTGCATGACTGTCACCCACTGCTGCATCCCTAGGACCTTTTGCGTACCGCTGTTGGAGGAGAGAGGGTTCACGTCTCCTGCATAGGCGTTCCCCATTTCCTTCGCCTGTGTTGTAAGGGCACTTGTGTGTTGAGAGGCGCAGCCTCCATGGAGGCTCCTCCTTTCTAGGAACAACTGTCACTCTCCTTTCTAAGGAAAGTGGATTATCAGATTTCCAAACTAGTTTTGCAGCCAGATAGAGAAATATTGGGATAAAAATTAAGTCTAGTTTTGGAATTCTGCTCCATAATTGTCAGAATCAGACTTTTCCAGGCCATGGTGCCATCAGCACGTTCTGTAGCAGATGTTGCCGAGGCCTGAGCAGTGGATGTTCAGCCTGGGTCCCCTGGGCTGTGTCAGCATGCCCCCCACTTACGGTTTTACATTGAGAAATAAGCTCTGTGGAGGTGTTTGCTCTTGAGCCATGGATTTGAGACAGTAAAAGTGGGGAAAGCTCAGCGTCTCTGATTGGAAGCGCTGTCTTGCTGGAACAGTTACTTTTAGCCTGAATTTGGAAAAGGAGTCTTGCCCCTGACCTGGTGTCTTGTGTTGCAGGTGTGGTGTCCCTCGTGGCCGTTCACCCCTCCACCGTCAACCCGCTTGGGAAGCAGCTCTTGCCAAAAACCTTTGGACAGTCCAATGTCAACATTGCCCAGCAAGTGGTAAGGCACCCACAGGAGTGGACAGTCGGGTGGGGTCGGGACTGCATGAGCGTGGCTGGGGGTGTTCCCAGGCGTGATTGGATTTGGGCTCTGGTGGCAGCGTGGGCCTTCCCTTCATCAGGGAGCCCACGGCCAGTGCTCAGTTTTCCACGGCCCTCTGCAGCTGCCCTTGTGCTGTTGTGGGAGAGGTGATGGCGCCCCCCGCACTCCTGCGTGCCGTGGCCCATACCATCCTTCCAGTAACTGGTGGGAGGTGGATGGGGTTGCGGCCCTGGCCAGAGGCAGCTTCCTCTTTGTGTCAGAGCTCATAGCTCCTCATCTAACAAGGGCTTCTGGCGTCATGGGGCCAAGCGTTGGCCCTGGCCCTCCTGGCCACACCGGTCTGGGAAGCCAGGGAGGGGTAGGGCCCTGGCCGTGGCCGTGCGTTGGCCCTGGGGCAGTGATGGCAGATGCTGCTGCCTCACCGCACACAGGAGAGGAGCGCGTGGGCATCGGGAGGTGGTGCATCCCCCTTCCCCAGGCCGCTGCTGGTAGCTGATGCTGCTTCTGACAATGCTGTTTCCTGTCTCTGGTCCGCCCTCTGCATCCTCGATGGTGGGAGCCCATCTGAGAATCCTGTAGCCTCACCTCACCAGAAATGGGGCCCCAGGCACTGGGTGGGCAGATTTGGCTGTGAGTGGAGCTGTTGGCGAGGGATACTGCCACCCCAAGGCTAGGACGGGCTTCCAGTCCTTCCTCGCGGACTGGTTTATGGGGCCTGAGGCTCCTTCCTGGTCCTGTGATGGTGCTGAGGCCCTGGGCTGTGGGGACATAGCGCCTCTCGCACCCCGGCCTCCTGGTCCATTGCACCCCTCACCCTGCTCCACCCATGCTGTGGTCCTGTCTTCCTACAAGGATCTAACACCCCCGGATGGGATGAGAACCTGTCTGCTCCTATCCCTCAGGTGTCCCCAGGCGTCCTCGGGTGTCCCAGTCCCATTGGGCAGCTCTGTACTGAGCTGTTATGCTGTCAAGGGCATCTCCCTTTGGTCTAACCATGTTTTCTTCAGAGAACAATGAGCACACACCAGGGATGTCATCTTCGTACTTCAGTCTTTACTTGATATGCATTCCTGCTATTTCCATTTATTTAAATACACTTGAAATTCTCTGATCTTAGGATGTGAATTTTAAGAGAGAGTGGCTTGTGGGTCACAGCCTTGGGACCTGCACGGGACTCTGCTTTGCCAAGCCCCCTGCCCCCATGTGTGCTGTGTGCAGCTGTCCTGAGTGAGCACTTCCAGATCCCAGGCAGCTCTTGTGGCCCCTTTTCTGCCAGTGAAAGTTGACAAAACCTTGCTCTGCAGAAGTTCTGTGGCCATTGAAAGGGGCGGTTTTTGAAAGCCCTACCACGTTATGCAGCTGATCACAGCTTCTCAGTAAATGCCATTTTGATAAAAGCTAAAAATTCAGTTTTTGTTTTGCATTATAATTAGTTTGATTGTAAGTTGGATTTTATCGGTGAGTTTATCTTGGTGAATAATTGTGGCACCACTTCTGTGCTTACTGCCGGTATGAATGCGTGGGAGGAAAATGAATGGAAGATGATCTTACTGATGTGCTTTAAACTTCGTCACTGAAAGTCAAGTTCCTGATTAAAATTCACCGTTTGGGTGGAGCCTGTCATTGCTGTTTTACACTTTGCAAAATCCCAGTGATGGGAATTAAAGCTGACAGACGGCAAATGTCTCTTAAACCGTTTTATATGCCACAGGTTTACAAAACATGGGACAGACTCATTCTGGCTCGAGGGATGGGGTTCAGTCCGACATGTGAGTGAAAGTGGTAGGGGGTCATTAGATCTCTGACCTTCACCAGTCAGCAGGCACAGCACTCATCAAGGTCAGGGTCTTTTGAGGTGCAAATGCTTGTGAAGCCTGCGGCTCTGCAAAGCTTAGCACATGCACAGAAGCGTGTGTGGGACAGATGTGCTCAGCCGGCAGGCGCAGCAGCCTGTGAGCCCCTGGTGAGAAGCAGCCCCCGCACCCAGGCCTGTGGCCCTTCCTTTGCAGCTGTGCTGCTGGCCGTGGCTCTCTGAGCACTGCAGTTAACCTTGGTCCATCTCTAGGATTCTGTGTCTGAGTGGGGCCACGCTACACCGAGACATTGTAATCTGTTTTTAGAGTGTGTGAAAGGAAGGTGCGAAAAGTGTGTTCGTAGGGCAGAAGGGATGCCTTAAATCAGGAGTCCCCATCCCCTGAGCCTGTTAGGAACCGGCTGCACAGCGGGTGATAGAGCATGGCGGCGCATGACTGCTGAGCCCTGCCTCCTGTCGGATCAGCGGCGGTGTTAGATTCCCATAGGTGCATGAACCCACTGTGACAGGTGCATGCAGGAGGTGAGCGGCGAGCGTGACCGCCTGAGTCCCACCTCCTGTCAAATCGGGATTCTCATAAAAGCGCAAACCCCACTGTGGAGTTCGTGTGCAGGATCCAGGCCATGCATTCCTTGTGGGAATCTAATGCCTGATGATCTGAAGTGGAGCAGTTTCTTCCCAAAACCACACCCACCCTGGTCTGTGGAAAAACTGTCTTCCATGAAAATGGTCCCTGGTACCAAAAGGTTGGGGACCGCTGCCTTAAAGCACCAAGGCTGCCTGAGGAGCTGATGAGGTGGGGGGCTCCTGGAGGAGGAGAGCCGGCCCCCGGCAAGGCGGACCCCCGGCAGGTCATCTGTTGTGATAGGCTAGGCTTAACGCCTCGTGCTCTGTTTTCTGACGACTGCTGGCGTGGAAGCTGCACAAGTTTTAGGGTCAAAAGACTTGTTTGAAGCCATGTCATTGACCTCTGAAGCACAGCTTAGATTCCAGCCATGAGCACAGTAGGAAGAGAGACCCCTTGTGATGTGCAGTGCCCAGATCACCTCCCCTGTTCCCCCACGGGAGGCGGATAGGGGAGTCATGAGGGTGGAGCCCATCCTTTGGAGAAGCCGCTGTTAAATCTGAGGGATGAGGAATGGGTGTCCCTGTCACCTTACAGCCCGTGCCTGCCTCTTGCTCCCAGAGGGCTCCTGGATCTCCTGGAAATGCCTGTTTGGAGTGAGACCCGCCACCTCCCAGCTCTGGGCAGCACCCCTCAGGGTGCCATGGCCACTTCCCCCGTCCAGGGTCTCTGCCCACTGCTCTAGTTAGTGTGGCCAGTACCTCTGAAACCTCCTTTCCTTTTCTAGGGGCCTAGCTCTAAACTGCCCTTCCTGGCACTGTCCTGTCCACCCTCTGGCACCTCCCTGGTTCCTGTTTTCCCTGCGCTTCTGCTTACACATGCCCTCCAGGGCTTTAGCGCATTGCTGTGGCTCCTGTGGCTGTTGAGTGTGTCTCCTGGTGTAGGGAAGTGAGGCTTGGAGCCTGCTCCATGTCTGTTGAATGGAGGCTGGAAAGCGTCCTGTGGCACAGGCGGCCGGCCCAAGTTCAGCCAGCCTCCCATGCACCAGGAAGGAAACGCATATACCTGCACCAGGTCCAGGAGTGAAGCCGCTGCGTCCCATTCCTGGGAGGGCTGGCTCCAGGCCACCCTGGCGATGCTGATTTGGCTCACAGGGCTGGTGAGCAGCAGGTGATGGATGAGGAGCAGGGACAGTGCTGCGGAGAGGCAGGGAGGGGACCTGCCACATGGGGCACGCAGGGGAAGGCACAGGCACCCTTGCCCAGCCCTGTGCGGGTCTGATGCCACGGCGCCTTCCACAGGGAGTAGTTAAAGCAGGAGAGTGAGGAGAGCTTCCTGCAAGGCCTGGCCTCTGTAGCGACATGTTCCCAGTGCACCGGCAACACAGTCTCGGGGTGCTCCAGGTGGAGTCCTGTCTTCAGGAAAGGTTGTTGGTGAGCATCCTTGGATGCCTGGTGTGTGCCTGCCCTCTGGCTTTTTCTTCTTCCCTACTTACAGTGGGTTTGACCTGCGATTTTTTGACTCTAAGATGGTCCAAAAGCAACTCACATTTAGTGGAAACTGCTTCCAGTGCCCATGTGACCATCCTGTTTTTCACTTTGAGTGCAGTAGTGAGTCTCATGAGATACCCACACTTGAGTGGGCTTTGTGCAAGATGCTTCTGCCTGACTGGGCTAACGTGTGTGATCTGAACATGTGTAAGGTAGGCTGGCTAAGCCCTCAGTGTGGTAGCAGAGGTGGATGGTCATACATTTCGACTTAGGGTATTTTCTTTTTATTTTATTTTATTTTTTGAGACAAAAAACTATTCCCAGGCTGGAGTGCAGTGGTACAATCTCAGCTCACTGCAACCTCTGCCTTCTGGGTTCACTGCACTGCAACCTCCGCCTTCCGGGTTCAAGTGATTCTCCTGCCTCAGCCTCCTGAGTAGCTGGGACTACAGGATGCACCACCATGCCCAGCTAATTTTTATATTTCAGTAGAGACAGGGTTTCACCATGTTGGCCAGGATAGTCTCGATCTCTTGATCTCATGATCCGCCTGCCTTGGCCTCCCAAAGTGCTGGATTACAGGGGTGAGGCACCGTGCCCAGCTGACTTAGGGTATTTTCGGCTCACATGGGTTTATCGGGATGTTCCCCATTGTAAGTCAGAGCTGCTGTTTGTGAGTCGGTTTGCTCCCGAGTGGAGGACAGCGCCACAGTGATTGCATCTGTCTTGGGGCCAAGATCCAGAGCCTCTTCTGGTCCTGGGATTGCCAGGGAAGGGAGTTGGACCCATGAGGTGGGTTAGAATTGTGTGCAGACTTCTCCAGCCCCCTCTGCCTGTGTGTGTGGTATGCACAGAGCCAGCCAGCGCTGCCCAGTGTGGAGCTGGCAGGTTCTCAGTCTCACATCAACTCCTGGAGAATGGCATCCCCTGAACTCAGCGCAGGAAGCTGTGCAGGGCCAGTATGCTCAGCAAGCATCACGGGCTGCAGGGTCCTGTTGTCGGCTGTTTAAATCTCCTGTGTAGCCCAGTGCCCCAGCAGCACGCACACACGTACTGAACAAAACAAGTTTCCCAGGACATCCACCCGCACCAGGAGACTGGTCTTTTCTGTTGTTTCAGTTTGCAGAAAATTCACTAGCTTGATTTCACGGCTTGCTGACGGGGTGGTCCACAGAAGGCCGCACTCTGATGAGTCTCTGTTGATGAAAAGATCAGTCCTGTTGAAATGTTTTTCTTCTCACGAGCTGACAGGTGATCTGGCCTAGGGATAATTGGAAAGTGTCCCCATCAGCTGCTGCCAGGGCCACCGCGGGTGATGCATTTATCCCTCTAAGAAGGGGAGCCGGGGAGGGCACCAGCTTAGAGTAGCTCAGGACGTTGGCCACATGAGGCCCCCCCAGCATACAGGTGTCCAGCTCCAATCCCTTTAACAGAAACTGCATGTCCACACAAGCAGTTTAATTGCTGAGACACTTTGATTTGTTGTGAATTGAATGACTTAACATTTACTGAGAAATAGTGTTTCCAGTTTAGATAAAGTCATGCAACAAGATCTCTGAAAAGTCAGGTTTTTTTGCCCCCACGAGGGAATGTCTGTGTGTCCCCAGGTATTAACACTTGAACATCCATGATGGAATGAAGTGATAAGACTTTGCTAAAAGTCAAACCAGCCAGCAATTTCCTTAAGGAAGAGACAGTTGTTGCCATCTCAGGTGTGCCGTGGAGTGGGGTGGGGTGGGGTGGGGTGGGGTGGGGTGGGTGGGTCAGCATCCACACTGGCGTTGCCTCTGGCTCCCCCCAGAAGGGCCCAGGTGTGTGAGCCCCGGGGGCGCGTGGACTCCCTCGCCTCCTGCTCTCAGTGCTGGGCGCCCTCCCTCCTTGCCTCATGCTGCTGTGGGTGCGGGTCCCCCTGACAGGGCTCCAGGGCGCAGGGTTAGCAGGTAACCCTGGCTACCTGGTCGTGACCATAGGATGGTTGTCACTGTGTGGCTGGGGGAGCAGCTGCTGTCACTCTGCCTGTGCTTTTGTCTTTTGAGAGCTGTTTTTGGTTTCAGGCCTCTTTTTAGTACCGTGGAAGGGTAGTTTCATCCTCATCCATATCATTAAAAAGAAGTAAAAGAGGGTGAAGGGAAAAATAGAAACGTGCTGAGGGGCCCTGTATGGAAATCTGATCCGCCCCCTTGTTCAACTCACCGTTAGCCCTTTGTGTGTGGTTTGGGGGTCACGCTCTGCCCTGTCCTATTCTTGGCTTGCTTGGGTCGTCCAGAGTTTCTTGTTGCTTGTGTCTAATTGGAGAAGATGCCTGTGGCTGACAAGAGGAAGGTGAGCCACGTTCAGAACAGGCGTGGTGGTGCTGTCACTGTGTCGGCTGCGCCCACCCCCGGGCGTTTTTCCTGCTCACTGCGGTTGATGGAATTCAGCAGTGGCTGTGGATGGCGAGCAGATGGTGGGCGTGGCACCCTCGCCATGTGGGAGGGGACTGACTGACTGAATTGTCTTTTTTGACTGTAGGTCATTGGTACGCCTCAGAGACCAGCAGCATCAAACACCCTCGTGGTAGGAAGCCCACACACCCCCAGCACTCACTTTGCCTCTCAGAACCAGCCTTCCGACTCCTCACCTTGGTCTGCCGGGTGAGCACTTCCCTCTGGACCCTTAGAGTTGTAGGATTGCTTGCGGTTCGCAGCTCCATGTTCTCCTGGGCCACGCGTGTCACATAGTTGTGTGATGGGGCTCCAACGCGCGTTGATGTCAGCCTCTAAATCATACCCACTCATCATCCTGCCCTGCACAGGTGTGCAGCCAAGGCGCACTGCCTCGGTCACAGAGAAGTCGGGCTGGGCACCGCCCACCCCACTTGGTGTCTGGTGTAGTGAGTGGGTGCTCTTTGAGGGGCTGGCAGCTCTTGACCAAGATGGGTAGAAGCTGGCCTTGGTCTCGCCGCAGGACCTGAGACTTTTCCTCGTCTGCGCTGGGAGCATGTGAGACGGATTTCAGCCTCTGACCCTGAATTCAGCCTCTACGGCCCCTGGAGTTACGGCCCCTGCGGGTGTTCCCACCAGAGCTGCTCCTTCCACTAAAGCAAAATCTGACGAGCTGTGTCTTTCCTTAAAACAGACAACACACGCGCGCGTGCACACACACACACATGCACGCGGCTACAAAAGTATGCCTGTCTCAGTGCCTAAAGCTTCACCAGTTAGGAACCAAACCTTGAGAGGCCTTTCCTGCGATGTGGGGACTGTCCAGAGTCAGTTGGGTTGTCCCCTGACCTGAAGCACACCTAGTAGTTTGCACCTGTTGTCAGGCGGCCATCACGGCCGTATGAGATTATAGCCTGCTGAAATTTGTCCTAAAAATTCCCAAATTTACACCGAGACGTCCCATCGTTCCTGTTGCCAGTTGCCCTCTTTAGGAAAGTGGTGCTTGGTGTACTGACATGCCTCCCACAGGCTGATTCGGGCCCTGGGAACGCCTCCTGTTTTCCCCGACACTTGGAAGGACGGAGGTGCAGCCTGCCGGGGAGACACTCACCTTCTGACCTGCAGAAGCGCTGGGCCTGGGGGCTCGGCTGGGGGTCCTGGCCTGCTCACGTGTTGGATCTGCTGCACCTGTGGGACGTGGCCCCCTTTTGTGCAGCTTGTTAGAGCTCTCAGGTACAAGCAGTCCTCGATTCTGCTGACACTCAAGAGTGCTGACGGTCGCTTCTTTTTTCCTTTGTATTTTGAAGGAAGCGCAACAGGAAAGGAGAGAAGAATGGCAAGGGCCTGCGGCATTTCTCCATGAAGGTCTGCGAGAAGGTGCAGAGGAAAGGGACCACTTCCTACAACGAAGTGGCGGACGAGCTGGTTGCGGAGTTCAGTGCTGCCGACAACCACATCTTACCAAACGAGTCAGTAAGTGTGTGCTGGGGGCTCGAGAGGCTGAGTAGCCGAACCCGACAGTGTGGCACGTTTCGCACTTTTAGAATTGGGAACAGTTAAAAACATGCAGAAAATTCCAAGTACAGCATGAATTTTTCCCACCCCATTTGCTGGCAGGATGCTTTGTCATCTCCGGTGAGTGAGCAGGTGGGCTGATTCTGCCCTTCCACTGGCTTCCCCTGCCCAGAAATGCAGGAACGCCCTCCTCACCCGCTGGGCTCCCCCCTCGACAGACCCCAGCTCCCGTCCTGGCACACACTCGGGCTTCACACAGCCCTGTCTCGGCCTGTGTCAGCTCCATGAGCGGGGTGCCCCTTTGAGCCAGTGCACGTGGCCTACGGTTTCAGGTGGGATCCACAGGTTCTTTTGGCTCATTTGGAAACCACTGCCTGTCATCCGCAGGCTTACGACCAGAAGAACATAAGACGGCGCGTCTACGATGCCTTAAACGTGCTGATGGCCATGAACATCATCTCCAAGGAGAAGAAGGAGATCAAGTGGATTGGCCTGCCCACCAACTCGGCTCAGGAATGTCAGAACTTAGAGGTGCCCCTTCAGCCTCCATTTCCCTTCTGGTCTCTGTAGATGTCTTTGTCACTGGTCACTCAGTCGGTTCCGGGCTCCGTGCGCTTGTGCTCTTTGTGTCTGGCCGGCAGACGGTCACGTAGACAGATGTCTCCCTGCGTTTCTCAGTCTCGGCTGTCGGGAGGGAGCGTGGCTGGCCCAGGCCCACTAGAGTGTGTTAAACTCGACTGTAGGTTAATTCTGAATCCTAGTTTGCAGAATTTTTTTTCTTTTTAGACAACATAGTTAAATCCAAGAAATGAGATGGGAGAAGGTATAGTTTACAATCAAAGAAAAACTCACCTGTACCTTGTAGCACCTGCTATGTCTAGACTTGTCCATATCCCTTCGATTAGATTCCAGGTAAACGTAGGTAACACTGCGAGGATTTGTCCATATCCCTTCGATTAAATTCCAGGTAAACGTAGGTAACACTGCGAGGATTTGTCCATATCCCTTTGATTAGATTCCAGGTAAACGTAGGTAACTCTGTGAGGATTTGGGTTTTTTTTAAACGCTGTAGGGAACAATTGTGATGATTCTCTGCTTGGGTGGTTTGTTTTTGAAGGTGGAAAGACAGAGGAGACTTGAAAGAATAAAACAGAAACAGTCTCAACTTCAAGAACTTATTCTACAGGTAAGAGAATACTTTGGAGGTGGGGTAATTTTTATTTTACTCACTCAGTTTTATGACAGCAATGTACCACCTTGGGTTACACTCCTGGGTGCTAAATCAAATGACTGCTTTAAGATTCTGAATGTCAATTTCATGAACATCCTTGAGTTCATCTCATGGGTGTGGCAATGTGGGCCTGGTTCCCAGAGCGAGGTTGTGCGTGTGCATGCATCTGTGCCTGTGTCTGCCTGCGTGTGTGCCTGCGTGCATGTGCCTGTACGTGTGCATATGTGCATGTGTGCATGTGTGTATATGTGCGTATCCCTTGTCACAGTGTCTAAACACGCAAAACACAGTTGGAGGGATGACTTCATGCAAAAGCAACATTTGGAAAATGCCCTCAGAGGTGCTTAACCCAAGGCCCAGGCCCCAGGCGAGGCCTCTAAAACGGGTGGGGACTGCGCATCTGGGTCTTGACAGTGCTGGTCAGGGCCCTGGAGCTGGCCTCCCCTACCTCCCATTGATTGCTGAGGCTGGGGGGCACCCCTGGGGGCCCTGTGTCTGGCGTGGAGGGGGTTGGATGCAAGGTGCTCGCTGTAGAGCTGGCTGCTGCCCTGACAGAGGTGTGCTTAAGCCCTCCCAGAGGGGACGGTGTGGCGGCCGTGGTGATGGAGGCTCGTGGGTGGGAGCTCCTTGGGGGCTGTGGGGACTGTTAGGAGGGACGGTTCTGCCTGCCAGTGTCCTAGTGCCTGCCAAGCAGGGTGAGATCCAAGGTGGCCGGGCGTGGAAGGGATTCTCTTGGCTCTACATTAAAGCAGGGAAGCTTTTTCCAAGTGGAACACTTGGTTTGGGGCCCTGACGCCCTGGCCCTAGCTTCAGCCTTGCAGGGCCCATTCTCCCCGAGAAGCACCTCTGCAGCACACGGGCCCTTTCGCATTCCA
This sequence comes from Leontopithecus rosalia, assembly GCA_028533165.1. NCBI lineage: Eukaryota > Metazoa > Chordata > Mammalia > Primates > Cebidae > Leontopithecus > Leontopithecus rosalia. Next base: position 193,609,507 of record CM052648.1, read on the forward strand.
CCTTCCGGAGTGGGCGAAGTCCTCAGCACAGCACCCCTTCCAAGGCTGTCACCCCATTGGTGCCACGGTGTGGGTGGTCTCAGAGGTGAAGGACAGCAGGGAATCGACTTCCAAGACTGGTGTTCAGTTGAGCACCCTTGCCATAGAGGATGCTTTTATCCCGGGCACGGATGGCTGTGCGCCTGCTCTCGCTCAGTTCTCCCCTCGGGATGCCATTTCCTGAGTGCATTTCTCCAAGCGTTGCAGGGGTCAGCACCTGGCGGCCGGCGGTGGCCTTTCAGATGTCCAAGCCAACTCCTCGCTGTTGAGCACAGGGTCTGCGTTCTTGTGCCGCCATTTGCCACCTGGCTCCTCTTTATTTAGCAAATTGCCTTCAAGAACCTGGTGCAGAGAAACCGGCACGCGGAGCAGCAGGCCAGCCGGCCGCCACCACCCAACTCGGTCATCCACCTGCCCTTCATCATCGTCAACACCAGCAAGAAGACTGTCATCGACTGTAGCATCTCCAACGACAAGTAGGTTGTGGGTAGGCAGACGTTTCCGGGCTGTGCGTGTCTTTTTGAGGGAACTGACCCTGTTGGGATTGTCCCTAGGACAAGTTTAAATGTTGCACAAATTGCCGGGGTAGCTGTCCATCACGGGGCGGCGGGAGGCAGCTGCCGGGCAGCAGGCGCAAAGTCTATGCCCAGGAGCTCGTGCCTTAGGGCGTGTCATCCTGGAGAGAATGGGCCTTGATTTGCTTCTTATCTCATTAATTTCTGAGTTTATAAATTCTGTGAGGAGATGCCGATGACTGGGAACCTGAAGGCCGTGTGTGGCGGGCAGCAGGTCAGCTGTCCTGGCTCTACCCCAGCATGCACTGTCTCTGCAGGGAGACCCTGTCTTTCTGACTCTGCCTTTCCCCTTCAGATTCGAGTATCTGTTTAATTTTGATAACACATTTGAAATCCACGATGACATAGAAGTGCTAAAGCGGATGGGCATGGCGTGCGGGCTGGAGTCCGGGAGCTGCTCTGCCGAAGACCTTAAAATGGCCAGAAGTCTGGTCCCGAAGGCTCTGGAGCCGTACGTGACAGGTCAGCGGTTCCCAGATAACCCGGTGCGAGGAATGGGCCCAGCCTCGGATAGCTCCCTCCCCTCCTGGCTCGGGGCATGTCTTGCCGAGATTGGGCCCAAGTATGGAGGGCCAGGAGCAAAGACAGAGGAGCTGTGAGGGGCATGGGCGTGCGGGTGTGGCTGGGGCGGGGTCCAGCCAGTGCCCTCACTTGCTGGATACAGGGCCTTGAGTCTGCAGGAGGCTTAAGTGGACTTCCCATGTGGCTTGTGTGAGGAGGTGCTAAGTCAGGATTTTACCCTCCAAGTAGGCCCAGAAGTAGGAGAAGCTGAGATTCTTTGAGGAGTGCAGTTGGATTGCTGATCCCCCCTCCCCCCACTGACGGTAGCTGATTGGTCACTAGGGCAAAGTGACCAAGAAAAAGCATTTCAGCATCATTGGCAGCCTGCTGTGGAGGGCTGGGAGCATGGGAGCTTTTGTTGAAGGGACTTTTTTTTCTGGTTCTGGTGAATTCTTTCCGTGGGGCCATAGGGTCCCAGCCTAGACAGGGTGGCTTTAAGGTGAGAAATTGTGAAGGTGCTGTATCTGCTGATCCTTTTCTTGTCAGCCTAAACTTTGGGTGTGGACTTACTCCCTGAGAGAGGTCAGAGATTCCTCCCTGAGCTCCTAAACCATTCCAGATCTTGTGAAAATCTGGCTGGTCCATATTGTCAGCTGACAGTGGGGTCTGGCTGCCCATGTGGGCTGGGCCCTGACCCGCCCTCTGTCCTGTGCTTCATGGAGCTGCCGGGATGGGCTGTAGGAAGAGGGTTTCAGCTTGTTCCTTGATAGTTCTCTTTCATGATGGGTATGATAGTGACGCAGCAGCACATGTGTGCTGTTTGTAAGTCAGCGTGTGCAGGTATTGCAAGGCTGTTCATGCCTTTTTAGGGAAGATAGGCTATATGACTGCACAGCGGGATGTCCTCTGTGGCACAGTGCAGAAAATCCTGGACAAGTGAAGGATGTCTGGAAGCTTCCCCTGCTGTCCATCCTGCAGCATTGCGGGTTATCTGTGTGTTTTGTGTTGTTTCTGTTTCGTGACCGTTTGCTTCATTTTCTTTCCTTTTTCAGAAATGGCTCAGGGAACTGTTGGAGGCGTGTTCATCACGACAGCAGGTTCCACGTCTAACGGCACGAGGTTCTCTGCCAGGTGACAGCGGTTGAGGGTGTGGGAGAAGCGTTGTCTGGGCCTCCTGTGGGGCCCAGGGGCCAAGGCAGGGTGGACGTCTCAGATGTGGCCATCAGGTCCAAGGCTGCTCCGACGTGCTTGTCTGCCCAGGCAGTGGCCCCGCCGGCTTTCCCTGTGTGGAGAGCTGCTTTTCCTAGTTGGTTTCTCCTCACTAAAAACTAAAAGTAATACATGCTGGTTGTTTTTTTTGTTGTTAAAGTATCACCTAAAAAGTAAAGTAGGAATGAAAACCACCCAAATCCTTCTGTCCCGGGCAGCCCAAATAACAGCAAGTATTTCTAGTTTTTTTCTCCTATTTTTCAGAACATGGCTGCGGTCACAGTGCATTTATATTTCAGAATGCATTTATAGTCATGGCGCATGTATTTTTCAGAACGCATCTGTAGTCATGGTCCACGTATTTTTCAGAGCAGTCACAGGGCGCGTGTTTTTCAGAACGCATCTGCAGTTACGGTCCACGTACTTTTCAGAGCAGTCACAGCGCGCATGTTTTTCAGAATGCATCTGCAGTCACGGTCCACGTATTTTTCAGAGCAGTCACAGGGCGCGTGTTTTTCAGAACGCATCTGCAGTTACGGTCCACGTATTTTTCAGAGCAGTCACAGCGCGCGTGTTTTTTAGAACGCATCTGCAGTCACGGTCCACGTACTTTTCAGAGCAGTCACAGTGCGCATGTTTTTCAGAACGCATCTGCAGTTACGGTCCACGTATTTTTCAGAGCAGTCACAGGGCGCGTGTTTTTCAGAACGCATCTGCAGTTACGGTCCACGTACTTTT
>CM052648.1:193612668-193631706 GCA_028533165.1 Leontopithecus rosalia
TTTTCAGAGCAGTCACAGCGCGCGTGTTTTTCAGAACGCATCTGCAGTCACGGTCCACGTATTTTTCAGAGCAGTCACAGCACACGTTTTTCAGAACGCATCTGCAGTCACGGTCCACGTATTTTTCAGAGCAGTCACAGCGCGTTTTTCAGAACGCATCTGCAGTCACGGTCCACGTACTTTTCAGAGTAGTCACAGCGCGCATGTTTTTCAGAACGCATCTGCAGTCACGGTCCACGTATTTTTCAGAGCAGTCACAGCATGCACGTTTTTCAGAACGCATCTGCAGTCACGGTCCACGTATTTTTCAGAGCAGTCACAGCGCACACGTTTTTCAGAACGCATCTGCAGTTACAGTCCACGTATTTTTCAGAACAGTCACAGTGTGCATGTTTTTCAGAATGCATCTGCAGTTACGGTCCACGTACTTTTCAGAGCAGTCACAGCGCGCATGTTTTTCAGAACGCATCTGCAGTCACGGTCCACGTATTTTTCAGAGCAGTCACAGCACGCGTTTTTCAGAACGCATCTGTAGTCACAGTCCACGTATTTTTCAGAGCAGTCACAGCGCGCATGTTTTTCAGAACGCATCTGCAGTTACTGTCCACGTATTTTTCAGAGCAGTCACAGCATGCATGTTTTTCAGAACGCATCTGCAGTTACGGTCCACGTACTTTTCAGAGCAGTCACAGCGCGCGTGTTTTTCAGAACGCATCTGCAGTCACAGTCCACATACTTTTCAGAGCAGTCACAGCATGCATGTTTTTCAGAATGCATCTGCAGTCATGGTCCACGTATTTTTCAGAGCAGTCACAGCACGCCTGTTTTTCAGAACGCATCTGCAGTCACAGTCCACGTCTTTTTCAGAGCAGTCACAGCGCTCGTGTTTTTCAGAACGCATCTGCAGTCACGGTCCACGTATTTTTCAGAGCAGTCACAGCACGTGTGTTTTTCAGAATGCATCTGTGGTCACAGCGCACATATTTTCCGAACATGTTTGTGGTCACAGTGCATGTATTTTTCAGAATACGTTTGTGGTCACAGTGCACTTTCTTTTCAAAACGCATCTGTGATCAGAGCGCACATGTTTTCTTCCATGCATTTTCACCTTACATTTTATTGTATTTATATATATTATTTCTGTGCTATTAAAGGGCCTTTATTTAAATAAATTCGTATTTAATCTTTGACCTGCCATCCCATAGGGTAGAATGATGTCCCTAGGTATTTATCTTGGTGCTTCAAACAGACATATAGCTTTTACAATAGATATTAACAAAACAAAGATTTTACTGACTTATATTGCATTGTGATACAATATATAGTATTATTTTATATTAATCCTAAGTGTTCATAAAATCTTTAATTGGAAATATAAGAACTTAGTAACCTGTGGGTCTGGATAACAGGGCACGATGTAGTGAGTTGCAGTGCGCGTGATCCTGTGTTGGGATGTGCTGTGGCCGTGAGATGTGACAGGTGTGTCAGGGGTGCATGTAGCTTCCTGGCCAGCTCTGGGGTTACAAAGCCAGTCTCTGCCAGTCTTGGCCTCACCTGTAAGGCGAGTCTGGTGATTGATGAGTCGTTGATCTGTGGCAAGGATCAGTGAAGTGCTGATAGAAGAAGGGACTTGTCACAGTGCCTGGTAACAAGCTTTTGACCGAGGCCGGTTCTCTTTCTCTTCAGCTGTGTGTGAATGTGTAGGGGTCAGTCTGTAAACATGTTTAACACTGGTTCTTCCGTGAGGTGGAATGTGGGTATTTTTAGGACTTTCATCATCAGATAATCCTTTTTATGGATGTGATTCTCAGACTTGTCAGTTTTTCCTAACAATGGAAACAAAGCTATTACCATTTCCTATGAAATACCAATTTTCAAAGTGGCATGATAGGACATTTTATGAAAGTACCTCATGAAAGGACATCTAGGTAGTTCCCAGTTATCAGGAAAACTACAGTGAGCAGCTTTGTGGCTGAATTTCTCACCATTTCTGACATGTTTCTAAGATACAGAATCACTTCATCAAAGGCATATTGGCTCATTTTTATTGTAGTTAATAAATACTATTAAAATGTATTAAAATATATGCATTGGAAAACATTTTTAAATGTTAGGAACATTGTGAGCTGTGATTAGTGGTAGGTTTTTGTGTTGCTGCAAACCCTCTGGGTTCCCAGTCCACCATGGCTGCTAGACTCCAGCCATGCTCTGGACTACATCCTGTCCTGCCCCAGGCTCTCTTTTTTCCTGTTGCTGGTTATGAGGGAAAGTCCTGGAGGGAGGGATCTAAGGTTTTACAGTTCATTGCCTCTGGGGCACTGCTCCTGATGGAATGATAAGTGAGGGAGAGGGAGCTTGTGGCTCTGCTCAGCCTCCTGTTCTGGCATTGTGGATTCCAGGAGACGGGGTCAGAAGAGAACCAGACGGGGATGGAGTGAGTGCCAGAGTGCTGGCGTGCTGCAGTGCAGACACTCACAACCTCCCAGTTCTGTGTGTGTGACTGACAAAACTGACACCTGTTGGGTGCAGCCTGTCCTTGGGCCACAGGCCCTGAGGTGAGGGGAGGCTGAGTGGACCTGCACTGACTGCCTCATCCGCCTCCTGCCTTGCAGTGACCTGACCAACGGTGCAGATGGGATGCTGGCCACAAGCTCCAACGGGTCTCAGTACAGTGGCTCCAGGGTGGAGACCCCAGTGTCCTACGTCGGGGAGGATGACGAGGATGACGATGACTTCAATGAGAATGACGAGGATGACTGACGTCCTCCCCACTTCAAATTCAGCTTCAGGAAAACGTTTAGGGAAAAGAAACTTTTTTTTTTAATGTGGGTTTTCTGTTTCCTTTTGGCCTACTCCCAAGAAGATATTGGTAAGCTATTGAATTTAGATATGCACCTCTGATAAGCAAGGATTGTTTCCCGTAGGATTAGGACGTGCTGTGGATGTGTGTTTTGATACCAGTGTGCTGATGCAGAGCGTTTATTTACTTTTTAGGATTTTGTGTTTTCATTTTTCTGGTTTTCTCTAAGTGCAGAGTTCAGTTTCGCCCCTGAACAGTTTTTGCTGAGTCTGCTGAAGAAATTCTATTTCATCCACATCCACGAAAATAAAACACCCTCCTGTGGTGGATGGTGAGCACCTGATGCCATTTATTTGCCGTGAGTCTGGACGGCACCCCCGCTGGTGGATAGCAGGACTCTGTGGATTGTTCCATTTGTTCAGTGGTACTGTATCCAGAGCCCCAAGCAAACAGCAGAATTCGACTTTCTAAACAATAAACTTCGTCAACCTTATTGACTTTTATTTTCCCTTAAATTATATTGACTGTTGTGATTCCATCAAGCTTATCAACTCTTTTCTCTCCCTATTTGCAGCAACAAATTGCAAAGTGCTTTCGTTTGTTTGGTTTGTTTGGTTAAGGCTTATTGCCACGCTGGTGCGGCTATGGAGACTGTCTGGAAGGCTTGGAATGGTTTATTGCTTATGGTAAAATTTGCCTGATTTCTTACAGGCAGCATTTGGAAACCTTTTATTATATAGTTGTTTACATACTTATAAGTCTATCATTTAAAAACATGTACTGAAACAAATGTTGTATTTGTTTCATAAGCATCTTCCTGTAATCTATTATAAAATTGAAATTAAATATAGAGAATGTTTTAACAATTTTTTAACTCAAAATTTGTCAATCATTTTTAATAGTTCTTTTTTTATAAAAAGGAAAAGGAATTTAAGGACAGGCAGTAGTCTCTTTTAAAGTTTATTCACAAAACCCATTAACTGCACAGTTGCTATTAGCTGCCTGTTCTGAAACGATAGTCTTTTTATTGAAACACAAATAAACTTTTCTGTAATATTTTATGGAATATAAAGAGACTTTAATTGTTTGACTTGTTTAACTTGGCACTGTTAGTTTTTATTAATAAAACGCGCATGGGCATTTTGAACAAACTGTGTTTCTCTAATTCAGGATTATTGTCTAGAAATTTGTCTGTCTTGTTGGTCTTACTTTATACTTGAGTGAGAAAGTAGGTTGTTATTAGGCCCAGACACAGTGGGTCCTGGTGGTCCCTGTGGGCACACCCCCCCCGACCAAATTTGGTCAGAAGCACATCTTCCGGGAGCCCACGCTGAAGGTGGAGAGTGGCCAAGGGTGGAGGTCTTGGATGTAAGGAAAGGAGGAGGCACCTTTTTTGGTGCCTGTGGTGTAGAGAAAGATAAGCCAAGTTCCTTGGCTTTTTTTCACAATGAAAATTGAGACTTAAAAATGTAGAAGTTTGACTTTCAGAACAAGAATAAGATTGAGAGGCTTCTGGGAAGATGGTGGAATAAGGAAGCCAGGAATCTGACGTCTACTTCCAGGCAGGATCTGCTGGATGCAGCTGTTCTGTAACTACGGAATCTACCAAAGGCTTAAAGCTTACAAGGGAGCATGTGGCAGTTAAGTTTGGTCAATTTCAGCTTTCTACCCCACCCCTGTTCCTTCATTTTTCTCTTTCTCCTTCTGGGAGCCAGACATTGAAGACTAGGACGTACAAAAATAGCTGTGCCTACGGGGCTGCCCAGGGAGAGGCTCAGAAACGGCCCGAGAAGACCTTATGTTTACATCTCAGTCTGAACCATGGCACAGGTACAGCCTAGAGCTATTAAAAACACAATAAACAAAGCAATAACAAAAATGGCAAATCCAGGGGAACAGGAGACCTCTTTTCAGAGTTTTACCACAGTGGTAGATTCAGATGTCTGGTTGTCAACAAAAGAAGTGACAAGGCATACCAAGAAATAGCAAAGTATGGCCCATTTAGAGGGAAAAAAGTAAAAACAGACTGTCCTTGAAAAGGATTTGTTAGCAGATACACCAGACAAATACTTTTTAACAACTGTTTTAAAGATGCTCAAGGAATTCAGTGAACATGTCCAGAAAGTCAAGAGGATGATAAGAGCGTAAGAGGCCTGCAGGACACCGTCAGGCTGAGCAGCGCACATATTGTGGGGTCTGAAGGAGAAGGCAAAGAAAGGTGCAGAGAGACTATTTGAAGATAATAATGGTTGAAAATACACCACGTTTAATAAAAGACATGAATATAAACATCCAAGATGTCCCATGAACTCCAAGTGAGATGAACGCAGAGATCCACACCGAGACATGTTACTATTAAGCTTTTGAAAGACAGAGAGGATGTTGAAAGCAGCAGGGGAGGAGGAACTCTTCACATAAAGGGGCTCCCAATAAAATTATCCACAGTTTTCATCAAAAACTGGAGACTGCAAAGCGGTGGGCCAGTATATTCAAACCGCTAAATGAGAAACAATAAACTGTGTACCGAGAATCCTACAGCTGAAAAAACTGTCCTTCAAAAGTGAGGGAGAAATTAAGACATTCCCGGATAAATAAAAGCTGAGGAAGTGAGCTGCCACTAGACTTACCCTGCAAGAATGCTTAAGGGGGTCCTGCGGACTGAAATGAAAGGACAGTAGACAGCAGCTTGAAGCCAAATGAAGAAATCCAGATCTCAGTAAAGGTAAATGCGTGGGCAATTATAAAAGCTAGTATTGTAAGAATAGGTTGTAACTCCACTCTTCGTTTTTTTACATGATTTAGGGTACTAATGCATTTAAAAGAAGTATTTGTTTTTGAACACAGAATGTACTAAGAGGTAATTTTGTGATATCAGCAACCTAAAGGGTTGGGAACCCAGCTTTAAAGGAGAATTGTTGATGCCATTGAAGGTAAGCTGGTACAAATTCAGATTAAAGTGTTACAACTTTAGGATGTTAAATGCGACCACCGTAGAATTTACAGAAAAGGAAATGGGAAATGAATGTAAACATTAGCTATAAGAAGCAAACTTAAGACAGTGATGCAAGAAATGAGAGGCAAAAAGAGCTAAAAAGCTATAGGGCATATGGAAAAATATATGCCAAATATTTTGCACATATTACATACAAAATAACAAGTCCTTATCAGTAATTGTTTTAAATGTAAATGGATTAAATTCTCCAATCAAAAGACAGTGGATAAAAGCATGTGATCCTTTACCTTTTGTCTTCAAAGTACTCAGTTTAGATGCAGAGATGAATAGGTTAAAGTGAAAGCATGGGAAAAAGATGTTCTATATATATAGTCTCCAGAAGAGAGCAGTAATATCAGACAAAATAGACTAAATTTTAAAAATTACAAAAGACAAAGGACATTATATCTTAATAAATTAAGCTTCAATACAGTGAGAACATAAAAACATTTAGACACCCTAATGACAGACCATCAAGACACATGAAGCAAAAACTAACAATTCAAGTGAGAAATAGCTCTTTAATCATAGTTGGAGATTTCAGTGTCACACTCTCAACCAGTCAGAAAAGTCAGGAAATAGAGTATACAACAAGTCAGCTGGATCTCAGACATGAATATACAGAACACCCCCCAACAACAGCATACACTCTTATCTCAGATTTCCCTGTGACATTTTCCTAGACACAAATTCAGTCTCAGTAGATTTAACAAGGTAGATAACATGACAAGTATCTTTTCAGACCACAGGAGATGAAGTTAGAAATCAATAACAAACCTGGAAAATTGACAAAATTATGGAAATTAACCAATTCACTCCTAAACAATGAAAGAAGAAACCATAGGGAAGATTACAAAATACTTCAAGGAAACCGACTTACGAGATGCAGCGAAAGCAGTGATAACAGATTTATAGCTATAGACACTCAAGAAACAAGAAAGATCTCAAAATCAACAGCCTAACTTTACAAGTTCAGGCACTAGAAAAATCAAACTAAACTGGTAGTGAGTAGAAGGAAGGAAATTTAATACAAATTAGACAGAAATACGGAGAAGATCAAGAAACCAAAAAGTGCTTAGATGAATAGAAGTGGCAAACTTTAGTTAGGTTTACTAAGAAAGATTTACATTACTAAAATCAAATGAAAATGGGCTCTACTGGCTCTACAGAAATAAGGATTTTGAGAGAATAATAGGAACAATTGTATGTCAAATTAAAAAACCTAGATGAAATGGACAAATTCCTAGAAACAAAACCACCCAGATTTAATCAAAGTAAGTAAGAGTCTGAATAGACCTTTGACTGGTAGGGAGATTGAATCAGTCCTTTAAAATCTCACTCTGGACCTAGTGGCTTCCCTGGTGAATCCTACCGAACATTTGAAGAATAACTACCAGTCCTCAAGTTTTTCCAAAAAATTGAAGAGATGGGAACACATTCTGATTAATTCTGTGAGGCCACCATTAATACCCCGATATCGAAGCAGAAAACACAAGTACAGAATACCTACATGCCTGAGGAGCATTGATGCAGAAATCCTCAACAAAATACTGGCAGCATATTCACAAGATCATACAATGTAAATATGAGTGGCGTATTTAGATTATACACCATGACCTAATGGAATTTATTTTTGGAATGCAAATATGTTTTGACATAAGAACATTAATCGTAGTAAATAAACTGAAAAAAAATGATCATCTCCATATTTTATTAAAAGCTTTTTTTTATTAGGGATGGGATCTTGCTCTTTCGCCCAGGGTGGAGTACAGTGGCATGATCATGCCTCACTGCAGCCTGGAACTTGCTGGGCTCCAGCTTCTACCTTATGCCCTCAAGTAGCTGGAATGACAGGTGCCAGGCTAATTTTTTGATTTTTTTTTTTTTCATAGACCGGGTCTCTGTGTTGCCCAGGCTGATTTTGAACTCCTGGCTCAAGTGATCGTCCCACTTCGGCCCCCGCAAAGTGCTTGGATTACAGGTGTGAGCCACTGTGTTCAGGTGTAGTCATCTCAATTGATGTAGAAAAAGTATTTCATAAAATTCAGCATCCTTTTATGACGAAAAGAACAAGCTAGGAATAGAAGGAAACTACTTCAATATAGTTAATGCCATGTATGAAAACCTCAAAGAGAAAGAACATCAAGGTGAAAGACTGAAAGCTTTTCCTCTAAGGTCAGGAACAAGGTGGAGACGCACACCGTGGCCTTTTCTATTCAACATAGTACTGGAAGTTACTAGCGAAGCGGTTATGTGAGAAAAAGAAATACAAGGCACTCATATTTGAAGGGAAGAAGTAAACCCATCTCCGTTTGTTGATGATGTGATCTTATATGCAGGAAATCTGAAATAATCCAGTAAAAAAGTATTAGAACTAACAAAGGTTACTGGATGTAAAGTAAACAGGAAAATCACTTGTGTTTCGTACACTAACAATGAAAATCTGAAAAGGAAATTAAGAAAATAATTCCATTTACAATAGCATCAAAATAATGAAATACTTAGGAATTAACTTGGTCAAGGAGGTGAAAGACTTACGCAATGAAAACGACAAGACATTGTTAAGAGACATGAACAAATGGAAACGCACACCATGGTTGTGTATTAGAACACGATATTGTTGAGATGTCAACACTACCCAGCTTAATCTGTAGATTAAATGCAATCCCTGTCAAAGTCCCAGTGATTAGTTTTTCAGAAATAAAAAAATCCTAAAATTCGTACGGAATCGCAAGTGACCTCAAATAGCCCCTACAATCTTGAAGAACAAAGCCAGAGGACTCATACTTCTGGTTTCAAAACTACAGATCTCTGATGGAAGACCTACACACTAAAGGAATAGAATAGGGAGCCCAGCCAAAGATCCGCACATATTTGGTCGAGTGATTTTTGACAAGGGAGCCAAGACCATGCAACAGGGAAAGGGCCGTCTTCAGAACATAAAGCTTAAGACTGTCAAACTCTTATAAGGAAACATGGAGCGGCCTGGTGTGGTGGCTCACTCCTGTAGTCCCAGCACTTTGGGGGACCAAGGTGGGTGGATCACTTGAGGTCGGGAGTTTGAGACCAGCCTGGCCAACATGCTTGAAGCCAAATGAAGAAATCAAGGTCTTAGGAAAGATAAATACGTGGGCAATTGTAAAAGGGGAAACCCTGTCTCTATCAAAAATACAAAAAGCTAGCCGGCAAGATTGTATGCACCTGTAGTCCCAGCTACTTGGGAGGCTGAGGCAGGAGAATTGCTTGAACCCAGAAAGTGAAGGTTGCAGTGAGCCGAGATCTCACCGCTGCACTCCAGCCTGGGTGTCAGAGTGAGGCTGTCCCAAAAAACAAGAAGAAAACAGCAGGAGCTTCAGGAAGGCATTAGATTGGGCAGTGATTTTTTTGGAAGTGACGCCAAAGGCACAGGCAAAAATCAACAATGTGGACTTTATGAAAATCTAAGCCTTTCTTGCATCAGAAGGCAATGTCCGCAGAGTAGAAAGACAGCCCACAGAACAGGAGAAGCAGCCCCTGTATCTGGTAGGGGATTAATATCCAGAATACATGGAGAACTGTTAAAACTCAACGACAAAACAGTCTGATAGGCATTTCTCCAAAGAAAAATCTATGACTGGCTTATAAGAAGGTGAAAGGGGCTGAATGTCACGGTCATGAAGGCAGCATAGATTAAACTATGAAACAGGAAATAAGCACTGACAGGGGTGTGGAGAAATCCGAGCCCCGGACGCTGCTGGGACGTGAAGAGGTGCAGCTGCTATGGAAAACCAAATGGCCGTTCTTCACAGAATTCAAAAGAGAATTGTCCCATGGACGGCAGTTCTGCTCAGTGTGTTTACCCAGAGACGTTTGTACACCCACATCCACATGCACCGCTGCAGGATAGCTACACACGGGAGGCACCTGAAGTGTCCGTCCGTGGATGCGTGGGCAGGCAAAGTGTGGTGTGTACGGACAGCAGAATCTTATTCTTTGAAAGGAAATCCTGTCACACTACAACACGGATGCCCTTGAGGACTTCATTAAAGTGAAATATGCCAGGAATGAAAAGACAAATACTTGCTTATGTGAGGTACTTAGAGTCGTGGAATCATGTCGACAGGAAGTTGAATGTTGCCAGGAGCTGAGGGAGAGGAGTGGGGAGTGAATGTTGAGTGGGGAGGGCCCTTCCCTTTGGAAGGATTCAGTGGTCTGGAGGTGGACAGCGGTGCGCCTGCAGCACCCTGTGAACGTACCCAATGCCACAGAACCACGCACTTAGAAATGGTGAAGACGGTAAATTTTATGTGTATTTTGCCACAATGAAAAATTGGAAAGACATGCAAAGTATGGAGGAGAGCTAAGTGCTTCAAGTTGGCTAAATAAATCACTGAAAGTTCCCATACAAGACTAGTTTTAGAAGAGTCGTTTTTGCAGGAGGTGGAAAGGAGTTCTTTTTTCCTAATCTTGAATTACCATAAGCATCGTGAGGGTTGTGGAACTTACATAGCACAGCGGGCAGCCGTGCCTCAGAGCGCTTCGTGTGGGCGCATGTGCAGCCAGCACCTGCGTGTGTGTGGTGGCTTCCGTGGCGAGTTTCCTGTGCCTGTGTTCCTTCCCAGCCTTGGAAGGGGTTGAAACTCGGGGCTGCTGATTCGGAAGGAGTCGGGGTGGCAGCAGCCCCTGGCTTCATGAGGAAGGGGCTCTGACTGGGCACGGGGGCACACCTGTGGGCAGGATTGCTGGAGTCCAGTTCAAGGCCAGCCTGGGCAGCGTAGAGAGACCCTGCCCCTAAAGAAAGAACGGGGCCCAGTGTCCATGGAGAGCCTGGGGAGGGAGGCAGAGGCCAGGGTTCTGTGAGGGCCTGGAGATGGGGGCTCTGGGTGGCCGTGAATACGGCAGGCGTGTTGGGTTCCAGCTGGGTTGACTTTGAGGGTCTGGTGGGATGACCCCTCCGGCTCCACCGTCACTTTGAGGTAGCCTCACTCTGACCTCTGACCATCAGCATGGCATGACCTTTCCGAGGTGACCCAGGTCTCCCACATGTCAGCCTGCCTGTTCTGAATACACAGTCCAGGGCTGCGTTCACTGGAGTGTTCTGATGTCACCGCCCACTTCATTTCCGTGCCTGGCAGCACTGTTTTACTCCTGGTTGGGAGCATGGCCACTTCCCGCTCAGCTTCCTCCCGTGTCCCCGGTGAGTGGAGCCGCTGCCCTCGAGGACCCTGGGCTCCCAGCCAACCTGGCTGGCACAGCCGTTTTTTCCCAAGCCCTTGGGCGAGTCAAGCACTTCTCCTTCCTGGGTTCCTGAAAGAACTCTGCACTGACTTCTCAAAGGCAAAATACAGCTCAGGCTTCAGTCTTTGGTGCATAACCCCAGATCTCCTTCTTTTTCTGTGAATCTTCACTGCCCAGGGTGATGGATGGGCCTGGGCTCAGGAGCTGATTCCACAGACTCCTGCCCCTCCCGCAGGCACCGGGGAGTGAGCCCAAGTGCACTGTGTCTTCCGGGCTGGTGTCGCGACCCCCGGCCACCGCCCCATCTCAGACGTCCCATTGCAGCCATGCTTCCGCCTCGTCTCCAGCTTGAGTGCCAGCCAGCGGTGTCACCAGGGCACAAGCTGCCCTCTGTTCTGGAAGCACAGACCGTGTGTGTGGCCACGGGTCCGTGACGTAAACTCAATCTGCGCCAAGACATTTGTGGACAGTTTTTTATTGACGGAGTAGGCAATGGAAGATGTTTGGTACAGCGTCTTCCATCAGTGCATTGATTTAGTTAACCTGACAACATCTACAAGGCTTTTAATCTTTCCTCAGAGACCATTTTTCATGGACTTTCTGTGTCTGTTGGGGTGTTGGATTTCGATGTGCCAGTCGCTTGTGCTTGGGCTCACACTGCCGTCTGGGTGGGAAGCCCCTGGCCTTTGGTGTTGAAATTGGGACCTGGCCCTCACACAGCCGTCTGGGTGAGAAGTCTGTGGCCCTCAGCAAGGGCACGTTTGCTTGTTTGGGAGAGTGTTCTCATTTCAGTTTTTTAAGAGGATTAGAGTTGCCAACTTAACATTTATATTTATATTTGGAGGAGAGACTTGTCCTTGGTGAATGACAAGTGTTTGTAACTAGTTGGGTTTTAAACTCCGTCAGGCTGACGGCGCCCTCACTCCTCACTGTTTGCCTCCTGGAGCTGCGAGCGTCCTCAGGTTGTCACCTGAGGACTCCACTCCAACACGGTTTTTGTAATTTCCCTGACGTGGAACTGAGACTTTCAGAAGGAGATTTTTAAGGAAGGATTTGTTTTTTTAGTTAATTTTTCTCCCATTATCAGGAAACACATTTTTTTTATGTACAGTAACTTTAATATGTTTTATTTTACAATGTAGGAATTGCAATTTTAAAAGCAGGAACTCAGAAGGTCATTAGTGTAAGCCGTTTCATATCAGTGTATCAATAGTTTTTATATTAATATGGGGGCAGTTCCTATTGAAGTATAGAAAATCAATTATAGTAAGAAAGTGAACGTCTACGTAGGAAAACGCGAGTTGCTTTACGATCTGGTTAATTAGCTGCTTGCTGCCTTGGCGTTCCCGTGTTAGCTGGACATTCTTACAGCAGCAAATGCCATCTAAAAACGGTAAGAATTCAGTGAGGAAGAACGGATACTCGCAGGCAGGCCCTTCACATGTAGGCGCTTGTCTGGAGTTCACACCATTGCTGCTCTAAACCGTTTTGGGGATGGTTCGGCAGGGAGGGCATCCGTGAGCGACCCTGTGGGCTGGGCCAGGACCCCTGTGCCCTGTTCACTTCTCAATCTTGAGTTTGAACTCCACTTTCCCTTCATACGGGTCATGGGGGTTGTCGAAGGTCACGTGCTCCGCCACGACCTTGCACACGATGGCCACCTGAGCGTTCCTGGGGACGTTGAGGAGCTTTGCCGCCACCAGAGGGTTGCTGTAGTGGGGCTGAAGTGGAAGAGCGGAAAGGAGAGGTGTCTCAGAAACCTCTGAAGTTAAGGAGAGAAACTAAGCAAGGAAAGTGTCAACAGTCAGGCTGGTACAGGAGCAGCTCTTCGGGTGAGACTGGTCATGCCCTGGGATGTGCTGAGGTAAGAGGAACGGTCTGGAGGGCACAGACAATACCAAGAGTAAGTTCAGCTTCAAACTGTTATGATTATTAACATGAAATAGGAAAAGCATTTGGCATGGAGGAAACGCTTTGAAGAGGATATGCAGTTGTTTAAAAGGATCTGACGGAGAAAAATTAGTCTGGGTGCAGGGGCTCACGCCTGTAATCCCAGCACGTGGGAGGCTGAGGCAGGCTGATTGCTTGAGCCCAGGAGTTTGAGACCAGCCTGGGGAAATACTGAGACCCTTACTCTACAAAAAATAAAAAAATTAGCTGGGCATGGTGATGTGCGCCTGTGGTCCCAGCTTCTCAGGAGGCTGAGGTGGGAGGATTGCTGGAGCCCAGGAGGTTGAGGCTGTAGTGAGCTAAGATTGCACCGCTGCACCCCACCCTGGGTGACAGAGGGAGACCCTGTCTCAAAAAAAAAAAGTAGAAGAGTGAGAGTTGCTATTTTCATGTTGCTTGAGAGGAATGTTTCCAGGTACATACAAGAACCAGGACTGGCAAAGTCACGCCTGTCTCATCTTTGTACGCGAAGGTCACGCAGACCGTTCCCCAGTCAGGACCTGCGAAGTCACGCCTGTCTCATCTTTGTACATGAAGGTCACGCAGACCGTTCCCCAGTCAGGACCTGCGAAGTCACGCCTGTCTCATCTTTGTACATGAAGGTCACGCAGACCGTTCCCCAGTCAGGACCTGCAAAGTCACGCCTGTCTCATCTTTGTACGTGAAGGTCACGCAGACCGTTCCCCAGTCAGGACCTGCAAAGTCACGCCTGTCTCATCTTTGTACGTGAAGGTCACGCAGACCGTTCCCCAGTCAGGACTGCCTAAGTCACGCCTGTCTCATCTTTGTACGGGAAGGTGCTATTGCTTTCCTTTCGCTAAGTGTGGTGAGGGAAGCGTGGGGGGGAAGGAGCCTACCTGGGCTTTCTTCCCGTAGTAAGGGAAGTAGTGCAGACTGAAGGTGCCGTTGGGAGGGTAGTATGCGACCTGCAGCGGCTGGCCGAGCTCGTGGGGCTGGTCCTGTGGAGGAGAGGCCACTGCCTGAGTCGGGAGCTGGCGTGCGCCCGTGTCTGTGTGCCTGCGTGTGTGTGTGTGCGCGCCTGTGTGTGTGCACACGTGCACCATGTAAGTGCTTGCACTTTATCGCATAATGAGCATAAATGAGGTGCAATCTTTATAATCAGTGCTGAGATCTCAGCAAGGATGCGATTTGTTAGCACACAGAATGCCCGGTGACCCTCCAGCTTGTGCTTCTAGCAACTTGAAGTCTTGGAAGGATGACCTGGGTGGGTGAAGCTGGGAATTTGCTTGCCTGTCTGCACTCGGGAATGGCCACTGTGAAGTGGCAAGTGCTGGTTTGCCAAACTGGGTTGTGAGTTGGTGTGACTGGCACACCCCTGCCGCCCAGACCACGAGTGGAGGCTTGGAGGGAAGTGAGGTTCCCGCGGAAACCCGGTGGGAGGCTCCACGCAGTAATGGCACCACACCGTGAAACCTTTGCCTTTGGGTGTGATGGTGGAAGCAAACCTTAGAAAACATTCAATTAAAAAAATTTAGTTTAAAAAAATGTTGACTTAAAAAGCAGTTTTGAAAAACGCCTGGAATTAGCCTGAGATCAGTACCAACTCTTAGCAGTCTGAATACTAAACACAGTTAAACAGCTGGAGCTGCTGGCAAGATGGCATCTTTTTGTAAAGCAAATGAAAAGAACAGAACTGGGAGAAGTACACACGGCCAGGTGCTGATGTGCTGCCCAGATGCTTCTGGAAGCAAAGCTGTAAGGAAAAAGCACCGTTTTCTTTGCTGGCTTTTACCCCCCGCGGTGGAACTCGCCGTGGTGATGTTTGCACCTGGTTAACTGGGCCGACAGCCGACACTCCTGGATCTCTCGAGGCGGGCCGTGCCCAGTGTGGACCAGTGTGACCCTGACAAGCGCCTTTCCTGGGGTATCCCTGCCCGCTGAGCAGCTATACTCACCAGGAAGGTGCAGTCCACTCTGGGGGCCGAGCCATTGCTTGGGAGGAACTTGACGATCTAGAAGGGAAAAGCATGAATGTGTCCCCCCTTCCCGTGGGAGGTGCAGCGGTGCCCGCCTATGGAGCTGGGGCTAAGAAGGGCCTTTGTCTGCTTTGTGGCTTCCCTTGGAGGAATCTCCATGGGTGTCACTAACTCATCATTTGGAGCCACAAGCCTCCCCCCACCCACCCGTCACCAGGCCACTTGGCCCAGGCTGCAGGTGGCGGCTGGCAGGTGGCAGATCTGGCAGGGTGGTCTTAGCCCTCAAACTGTGTCCAGGCTGGCCTGCCTCACTGCAGGACTGGGTCCACCTCCTGCTCTGCGCAGCTCTTCTGGAAACCTCTCTGGCCCACTCGGGTCTCCAGCCCCCTTCCCCATACCTCATCCCTGGGCTTCTCCAGCTCCAGCCTTCCCTTTCTGTGCTCTAAGGGGGGCAGTTGCATGAGCTGGGACCCCTGTCATAGCCCCTCCATGCCGGCCATGCTGAGACCCCAGCTGACAAAGGGGCCTGTGAGGTGTGGTGGGCACAAGTGTACAGCCTCTTCAATGGAAAAGGAACAGCACAGCTGCCCGGAGGCCCAGCCAGAGCTGCTGGTTAGTTCATGGAGTAGTGGCCCTAAGCCCTCTGCCAGGGGTCACCTCCACACACCCCAAGGGTCCCCTGGTTCCATGTTGGAAGACTGCTTTAGAAGGTGCCAAACCCCTCTCAGCCCTGGCTCTAGAACCTGATGCCCCTTTACCTGGCCCTGGCGTCTCTGGCCGCTCTGAAGGGGCCCTGGCCTTGCAGAGACCCCCATTCGAGCTGTTCCACATGTTCCAGAGGGCTGGCTATGTGCTGCTGTCTGATAAGTGGTTTTAAATTTGTATCTAAGAGCCAAACAGGATGGGTGTGTAAACCAAGGTACAGGGTGCTGAGGCCGGAGTCCTTGTCCCTGCTTGGGCCAGCCCCAGACGGGCACGTGTGCTCCTCGTGGTGAGTCCGCGTTGGAAGGGCGCACGGAGGCCCTCAGCACTCACCCTGTTCATTTTAATAATAAAACATGGCTTTCCTTCTTCAAAGCCGAAGTCGGGGTCCGCCAGGCCCGAGCAGTTCTGTAGCATGTCTGCCGTGAACTTGCAGGAGAACTTGGTGTGGTTTGGAGCAAGGAAACGCTCCTGGAAGAAGTACTGGTCGGAGGTGCAGTTGATGCTGTCCTCCTGGGCTGCTGGAGAGTAGCCTGTGGGACAGATGCACCTGCCAGTGCTGCCCTGCCTTGGCCCCGACGCCCGGCTGCCCCCTGGGAAGGCCTCCAGTCATTTCACACCTTACCTGCTAGGAAGGTGTGGAGAGTGTGTGTGAGGTCCACCCAGGTTCTGTTATCAGAGACGTTGTAGACAATTTCCAGGCCTTTCTCCCCATAAACGTCTGGCCTTAAGGTCACCCCTAGAGAGAGAGAGCTCCGAATGCTCACCACATCCATGCCATCGGCTCTGAAGTGGCTGAGGATATGCCAGAGGCTGTTCCCAGGGCTGGGGTCCAGGTCTTTCCGGCCACCCAGGAGCCTCAGCGGAGTAAGCTTGTCTGCAGCACAGGAAAGCAGGACCCCCAGGACAGCACGTCCAGCATGGGGCCCAGGTGTCCTGCTGGGCATTGCCCAGGCTCTGCCTGGCGTGTGGAACCTGGCCGGCTACTGTCAGGGAGCAGCCAGGTCTCACTGGGTGCCTGCTCTGTGACAGCTGACGACTAATTGGGAGGCTGCAACTGGGTTTCTACCTAAGATTGTATTTGAACACGCATTAAAACAATCTTCAGTGGTTTTGGTTAAGAACATAAGCAGCCTAACAACATGTTAATTGTCAAACCGAACACCAGGATGCACTGAACTGTCAAGGGCACATCCTCGAACACCTTCCCGTTTGTGCAAAAACGTGCGTTGGCTGCAGGTCCTCAGGACCCGCCTGCCTCCCACACGCCACTTGCCTTTCCATTTCCCGTGCGACTGGGAGCCTCTTTCATGTCAACTCACCTTATTCTTTCCATAAACGAGGTTTCTTTGTGTGAAGCCTGCCGTTTGCTTAGCAGGTCCCCTGTGGATGCAGCGGGCTTTGCATCTGAGGCTAGGTACGGCTGCTTCTATGGATGTCCTTAGAGTAACATCTAGACACGGTTTAAAATGAAAACCCTCCGCAGGGCCTAAGGGAAAAGGCGGGTCTGCACTTGCTCTGCACACGGCGGCATGTCTGCCCTGCGGCCGCTGCCGACTTAGCGCCTGTTCCTCTCTCCCCGGGCCCTGCTGATGTGTAGCTGACCGGCTGGTCTCTTTCCTGCTGGGCGCGCTCCTTCCCGTGCGTCCTTGCAGAAACGTTCCATGTGCACATACAAGCACAGGAAGTGGATGGGAAACTTTGTCTCTATAACCAAACCCTCTGTTTCATAATTAAAACTAAAGCCACAGTCGGGTATAATTTGGGTTCATTTTTCTCATGGAAAGAAGCTGAGGGGCCACTTGGGCCCTGGGGCTGCTCTTAAAGCCAGTTTGAGGGCCAGGAGGCCACCCTCGGGGGCACCTGTTGGGGGATGTGGCCCATCCTGGGGCCGCCGGGCTGGCTTCTCTGGGCTTCATTTCTGCGGGGGCCACAGGTCCCCCTGAGCATCTTGAGAGCCCCAGAGGGGGCAGCCCGGCCTGACACAGCATGGGGGCATCTGGGTCTCCGGTAGGTGGCATCCGCCGAGCTTACCTGGTGACTGTAGCTGGTCTTGGTAGTCCGGCGTGTACGGGTCAACCGTCTGCATCAGCACGTAGAGGCACAGGGCGAAGAGCCCGGTCATCACAACATAGAAGGCCACGTAGTACAGGCTGATCCACACTGTGACACAAAGCGCGTGCAAAATTCACGTCAGCCATTTTCACGAGCACAGTTCAGTGGCCTTCAGCGCATCCGTGATGAGGCGCAACCATCTCCCCTACCTAGTTCCAGAACATTCTCATCCCCCTAAACAGAAACCCCACCCCCACGAACAATCGCTGTGTTCCCCTCCCAGGCCTGCACCACCGGCTGCGTTCTGCCTCTGGCTTTGCCCGTCTGGACGTCCACACACGCAGAATCCTGCGACCCAGGGCCCTTGCACCGGCTGCCTTCGCTCCAGCTGCTGTTTGAGATGTGGCCCAGGATGTGCCCCCACCCCAGCTCCAGCGGGAACTGTAGACCCTCTGAGGGGGGAGTTATGGTTCCCCCATCACAGGAAGGGAAACCGAGGCAGAGGTGCCGTCCTGCCCATGGTGACCGTAGTGTAGCTTCGAAGTGCAGGGTCAGCCCTGCTTCCACGAGGACATCAGGAGGAGAGAGGGCGGAAGGGAGGCCCTGGGAGATGGCTCCGCTCAGCAGCAGGGGTATCCGTGGGCACTGGCCTCTCAGGGTGCAGCTTCATCTCCTCTACTTCTAAGACTGTCCTGTGTGAGTGTCTCCCTCAGAGTCAGAACAAATGGAAGCCACTGCCAGCTCCTGGACACGGGTGGCTGCCTGGATGCTGTCTCCATCTCTGGAAATTAGCTTGTGTGGCCCACAGCAGGTGTTTTAGGGCGTTTTCAGGGAGACACCACTGGGAGGAAGATGGCTTTGTGTTCGCTGCAGCTTTTCTCTTTCTGGAAGGTGTGAAGAACTGGGCCTCCTCCTTCTCTCTGGTGATGTTAGTGAGTCATTCTCCAGTGACCCAAAACAACCCAAGGCCAGGACCAAGTCAGAGAGAAGCAAGGGAGCCTGGGACCAAGGGGCCAGAGCCCTGAGCCGTGATGGGAGGCTGTGGCCTGTGGACGGGGTGTCCTCTTCTGGCCGGGCCTCTCCTGTGAGTTGGGAGAGTGCAGGTCTCTGAGGCGGGTCCCTTCTCCCTAAGCCAAGGGCTGGCACTTGGCTCAGGCCTGGGTCTTGCTCACCCAGCATCCACTCCGAGTCCCTCCTTTCCCCGCAGGCGTCCCTGGCCACAACGTTCTCGTGTGGCGTCCACTCCGAGTCCCTCTTTTCCCCGCGGGCGTCCCTGGCCACAACGTTCTCGTGTGGTGTCCACTCCGAGTCCCTCTTTTCCCCGCAGGCGTCCCTGGCCACAACGTTCTCGTGTGGCGTCCACTCCGAGTCCCTCTTTTCCCCGC
>CM052648.1:193632206-193642595 GCA_028533165.1 Leontopithecus rosalia
GGTGAGCCGCACGGCCCAGCTGGCAGGGGTGGGGCGCAGGGTGGAGAGGCCCCAGGTCGTCCTCAGCAGCCAGAGAAGGAAGGGCTACCAGGTGAGCCGCACGGCCCAGCTGGCAGGGGTGGGGCGCAGGGTGGAGAGGCCCCAGGTCGCCCTCAGCAGCTGGTGCCTAAGGGAGCACGCACGCCAGCCTCGCCACTGGGATTGCTGTGACCATGCGGGCACAGGCAGTTAGCGCCCGTCTCCCTTGGAGAGTGGCCTCCACGTTTTTGGGTGGGATGTGTCACGTTTGGTCGTCCGTTTTTCACCAGCCACAGAATAGCCTCAAATATGAGGGAAAGAGGGCCTCGCAGGGGAGGCTGTGGAGGGCGGGGGTCTCCGGATTCTTTGTCCTGACTGCGGAAGACTTCCCAGCCCTGGCTCCAATCATGGCAGAGAATGCAGGAGGAATCGAGGCAGGACAGAGGCGGAGGCAGCCTCCCTCGCTCTGATGACTCGTTTATGTGAGACGGACGGAGCCTGGCGTGACGCCGGGGGCAGGGACTGTTTCCCCGAGTGTGGCTGTTCCCTGGGGTGGGAGTGAGTGACAGGCATGCCGGTGGTGCTAAGTTTCATCCGCTCTGACCCGCTGGCGTCAGACTGTGCATCTGGGCCAGGATCAGCAGAAGCTGCTTACAGGTCTTAAGGGCGAGATGCCGTGGCCATGCCGGGTGTGGACGTGATCTCCTGAGCCAGCCCCCCGTGCTTCTGGCCTCTCTCCCACCATGCGGCCGTGTTGAGGGCACGGGAAGCTCTCAGGTGAAGCAGCAGCCGCTGTGCACCCTGGCTCTGCAGGGCCTCAGCCCTGAGTGAAGGCGAAATACCAGGTGCTCGTGGTGCTGGGCAGAGGCCCCGGAACACCTGGGTGTTCTCACCGTGGAACTCGGGGAGTAGCTGTGCCATGTGCTTGTAGCAGTGATTCTAAAAAACGACTTTCTTGACATCTGATTCCCACTCCATGCCATTCACATCTAGCTGTCAGTTTAACCCAACAATTTAATCTCTTCTCCCGACTTCGGTCACCTGACTGAACTTCATACTGAGACCAACTGAACACCTCCCCGTGAAGTGCAGACAGGGGCCTCCTCCTCCTGCAGCAGTTCCTTCTTCAAAGAGGGGTGTGCTGTCCTGACCCAACACTTACACGTTCGGTGGAGCATCGTGAGGTCTCACAGGCAAAATAAAGCAGAGTCGTGAGGAGGTTTGGGAGGCGCTGGGCTGTGAGCCCAGCCCACGGGGCCAGGACCGGAGGGGGCTGTGGCTGCAGAACCGCCGGGCAGGCCAGGCTGCTGGCATCCTCGTCTGTGTTGCTCAGCCTTGGGCTTGAGCCTCCCCTTGCCGGAGGCTGGCCCAGAAGGCCAGAAGCCCCCGTATGTGAAGGATTTTACGTGTGATTTTCTGAAATAGGGGTGCGGGCATGTTTTGAAGCCCTTTGCAATTGCTTTGTGAAAGCTGCATTTAAAGTGTGTGTGCAACTCCGTTTAGTGGCTGTGGGTGCAGTGGGCATGGCCGTGTGCACACGGTCTCTGCGATGCCCCTGGCCCCTTTCCTGTTCAAAGCCAGCGCTGATGCAACATCTCGCCTTTCAGGGTGCGATGGTGGAGAAGAAGACTCTGATGAAGGTGCACAACAGGTTCATCGTGTCTCTGGCCTACGCGTTTGAAACCAAAGCCGACCTCTGTCTGGTGATGACCATCATGAACGGAGGCGACCTCAGGTAAGGGCTGGTCAGGAGGCTGCCAGGCGACCCCGCTTTCCCACTGTGTCAGGGCTTCCAGGGTCTGATGGGGCTGCTTCCCATGTGCAGAGCCGTGGCAGCCAAGCCCTGCCCTCGAGGGAAAGCCTTGCCCCCATCACAGTCCCCTTCTCACTGTCTGCAGGCGCTGGTCCCTGAGACAGTGCACCTCGGACCCACGTTGGTGCAGGAGCCCAGGAGGCGCCCAACCTGCCAGTCAGGGCACATCCTGTGTGCACCCTGGTGTGGGTGTGGGGGTCATGTGGTGCCTCGGGGGACAAGTGATGCAGTGGGGGGCCTCTGCAGGGCTGGGGGCCTTGCACCAGGAGGGTAAATGAAGATGGACTTCACCAGCACCCATTCCTCGGGCTGACGCCAGAGCTGGAGACAAGACCAGCTGGGGGCCGTGGCTTTGCTGTGCCCTGGCAGAGAGGAGGTGCCACTGCCTCCACAAAGTCCTGGCCCCAGATCCACCTCTGAGGGAGGCCCCAGGCCCGGGTGGGAGATCAGATCTCAGGCTCGCAGTGGGGCAGAGACCTGCTTGGTACCTGGGCCCTTGGCCACTACTTGCTCTGTTTCCTGGTCTGTACAGTGGGGAGAGATAATACCTATGTTCAAAGATTGCTGGAAAAATCAGACAACATGTGTGAAGTACCCAGAGTGTCTGGCACCTGTAAGGGGGGCAGGGCCATGGCTGTAGTTGGCAGCACTGTGCCCCATTCTCACCTGCTTTTAATTTCCAAGGAAACTCCTCCAGGTGAGGCTGGCAGCCCCATTTTTCAGAGGAGGAATGTGATCCAGACTAAGTCACCACACAAGGCGCCTAGAGAGAGGAGAGGGGAGGGGGCCCTGGGAAGGGGAGTCACAGGGGTGCCCTGGCAGAGGGGAGAGGGCACTGCGAAGCAGACACAGGGGTGCCCAGGCAGAGGGGAGGGGACGCCGGGAAGGGGAGTCACAGGGGTGCCCTGGCAGAGGGGAGAGGGCACTGCGAAGCAGACACAGGGGTGCCCAGGCAGAGGGAGGGGACGCCGGGAAGGGGAGTCACGGGGGTGCCCAGGGTTTTGCTTCTTGCAGAACCTGTCAGTGGAAAACATAAAAATGATGTATTTCGGGGGAAGGAAGAGGCTGAGAAGAAAAATCTTCTTGCAAATCCTTCATACGTCCGAGGAGCTGGGGCCTGTGGAGCTGCACCCCGCCTCGGCCCAGCCCCTTCCTGAGACGGCTTGGGCTGTTTCCCAGCACCGGCGTCCAGGGCCGGGCAGCCGGGTACAGGAGATGCACAGGGACGGCCCTTTCTCCCTGTTAGCAGTTGTGGTTCAGGGTCCTGAGGTGCTAACGCCGCCAGCCACCGTGGCCCCGGTGTGTGTGGGCCAGGCCTCAAAACGACCGGAATGCTGGCCGAGCCGTGGTTCTGAGGGCCCCGCTCTGTCTTTCCATGATGTCACTCCCCATTAAACCCCGGGCGCATGGCGCCCGCCTGTCTGTCCCCAGGTACCACATCTACAACGTGAACGAGGAGAACCCTGGCTTCCCCGAGCCGCGTGCCGTCTTCTACACGGCACAGATCGTCTGCGGCCTGGAGCACCTGCACCAGCGGAGGATCGTCTACCGCGACCTCAAGCCTGAGAACGTCCTGCTGGACAACGACGGTAGATGCCACCGCGCCCGCGGCTGGGGGGACAGGCTCCGAGGAAGGGCAGGCGCGGCTTCCCTGGAGGGCTCTGCGTGAACCTCACGAGGGCAGCGGCTGCATGGCCGGGGTTGGGGGCGTCATGGACACCAAGTCACAGGGGTGAGCACAGGGGCCTGTGGTGCAGAACCTGCCGGAAACGGCATCTGTTAGGCCCTGTCCCCACTGTGCCACCCTGTGCCTTCTGCTGGGACGAGCGTCACAGAGGGACACATCTCAGAAATAAACATGAGGGTTTAGGCTTCCGACACCAGCCAGTCAGGCAAGCGCCAGACGCACGCGAGGGGCCCCGAGAGAGCGCGGGGAGCGGGGGGCAACGAGAGGAACTCGGTGGGTGACAGTCCAGCTGCAGCTTGGTCAGCCCCTTCCCTACACCCTGCGCCCGCTGCTGTTAGCCAGGGAGCTGCTGTCGTGGGTGCGACGTGTGCTGTGTATGTGTATGTGGCTTGTGGGGCGTGTCTGTGTGTGTGTTGTGTGTGGTGACTATGTGACATGTGTGGTGTGTGTGTAACCTGTGTGGTGTCTGTGGTGTATGTAGTGTGGTCTGTGTGCTGTCCATGGCTTGTGTGTGGTGTGTGTGTGTGGTGTCTGTGGTGTGTGTGGTGTGTGGTGTGGTCTGTGTGGTGTCCGTGGTTTGTGTGTGGCATGTGT
This sequence comes from Leontopithecus rosalia, assembly GCA_028533165.1. Taxonomy (NCBI): domain Eukaryota; kingdom Metazoa; phylum Chordata; class Mammalia; order Primates; family Cebidae; genus Leontopithecus; species Leontopithecus rosalia. The sequence continues at coordinate 193,636,319 of CM052648.1, forward strand.
GTGGTGTTTGTGGTGTGTGGTGTGATCTGTGTGGTGTCCATGGTTTGTGTGTGGTGTGTGTGTGTGGTGTCTGTGGTGTGTGTGGTGTGTGGTGTGGTCTGTGTGGTGTCTGTGTTTTGTGTGTGGTGTGATATGTGTGGTGTATGGGGTGTGGGGTATGTGGTGTGATCTGTGTGGTGTGTGTGGTATGTGGTGTGTCTGTGTGGTGTCCGTGGTGTGTGGTGTCTGTGGTTTGTGTGTGGTATGATCTGTATGGTGTGTGGTCTGTGTGATGTGTGTGTCTGCAGTGTGGTGTGTGTGGTGTGTGGTGTCTGTAGTTTGTGTATGGTATGATCTGTGTGGTGTGTGATATGTGTGGTCTGTGTGTCTGTGTGGTGTCTGTGGTTTGTATATGGTATGATCTGTGTGGTGTGTGATATGTGTGGTTTGTGTATCTGTGTGGTGTCTGTGGTTTGTGTGGTGTGGTCTGTGTGGTGTATGGTGTGTGGTGTGTATGTGGTGTGTATGGTGTGATCTGTGTGGTGTGTGGTGTCTGTGGTGTATGTGTTGTGGTCTGTGTGGTGTGTGGTGTGGTCTGTGTGGTGTCTGTGGTTTGTGTGTGGTGTGATCTGCGTGGTGTCTGTGGTTTGTGTGTGGTGTGATCTGCATGATGTGTGGTGTCTGTGGTGTGTGTGGTGTGATGTGTGTGGTCTGTGTGGTGTGTGGTGTGTGTGGTGTGTAGTGTGGTCTGTGTGGTGTCTGCAGTTTGTGTGTGGTATGATCTGTGTGGTGTGTGGTGTGTGTGTCTATGTGGTTTCTGTGGTTTGTGTGTGGTATGATCTGTGTGGTGTGTGGTGTGTGATGTGTGTGGTTTGTGTGTGGTGTGATCTGTATGGTGTGTCTGTGGTGTGTGTCATGTGTGCATGTGGTGTGGTCTGTGTGATGTGTGTGGTTTGTGTGTGGCGTGATCTGTATGGTGTGTCTGTGTGGTGTGTGTGTCACGTGTGCACGTGCGTGTTTGTGCACGGGTGGCTCTGGGCCCGCCGGCACCTGTCCTGTGCAGCCAGGGGTGACTCTGCTGTGTCCGCCTCTCAGGCAATGTCCGGATCTCTGACCTTGGGCTGGCCGTGGAGCTGCTGGAGGGGCAGAGCAAGACCAAGGGCTACGCAGGGACCCCAGGTAAGGGTCTGAGCTCCGCTGGCGAGGCTCGGTGTGTGCATCCCCATGTATGTGTGTGCCGGTGTACACCGCGCATACATGTAAGTTTGTGCATATATATGTGTGTGCACGTGGCATCTGTGTGTGCCTGTGCCTGAGGGTGTCTGTATGCATGTGTCTGTGTGGTTGTGCATGATGTGTATGTGAGCGTTGTGAACCCTGAAAATCAGAGACAGGTCTCAGTTAATTTGGAAAGTGTATTTTGCCAAGGTTGAGGACGCACGCCCGTGTGCCCAGGGTGTTCACAGCACAGTTTGGTTTCGTGCATTTTACGTACACAGGAGATGTCAATCAGCACACGTAAGATGACCATTGGCTCCGTCTAGCAAGGAAGCACGACTCGAGGCGAAGGTGGGACAACCCAAAACGGGGGGGCTTCCAGGTCCCAGGTAGATAAGAGGCCGAATGTTTGCATTCTTCTGACTTTCTCTTTCGTCTCTGCAAAGGAGGCAATCAGATAAGCATTTATCTCAGTGAGCAGAGCCTGTGAGTAGAATGGGAGGCAGGTTTGCCATAAGCAGTTCCCTGCTGGACTTTTCCCTTCAGTTTAGTGATTTTGGGCCCCAAGATACTTTCCATTTACAGTGTGCATGTGTGCTGTGTGTGCATTCCTGTCCCTGTGCACACGTGTGTGTGCCTGTGTGCATGCCTGCATCTCTGTGCACGTGTTTGTGTGCATGTGTGTCTGTGTGCCTATGTGCATGTGTGTGTGTCTATGTGCCTGTGTATGCATGCCTGCATCTCTGTGCATAACGTGTCTGTGTGCATGTGTGTGTGCCTGTGCACCTGTGTGTGCATGCCTGGGTCTCTTTGCACACATCTGTCCATGTGCCCATGTGTGAGTGCACATGCACGGTGCATCCTGCTGCCTCCCCCATCCCATCTCACTCACCTCCTCTCACCTCCCCCCAGGCAGGGAGGCTCACAGCAGCTGCAGAGGTGAGGAGACCCCACAGCCAAGCAGAGTGGGGTCTGTGTCCCGGGCCCAGCACCTGCTGGCATGTGGCCTGTGTGCTTTACTTGACCTCTGGGCCTCCTGCTAGCACTGGGCGCACAGCCTTGCTGAGGAGACCTCACGTGCCACGTGCCCAGTGCCTGCGTACAGCAGCCGCACCCTGAAACTCAGTGCCTCCTCTCTCCTCCGCAGTCTTGAGGGTCCGCGTGTTGGGGCTCACTTCCGCTGGGATTTCCAGAAAGTGTCCCTTCCCCATGATTGCTTTGGCTTTGGGAAGGCGGTGCCGTCGCCTGACGGGGTTTGTGTGCGGTGGTGATTCGGTCCTCCCATGTTGGTGCTTAGGCACGGGGCGTGTTTGTGCCGTGGCCACGGCAGGGCCATCCTCGCCGCAGCTGAACTCAGGGGAAGGTGCATCTCTTCCCTGAAGGGATGAGGGCTAAGGACTGTTTTCCCAAAGTTCTGAGGAAGGGCAGGGCCGCACCCACCGGCACAGCTGCGTGGCAGTCTGGATGTGGGGTTCAGTAGCCACTGAGTGCACGTGTCTGTGTGTACTAGTGTGCCCGTGTGTGCCTGTGTGTACCTGTACCTGTTTGTATTAGGGCTCTGTGCCCAGTCACCCAGTGGTGGAAGGTCTGAGAACTTTCTGGGAGGCGGCTCATCCTGGGGATCCCACGGCTCAAGGAAGCCTTGGGTGGCACCTGCTTTTCATGAGACAATCCAAGCCTCTCTGGGCGGGCGCTGTGCCCCTGGGGTCTTCGGGACCCTTGCCAAGCCTGGGTTTGAGTGCGTGGATGGAAGCCCCCTCACACATTTTGGGGAGATCCAGGTGGACCCTGAGGTCAGGACATGAAGGGTTAACCTCACAGATGCAAAGGTCCCCACTTTGAGTGTGAGTGTGAGGGCCCAGCTGACCACCAGGGGGCCTCTGCGCCTTCACTGGTGCATGTTCCTCGGAGCACCAGGTGCACAAAGGACCTTCCGGCATGTCTCTGTCACCGGGTGCAGCCAGGCCGGGCTCAGGGCTCAGGCTGTGACCAGTCCCCCTTGCCAGGGCAGAAGCAGGGCAAGGCCGTCACTTCACAGTCCTCAGTGACCAGCCGGGGCAGGAAGTGCTGAGGGGCAGGAGAATTTGTGAACAGAGCAGATGGAGCTGGCTCCCTCACGCTTGCTGTAATATTTATTGGCTGCTGCGTGGCTGCAGGTCCCTCGGGAGACCTGGGGCACAAGCAGACGCCATCCGGCCACATTATGGGGGTCAGGCCAGGAGGGCTGGGGGCTGCTTGGCACAGGAGCTGAGGGAGCCCTTCGGTCTGGTGGGCCCTGCTCATGCACTTTGGAGCTGGGAAGGCTCTGGGTTGGTCTGGAGGCCACGATTGTGTGAGCGGCTCTGGGCTGTCTGGATGTTGTGATTGTGTGAGTAGCTCTGGGTTGTCTCTAGGTTGTGATTGTGTGAGCGGCTCTGGGCTGTCTGGATGTTGTGATTGTGTGAGCAGAGCTGGGTTGTCTGGATGTTGTGATTGTGTGGGCAGAGATGGGCTGTCTGGATGTTGTGATTGTGTGAGCAGCTCTGGGCTGTCTGGATGTTGTGATCCTGTGAGCAGCTCTGGGTTATCTGGAGGTTGTGATCCTGTGAGCAGCTCTGGGCTGTCTGGATGTTGTGATTGTGTGAGCAGAGCTGGGTTGTCTGGAGGTTGTGATCCTGTGAGCAGTTCTGGGTTGTCTGGAGGTTGTGATCCTGTGAGCAGCTCTGGGCTGTCTGGATGTTGTGATTGTGTGAGTAGCTCTGGGTTGTCTGGAGGTTGTGATTGTGTGAGCAGAGCTGGGTTGTCTGTAGGTTGTGATTGTGTGAGCATCTCTGGGTTGTCTGGATGTTGTGATTGTGTGAGTAGCTCTGGGTTGTCTGTAGGTTGTGATTGTGTGAGCAGCTCTGGGTTGTCTGGATGTTGTGATTGTGTGAGCATCTCTGGGTTGTCTGGATGTTGTGATTGTGTGAGCGGCTCTGGGCTGTCTGGATGTTGTGATTGTGTGAGCAGCTCTGGGCTGACTGGATGTTGTGATTGTGTGAGCAGCTCTGGGTTGTCTGTAGGTTGTGATTGTGTGAGCAGCTCTGGGTTGTCTGTAGGTTGTGATTGTGTGAGCAGCTCTGGGTTGTCTGGATGTTGTGATCCTGTGAGCAGCTCTGGGTTGTCTGGAGGCCGTGATCACGTTGGCAGTTCCTCCCTGGAGTCTGGGCAGAATTCTGATGTCCCAGACTAGCTGGGCATAGTCAGCGCCTGCAGCTCTGTGGAAGATGGTTCCTGCGACATTTCTGGGGAAAAAGGATTCTGCGGCCACATCAGCCTGGCTCTGGGGCACAATGAAGGGCCAGGAAGGACCTTGACTCAGAAGTGTCAAAACTGACCAACCCCAGGAGCCCCCAAACCCCAGGCTGCAGCCCCTGCCTGGTTTCTGGACATCAGTCACAGGTCATTGGACTGTGTGCCGGACCTTGACTCAGAAATCTTGAAACTGACCAGCCCCAGAAGCCCCCATGCCCCAGCCTGCGGCCCCTGCCCAGTCCAAGGACGTCAGTCATCGGCTGTCGGACAGGCCTGCCCACCACTGTGTGCCTGGCTGGCCTCACTTGGGTGGCAGCTGGGGAACTGACATGGCTTATGCATGCCCTATGTGCCACACAGAGCTGGCTCAGGTGGGCGGCAGGCAGGCGCCTGAACTTCTCCTGGAGTCTGACTCACCAGAGTAGACATCTGCCAAGGACCCTATCTGGTGAGCATGTAGCTGTGTCTGGAGGGAGGGCCCGCAGCTCGTGGCTGTGGCCACTGGAGATGAGGGCAGAGTGCTCAGGGAGAAGGCCCATGGCCTGTGAGTTGTGGGCTGTGGGTTGTGGACTGTGGGCCATAACCTGTGGGCTGTGGGTTGTGCCCTGTGGGCAGTGGTCTCTGGGCTGTGGCCTGGGGACTGTGGGTTATGGCCTATGGGCAGTGGGCTGTAGCCTATGGGCAGTGGCCTGTGGCCTGTGGGCTATGGGCCATGGCTTTGGGTTGTTGACTATGGGCAGTGGGCTGTGGACTGTGGGCACTGGGCTGTGGCCTGTGGCCTGGGTTGTGGGCTGTGGACTGTGGACTGAGCTCTGGGCTGTGGCCTTGGACAAGTTTCTGCACATCCCCGTCTGTGGGCTGGGCATGAGTACCCATGGTGAGCTCATGGCATATGGTGAGCTGCTGTGCCCAGCACTCAGGGCAGGCTGGAACAAGTGCTGTGCTCATCACCATGGCGGCATCATGGCAGGGCCCGGAGGGTCTGTGGCCATCGCTCAGAGATGCCCCAGCTCAGTGGAGCAGGCCCAGAGCTGGACCAGGGAAGCCCCCGAGCTGAGGCGGGCAGGATCCGTGGTTTCTGCTCTGGAGGGGAAGCTTGCTTACAAGGAGAGGGAAGCCTCAGCATGTGGCTAGGGTCTTGAACGTCATCCCTATGAAGGAGGGATGCCCTGGAGGCAGCAAAAGGGTTGTGGAGGTCGCAGCCTGGCTGGCAGGGTCTGCAGGGAGCCATAAGAGGTGGACAAGGCCAAGCAGGTGTGCAAGCCTCAGGCAGAGGTGATGAGGAGAGGAGAGGACCCTGTGCCAGCCTGAGCGCTGCGGGGTCCTGGAGGCTGCAGCCCACACTGGATTCCATCTTCTCTGTGAGGAGCAGCCAGGGAAGGGCTCGGGAGGTGCCTGGCTCAGGCTGCGGTGAGGGGAGGCGCCTTTTAGGGTGCAGAGGACTCACGGTGAGACCGTGGGGCTAGGGAGAGAACTCGGCTTCGGCAAACTAGACGCGTGTGAGCCTGACCTGGCTTCCAGGCACGAACCTAGAGCAGGGATACTTGTGGGTGTGGAAGTCCTGACCCCCGAGAACTGCCTCAATGTTAATAAGACCCCAACAGGTACGTGAGCAAGGCTGCGGCTCCTTCGCTCCCTGAGCAGCTGGTGGAACCAGAGCACAGGGCGGGGAGTGGAAAGTGTGTCTGGAATTGAGTAAGTCTTGGGAACTCAGAGACTCTGTGAACACACATGACATTTGCTTTCCCTCTTGAAGTCCTGGGCTGGGCAGTGAAGGGATCTCGCCCATGTGCTCAAAGGAGAGTGT
>CM052648.1:193642695-193656525 GCA_028533165.1 Leontopithecus rosalia
CCCAGAGCCGTCCCTCCATCCCGAGATGATCCTCACAGCTGCACCCAGAGCTGTCCCTCTATCCTGCGATGATCCTCACAGCTGCACCCAGAGCCGTCCCTCCATCCTGAGATGATCCTCACAGCTGCACCCAGAGCCGTCCCTCCATCCCGAGATGATCCTCACAGCTGCACCCAGAGCCGTCCCTCCATCCTGAGATGGTCCCCACAGCTGCACCCAGAGCTGTCCCTCCATCCCGAGATGATCCTCACAGCTGTACCCAGAGCCGTCCCTCCATCCTGAGATGGTCTCCACAGCTGCACCCAGAGCCGTCCCTCCATCCCGAGATGATCCTCACAGCTGCACCCAGAGCTGTCCCTCCATCCCAACAGTCCCTTCAGCTAAGAGCCTTCCTGGCAGCAGACTAGGGCTGCCTCTCTGGAGAGGACACACCCAGAGCTCTCCTGGGACACTGGACAACTGGGGAACAGGCCAGCAGCTCAGGAAGGGAGAAAGCAGTGGCTGAGGCTTCCCAGGCCTCTTCTCCAACTTGGTTCTGAGAATATGGAGGACCTGCCTTTGCATAATCTGACCAGCTAGAGAGGAAAATTCAGAAGATAATGATGTTGGACTCTCCTGAGTAAGAGTCCAAAGGCTGCCTCCGTGTGGCCACAACCCACAAGCCTCACCCTGTGCGCCGCACCTGTAGTGGGTATGAAGTATTTTTGGTTGTTACAGCCTGGGGTGGGTGCTGCTGTCACCCAGTGGGCAGAACCTGGGGTGCTGCCTGGCATCTGGTAACGCTCAGGGCAGCCCAGCAACAGAAGACTTTCTGGCCCCAAATATGGAGAGTGCTGGGGCCCTGGGGGATGTATCCTGGGAGCATCAGTTCTGAGACGGCCGGGACAAGCACCCGCCACGGATGTGGCCGCCTCTGAACCCACAATGTCCCTGCAATGGCCGGGGCTAGTGTCCACTGGGGACCTGGCCGCCTCTGAACTCACAATGTCCCTTGCTGGCAGGTTTCATGGCCCCCGAGCTCCTGCGGGGTGAGGAGTACGACTTCTCCGTGGACTACTTTGCCCTGGGGGTCACCTTGTATGAGATGATTGCAGCCAGAGGACCCTTCCGAGCGCGTGGAGAGAAGGTAGGAGGTGGCCCGCAGGTGTCTCTGCAGCCACTCTGGTGCCCTGGCTCTCACTGGGGACGGGGCAGCGATGGGGTCTGTTACTGGGGTTGGCCTGGGAGTTGTTCTGTGCGGCCTGGGAGAGGGCACAGACTCACGTCCTGGGGTCTCGCTCCTGGGTGATGCTGTTCTGTCTTGATGGGTGACGCTCCCAAGGCCTGCAGGGGGGGCGCTGCGGGACTCCAAGTCACCCTGTGCCCCAGAGCGAGCAGACCCTCCCACTGCAGAGCAGGCCACCACTCAGCCTCTGAGGGCCCTTCTGGGGTTGGTCCCTCCTGGCAGACCAGAGGAGGGAGGGTGGCTTATCCCACCGTGGCCCTGGACCCTGGGGAGTGGGGCAAACCTTCATGGGGTGGGGCCTGACTCTCTGGACACTGCTGAGGCCGGGGCTCTTGGGAATATGGCGGTAGGTCTCATCCCTCGCGGTTGCAGAAGAACTGGCTCCCCTTCTCCTCAGATGCCAAGAACCCGCTGCCCACTATGGGGCCAACTGCTCTGAATGTCTGGGAGTGTGGACACCTAGGGGGTGGCTGGGTCTCCTCTGAGCGCCTCTTGGGGTGCCCCCGGCTCCCAGGCCACCAGAACCGCAAACATTGGGAGGTGCCAGTCTCCTGTTCGAGACAAGTGGAGCAAAGCTGGCTTTTTCCCTGTGAGGGACTCAGCTCAGGGCTGCGGCTGCCTCTCATTTGACCAAGGGAGTGGCCCACAGAGCCAGGAGGCGCTGTCTCAGAGTCCCATTGGCCTGCCTTGAGTGCGGCCCTTCCCTGCCCACCTCCACACCACCTGGGCCCTGCCCACCCCTCTCTTTCCTGACCTCCTGGACGTGTGGCCCCTTTCGGAGCAGAGTGGTTTCGGGACGCTCACATGCCAGTGGTCACTCTGTGTCTGTGGGACGTGGTGCAGGCGTGGGCTGCCAGGGCAAGGGGACGTGTGTGGGAGGGGCGTCCATGGCCTGACCCGGGGGCCTTGGGGGCTGAGCAGCGCCTTTCACATTGTGCCCGCTGGCGGGGACTCTGTGGTGTGGAAGGGAGACCTCGACGGAGCTCCTGAAGATGACAGAGCCACTGCGGCCTTCTGTCCACCAGGGCGGAGTGAAAATGGAGGCTGCTGCTTGGCTGGGCCCTGCTTCCCTCGGTGGATGTGGCTGTGCCAGAGTTCCCAAAATGCATGGCACTCACCTGTGACTCCTGGGAGCTTCGCCTTTAGGATTCCATTCCTGAGACTGGAGCCTCAAGCGCTGCTGTTCTGGGGAAGGACACAAGGCCTCCCAGGTCCCCCACCTGTGTGGGAGGAGCTGTGGGGAGGGGCACGGGGCCTCCCGGGTCCCCCACCTGCGTGGGAGGAGCTGTGGTCTGGTCTGACCGCCCAAGAGTGGCGGGTCCAGCAGGCCTGAGGTGACGCGTGTCCCTGCAGGTGGAGAACAAGGAGTTGAAGCAGCGGATCCTCGAGGAACCTGTGAAGTACCCCGACAAGTTCAGCCAGGCCAGCAAGGACTTCTGCCAGGCGTTGCTAGAGAAGGACCCGCAGAAGCGCCTGGGGTTCCAAGGCGAGACCTGTGACAGGCTCCGTGCCCACCCCCTCTTCAAGGACATTAACTGGAGGCAGCTGGAGGCCGGTACTGCTGGACGTGTCAGCCCCGGGGAGGGCAGGGGTCTGTGCTGTGTGGCCCTCGGGGATCTGCCCGGTCCAGCCTGCGAGAGTCGTCAGGGAGGAGTGCCTGAGACCCCTGAGGCTTCCACTCTGCCCCCAGCAAGGCCCCCAGTCCTCCACTCATCCTGCTAGCCCCAGGACAAGCCGATGGAGCTGGCATCGGGCTGGAGGGCGATGGGAGGCAGGAAACACACTGGCTGCACTGCAGCCTCAAGACCCAAACCTTCTGCCATGCACCCCGGTGCTGAAGGGAGCCCGAGATCACATGGAGGCTGGCGGCCGAGGGGAAAGTCACCACCTAGCAGCACGTGCTTAGTTGATGTGCAAGATATTTTGTATGTGTGTGCATGTGTGTGCACATGTGTGCGTGCGGGTGTGCATGTGGGTGCATGTGTGCATGCGTGTGGGTCTGCATGTGTGTGTACGTGCATGTGTGCACGTGCGTGTGTGTGCATGTGTGTGCGTGTGTGTGCAGGCATGTGTGTGCAAGTGTGCCTGTGTTCATGCACTAGTGTGTCTGAGACTAGCCGTGCCCTCTAGGACCCTGTGATCAGGGCGAAGGGGTAGGCCACGTGCACAGTGTGACTGACTCAGGTGAGGACCGGGCCACGGGTGAGTAGGGAGCACACGCTCTGAAGGAGAAGTTGCTTCTGTGCATCAGGGCTGCAGCAGTGACTGCCAGACAGTGCCCCAGGCAGGCCCAGCGAGGCAAGGATGGCTGTGGCCAGGGAACCCAAGGGGGCTCCAAGGGTTACAGGGCAAGGAGGGGCCAGGCCTGCCCCAGAAGGAAGTCTGAGCCACAGAGGGTGTGAGCCCAGAGTGGTGAGGCTGAGGAGGAGCTGAGAGGAACCACGTGGCAGCTGTGCAGTGTTCACCGGTGTTGGCAGATGGTGCTGAGGCTGCCGCAGAGGCTGTCTGGTGGCCAGGATGGGCCGGCCGGGTCAGGGTCAGTGCACTGAGAGGAGGGGTCCACCCGCCCGCTGGGGATGGCTATGACCCACTCTGTGTCTGCCCATCGGAGGCCGGTGTGCCTCAGGGAGGGACGCTGGTTTGGGAGGGAGCTGCCAAGTTCGCTGGAGTGTGTGCTCGAGTGCCAGGTGTCCGGGGTCTTCAGAGTGGGCAGGGGAAGCCCCAGTGGGGACGGGGTCCCAGGGAAGGGTAACTAGGGGAGGAGACCGCTTCGTGACAAGGCTTTACGGGAGGCTCCCCAGGAGGCAGACGTGAGTGCTGGCTCCTTCACAAGAAGCCTCCAAAATGGGCCCTGGGACTTGGGGCTTCTTCCAGTCACCACGCCCCAACTGCGTGGTCTCAGGGGAACCCAGGGCCTTCCAGGCACACTGGGTTTTCTCTGTCAGCTGCCGAGACACTTCCCCAAGGAAGAGTGGCCCCAGGCCTCTGTGCATCTCGGAGCTGCAGGGGGAGGCTTTTTGGCTAAACGGCGCTTCCTTCCCTGCGCGAGGTGCCTTTTGTCTGTGTTTTTTGTCTCCCACAGGGATGCTGATACCCCCTTTTATCCCAGACTCCAAAACCGTCTACGCAAAGGATATTCAGGACGTGGGTGCCTTTTCCACCGTCAAAGGTGTGGCCTTTGACAAAACAGACACAGAATTCTTTCAGGAATTCGCCACTGGCAACTGCCCCATCCCCTGGCAGGAGGAGATGATTGAGACGGGCATCTTCGGCGAGCTGAATGTGTGGCGCTCGGACGGTCAGATGCCAGATGACATGAAGGGCATCTCCAGGGACTCCAGCTCCTCCTCCAAGTCAGGGATGTGTCTGGTTTCCTAGGCAATGCTCCAGAGCCCACGCAGAGGAAAAGGACCCGCAGGGCTTGGTGGGGGCCGCCTGCCTCCGTGGTGCCAGCCTGGGGTCTGCCAGCGAGGGGACACGCAGCTCCACCGAGGTCCCCATGGTGCTGGCTCCTTGCCGCCCAAGGAGGAGAAAGTGTGAATCAGCTTGCCAAGCCACCCGACGCCCACCCTGGTGCTGTGAGCCCTGGACTGAATAGTCCACTCATTCTGCTCCGTTTTACTAAGAAGACCTAAGATGCTCTCCGGAAGACATAAGCCAAAAAATCTGCAAACTCTCAGGGAGCCTCCAGCCCCGGTGAGCGAACGACTGTGCGGTCAGGACGGAGACTTGGCTTGGGCCTCCCAAGACCTTTGCCATTGGCTTCCGGAGGGAGCCATGTTCCTCAGCGGGAGGTGTGCTGTGGCCAGGTGAGGGGTTGGTGACCCCTGGCTGCAGCCCCAAGCTCCACTGGAGAGGGGCAGACCGCAACCTCCGCCAGGTCTCTCTGTGCAGGCTCCTGCCCCCAGGCTGAGAAATGCAACTTCCCACAGAACCCAAGTCGGCCGTGCTGTAGGGTGAGGAGCGCATCTTCCCACAGATCCCAGGTCAGCCGCACCCCAGGATTAGGAGGACATCTCCCACAGATGCCAGCAGAGCTCCAAGTGGGCTGGTTTTGTGGAGACTTTCATGTGTCCTGTGGAGGCGCCTCATGCGCCTGGAGACCGTCCTTGGGAAGCAAACCTCGACTGCACAATAAACCTCCTGGCCTCTGAGCGTCTGATATTTCTGAGACCTGGGGTGTTCGGGAGGAGCGGTGGCGTGACCGGTGCTTCTTGACCTAAATCGGCCCATCCAGGTGCCCCTGAGCAGGCCCAGGGGAGGCCCGTGGGAATGGGTTTCCATGCCTGCTCTTTCCCCTTCCTGTTTTGTTTTCTTTTTTTATTTTGAGATGGAGTCTTGCTCTGTCACCCAGGCTGGAAGGCAGTGATGTGATATCAGCTCACTGCAACCTCCGCCTTCTAGATTCAAGCGATTCTCCTGCCTCAGCCTCCCAAGTAGCTGGGATTACAGGTACCCACCACCACACCCAGCTAGTTTTTGTATTCTTAGTAGAGACAGGGTTTCACCATGTTGGCCAGGCTGGTCTTGAACTCCTGACCTCAGGTGATCCATCTGCCTCAGCCTCCCAAAGTGCTAGAATTACAGGCATGAGCCACCATGCCCGGTCCTCCTGTTTCATTTTCTAGAAGTTTACACATCAATTAGGTAATGGCTGTAAATCTCACTTCACTACACTCTGGAACATGAAGGACTCCGTTTCTGATTTTTTAAACCCATTTAACCTGCGTTGCATTCCTATGACCCTGGATGGGTGAGCAATCTCGCCTGCCGTTACTGGGATCGGAGGACGTGGAGGGGCTGTGAACAGTCACAGCGGTGTAGGGGAGCCTGACCCCAGTGCCCGAGACAAGCCCTGAGGCCCCCCAGGTCCCCAACAAGACCCTCTGCCTGTCTTAGGGCTGGTTGCCAGACACGATGCAGGACATCCCGACAAATTTGATTTTCAGATAAATGAGGAATCCTTTTTTTAGCATAAGTCTATCCCATGCAGTGTTTGGGACATACTTGTCCTAGAAAATATTCATCATTTTTCTGAAATTCGGATTTAATGGGCTGTTCCACAGTTTTCTGTTTGTGAACTCTGGCCAGCCGGTTCAGCTGGTATATTTACCTGTAGCATCAGCAGTGGTTCCACTGCACAGGCACCTGTTGGGATGAAACCACAAAAGCAGCTTTGTTTTTGGCTTCTGCCGCCTCTTGGGTCAGTCGAGTGGTGTTTTCACCCCTTGATGAAACGGACACTGGCCCCATGTATTCATACAAGGCATTCGAAAGCCCTACTGTCACTTTAATTTGAAAAACTTCTAAAGCTTCGTGTCCCATGGAGAAAACACATCACAAATGCTGAGTGAATGATCCTGTGGAGACATGGGTAGGTGGCCTGCCTGGTTCCACAGTTAGGAAACTGCCAGCCCCGCCCTGGGCCCCCACCTGATGCTCCCCACCCAGGCAGCGGTACACCTGCCCTGTGAGCAGCACCAGCCTCCCACAGGGCTGTGTGTGGGGCCTCGTGACTTTCATAGTTCCACATGTGACGAGCTTCAGTGCCTCCTTCCTGTGGGGCTGCAGTGTCTGATGGTGGCAGTGCACGTGTCTCATGCCCACCTGCCTGCAGGGCAGCCATGCTCTCCGAGGCCAGCCTCAGCCTCCATACACACACACCAATGCACACACACACTGATGCACGCATGTGCACATGTACACACAGCAGTGCACACACACCAATGCACACAGTGATGAACACACGTGCACACACACAGCAATGCACACATGCACTGATGCACACATAGCAATGCACACACATGCCAATGCGCACATGTGCACACACACCCATGCACACAGCGATGCACACATGCACACGTGCACACACCGATGCACACACACAGCAATGCACTGATGCACACATGCACACATACAGCAGTGCACACATGCCAATATGCACATGTGCACACACCCATGCACACAGCAATGCACACGTGCACACACACCGATGCACACACAATGCACACTGATGCACACACGTGCACACACAGCAATGCACACATGCACCGATGCACACGTGCACACAGCAATGCACACATACAGCAATGCACACACATGCCAATGCACACATGTGCACACACACCCATGCACACAGCAATGCACACATGCACACGTGCACACACCGATGCACACACACAGCAATGCACTGATGCACACATGCACACATACAGCAGTGCACACATGCCAATATGCACATGTGCACACACCCATGCACACAGCAATGCACACATATGCACACGTGCACACACACCGATGCACACACAATGCACACTGATGCACACACGTGCACACACACAGCAATGCACACATGCACCGATGCACACAGCAATGCACACATACAGCAATGCACACACATGCCAATGCGCACATGTGCACACACACCCATGCACACAGCGATGCACACATATGCACACATGCACACACCGATGCACACACACAATGCACACACACCGATGCACACACGTGCACACATACAGCAATGCATACACACACCAATGCATACACGTGCACACGTACACACACCTATGCACATACACAGTGATGCACACACATGCACACGTACACACCCACCCATGTGCACACGTGCACACACCTATGCACACACTGATGCACACAGACACGCATGCAGCATGCCTTCATTTTCATCTCCACACGGCTGGCAGAGGTAAGCACTGTTGGCCAGGGCTGAGTCCCAGGTGTTTGCACTGGCTCACGTGTCCTCCTTGTTAGAGTGAGCACCCGGCAGCTTCACCCGCTGCTCATGCTGGCTCAGGGCTGTCCCGTGGGATCTGCCTGCTTTCTATCTGCTTCTGGTTGCCTCCACTGGAGGAGAAATGGCTGGACCTGCATGCACCTCTCATGTCCCATGTGCGCTGTGGTGGTGCTGGGCACTCAGTCCTCACCTGCCCGATTCAGGGGGCAAACATTTCCTCAAAAGCTTTGTCCTCAAATGACCTGATATTTGTTGTAAATCAGATTTATAACATTTACCATTCTTCCCCACAAAGCTGTTCATCCGCGTGCAAGGCCCTGTAAAAATCGTCGGATAAAGAGGGTCTTGCATAAGACAAGGAGGTGTCAGGGTCAGTGAGAAGCCCTAGTGTGAGGCGTGTGGAGGCCTCTGAAGAACTGGGGCCATTATGTGGATACTTTGCAGCCCTGTGTTCATATTCATCTTGATGATGTTCTTGTAATTACAGAAACAATAAAATTTTCTGATGGGCCTTGAAATGCATCCCAAGCCCATGAAGCTGCTGCCTGAATACAGTCTTCTGTCTTGTAAGTAAATTAAGAGACGAAAAGAGAAACAATTCCATCTACATGTCTGGCATTCACCCACACATTCACCATTTCCAGTGTCTTTTATTTCTTCCTGTGGATTCCAGTTACCCTCTGTGGGGCCAGGGCAAGCTGAGCAAGAGGGCCCCAGTCCCAGGTCCTGAGAACACCAACCCTGTGCCTTCTGAGCCCCTGTGTTAGCACCCTCCATGTCCCTCCCTGGGCACCTGCTCCTTTCATTCCAGCTGCAGGATTCCAGCCTGGGGGATTTCCCTTTAGTGTTTCTTGTATAATATTCTTGTCTACTGGAAATAGATTATCTCAGTTGTTGTCTATTTTGGAATTTCTTCATTTGCCTTCGTTTCTGAAGGATAGTTCAGCTGGGTATTGTATGCTTACTCGGCAGATCTGAGAGATCGCAGCACTGAACCCATGGTTCCCCGCCTATGATGCCATTTGTTTCTGAGGGAAAGTTGGCCATCAGTCATGCTGCCACTCCTCAGCTGAATGAGTGGGTTTCTCTTGCTATTTTCAAGATTTTTTTTCTCCATCTTCAGCCTTCACAGTTTGATGCAATGTGCCTAGGTGTGGATCTACTTTATTCTACTTGGGATTACAATATCTGCTGATAATGAAAGCTGATTATAATTTTCATTGCGGCTATTTCTTTTTTTCCCACTTCAAAAATCTTTTACTTTTAAAAGCAGCAAAAAAAGATAATAGTCTAGATACAATCATATACATTAAAATAAATCATTCTTTGAAATAGAATATTAACATTCTCCACATAGTTGACATTTTTCTCTAATGACTATACTGCTATACTGGCATTTTTTTTTATAATGTGTTATTTTAAAGCTTTATTTTTGCCAACATTGTAAATTTAACCAGCATGAGCTAATTAATGACCTCAATTTAATCTTCCTTTCCTTACACATTTTAACTACCCATCTAATTTTCAGAGTTTATTCCTAGGCTTTAAGACCTCTTAGAATTTAGAAAACATTTTTCTTGGCAGCACTGGGATTATTTACCTATTTATTCTGATCATCTGCTTTCTCTAGTAACACTTCTATATCACATTCACGCAGTTTATGCTTTTGGAATTCGAGGAAAAAGTTTCAGAATTACAAAAAAATGTGATTTTGTGAGGCTATTTCAAAACTGTGATGAATTGTCACTTACAGAGGCTGAGCTGTCATGGCAGCAGCTGAGATGTGATTCAGGGTCAGCTCTGCTAAATGCCAGGCAAACCTGAGGTTAGAGATTTGGGGCTGCAGTGGCCTAGGCACCCTGGCTTCTCACCACCCTGACTTTGCACTTCAGGGCAGCTGGACACTCTGGGCAGAAGCCTCTTGGATGGGATGAGGTAGTGAGGCCTAGGGAAGCTGCGACGCCAGCCCAAGTCTCTCCAGAACCAGTCGATGGGGTGGCTGGGGAGCAGGCGTTCTTCAGACCAAAGCAATCTGGAGAAAAGCAGGGGCAGACTCTTGCCACGGCCCCTCCCAGGAGGGCCAGGGCTTCCCAGGAGAGGCCATGGGGCTCAGCGTGGATGCTCTATGGGGCCAGCTGGCGTCTGGGGGGCTGTGCCTGAGAGGTCATGCGGGACATTCGGGGCCAGGTCTGATTGTCGGGTGTGGGCTGCAGGTCGGCACTTACTTATTCCTTCACTCAATCATTATTACACCGTCACAGGGCGGCTCTTTCTTTTTTCTGTCTGTAGTCACGGGTTTGCTGAGTGTGTGATTACCTCAGCATGAGCTCCGCCACACTGAGTCCTGGAAACGCTGCGCCATCTCTGGGGTCCGTTGGGTTTTGTTTTAGAATGGGTGTTGGCCCC
Organism: Leontopithecus rosalia; assembly: GCA_028533165.1. Lineage (NCBI taxonomy): Eukaryota > Metazoa > Chordata > Mammalia > Primates > Cebidae > Leontopithecus > Leontopithecus rosalia. The sequence goes on from CM052648.1 coordinate 193,653,084, forward strand.
CTCTGTGAGTGTTAAGGCACCTAAACAGGCCTCGATTGCAAATAAAACATACAGATTACAGGCATTATGCCAGTCAATGGAAGAGCAGTTCTGAAAGCAAGCCTCAATTTCGTAACATGAAATTAAAAATAAATATGAGATTGACTTTGGGTTCTGTCTAGGCAATTTAAAATGAAGATGGGAAGGCTTGATTTGATTTTTAAAGAACCAAACCCCAATCCTCCAATTACAGTAGTGAAATGTTCTTCCAAGTTCAACCTTTTCATTTCCCAGGCAAATGGGCTGAAGGCTGAATGTTACCAAGGGCATGGAGGCGTGCCGGGGTTTGAGGACAACAGTGTGAGGGGCGATGAACCTGGGGTTGTCCCGCTGGCCTGGGTGGGATGGCTCGGAGAGCCTCAGCTCTGGACCCTGGGGTTCTCCCGCTGGCCTGGGTGGGATGGCTCGGGAAGCCTCAGCTGTGGGCCCTGGGATTCTCCCGCTGGCCTGGGTGGGATGGCTCGGGAAGCCTCAGCTGTGGGCCCTGGGGTTCTCCCGCTGGCCTGGGTGGGATGGCTCGGGGAGCCTCAGCTCTGGGCCCTGGGGTTCTCCCGCTGGCCTGGGTGGGATGGCTCGGGGAGCCTCAGCTCTGGGCCCTGGGGTTCTCCCGCTGGCCTGGGTGGGATGGCTCGGGGAGCCTCAGCTCTGGGCCCTGGGGTTCTCCCGCTGGCCTTGTGGGGGCGACTGGCTGAGCCTCAGCTCTTGTCCTGTCCTGTGGTTCCCGGGAGTCCCGTGGCCACTGGGGCCAGGCTGTGGGTATCTAATAAGCATTGTGTACTGGAGGCGAACCGTCCAGCCAGTCTGGTTTCACAGCAGCAAAGGCGCGGCTCCCTCCCTTCAGTGGGGCAATGCCGAGGCTGCTGCGGTCTGCAATTGAGAGAAATTTCACCTAGGACGGGAGGCACTGGATGAGCCGCCGTTGCCCAGTCCAAGGCCGGGCAGGGTGGGGTGGGGGTGCTTCAGGTTTCCCGTGGGGTGTAATTCTGTCTTTCCTGCCGAGAGCCCTGGAGCGGTCTCGGGTCACACAGTGACAGAGGCCTTCTGGCAAAGCCCAAGGAGTGTTTTCAATTTTAAAAAATTCATGTCCCTGAGGGCACCTCCTGTCTCCTTCCTGCCGTCACCCCACAGCCTGCAGACAGGCGGGGCGGCCCCTCCTGCTCTCTCCAGGCTCCACCTACATTATTCATCCCCTGCTCCGTTTCGTGGGATATTTGGTTACAGGAAGGATCATGTTTTGCTGCCAGCGCTACTGATCCCTGAGAGCTGAGAGCCAGGACATGCGCACACACGGGTGCCTCTGAGGTGACTCCTACCCGTGCTGGGGCCGGGATGCCGCGGCTCTGAACAGATGGAGGGACTAGGCTCCCCGGTTCACAGAATTGCCACCTTCACAGAGCCACGTCATTGTCTGAGTCTTGTTGACGCACAGCTGCTCAGGCCGACGGTTATTCCCAGCAGTCTGGCCCCTGTGGGTCCAGTGGGTGTCCTGTGTCCTAGTCCCCAGGCAGGGGCCGTGGTGGGCCCAGGCAGGAGAGGACCAGGCGTCCCCGTGGCCCTAGCCTGGCAGCTGCTGGTCGGGGTTTGGGAGTTTGGCAGGTAGGGTCTTCCTGCAGCCTTTGTTCAGGGAGCGCCTCCCGTGAGCTGACTCCGTCCGAGGAAGGAAGAACTGGAGCGAAGGTCCCTGACCTCAAGGAGCTTCTTTTGAACTCAGTAGTGCCAGGGCCACCTCCACCCCCAGTTCCTGCTGTCCCCCTTTCATGCAAAAAAGTCACAGCTTTTGACTCATAGAGCGCCAGGGAGGTCCATTCCCTCGCAGACCCAGCAGCTCCTTCCCCGCCCAGGGCTGTGTGGTGGGGGAGGCACCTCTCCCCGGGTGGAATCAGGGTTAATTGCCCACCTGGGGGCCCTAATCCGGTGAGTCTGGAATCATCCTGCTGTTGTTCTGGATGCTGCTCGTAAGTTCTTCCTCTACTTTCTCCCCCGTTCCAGTGGGGTCCGGTGGAATCTGGGGCTCCAGGGAGGGGCCCGTGTGGGAGCTCCTGGCAGGTCCCTATTCTTGGTTTCTCCAAAGCCTAAACCCGGAGGGAAAGAAGCAGGGAACGAGGAAGAAGGGGATTCACAGGCCTGGATGGAAAGACAGGAATGGCTTCCCTGGGGTGGATGGGATTGAGAGATGGTGGCAGAGCCGGGGCAGGTGATCTTGGTGGCTCCCCGGCCAGGCCTCGCTGCAGACCCAGGGGTACGAGCACCAGGCCACACAGGACGCCCACCCTCTCTGTGGCCGTGAAAGGCTGCCAGAGCCCTGCAGTGGACACAGGGGCAAGTGTGGACCAATGGCCCGTCTTAGCCCCGCCCACTCCAGCCACCACGACGCCACGCAGCCTGGGCCCAGGCCAGTTCCTGTGTGAGTATGTGCACGTGTGTGTGCGTTTGGCGCATGGGTGAGCGTGTGCATACCTGTGTGTGGGAGCCTGTGTGTGTGGGAGAGGCCCATGAGGTTGGCAGGCAGACGGGGGTGGGGGTGGGAGGAGAGGCCCCGTGCCCTGGTGTCTGGGGCTGGGCCTGCCCCTCCTGTCACTCGTGGTGGGTGCTGGATGGGTTCCAGGACGGGCATCTCCCTGGCGCTCGTGCTGTAGAATCTACTGTGGGCTGCAGGAGGAAGAGGGGCTGTGCTGAGGTGTTGCCAGGGCCAGGGTTAGGGCTGGGCTAGGGTTTACCCCAAAGCCTCCTGGAATCCTGCCTGCTCAGTGCCACCCTCCAAGGCCTAACAATGCAGCCTCTGCCTGGAACCACTGTGGATCCCACAGGGAGCAGCTCTCCCACTGCTCCTCTCCCTACCCCAGGCCTGGCTGCTAAGAGAACCACCTGGGGAGTTCCCAGTATCCACCCCTCCAGAGACTGTTGTGCGTGTGGGCTCAGGCCCGAGTCCTGAGTATCTGGGTCCTTAGCAGCCCCTGCCCGAAGTGCTAATGGGTCAGTGAGCTCCTGGTCTGCATGTGGGCCGGACACATCCCAGGCTTCCCGTTAGCTCTCCAGTGGGGTGGTCAGGCTGCCTGCTTTGTGTCATCACTGATGGTTCCCTGTCCCTTGCTTCCACTTCAACTGTAGGTTGTTAAAGGGCAGAACGGCCTGACTCATCTCAGTCCATTCCTGAGATGAGGAAACTCAGCACACGTGTGTGGACTTAGTGAACGATTAACCTGAAAGCGCAGGTGCAGGTAGGAGCATGCTTTCCCTCTGGAAGATGTGGTTAGGGTTAGAATCAGACTCAGCTGGGCTACATCTTATTTCTCCCCTGAGCCAGCTACTTGACACTGAAAAAAGTTACTGAATTCTGCACGCCTCAGTTTGGTCATCTGGGAAATGGGCACCATATGGCAAGTATGGGGTGAGGCAGGACGTG
>CM052648.1:193664697-193682963 GCA_028533165.1 Leontopithecus rosalia
TCCCAGGACCATCTCCCTGCCTGGCACAGCTGCTTCCTCCACAGATCCCAGGACCATCTCCCTGCCTGGCACAGCTGCCTCCTCCACGGGTCCCAGGACCATCTCCCTGCCTGGCACAGCTGCTTCCTCCACAGATCCCAGGACCATCTCCCTGCCTGGCACAGCTGCTTCCTCCACGGGTCCCAGGACCATCTCCCTGCCTGGCACAGCTGCTTCCTCCACGATGGCCTCATTAACTGTGGTTTAGGGAGCCTTCAGCAGTCCCCATTCCGAGCTGCCCAAACAGCTGCTAAATACCTGCTGAAGTAAGAGGAAAAGGTTCACTGTCTCTGGTTGTCACTTTGCTCATCTTCCAGCCTCCTCTGTAGAGTCCTGTCTTGACACAGCGATCCCTGTGCAAATCTTCCAGCCTCCTCTGTGGTGAGTCCCGTCTTGACACGGTGATCCCTGTGCAAATCTTCCAGCCTCCTCTGTGGTGAGTCCCGTCTTGACACGGTGATCCCTGGGCAAATCTTCCAGCCTCCTCTGTGGTGAGTCCTGTCTTGACACACCGATCCCTGTGCAAATCTTCCAGCCTCCTCTGTAGAGAGTCCTGTCTTGACACAGCGATCCCTGTGCAAATCATATTTTCCCCAAACGACCACATCACCGTTCTATTTCCCAGACACAGTGAGAGTCTCTTCTTTCTGCCTTTGAATTTTGTCATCGCGTTGCTCAAGAGAAAGTGGCAGAGGTGACACAGCATGAAGCTGAGGCTGGGTCACGGAAGGTGCCACAGACTCTACCCAGCTCACTCTCTTGCCCGACGTTCCTGGGTACCCAGCCTCCATGTTGTGAGGAAGCCCCGTCACCCTGAGGTCACAGGCACAGCCACAGTCAGCCACGCGCCAGTCCTGGGAACCACCCTAGCTAAGCCTGAGTGGAGCAGAGGCAGGGTGTCCACCTCAAGCCTTGCCCAAATTTCAACTCCAACTAAATAAATGTTGTTTTTCAAGCCACTGAGTTATGGGGTCATTTGTTCCACTGTTGTAGTAACTGGACCTGACCCACTGTAAAGACTGGAGACCTTGTGACTTCCAGCTCCTGGACTCCTCCCAAGCCTGAACACTTTCCTGGATGCTCACTGGTCGCAGTGTTTCTTGGGCAACCCCATCCACTGTCCCCATCAAGCCAGCACCTGGCCTGTCTCCTGTTCCCTGGAGCTTGCTTGGAGATAACAGATTCATCCAATCCTCCAGGAAGGGCCCAAGCAGCCTGGCTCCCACCCTCCCGCTCTTAGCTCTGTGTTGCTCCTCCTGGGAGTCCTCCTGGCGGACCTTCTGTGCCCTCTCAGTGCTAAGCTTCACACGGGGTGTCGCCTGGGAGGGGCTCAGTCTTCCTGTCTCTTCTCCAGCAGCCTCTGAGCTCCATAAGGGCCCCAGGGTCCTGGTCACTCCTGTACTTCCATAGCCCAGTGCCCAGCCCAGCCCTGCTCTGAGCCTGGTCCATGCCCATGACAGGACAGGGGGGAGCCAGCCCCTGGCCCTCGGAGCCAGCGTGTTGCTTCCCTACCTCACTGGATGTTGCAGGAATGGTTTAGATATCTGAGTACTACAGAGAGTTAGGGTGAGGGGAGGATGAACCAGCCTTGGGGATCCCCATATCTCTGAATGAGCAGAGGAAGAAGGCAGGCTGGCAGGAAGGAAGGACAGCAGCTGACTGCGGGTGGGGGCGTGGCTGTGCTTCCCACTGCTTCCAAGGTGTGGGCCTGGAGAGAAGAGCGGGGGCAGGGGGCTTGCTCAGGGAGTCCCCGAGGACATTCTGAGTCCGCTGGGCTCCAGTTGGCCCCTGGGCATTCCCCACACCTGGCAGGCGCTTTACCTCCTTTTTAAAAAGGCTCCCTGAGCCCAGTGGGATGAGATGAACAAGGGAATCCCCCGGCTGCTCTCAGGGTGGAAGAGGCTGGGCACCCGGCAGCTCGGAGTGGGACTTGGCCTGCAGAGCCCAGCAGGTACCGCCATTCCTCCCTTTCTTTTTCTTTTGTCCATTTATTTTTTTCAAATGTAACAGACTGTGGCCAGGGGCAGTAGCTCTCACCTGTAATCCCAGCACTTTGGGAGCCCCAGGCGGGCAGATAACTTGACTCATGGCATCCATGCATCTGCCCACACATGACTCATGACATCCATGCATCTGCCCACACATGACTCATGTCCATGCATCTTCACACATGACTCATGACATCCATGCATCTGTACACACATGACTCGTGTCCATGCATCTGCCCACACACGACTCATGACATCCATGCATCTGCCCACACATGACTCGTGTCCATGCATCTTCACACATGACTCATGACATCCATGCATCTGCCCACACATGACTTGTGTCCATGCATCTTCAGACATGACTCATGACATCCATGCATCTGCCCACACATGACTCGTGTCCATGCATCTGCCCACACACGACTCATGACATCCATGCATCTGCACACACATGACTCGTGTCCATGCATCTTCACACATGACTCATGACATCCATGCCTCTGCATACACAACTCATGGTGTCTGTGTATCTGCACACATGACTGGTACACATGACTTACATGCAGTATTTATGTGTTGACACAGTATGAATTTGGTCTGACTTTGTCTTATCACCTGCACTTTCCCAACCTGGTCCAAGCCACCATCACCTACTGCATCTAATATCCCAAAACCAGATTCTTGGCTTCCACCAGCTGCTCTACAGCTACTCTCCAGTGACATAATCCCACATCACTTAGAGCACAGGCCAGAGGTCCTGCAGCTCACCCCTGATGTCCTCCACCTAGTCCCTGCAGGCCTCCGGCACCCTGTTCTCCTTGCTGCTACCCCGGGCCAGACAGCTCCACCCCAGGGCCTTTGCATGAGGTTCCTTTCCCCTGGACCCTCTGCCCCAGATGTCTGGGAGAGCAACCTCCTCCATGCCCTCAAGCTTGGGTCTCCACATCACCTCTCAGTGAGATCTCTTTTCACTACTTCAAAACCAGAGCTCACTCCCTCTCCCACACTATATTTTGTTTCTTTACCCTCTTTCCTTTTCCTGTGGCCTGCATTACCTGGGTGTGTGTGCATGTATGCATATATTCCACAGCATGTATTGCCTGACTATGTGTGCATGCATGTATGTGTATGTACATATGTGTGTATGTATCCCATAGCATGTACTGCCTGGCTGTATATGTATGTGTGCACACATGCATGTATGTAGGTAGGTGTATGTGTGTGCATATGTGTGTATGCATGTATGTATCCCATAGCATGTACTGCCTGGCTCTGTATGCATGCATGCATGTGGATGTATATGTGTGTGTGTGCATATGTGTGTATGTATGCATGTATCCCATAGCATGTACTGCCTGGCTGTGTATGCATGCATGCATGTGGATGTATATGTGTGTGTGCATGTATGTATCCCATAGCATGTACTGCCTGGCTGTGTATGCATGCATGCATGTGGATGTATATGTGTGTGTGCATGTATGTATCCCATAGCATGTACTGCCTGGCTGTATATGTGTGCATGCATGTATATATATGTGTGTACATATGTGTGTATGTATGCATGTATCCCATAGCATGTACTGCCTGCCTGTGTATGCATGCATGTATGTGGATGTATATGTGTGTGTGTGCATGTATGTATCCCATAGCATGTACTGCCTGGCTGTATATGTGTGCATGCATGTATATGTATATATGTGTACATATGTGTGTATGTATGCATGTATCCCATAGCATGTACTGCCTGGCTGTGTATGTATGCATGTATGTGTATGTATATGTGTATGTGTGTATGTGCATGTATGTATTCCATAGCATGTGCTGCCCTCTAACATGCCGTGCATTTTTCTTGTTTATTATATTATTATTCACGGTCTCTCTTCCCCACCAGGATCCCTGTCTACCTTGCTCACTGACAGTCCCAAGTACCTGGTACAGTGTCTGTGTATTGCGGATGTTTAGTAAGTGTTGAGAGGATCAGTGAATGAACAGGGCCGATTTTCCTGGTTTGAGGCTTTATGTAAATGTCATACTCACTGTTGTGCTGTGCACTTGTATTTTTACTCCACGCTGTGTTTTGGCATCTATTCACATTGATCTGTGTGGCGCTCATTTATCTTAACTGCCATGTGCTATTTCACTGTACACGCCTGCTTCTCTATGGTGTCTCCCGTGCTGGATGTTCAGGCTGTGCCGTTGTTCTGGACACACAGCGCTGTGGAGGATATTCTGTGTGTCGTCTTGTGCGTGCGTTCTTGTCCTGGTCGTCTCTCTCCCGCAGTGGCTGGCCTGTTAGAAGGACTAGGGAATTCTTAGCAGTTAGGTTCTTCCCAGAATTGCTGATTCAGTTCAGGATGGCGGCAATTTTCTTCTTTTAAAGACATTCCTAGATGACTTTAGCGGCAGCATGGCTGAGAACCACGGCTCCCGGCTCTAAGGAGCGCATCTGTGTCTATAAAGAGAAGATTGCTGGTTTGCCATCTACACCCTCAGTTTTCCTACATGTTGCTCTCAAAGTGGTGGCACCACGCATGATCCCCCAGCCAGCAGTGAGTGCAGATTCCCATGTTTTCATTAACACTAAGTCGTTTAAGGGTGTTCTGATAGGATGAGGGTGAAACAGCCGTGTCTTGTTCCCACGGTGTTCCCCTAATTCTAGGGGCTGAGTTCAGTGGTCATTCAAGCATCTTCTTTTGTGAAGGGACCGCTGATGTTGACTCAAAGACGTTAAAAATAAATGTAGAAGGATCTTGCTTTTTCCCCGCTGCTGTGTGAGGCACCCTCTCTGGACCCCTGTTTCCTCGCCCTTCTTTCCAGCAGCAGATTTTACTCGGAACAACTTCAGTGCTGTGGACATGGCGCAGGCCTTGGAGGGGCCAGAGAGCCGGACCTGGGGCTGCCCAGGGGCTGCAGGATGCGCTTGTTCCTCATTCGCTCGTTCATCGCAGACTGAGTTTTAACAGATGTGCTGCCCTCCGAAAACAGAGATCCAGGACTGGCGGCCCTGCGGCCCCAGGAGGCCTGTCACCTGCCGATGGAGAGGCGAACCCACGATGACCCACCCGTGGCGCTGCCAAGAGCCGAGCGCGGCCCCTGCGGGGGTCGCCGTGCCAGGCCCACGGGGTCCTCCGCAGGCTTGTTCCCTCTGGGGTCCGTCTTCCACTCCTGGCCGCGGCACACGCGTTCCTTTCCCGGACGTCCTGATTTCCAGCAAGCAGGAGGCGGCAGGAGCGGGTGGGAGGGAGAAGTGGGGACGGGGGAGGGGGGAGACGAGACGCGGGCGAAAGGGACGGAAGGGGGAAGGGAGCGTGTGGAAGCGCGGGGCGGGCACGGGGCGGCGCTGGGCGCTGGGACTGTCGCCGTCGCCGAGAGAGAGCCCGGTGGACCCAGGGCCTCGGGATGCAGCCGCCGGTGCCCGGGCCCCTGGCCCCGCTGGAAGCCGCAGGTGAGCGCGGGGCGGGGCGCGGCGTGGGGACCCCAGGGCTGGGAGTCCGCAGGTCCCTGCGTGTCCTTTGAGCTCTGCCGATCAGCGTTCATTCATTCCTCTTCCCTCACTGTCCTGCCTCCTCCTCAGGCTTTCTTTTTTTCTCTTTTCTTTCTCTTTCTCTTTCTTTCTTCCCTCCCCTCCCCTCCCCACCCTCTGTCCCTCCCTCCTTCCCTTCCGCCCTCCCCACCCCCTTTCTGCCTTCTCCGTCTTTCTTTTCTTTCTTTCCTTTCTTTCCTTCCTTCCTTCCTTCCTTCCTTCCTTCCTTCCTTCCTTCCTTCCTTCCTTCCTTCCTTCCTTCCTTCCTTCCTTCTTTCTCTCTCTCTCTCTCTCTCTCTCTCTCTGTCTCTCTCTTTCTTTCTTTCTTTCTCTCTTTGATGGAGTTTCGCTCGTTACCCAGGCTGGAGTGCAATGGCACAATCTTGGCTCACCGCAACCTCCGCCTCCTGGGTTCAGGCAATTCTCCTGCCTCAGCCTCCTGAGTAGCTGGGATTACAGGCACGCACCACCATGCCCAGCTAATTTTTGTATTTTTAGTACAGATGGGGTTTCACCATGTTGACCAGGATGGTCTCGATCTCTTGACCTCGTGATCCACCCGGCTCGGCCTGTCTCTGACTCTGCGTCTGCTCCTCTTTGCCGCTGTTCCCCGTTGGCTTTTCTCCTGAGGAACAGGCCAGCACACTTGACGGGAACACCCAGCGTGCGCTCCTTTTCCGTTCACTCCGACCTGCCCGTTTTCTGGGAAAACTTCATTTCCACGAGCCAGGTGGCGTTTCTCGGCCTGACTCAGGGGTGCGGACAGAATCTTAGTGTCTCTGGCTCCAGCTCGCCCCCCTCGCGCTTCCCCGGTGGTTCCACTTCCCAGACCAACCCCCGCAGCCCTGGAGGGGAAAGCGGCTGCGGGTTCACAAGTTCGCAGGCCGCGCTCTGCAGGGAAGCGGCGGGGTGGGAATAGCGCAGGGTGTTCTGCGGGGAGAGCGCTGGGCAGATTTAGGGGAGCGGAGTTCCCCAGGAAGTCAGGCTCTGATGGCTGCACGGAGGGGTCGGGTGAGGTGTAGGGCTCGGCCGCTCCCGCAGAAATAATTCAGCAGAAGCTGCTGCGGAGTCACCTCACGGCCCTCTGATTGGGGCGTCTTTGGAAAGTCTCAGCCAAATGAGTTAGTTCCTTAAAACAATTGAGGAATCTGGCTTCTTTCTAAAAGAAACCGCTGCATACCCTCCACTCTCTAAAGCAAAATGCTCTATGATCAAATGTATTTAGTGTCTTCATGCTCCAGGAAACTGATCAGTCTATTAACGCGTGGTAATGATAGCTTTATTATTTATTAACTAGTTTTATCATTATTATGTTAGAATGCCTTGAGGCTTTAAAAATAGCACTTAGATTTTCTTCTCACAAAGAACTTTAAACCTTAAAACATAATATTGGAGCTAGTCTTTTTAGTATATGAAACATTGGTGTGTCTGGGGGTGGGATTATGGTCTTCAGAGCATTGTTGCATCTGGGGGTGGGATTATGGGTCTTTTTGCCTGGAGTTGGTCTTTTACTAAAACATATGAAGCACTGGTGTGTCTGGGGGTGGGATCATGGTCTTTCTGCTTCGGTGTGTCTGTGGGTGGGATTATGGTCTTTCTGCTTCGGTGTATCTGGGGGTGGGATTATGGTCTTCCTATTTTGGTGTATCTGGGGGTGGGATTATGGTCTTTCTATTTTGGTGTGTCTGGGGGTGGGATCATGGTCTATCGTTCTGTTTTGTCCTTCTTTCTTCACCGTTCTGATCATGTGTAAGATAGGAATGACAGGGAAACTGATGGCTGAGTGATGACAGTTTTACCTGGGATTATTACTCTGACACCATGACTGGTGTCCCCACATGATTAAACGGAGCTCACCCTTCTTTTCGGGTGTGCCAGGCCCTGCTGGCAGGAAGGCGGTCTCTTGGAACCTTCCCGGCGGTGTCACCTCCCATGCTTTGTGACATTCCCCTTCCTGGCTCTTCAGAGTACAGGAAGTGGGTCCGAGGGGTAGGGAAAACCCGGCCTCCAGCCTCGTATCTCTTCCAGGTAGGACCAGGCATGGACACAGGCTCCTGTGGTTCAGCTCCTCTAGCTAAGGCTGGGGGTGGGAGCCAGGAAGGGGACAGCTGGTCAGGTGGGAGAACTGGGGGCTAGTTGGGGAGTGACAAGGAGATATTCTGTGACACTCTAGATGGGCTGCCCCTGGGGAAGCCTAGAATTAGAAAATCCACAAGCACGATAGCGGAGAGGTTGCTGTTGGCCCACTTGTCTTCACGTCTCAGAACTTCTGGCAACTCACTGGATGGTTATCACAGTCTCAAGATAACTGCCATGGCATCTTACAGCTAACACTGCCCTGGCGATGACCATATTCATGACATTGACAAGAACTTGTACGAAAGCTCATGTATCGTGTCTCACTGGATACTTATCACAATCTTGAGAAGTGAGTAAGCATGTGGTTCTCATTGGTTTCCATCCTACAGCTCAGTAGACTGAAGTACCTTCATTCATTCCACACTAGGGATGTGTCTGTGTCCTCATTTGGGCACTGGGAACCAGAAACAAGATAGGCAGAGCTCTTGCCTCTCATGGGGTTCTCCGCTCCCAGGCTCAGAGAGATTAAACAGCTGCTCAAGGCCACACAGTGGGTCTGGATAGATCCAGAATGGTTTGTGTCCAGTCCCTGTAAGCTGCCTCTGCAATAAACCTATAGCAGATTTTTTAATTAATAGGGCACTTAGGAACACTTTAATTTTAACAGTGCACATAATAACAGTATTTCTGCGAACAGGGCAGGAAAATCAAGAAATTATTCAGGTGATTTTAGTTATCTTTCTCCTAAGTGGAACCCCCTTTCTTTTGATAGACCTTAAAATGCTTATATCTTATGGTAATTATAAAGATATCAGCCAGGTGCGGTGGCTCATGCCTGTAATCCTACCACTTTGGAAGGCCGAGGAAGGTGGATCATTTGAAGTCAGGAGTTTGAGACCAGCCTGGCCAACATGGCGAAACCCCATCTCTACTAAAAATACAAAAAATTAGCTGGGTGTGGTGGGAGGCACCCATAATCTCAGCTACTTGGGAGGATGAGGCAGGGAGAATTGCTTGAACCCAGGAGGCAGATGTTGCAGTGAGCTGAGATTGCACCCTTGCACTCCAGCCTGGGCAACAGAGCGAGACTATATTTAAAAAAAAAACCCCAGCTTCTCTTCTTGAGTTTATTTTTGTCTTATTTTTATGCTGTGTCATGTATTTATAAAATGTATATAAGGTTGGGACTCTTCTTTTTGCTATCTCTATCATACCTGGAGTCAGAATATTACCATTGCGTAGTTGAATGAGATTATTAAGAACCATTGCTTCCAGAGTCCCATGTAAGTCCTGCTGTCTTTCTAGACCTGTACGAATCTAGGAATCTGTGATAAAAATGCTGATAAAAGGGTGGCTCATACCTTCTGCTTTTTATTATGCAGCAGATATGGGGGGAAGTCAGACTCAGGAAAGAGGGGTAAACAGCAAAGTTAGGTTGGAAATGGTTTGTAGGAGGATTTGTGTGATTTCAGAGGAGATATGTCTAATGCTTCGCTCAGCAACTAGCAAATCAACATGTTACCAACTGACTAGACAAGGGCAGATAACCCAGTTGGTCTGGCTGCGCTCCCACTCTTTATGCCAATGAAGCAAACAGAGCTTCTGGCTTTTAGAACCAGAACGGAGTCAAGGAGGCCCTGACAGACAGACACCTGCAGGAGGCTGGGACAGGAGCCCCACCGAAGGTTCTACCTGTGGCTCGAAGCAGACGCTGAGTCATCTGGTCAATTATTTTGAGCATAATGTTCTATGTGTACAGTACATTTAATTAAGACAAAGCACACAAAATCCTTTGAGGAGAGCATTTGTTTGATAATTTTCTCAAATACTTAGTCCCATAAAATTTAGTTTTAGAAATCCTGTTGCTCTTAAAATACATGGAAACAGTCAGAAGACTGGCACGAGACCTGAGGGAAAACGAAAGGTGCACGGAATGGGGATCGTGTGAGTCAAAGGCTCCTGGCATTTGGCTGCACTGGCAGGTGCTGCGTGGAGGCTGGTGAGGCGACCTGGAGAGCCTGTGACCAAATGAGAGCAGGAAGTCACACTGCTCTGAAAATCCACGTGCTGCCCAATCCCAGGATGGTAGGACTGTCATTAATAGGATGGCTTTGTGTCATTCCACAATAACAGCTTCCTTAACTCCCAAAATGTGGTTTTAAAAAGTTTACCTACCTTTCTAATATGAATCAACCAGAACAGAGTTTCCCCCACGGGAGGTGCCTTCCTTCCTCTTGCCCACTCGCTCCCAGCGTGGCTTTGTCATTTCCCGCCTCAACTTCCCGGCAGAGACGCCGGATCTGCCGCCATCGTTCCTGTCTCTCGGGGAAACGACCGTGAACGTATAACCTTTCAGGTTTTTGACAAATTGCAAGATTTCAGTGAAAAAACTACTATAATATTGGGGTCCTCATTTGAGAAAAAATGCTTTAAAAAGTACGTAGCGCATTGAAAAAAGACCGTAAGATTTTATACCTGCTTGTTAATCTGGGTCACTGTGAATTTTATTTTCCCTTTTGTATTTGTATTTATGAGTGTTCCGTACAAAATAACGATTGCTCTTGTGAGCAGCATAAAAATCACGCTTTTCAACTTAGACCTGCAGTCTTCCTTTTCCTTGTAAAAGCGTCATTATCACCTTCCTAACTTTTTCCAGCCCAACGAGGGCTGGTTTTTAGTTCACAAATACCACGAGGGACGCGGGGAGGCGGAAGGAAGCCTGAGGCTGAAAAGCCAGGAACCCAGAGGCGGAGCTCGAGGAGGCCTCCTGCGTCCCGACTGGCAGGTGCAGCGCCCGCCCCTCGTGCAGGGCAGGCGTCGCCCCCGGGCCTCGCTCACCCGAGGGCGTCCTCCCCATCTAAGGACAAAAAGGGACGCGCTCCAAGCCCACAGGGAGGCAGGCGTGGCCTGGAATGGGACCGGCAGGGGCGTGGGCGTGGCCTGGGAATGGGATGGGCAGGGTCGTGGGCGTGGCCTGGAATGGGACGGGCAGTGGCGTGGGCGTGGCCTGGGAATGAGACGGGCAGGGGCATAGGCATGGCCTGGAATGGGACCAGCAGCGACGTGGGCGTGGCCTGGAATGGGACCGGCAGGGGCGTGGGCGTGGCCTGGGATGGGACGGGCAAGGGTGTGGCCGCGGGGCGTGGGGCGGGGCGGGGGGAGTGTCATTCTAACAGACACCGGATGATGTGCAGGCGCCAGGTGCTGGGCAGCCAGCCTGGCCTCTGGGCTCCTCGTGCTGTGCCCGCCCCCACGTCCACCCGCTTGCTCACCCCTCCAAGCTTATTCAGCGTGACCCCTGCAGAAGTCGCCTTGGGTACCAGGAGGGCACAGGCGTGGCCCTGGCTGCAGGGGAGCCCACACTCAGGGCGGGTTCCTGAGGCTGGGTGTGGGGACTGCTCCCTGGCCCTCACCAGGCCGCCGCCTCCTGTGTCTCAGTAGGGTGGCTTTCAGAAGGAGGGCCTCACTCCACTGGGCTGAAGGCTGCGCTGTGCCATCGTCAGGCCTCCCTGGGAAGGCTCTGTCCTCTGCCGGCTGCCTGTGGGTGACGCATCCCGAGCGCCCTGACCCCAGCCCTGCCTGTTTTCTCCACTGAACTTGGCCTTTTCCAGTGTCTGCAACGTGTACTCTGTCTGCCATCCCCTCAGCCTCCTCACACCAGGGGAGGCTCTGCAGGGGCAGAAGTGAGGGGCTGACTGTGGAGAGCACAGGGGTGAGTGGGGGCTACTGTGCTCAGGGTGTCTGTGCAAAAACATTTTAAAAAGGCCTCCAGAGGGTGCTGGGAGCCACTCCGAGCGCCTGGCTGGGAGACAGCAGGTGCAAAGGCCCTGTGGATGCAGAACAAGCCTGCCTCTAAGGAGGCAGGAGTTGGGGCAACCAGGGAGAGGCTGAAACCACTGGCCCTCAGCCTGGAGCATAAACCAAGGATGGTGCTGCTGGCTGCCTTGGTGTAGCGGGTCTGAGGGGGAGCACAGCCTGGCTGGCTGGTGGGAGAAATGGTTTATTACATTAGCAAATGGAGTGACCTGGTCCCCTCCAAGGGGGAAGGTAAAAAGCATTTTAGGATGAAATTCTTGGGATAAGTGTATTTTTGTGACGGTCAAGAGGCAGGCGGGGTGGCTGTGCCAGCCTTCCTTCCAGGCTGTGCCCTTGCTGGGTCAGCCAGACAAAAATGGCTCTCTCAGATCAGCAGAGTGATTCTGCATCTGCACGTTGATTTATAGTTTTGTGAAACTCATTTCTGAGGACTCAACAATCCCTTCTTTGGGCATGATAACCTTTCCTTGCCATTGAGCTCTGCTGATGGGATTGCAGAAGCGTACATCTTCAGACGTGGACCTTCTAGAGTGCGGACGATGTCTGCGTGGCCGTCCTCACTGCTGGGAACTCTCCAGTGTGGAGTCTGCTTCCCCTGCACACATGCATGCACACACACGTGTACACACACAGATGTTGATTTTCAAAATCTTGGAGTAGAAGACCTTGCCATGGTTTTTAAAATTCCCTATTTTGTTTGGAGTCACACAGAGTCAAGATTATTTAGTTTTCAAAAAACAAACAAAGCAAGACAGAAGGCGTAGCTGGACGGCTGCTACGGGAGAGAGGTGTCCCTCTCTCCCACCCACGGCTGCTGTTGCTGTTGCTGTGTGTCCCTCTCTCCCACCCACGGCTGCTGCTGCGTGTCCCTGTCCCCCGCCCACGGCTGCTGCTGCGTGTCCCTCTCTCCCGCCCACGGCTGCTGCTGCGTGTCCCTCTCTCCCGCCCACGGCTGCTGCTGCGTGTCCCTGTCCCCCGCCCACGGCTGCTGCTGCGTGTCCCTGTCCCCCGCGCACGGCTGCTGCTGCGTGTCCCTGTCCCCCGCCCACGGCTGCTGCTGCGTGTCCCTCTCTCCCGCCCACGGCTGCTGCTGCGTGTCCCTCTCTTCTGCCCACGGCTGCTGCTGCGTGTTCCCCTCTCCCTGCCCCTCCCTTGTTGGCAGCACCCCTGCCACTGTGTGTGTCCGTGATAGGCAAGTTGAGGGTGTGTCCATGAGCAAACGGTGATGATAAAACAGTAAACAAAAGATAGGAAGATGTTCCCTGTCCCCCAGGGACACCGGGACCCTGAGGGGAGAAAGTCACACGAGGAAGAGGCAGGCTATGGGAAGTAACCCTTTCTGGTTGGCTTTCTTGGGTTCTGTGATACTTAGAATTAGGTTTGTTTGCAAATACCAGGCCATCCAGTACAGTGGCTTATGGTGCAGAGGTTTCATTCTGTTATCTGATGGAGGCTGGGGGTGGACCCCTGTGGTGGGTCTGGAGGCAGACGAGGACAGTGCCTCCCAGGATCCCTGGGCCACAGAGCACGGCCCAGAGCCTGCTGGGCTGGGAGAAGACGGAGCCCGTGACACCCTCCCGAGCCTGAGCCCTCACTGACCCGTCTTCACCTTCCTCCCTACAGAAGGGCTTGCAAGGAGGAAGAAGACGTCACTCTGGTTTGTGGGGTCTCTGCTGCTGGTGTCCATCCTCATAGTGACCGTCGGGCTGGCCGCCACAACCAGGACGGAGAACGTGACCGTGGGGGGTTACTACCCGGGGATCATTGTGAGTGTGTTGAGCCGGTGGCCTGGACTGGGGGCGGGTGGTGTGCGGTTCTCTCAGGGTGGCGTCCACGCCAGCTCACAGGGCTGGGCTGAAGGTGGGGGGACTTTGATTGGTGCTTGTGGTCAGCAGCGTTACGGCCCCCACAGACGTGCACATCCCAATCCCCAGGACTTGGGACGGAGGCAAGTCCGAGGCAGAGAGGATTCAGGTTGCGGTCCAAGCTGGCCTTAAAACAGGGCCAGGTGCCCTCCATTGTCTGGGTTGACCCGATGCGGTCACAGGGTGACCAGGGGGCAGGAGGGGCCAGAGATGGGCGGCGGGAAATGTCCAAGGTGGAGGAGGGGCCAGTATGCCCGAAAAGGCCAAACAGAGCCTCCTCCAGCTCCCCGGAAGGATTGGACCCTGTGGGTCCAGGCCCACCACCCCAGCCCACGGGAGAGACGATTCCTGCCAAGAAGCCATGGATCAAAGACTGTATTAGTGACAGGCTCAGGTGGGAACAACCAGAAGGTGGTGGTGCTGGCGTCACCACCCCTCAGACCAGATTTTGGACAGTAAGGCGCCGAGGTAGATTGATGGTAGCCTAATTGGGCCTGGCGAGAGCTGGTCACCCAGATCCAAATTACCGAGATTTTTTGAACTATGAAATTACATCCACTGTCATTAGCAATAAAAATTGCCCTAAGTGCCTGCATTCTGGGACAGTGAACCTCTGTGGAAGTGGCTTGGATCAGCTGTGCCCCTTCCCGTGTCCCGGAGCCCAGCTGCTATGTCAGAAACTGCTAAAGCAAGATTTTAAAAGGCGGCTTCTTCAACCTCGTGACTCTCACCTAACGTACTACCACGATGGATAATATTATTGACGGCAATCAGCAAAGACAGAAGGTTTTGGCACTCAGCATTCGGAAACCTTGTTTATTTCACTTTTACATCTTCCTTTGTTTCTATCTTTAGGCTGTGCCTTGTATATCTACACTATCTACCTGTGTGTAATTCATGAATAAACACACACAAAGAGCATCTGTGCAGAAAAAGCTTGATTGGTAAAATTGCAAGAGGCCAGTGGTGTGAGGACCCTGGTCTCATGTGCGAGGGGCTTTCTGCTTCCTGAGAAGAAAGGGGTCCTGGGAACCCAGAGGGCAGGCAGCTGTGAGGAGGGAACCCCAAGCAATTTGCAAAATATCAAGGTCAACCTTGAGTGCTAGTTTTGTTTGTTTGTTCTCAAGCTTCACTTATTTGAGAGTTTCCTCAAAATAACATAATAAAAAAAATAAAGGTTAACTCTCGTGCTATGATCTGTAAAGAATCTACTTTCTGGGTGATGAATTAACACCATACTGACCAGATTGAAATTACCTTTAGCCCAGAGAGTTCTGAAAGCCAACTAGAGAGACAACAAATAAAATTGGCTTTAAGGAAATGTGGCTCAGAGTCACTTCTCTGGAGACTTTGTGCCAATGTAGAGACTTTAAGGAAAAAGCTGATCTCAGAAGAAGAGGCCTAGAATATGAAAACATCTCAACATTGTCAAGAAAGTTTTTTTTTCTTTTAAAGTCCCCCCAAAATAAAATGTAGTGAAACAGATATATATATATATATATATATATATATATATATATATATTTTTTTTTTGAGACGGAGTTTCGCTCTTGTTACCCAGGCTGGAGTGCAATGGCACAATCTCGGCTCACCGCAACCTCCGCCTCCTGGGTTCAGGCAATTCTCCTGCCTCAGCCTCCCGAGTAGCTGGGATTACAGGCACGCACCACCATGCCCAGCTAATTTATTGTATTTTTAGTAGAGACGGGGTTTCACCATGTTGACCAGGATGGTCTCGATCTCTTGACCTCGTGATCCACCCGCCTCGGCCTCCCAAAGTGCTGGGATTACAGGCGTGAGCCACTGCGCCTGGCCCGAAACAGATATATTTTAATACATGTATGTTGAAGTGAAATTTTGATATTTTTGAACTGTGGAGTTGAGCTGTGGTATTTGAAGCTCAGCCCTTGAAGAAACGTTCCTGTTATCCCTGGAGAATTCTCAAACCATTGGTGAAGACCACACGTGTACGTGTCTATAACCACAGACTCACAGACACAATTACAGATAAAGGCGAAACTATTTACACAAAGAAGTCCCGTGTCCATTGCGTTAAACTCCACGCCACGGCCCCAGGAACTCCAAGGCTGTACTGTGCAGGCCACCCCTTCCTCCGGACGCCCACTGGGAAATATGACCGGCCGGTGCGGCAGTGTGTGAGAAGCAGCCGTCTTAGACCTCCACGGAAATTCCTCCACTAGGTGGGCCTCACTTGCCAGGATGGGCCTGGGGTGGAGGGTGTGAGTGCCCGACCGCTGGCCTCTGTATTTCCTGGCATCCCGGCATCATTGTCTGCCCAGGGCTGAGGCTTCCTGTGGAGCAAGGGGGCTCTGCTGGAACTCTGGTGACCTGTGCTGCAGCCCAAGGCCCCCTCCATGCCTGGCCCAGGCGCCCTTTCCCCACGCCTGGTGCCTCCCTGCTGACAGTCTGCCCTGCTCGCCCTCCCGAAGCAGCAGGCACGGTCAGGCAGTCTCAGCTGGTGTCACAGGTGGCCCTGGGGCCCATGGTTGTAGTTTCCTAATACTTTGCCCAGGAGCCGTGCTGAGGGGCATCTCAGATCTGGAGAAGACAGGGCAGATGGTGGTGCTTGGTGGCCCTGGGTTCCCGAGAAGATGCTGTGTCTGCAGGAGGAGCAGGATCCTCTCATTCCCCACAGTCAGAAGCCAAACACACTCATCATTAAATACCTCTGAGCAGAGACGCCCACCCAACCCCGGCTGACACACCTCTGCTCAGTGGTTGAGGCTCTTGAGGTGGGGGCGTCTGCCCTTTGCCCCTGGATAAAATGCTTTTGAGGGTGGGACTGTTTGTTGTTAAATGTCGGTGTTCTGATGTTGAGCTGCCAGGTGCGCTAATGAGTGTTTCTCGTTCTTCCTCGGTTTCAGCTCGGCTTCGGATCCTTCTTAGGAATTGTTGGCATCCACTTGGTGGAGAATAGAAGACAAATGGTAAGAAAGTTCATCGCTCCTTCCAAATGTGGGGCAGTGGGGAGCATGAGGCCCTCCTCTGGGGATGGTACAGCTGTGCTGGAGCTCTGGGAAGAGTCAGAGCCCCCCACCCCCGCTCCCCAAACACTGGCATCTACAGGACCAGCTCTGAGGTGGCAAATTAAATTAAGTCCTAGTGTGTAAAGTTCAGGCAAGAACGTGTGCATGAGCCTCTCTTCCCTTTGAACCAGCAGCCCTAGAGTCTTCTCTCTCATCTGAGTTCGGTCAATGTTTATCTTGCCCAGACTAAGAGGTAAGGACGTAAAAGCAGGAAGGAGCCCCGGTTCACACGGCAGAAATGCAGAGTGAAATCTAGACACTGCCCGTCCGTGATGCTCGTGGCCACCTGCTTGGCAACAGCATCAGGTCCAACGGGAAGACTGTTTTGTTGATGCACTGTTCCCCTTTGGGGAACTATAACTTTAAAACCAAAAACAAGTTAATTGGTGACAGCCAGGATTGAATTTTAAGATCAGGGTTCAGAGAGGAGGTGGATGGGCCATTTCTGCCTCATCCAACTGTTGCCTCAGACCAGGCTGGAGTTCTCAGCCCTCCCTGCACTGGCTGTCATCTTACTGTGTCATCCAGTGTGCAAATGACCTGTGTTGGGCCCCCAACCCCTGCCTGTTCCTGGTTTCCAGGCCAAGAGGGAGGGTGAGATGGCTGGGCTGCAGTGTGTGCCCTCGGAACTCCTCGTATTAGTCTGTTTCCATGCTGCTGATAAAGACATATCCAAGACTAGGTAATTTACAAAAGAAAGAGGTTTAATTGGACTTACAGTGCCACGTGGCTGGGAAGCCTCACAATTATGGCAGAAGGCAAGGAGGGGCAAGTCACATCTTACATGGAGGGCAGCAGGCAAGAGGGTGAGAGCTTGTGCAGGGGAACTCCCCCTTATAATAACCATCAGATCTCATGAGCCTCACTATCATAAGAACAGCATGGGAAAGACCTGCCCCCATGATTCAGTTGCCTCCCACCAGGTCTCCCACAACACATGAGAATTCAAGATGAGATTTGGGCAGGGACATGGCCAAACCTTTTCACCCTGCATGGGACCCAGCAAACTGCTTCTGCTGCCTAGGAAGCTGAACCTTGGGCAGATGGAGCCTGATCATGTGAGGGTGGGACGTCCCTGGAGAATTGTACGGGTGGCTGCAGAGACTGGATTCTGGTGGAGCAAAATGTTCTGTTCTGCATATTGGATACAGTGTGCATTGCAGGGTGAGATGCGATTCTTGGCCAGCAGTTGCAAAGAGATGGAGAGATAGGCCTGGCATCTCCTCTCCCAGCCACCTCCCATTGTTGGCTTCTGAGGGTGGGCATCACAGCTGAGCAAGGTGGGCAAAGACCTCATGTCTGCAGAATGGTGTTGGAAAGAGAGGCCACCTTTGGGAGCCAGTTGCCCCTGTGATGGTCTCTAGACAGCATCTGTTCGGGGTCTATGGGGCTGGGTGGACCTGCAGATGGAAGGCCTCTCGAATGCAGAAGCTGGGTGTGAAGCTGGGCTTTGGCAATGCACAGGATAGGTGGGCAGTGTGGGTCTATTTCTCTTTCCTGTAAAAAAAAGGCTTTCGTGAGATATAGTCTACATTCCATAAAAAACCCATTTAAAGTGCACAATTCAATGGTTTTTAGTGTATTCACATATATGTGAACCATTAGCACAGCCAGTGTTAAGAACATGAATCACCTCAGCAAGAAACCCACCCGCTTCTGTTAGCCCCCTGCCTACGCAGCCTAGGTAACCAGGAATCAAATTCCTGTTTCTGTAGATTCCTACTCTGGGCTTGTGTGTGAGGGAGTAACGTGTAATATGTGTTCTCTGTGTCTGGTGTCTGTGCTTGCGTGTGGGGGAGTAACACGTAATATGTGGTCTCTGTAGATTCCGACTCTGGGCTTGCGTGTGGCAGGAGTAATGTGTAATATGCAGTCTCCGTGTCTGGTGTCTGGGCTTGCGTGTGGC
>CM052648.1:193683463-193708576 GCA_028533165.1 Leontopithecus rosalia
CACAGTGTTGCTCTCTGGGGTTGGTGTGAGTGGAGGTGGCTCACAGTGTTGCTCTCTGGGGTTGGTGTGAGTGGAGGTGGGTCACAGTGTTGCTCTCTGGGGTTGGTGTGAGTGGAGGTGGCTCACAGTGTTACTCTCTGGGGTTAGTGAGTGGAGTCTCGGTCACCATGTTGCTCGTGCCTCGTTTCCTGCTTCTGCTTCACATCTGCCTGCTCATGCCAGTGGCCTTGCATTCCAGGGTCTGTGTGTGCCCTGATTTTTATCTCGCTGCAGTGCAGCTGCCTTTCTTTTGGGGGACATGGGGCTGTTTCTGGGTTTGGTGCCTCAAAACCAGCCCTGCTGTGCCTGTGGGTACACAGAATGTGTTTGTTAGGGTAGGCACCGATGGGTGGAAGCCTGGTGGGCTTCACCAGAGCGGCGTCACTCTGCCTCCTAGGGGTCCAGAGCCTCATGTAGCTGTGGCTTCCTGCCTGCCTTAGATTTCAGAGCCTCAGGTCTCTGTGGTTTGTGGGGTCATCTCTGGAAACTTCCATTTGGCTGGCGCACTTCCGGCTCTGCCCGGCGCCTGCCCACCCCACTTTTCCTGTAGGGTTACTTCCCTCGATGATTGGCAGGCTGGAAAGCAGGAAGACTTCAAAGGAGCCCAATTTTTAAACCTTTCTTTTCTCATTAGAGGACACATCTTTCCCTGCTCTAGGTCATGGAATGTTCCTTGATCACAGGGGTGAGCAGATGTCTGCTCAGCAGGGCCACGTGGGGGAAGCCTCAGGCTTTGGAGTGCCATGCAGGGTCCAGGCCTCAAGGCTCTGCCTGGCAGCCTGAAGCCGCAGCCACCACCAGCAGGCAGGGGCTGCGGCTCGAGCTCCTCCTACAAACAGCTGTGCTGGGATTGGCCCGGCTGTACATGGGGCTGTACACGCTCTAAGGCTTTGGCTTTATGCTTCCCTTGGTGTTCAAATACCTGATGTTCATATTTTCTCTATTACGTGAAGTAGGAGGAAACTTTCCTTTTCTCTTAGAGCTGTGTTTCCACAGACATTCCCCAGGCGAGTGGACAGGGGCCAGACTCCGGAGAGATCTTGTGTTGTAATGAGACTGCGTGTCCAGGAGGGGGTGCTGCTGCATCTGGGGAGAGGACGGGGACAGATCAAGGGATCCCACCTACAAAACGTGGCCCAAGGCTCCCTTCTGCCTCCAGCCCAGAGTCAGGGCAGTCCCTCCTCCCTCCAGGGTCCTCCCTCCTTCCTACACAGCACATATCCCTCCTCCCTCCAGCGGACACATCCCTCCTCCCTCCAGTGGACGCATCCCACCTCCCTCCGGGGATGCATCCCTCCTCCCTCCGGGGATGCATCTCTCCTCCCTCCAGTGGACACATCCCACCTCCCTCCAGCGGACACATCCCTCCTCCCTCCGGGGACGCATCCCTCCTCCCTCCAGCAGACATATCCCACCTCCCTCCAGGGGACACATCCCTCCTCCCTCCAGCAGACACATCCCACCTCCCTCCAGGGGACACATCCCTCCTCCCTCTGGGGATGCATCCCTCCTCCCTCCAGGGGACACATCCCTTCCCCTTCCCTGGGGTTCCGGCACTTGGGCTGCGTGCTCCATCCTCCTGTCCTCTTGCGCACCCGGCATGCCAGCTTGTGGAGAGAGCCTGTTAGCCAACGTGACAGGCTTGGCTGGGCCTGTGTTGCAGTCCCTAGCACCACTGGTCTTGTTTGTTTGGGACAGTGGCTATTTTAACCTCTGGCGCCCCTGGAACTCTACACAAACAATACCCGGAAGCAGAAGTTCCTGATGCCTCTAGAGCCAGAGCAGAATCCTGGGGGAGTGAGGAGGCCTGTGCCTGTGGGGGCCTCACCATGGCCCGGCCCCCGAGGCTGGCGTTGCCTGTTTCTGCTCCTGGTCTTCTTGACCGAGGAGGATGGGGGCTGGGCAGGAGCTCCCCAACAGCCGTGGAACGTTCCGGGAGAGCTTGGCAGGGCACCCACCAATGTGATCTGACGATGCTGCAGCGCCAGGTGGGAGGCTGTGGCCCCTGTGGCCGTGCGAGGCCTTGTGGTGGGCAGCGCAGGTGTCTCCTGGGCCCGGGGGGCTGCATTTCACAGGCTTCTTGGAGCTCTGCTAGGCTGTGGTGCCTTCAGGGTTAGGCGGATGGGCCTGCTTAGCGAGCCGCCAGCATCCACGCCTGAGCCCTCCTAGAACTGGGTTCCGGTGCTCCTGATGGGCAGCTCCAAGCCCCAGGCCCAACCATGCTCAGCCCTACCAGCAGCTGGGGGACTGGGCTTGGGGTCCCCACTGGGTGAGCAGCCAGTGCCCACCTGTCCTGGCCCAAGCGGAGAAAGCGCATCTGCCTGCAGAAAGCCCACAGGACTGCTGGACGAAGCTGGCGAGAGCTGTCACACGCACGCAGGGCTGCTGGCTGCAGGTGGATGTTTCTGAAGGGAACCAGTGGGAACCGGCTGCCTGGCGTCTGCCTCTGAGGCAGGTGCTTTACCCTCCTCCCTATTTTCTCGCAGTGCCAATGTGAAAGTTGCCTGCAATGCCTCTTAGACTATGCTGAAGCCCTGAATTAACAGAATTTCTACCCAGATGCTGCCAAGATTTGGGGAAGAGCAAGAGGCCCTCACCCAGCGTGTCCTCGGCAAGTGGCATCAGGCCCACGATGGTGCAGGGTCATGGGGTGTGGCCCGAGGAGCCCAAACCTGGCACCAGGGGTCCCACAGACACAGGGCAGGTCTGCCACGGACCCTCAGGGACCACCAGGTGGTCACAGTCACCAGGAACCCCACAGACGCAGGGCAGGTCTGCCACAGACCCTCAGGGACCACCAGGTGGTCACGGTCACCAGGAGCCCCACAGATGCAGGGCAGGTCTGCCACGGACCTTCAGGGACCACCAGACAGGGTGGGTCTGCCAAGGACCCTCAGGGGCCACCAGGGACTGGAGGCTCCAGCATGGATGGGCCAGGTGACTCCGACCAGCAGGGGCTGGGGTCTGGCCAGCCCCTGGCAAGGAACCCGGCTGGCCGTCCATCTGTGGTGTGAGCTCAACCCAGGCGGGCCGGGTCCCTCTGAGTGGGCTGGTTCCCAGGGTCTTGAAGAAGCCCTGCCCATTCCACGGCCATCAGGCTTGGGGGCCAGAGGGAAGCCACTCCTTCCCGGCCTGGGGCTGCCCCCTCGGGAGCCCACTTGGCCAATGCCACCTTGTCAGCCCAGCCAGCGGGGCCTCCCGGGTGGCCCTCAAGGCCACAGCCCTTCCTGGAAACCCCTTTGCAGTTGTGTGTGGCGACTTAACCCTGGACGGGTTCTCTGGAAGGATTCTACCCTTCTCCACCTGGCTTTTCTCTGGATCAAGCGCCAGCCCCACAGCCTGTCCTGCCTGGCAGGTGCAGCTCCGAGACCGACTGGGCTGAAGGAGATGCAGGTCTGTGGCTGCTCCCAGCTGCCTTGTGTCTCCCTTCTGCCCAGGGAGCTCCGAGTAGAATCCCAGTCTGGACCTCAGATGCTGAAACCCTCCCTGGGCCCCCGTGTGGGCCCTGCAGTGACAGCATCTGCCCTGGGGGCCCATGCCTGGCCCAGACAGAGGCCCCAGCACAGGCAGCCGTGTCACAGGGGAGCGTTGAGCCTTGAATCTTGGTCGTCCCCTTGGGACCAAGGAGGAGCCGTGACTCCAGGGCCCCCACCAGCTGTGGTTCGTGGAGGCTCCAACAGCCTTCTAGGAGGCAGGCAGGGTCCCCACTGCATTTCTGGGCCCTGGCATTCCAGCTGCCCCAACCTTCCCTGGGGACTTGTGGCCTGCTGGGGTCAGACAGCACCAGTGACCGCTCTACCCCCTTGCAGATAAGGAAACTGAGACTGAGGAATCTGGGGACCCTGCCAGTGGGGACAAGGGAAGCGGGGCCAGCTCTGCTCCTGGCAAGCTCTACCCCAGACTGAGAGAGAGAAAGCAGGGTTTCCCTTTCAACAGGCTTGAGGTCCAGAAGCAAGGGGTCTGTGCAGGAATGGGTGCAGGAATGGTGCAGGAGGGGGGTGGGAACGGGGCAGGAGGGAGGTGGGAATGGCGCAGGAGGGAGGGCGGGAATGGGGCAGGAGGGGGGTGGGAATGGGGCAGGAGGGAGGGCGGAATGGCACAGGAAGGGGGTGGGAATGGCGTGGGGGGGAGCGGGAATGGCACTGGGGGGAGGGGGAGGGGAAGGGAGGAGGGAGAGGGGGAGGAGGAGGGAGAGGGGGAGGGGGAGGGAGAGGGAGTGCAGGCATCGCCTCGGCGTCCTCCTGCCCTCAGACCCAGCTCAGGGTCCCTCCTAGGCTGGCTCAGAGGCTGCTGTCCCAAGCAGCATGCGTCCGTGTGCTGAGCCCTCGCCATGCTGTCCTCACTTGGCCATGCCTGGCTGCCCGTGCAGGGCCGAGCAAGGCTTTGTCCCCATTTGCAGAATGAGTAAACTGAGGCTCCAGCTCCTGCCATCACTATGAGAGTCAGAGGCTCCCAGGGAGGCGACCGTGGCCGCCCAACCCAGCCGGGGCTGGGTTGAAAAGAGGGAACTTTGGAGCAGCTGGGCACAGCATGGAGATCCGTGGAGCCCCAGGAAGCCCCACTCATCCTGAACGCTGCTACGCACTGAGAACACTGCAGGGAGCAGTGTTACAAAGCTCTCTGTAAATATTTTATTTTCCATATTTTAGAGTCAGAAGCGCTTGGTAATAAAAATAATAGAGAATTATTTTCTTTGAGCCCGCTCTGCCCCACTCCGGCCTCCCTGTGCCCGGACCCGCGGCTGAGTGTACGGCATCAGAGGCCCCAGGTCCATCCACTATTTACAGATATGTTACAGGCCAGGACGGCCACAGAGGAAAGCCCAGCTCTCAGGACCGCCCCGCGCGGTGCAGACACCCCAGGCTCCTCCCTGCTGTTTCGGGCAGAGGCTGAGGGGCTTTCCCTGCTGCGTCCTGTGGGGGCCTAGGCTGCAGCAGGCTCCACGGTGGGGCAGGAGTGGGAGGTGATGTCGCCGTGCTTGTAGGCCGCCTCGTCCAGGTCCAGCAGCCTCCGGTTGACCTCTAGCGTCATGCAGCCGCGGTAGAACGCTGTGACTGGTGCTGAAGTCACTGGCACATCTAGTCCACGGGGAGAGAACAAACACGTCTTAGCAGGCCCAGCCTGGGCCCCAGGGATGGCCGCGTGGCCGGCCCCTGCCCAGCTCCCCCCGCCCCTGCCCGGCTCCCCCCGCCCCTGCCTGGTGCCCCCACCCCTGGCAGCACTTGTGGCCAGCCCTGGGTTCCCTCTGAAAAGGTGGGGTTTCTATTCTTCCCTCACTTCCCTGTCCCAGTTCGGCGGCAGACTCGGCAGACAAGCAGGAGGCAGCTGCCATCCTGAGCTCTGCAGACGCCTGCCCTCCCTCCAGCCTCAGCTCTGCAGACGCCTGCCTCCCTTCCCTGCCGGGAGCACACACACACACAGTCCCATCGATTAAATGCGATCTTCTTCTGGGCCCCATGAGTCACTCAGGCTGCAGGCTTCCTGGCTCACTCATCCTCTTCAAAGCTCTGTTTATTAAAACTAAGTGGACTCTGTGTCTGGCAGCCAAGACAGAAACCCTGCTGGTTGCTGCCAGTGAAAACCTGCGCTGAGCTGTGGGGAGCCAGGACCTGCACCAGCGTTGGCTTCCACACGCCTTTCCGCCCAGCCTCCTGGCTCAGGCCGTGGCAAGGAAGCCCCCAATTTACTTAGATACCGTCCCACCCTCTGGTCTGTGTAGCCCATGGGATATGGTGGACACCCTGCCTCCCTCCAGCCTCGTGGAAGGGGCTGGCAGTCCCTCTGCTGGCTGCTAACAGCTATGGTGTCAGGCCACAGGGCTTGAGTCAGGCCAATGCTGGCCCCAGTATGTGTCCTCAGCCTCAGCTGATGACCTGACCAGCACTGAGGCTCCACGGTAGCTCCCTAATGACCCACCTACAACCCATCTGTGCTTCCTCTTAAAACAGAAGTCCCTTCCGCATTCATGACCAGAAACGCCAGCCTGTCCAGGCTCAATCTGGGGTGGCCAAGCTGGGCATGCCTGGAGCCCCTCACCTCGGGCGAGCGGAACAGGGAGCGCCTACCTGGCAGGCCACCTGCGAAGGTGAGCACGGGTCTCTGGAGGTGCCTCTCAAGCGTGGCCAGCCTCTCCTGCAGCTGCGCAGCACTCACCTCACTCTGGCCCCTGGTGCCATCCACCGCCAGGGTGGCCTCACCCTCCCTCAGCGAGACGGTGACCACGTGCTCTTGACCATCACAGACCTTGATCTCCATCAGGGCCAGGGCCACACGCTCCACTGCCAGGACCACCAGCTGCAGGGACCGGGAGGTAGTCAGGGCCTGCCGGCTGCCCCCCCCCCAACTGCTGGTCCAGGCTGGGCCTCACAGCTGCCAGCCGCCCCCATGCTGCATGCCTGTCTCCGTCCAGGGCTCCCCGTAGCCCTGGGTCTAGCCACTCGCTGACTGTGGGTGATGCCCCCACCCCACCTGGGCCTCAGCTTCTCTGCGTGTAAAGTCCCGGCCCAGGCTGGGAGGCTGTGGGGGAACAAGTGTGGCCCCCAGGCTGGGTGTAGGAGGGTCAGCCCCAGCCCAAGACACACATAAGGCTGGGCTGAGCTTTAACAGGGACTGGTATGTCCCTGGTGGGGACCCAGGACACAGCCTTCCAGTGGCCTCCCGGCCCGGTGGGCACTCCCACTGGCACAATGGCCCAGCTGCCTGCTCCCCAGCCCAGGGGTCGGCTGTGTCTGCAGTGGAGCAGCTGTTCCTGCCCGATGCTGGAGTGGGTGTGAAAGTGATGGTGTCGACCCTCAGCCACCTGGTGAGGCGCATCTGTGTGAACCAGGCCTGCCACTGTCACTGACAAGCAGCCAGGAGGACTCTGTGGCCTGGGGTGGGCAGACGTGGAAGACACGAGCCCCTCTGCTTTGACCCACACCTTCCTCCACACAGAAGCGAGGGAGTTAAACCTGTTTGCGTCACCTCGACTGTTCTGCGTGACTCCACGGCCCGTGACAGCTGCCTTGGTGTGGGGACTGGGTGGGGCAGCTGCACCCGGCTCCACCCGGCATCCCCCAGAAAGACGCTGTTGGGGGCAGTGGCTGAGGTCACAAATCCGACTGTTCCAGGGAAACTGGAAAACTGAGTTTGCTGCTCAAATCATCTGACTTCAACGTGAGAGACCGATTCAAGATGCCGTGAGCCACCACGTGCCCGACTGAACAGGGAACCACGCTGGGGGCCGGCCCTCGGCCAGCCGTGTGGCGGCGTCTGGTGCGCAAATGCCCCCGAAGCCTGGAGGGCGACTTTCTGGGATCCCACCGCAGGCTCCTCTGCCCCTGCCAGGGAGCGCGGCCCTGGTGCCCGCGCGGGAGGTCAGGGGGCCCGGGTGGCGGTGGCCCTACCTGCTTCTTGAGCTTCTTCGTGGAATGATAGTCAACCAGGGCCACAGAGAGGGGCACGGCCCGGAGGTCGGCGGCCCAGAGCGCGAACAGCACCCCCGTGTCTGCGGCCGGGCGGATGTGGGCCACGACTTCTATTTCCCAGGCCGACTCAGTCCCGACGTCCAGAGGGGTCCGCACTGCGAGGAAAGCGGTGCATCACAGGGTGGTCCGCACGGCAGAGACGCCAGCGTGAGGCGGGAGCAGGACCCCGAGAGACAGTCCTAGCTGTAGGGGAAAGCCGTGGTGGCAGGGGCTCCGAGCTGTCATGAACACGCGCGGCCTGGGCTCTGCGCTGCCGTGGGCATGCGTGGTCTGGGCTGAGCTGTCATGAACGCGCGCGGCCTGGGCTCTGCGCTGTCGTGGGCATGCGTGGACTGGGCTGAGCTGTCATGAACTCGCGCGTCCTGGGCTGAGCGGTCATGAACGCGCACGGCCTGGGCTCTAAGGTGTGAACGCGTGCGTCCTGGGCTGAGCGGTCATGAACGCGCACGGCCTGGACTCTGAGCTGTCGTGAACGCGCGCAGTCTGGGACGTCAGGGAAAACTCAAGAGACTTGGCAAGTTCTTGGCCCAGAGGCACTGGGGACCCCCGGCGTGGCTGCTGCTCCCTGGCCATGCCAGCACACCACTTCCAAATGCCCCGTAGGTGATCACCAGGCCACACAGACCTGTCCCTGCCTCCCTCCCATATCCTCCTGTTTCTGGAGCACCTGGCAGCTCCTTCCGCAGAGCGTGTGCAGGTGCGTGGCCTGGCACCTCGCACCGTACGTCTCACCTGTGGCTTCCAGGCAGCAGCACAGGGCCCAGTGTAGGCGCAGAGTTTAAGACTGTGCGGACGGGAGCTGTTGTGAACGCACGTGGTCTGGGCTCTGAGCGGTCATGGGCATGCGCGGTCTGGGCTCTGAGCTGTGAATGCACGTGGTCTAGGCTCTGAGCTGTCGTGAACGCATGTGGTCTGGGCTCTGAGCTGTCATGGGCATGCGCGGTCTGGGCTCTGAGCTGTCATGGGCATGCGCGGTCTGGGCTCTGAGCTGTCATGGGCATGCGCGCTCTGGGCTCTGAGCTGTCATGGGCATGCGCAGTCTGGGCTCTGAGCTGTCAGCCTTTGCTCGGCTCCTGCCTCAGTGGGATTATCCACTCACGTGCGTCATATGTAATGCATCTGAATGAAATAACGCGGCATCTGTAGCTCATACAAACAGTGCCCCGAAACGCATGTTAGTAGAAAGGGCTGAGTTCTAAGGTTCCCCAGGGAGAAAACCACCACGTGTCCTCTCCACGCTGAGCCTTCTGCACACTGAAAAGCCAGAAGAAACACTTCCTCCCTGTCGTGTTTTCATCTCACCTAGGACTCCCAAGTCCTAATAAAGAAGCTGTTTTAGGAAAAACAACCCCAAATCAATGTGTGTACAGATTTGTGATTAAGCGCCTCGCACTGCGGCCAAGGCTGGGGATAGTGAATTGTGCTGGCTCCCGTCTCTTTCCCATGGGCTGTGCACTCCTCAAACCTGCATGGCCGGTCCTGGCTGTCCCCAGCTTGTACCTGCCACGTCAGTTGTCAACAAGTATTTATGGCATCAAAACACAAGGATCAAAAAAAGAAACAAAAATATAGCAACGAAACCAAAAAGTAACCAGTCTTCCTGTCCCCTGTGAAGGGAGAGATGAGAGTGTCCCAGAAGCTCCCGACGAGGCTGGCACGTGCTGGCCGTCGCGGCTTCACAAGGGTGCCGGCCTCAGCTCTCCCCGGGAAGGTTTCCTGGCTCCACATGGCCTCTTGCACGGAGGCTGCACAGACCTCGAAATCTGTGAGCCTGAGTCCCGGCTCAGTCACTGCCATGTGAGCCAGGCCAGCGCTGCCGTTCCCAGCATATCCCTTCTGTCTTACACGAGACGTTACTGGTCTAGTTTGAGATTCCCAAACTCAAGTGCATGGAGCTCTGACTGCTTCTGTCCTTACAGACCAAATGGCTGGCAGACGTGGCCAGCAGACCGTGAAGGACACAGTCACTGGAAACAGCCCCCGTGGTGCCTGCGTTATCCCCGGGAAATGTGTATCATGCTAAGTGGAAAAAGGAATTCAGCATTTCCTATGACATGTCAAACGTAATAATGATGATCTAGATTTGAAAGCACAAAAATAACGACTGGAGGGAGGGTGCCTGTGTAGTCGCTGCAGCCAGCAGCAGATGGCGCTTTCTCCCAGGTGACTTTCCAGACACGCTGTTGACTCCCAAGGGGAACGCTCAGGATGGGACAGGACCCTCCCCCTTGCTCTGCATGGATGCCCTCAAACCTGGGGTTCCTGCTGGGAGGTCTGATGGAGGGGGCGCTGCCTGCCCTCCGGGAGGAAGGTGCTTCATCATAAATGGCTTGGTGTTCAGGAATAGGGTGGGGCTGTGGTTCCCAGTGGACCCATGTGGGGTGGGCGTGTGAGGTGGGGTGGAGCAGTAACCCCACCCTCACGGCATCCCCCTAAGCCTGGGCCAAAAAGGACGGCACAGCAGCCCCTTCTGAGAGCACTGCACGACTGGGCTACCAGCTTGCTTCCACCCAGCTGGCCTCCGTCCACCCTTCTTCAGGCCAAGGCTCACAGTCCCCCAGGCAGCCACAGTGCTGTTTCTAGATGCCTCCTGTGGTGATGTCTCCCCAGGCCATCAGTGACTGCAGCACCCCCCACATTGCTGAGAGCTTCCACAAGCACTTGGACAGGGCTTAAGGCTGTGCTGTCTCAGGTCCTTTCTGCAAAGGACCCTCTTAGGCCCTCCCAGCCTCCCCGGCCTCCCAGACTGGCCTGGCAGGCACCTTCTCTGCATGTCTGTCATCTCCTCTTTGCTGGCTCACTCTGAACTGAAACACCTGAGTGACCAATCTGAGGGCCGGGCCTCCGCCCGCACCCCTGTGCACCCTGCCCTGCCCCAGAGCTGGAGGAGCCTCAGCTTGTCCCACGCTGCCATCCAAGGCTGTCGGCCTGTTTCAGCGAGTGCCTGCCTGAAGGTGCAGCCACAGCCGGCCAGGGAAGAGCCAGGACTCACTGTAGTTCAGGCTGTAGAAGGCAAAGCCGTTCCCTGGGTAGAAGGAGCCCCTCTCCGTCACCGAGAAGCACTGCATTTTCGAGTTCACTTTCACGGTTTCTTGGATGGTGGTGTCTTCTCCGTTCATCCAGTTCCAGCTCCTTATGCAGCCATCCAGTCGAGGGTTTATCTAGAAAGAGAGAAATCTCCGTGGCTTCCTGGGAGCGAGGCCCTGTGCTGGATGCTACCCGGCCAGGGGGTGGTGCCCTCACAGCCCTGGCTGTGCAAATCTACTGCAAAAAACGGACCAATCCCACTGGCGGTGGTGACTTCACAGGTTTCTTCACTTTATAAAATGACTCACTGCAGAATACCTATTTCCACTGGTGTATGCTCAAGAAATAGAGATTAATCTTAATGCTAGGAAAAGAATGAAAAAATGTGAATCCAAGGCCAAACAATATGGATTGTTTAACCATCCAGCACTCATGTAAATTATTCAATATGGCTGTGGGCAAATCAGGGCACCCTTTATCCGTGAAATGAGCGCACCATGGGTCTGGAAAGCAGGGTGCCGCTCACACCACCAAAGTGGTGGGTCTCAGCACAGGCACTTCGGACACGCAGCACCCACAACACAAAGACGTGCGAGCCTTTCTCCTATCTGGTGTGGGAGTGAAAATACCCAGGATACAGGCCTAGACGTCAGCGCATGGGGGCTGGAGATGCAGATCGGGGCCCAGCATGTGCTCTGATGGGGGAGGGAAGGCGGGGCCTGGAGAAATGGCCCTCACTGCCCGCCCCGCCATGGCTGCTTTTCCCCTGTGAGACTCACGTCAGGGTTATAAAACCCAAAATGTCCTTGGAAATCATCCAAAAAGGTTTATTGTTCTGTTAAAGAATAATTTCTTTGTGTCTTGTCTCCACTGAAAAATAGACAACTTTATTATCAAGTCAGATGGAAACTCAGTCAGGCCTCATAAAAAGACGGTAAAATTAACCACAGGGCTGTACCTTGACTTTGTCAAACTCTTGAAACCTTCCCTTCTTCTAGGTCCTCCCCACACCTGGCCAATGGCAAACACAGGGCAGGGCTGAGCTGACCCAGCCTTCCTGACACCCACCCGGCTCCCAGCACAGGGTGCCTCTACCCAAGGACAGGACGGCACTCACAGGCTGCACCAGGTCCTCCTCATGGAAGGGGATCCCTCCCACAGTGAGGTTCAGATGGAACATTCCTCGCTCCGGCTGGAACAGGTCCCCGGCCACCGCGATTTTCATGACAGCATCCCTGTTGACCTTGATGACCAGACTCCGCGCCATCTCCTCAACAGAGATCTGAAGAGAGGCAGCGCCGTGAGAAAAGGTGGGAGTGCACATTCTGAGGGGCACCAACTGCAGAAAAACCATACTTATCTTCACCTGAGCCAAGAGGGTCCCGACCTCAGGGAGACCACCTGATCCTTACCTGAACCAAGAGGGTCCCACCTCAGAAAGACCACCTGATCCTCACCTGAGTCAGGAGGGTCCCGACTTCAGGGAGATGGCCTAATCCTCACCTGAGTCAACAAGGCCAGACCTCAGGGAGACCAGGCTCATCGTATCAGAGTCAAGAGGGACCCGACCTCTGCTGGAACACCTGAGACCAAGGACACAACATAAGGGAGATCTTGCTCATCCTCACCTGAGTCAAGAGCATCCCCACCTCAGGGAGACCACACTCATCCCCACCTGAGCCAAGAGGGACAGACCTCAGGGAGAGCACGCTCATCCCCACCTGAGCCAAGAGGGACCTGACCTCAGAAAGACCACACTCATCCCCACCTGAGCCAAGAGGGACAGACCTCAGAAAGACCACACTCATCCTCACCTGAGCCAAGAGGGACAGACCTCAGAAAGACCACGCTCATCCTCACCTGAGCCAAGAGGGACCTGACCTCAGAAAGACCACGCTCATCCTCACCTGAGCCAAGAGGGACAGACCTCAGAAAGACCACGCTCATCCCCACCTGAGCCAAGAGGGACAGACCTCAGGGAGAGCACGCTCATCCCCACCTGAGCCAAGAGGGACCTGACCTCAGAAAGACCAGACTCATCCCCACCTGAGCCAAGAGGGACCTGACCTCAGAAAGACCACACTCATCCTCACCTGAGCCAAGAGGGACCTGACCTCAGAAAGACCACGCTCATCCTCACCTGAGCCAAGAGGGACCTGACCTCAGAAAGACCACGCTCATCCCCACCTGAGCCAAGAGGGTCCTGACCTCAGAAAGACCACACTCATCCCCACCTGAGCCAAGAGGGACCTGACCTCAGAAAGACCACGCTCATCCTCACCTGAGCCAAGAGGGACAGACCTCAGGGAGACCACACTCATCCCCACCTGAGCCAAGAGGGACCTGACCTCAGGGAGAGCACACTCATCCCCACCTGAGCCAAGAGGGACAGACCTCAGGGAGACCACACATCCCCACCTGAGCCAAGAGGGACCTGACCTCAGAAAGACCACGCTCTTCCCCACCTGAGCCAAGAGGGTCCTGACCTCAGAAAGACCACGCTCATCCCCACCTAAGCCGAGAGGGACAGACCTCAGGGAGACCACACATCCCCACCTGAGCCAAGAGCCACTCAACATCAAGAGAGTCCCTGCTCATCACTGCCTGGGCCAGGAGGTTTCTCAATGCACCAAATTGTTTCCTCATAGAAAGCCTGTAAGGTCGAACACTAGATACACCCTATTCCCAAGCTTCAGAAGAACATCCTTCTTCCTGTGTGAAAACACTTTCAGGTATTTGGATTTGAACTGAGTCACAAAAACATGGTAGAAGTTTGAGTCAACTGCGTTTGGGGACCAGCCAGAGAGGGTGGAATTGGGGAGGGGTCCTCACGTGGTGCCCTTGCTAGGAAGGGCCTGTTTCGGTGCGATGCAGCGGCCGCTGTGAGTCATGGGGCAGGACTAGGTCGCACTACAGCCCCCCAGCGACCTTGCCTCGGGCCACCTGCCCTGGGCCCTCATCCCCACAGCCCCATCCCTGAAACTGCTTCCCCTTAGTTTGCTTTCTAGAGCTTTGCTAAGAACAACCTCCTGCTCTTGGAGATGCTGCTCCTTTAAGAGGTAAAATGGAGCAGGCATTACTTTGCAGAATGGAAACATGAGCAAAAGTCTACAGTGTTTTCATCTGCAAGGGCCAGGGTGAATTTTTCCCCTTCATCTTCATTCTGTAGGACACAGCCTGCTTTTCCACCTTTCTGAAAGCCCAGTGTGGTGAGGGGCCCAGCCCCGTAGGCAGGAGCTGGTTATAGACCCTCTCACTCCACGGAGGGGGCTGTGGTGCAGGCATGTTGTCTGCTGCCCACAGCTGCCCAGGGGCAGGTCTGACGGGGACCCCTCAGGTTGCCCACGGGTCTGGGGTCCAGGTGGTCATGATGTCTCTGGCAAGGGGCAGCCCCCATGAGGTTGCCTGGAGCCTTGATGGAAATGGCCAGAGCTCAGGGGCAGCAGCGGCCACGCCCGGGCCTGGGGTGCAGGTTCTGGGCGGCTTCCTCCCTGGGGAGGCCCCTGAATGTATGTCAGCAGCCCTGGCCTGTTCCCACCCAACTCGGGGTAAACAGCATGGCCTCCAGACACAGCCCAGGGGCTCCTGGGCTGAGAACCACAGGTTCTCACCTGAGCCAAGAGTGACCTGAACTCAGGGAAACCAAACTCACAGGTTGCACTTGAGGTCCGTTTCTGAGGGAGCCAGGCTCAGATACGTGATGAAATAACAGAGAGGGCCCCAAGTTCCAGTGAGCCCCAGAGCATGAACTAAACGGGGTGGGGGTGAAATAGCAGAGCCCCCGAGCTCTACAGTGAGCCCTCAGGTGTGAACTAAACGGGGCAGGGGTGAAATAGCAGAGCCCCCCCAAGCATGAGCTAAACGTGGCAGGGGTCCCTGTCCTGCTGCACGCAGCCGGTCAGGCCCCAGAGCCCATCTTGTAATGGGTGCACAAGTGAGTGAGTGCCAGGGACCCCGGGGGTCGGGAAGGGCGGCTGCCTCACACTCACCGTCTGCCATGTGCCGTGGTTTATGACTGGGCCGCTGCTGGTGATGCGGCCCACACCATTGTAGCGCAGCTGCAGCTCCAGCCGGCCAGCTCGCAGGGCCAGCATGATCCAGGTGCCATCCTGGTGGCCACCGGCAAAGAGGAGGACGCCCTCGGGGTCAAAGGTCCGGAAGTCAAACTCAGCTACCAGCCTAGGCGCCCACGGAAGAAACAGGTCAGTGCTGGGCACAGGCAGACGCTGGCCCCTCCCTGCTGGCCCGGCCCCTGCCTAGGCCCTGTGAAGCCGGCATCCCGGCCGTTCTGTCTCAGCTGCGCTGCCTTCTGTGGATGCCTCCTCACCTGGTGGGCTGCAGCCTCTTGAAGCGCAGTCGGATCACGGGGGTCCCACTGAACATCCGGCCCAGGTACAAAGACTTCACACTCTTGGCCATGCTGAAGGGCACGCACGGCAAGATGTCCTGCCATGGGTGGGAGGGGCCGTGAGGGTTGGGGATGCGCCCCCTGCTCTGCTCCCTGAGCCCCAGGTCCCGGCCCTACAGCGGGTCCACTGTCCCTCCCACACCCCAGAGTGTCAGAGATGCGCCCTCTGCTTCCCTCTGAGCCCCAGGCCCTGGCCCTGCAGCGGGTCCGCTGTCCCTCCCACACCCCTGGAGTGTGGCCACCCCACTGCGAGGCTGGAGAGGCTGTTGCACCTGCCCACCCTGTGGCTTCCAGAGGAAAGACGAGCTCACCATCAGCCGCCCCCACAGGGCTTCTCTGGGGTCCCTGTCACCTCTTTCCCTGCTCATTCCCCTTGACCCTTTATTTTTTAATTATGAGATATTTCAAACATACAAAAATTACAGAGAATCATAAAAATTGCAAACTATTGTGAAATAACTACGGGGGCCTTGGAGACAGTGATCTGAGAAAGCTTCTTGCTCTGCACTGCAGCTTCTCCATGCTGCCCAGAACCAAAGCCAGTGTGCTGGTGGCCCTGGAAGACCCAGGGGCTGGGGCTGGGGTGGAGCCAGGCCTGCTCTGTCCCCCATGGGTACCCAGGGTGAGCTGGACAAGATGCCCTCTGCACGAGGATATGAGGCAGTGAAGCAAAGAACCTCAAGGCAAGGGCTGGCTGTGAGCCCCAAACGCCACAGCCCAGACCCAAGAGCCCTGTGGCCCCGTCCCGGGTCTGTGACTCTGAGAAGCTGTCCTATTGGCCATTTCACCTGCGGAATCCTGTGGTTTTGCTTTTTTTTTTTTCTGAGATGGAGTTTTGCTTATTGCCCAGGCTGGAGTGTAGTGGCGTGATCTTGGCTCACTGCTACCTCCACCTCTCAGGTTCAAATGATTCTCCTGCCTCAGCCTCCCAAATAGCTGGGATTACAGGCATTTGCCAGGCATGTTTGGTTGTATTTATAGTGGAGGTTGTGTATTTTTAGTAGAGGCAGGTTTCTCCATATTAGTCAGGCTGGTCTCAAACTCCTGACCTCATGATCTGCCTGCATCGGCCTCCCAAAGTGCTGGGATTACAGGCGTGAGCCACCGTGACTGGCCAGTTTTGCATTTTAAACAAATGCTCACTATCAACTCCCCAGGCTCAGACCCAGGGTGAACAGGAAAAACGAGAGCCGCCTGCCCAAAACGTCCCCATGTGGGCCCCGCTTCCCCACCGGCGGGTCAGGTCGGTCATGCTGGCTCCCGGTGCACAGCAGAATGGGGCTGTGCCCCCGAAAGTCACAGGTGGTCCACACCAGGCTGGTCCACTGGGAGTTGGGAGTTGTCACAGAGACTTTATAAATACAACCAAATACCTTCCAGGGAACGGAAGCTTTTCTCATCCCAAACCTCCACATGGCCCCGGAGATCCCCAGCGCCTCAGCAAAAGCCAGAGCTTCACAGACTGTTTCTCTCAAAAGCCTCCACCACCACCGAGGGCCCCCGGAGCGCTGTGAGGGTCCTGCAGAGCCAGGGCTGCCTACCTCACAGGTGTTCATGTCCTGGGCCAGTTTAAGGCCCCCACGCCCGTCACAGTGGCAGGTGTAGCTCCCCGGGGAGTTCACGCAGACCTGCTCACAGCGGCCCTGCAGACACTCGTCCACATCTGCCGGCCAGAGGGACATAGTGTGTAAGAGGGGGAGGCCGGCCAGAGGGACCTGGTGGTAAGAGGGGAGGCCAGCCAGAGGGACTTGGTAACTGGGGGAGGCCGGCCAGAGGGACCTGGGGGTAAGCGGGGGAGGCCGGCCAGAGGGACCTGGGGGTAAAAGGGGAGGCCGGCCAGAGAACCTGGTGGTAAGAAGGGGAGGCCGGCCAGAGGGACCTGGTGGTAAGAAGGGGAGGCCGGCCAGAGGGACCTGGGGGTAAGTGGAGGAGGCCGGCCAGAGGGACTTGGTAACTGGGGGAGGCCGGCCAGAGGGACCTGGGGGTAAGAGGGGAGGCTGGCCAGAGGGACCTGGGGGTAAGCGGGGAGGCCGGCCAGAGGGACCTGAGGTTCAGAGGGGAGGCCAGCCAGAGGGACCTGGGGATAAGCGGGGAGGCCGGCCAGAGGGACCTCGGGGTAACAGGGGGAGGCCTCCGCACTGTGCACCCGCCACAGGATCACACAGCGACTGCTCAAACTACACACGAGGTACACTCGAGGAATCACGTGCAGAATCTAAGGCGTGGGGCTGCGGGGGTCACATTCCCCCACTGGAAAGCTGGGATTGCACCCCTGCCTGCTCCTGTCCAGGCTGTTTCTTGAGGGGACAAAAGTGCTGCGGGCATCCCAGGAGGAAGAGCGCTCCCAACAAGCCAGATTCAGTCCTGCTGCCCTGCCGGGCTGGCGTAGAGCCAGGTCTAGGAAGCACGGGGCTGCTGTGCCGGCAGGTATTGCTTGGAGCACAGTGTGGTGGGAGATGGAGGTCAGTGCAGGTGGCTGGGCCTCCCCACCCTCTGTGCCTACTCAGCGCCACTGTTCCCATCACCGCCATGCCCCCTCTGAGACTCTGGCAGCCAACAGGGTCCCTCAGGCAGCTGCAAAGAGAATGGTCGAGGGAGGCTTGTTGCTCCCCTCCCTTAGGACGTAGGACTCAGGAGTGAGAAGGGGGCCCACAGCACAGCAGCACTGCGGGGAGGCCCCGTCCAGTAAAAGGGCTCTGGGACCCTCCTCCATCTCTATGCAGGCAGAGAAGGGTGGGCGTGTGTGGGACCCTCCTGATGTATGCGCATGTTATGGGTATGTTCATGTGCACAAGGGGGCATGAGTGCCTGTGTGTGCACGTGTGTGGGGGCACGGTGGTAGAAGAGGCCACGACCAGGCTGATGGAAACAGAGAGAAAGAGACTTCCTTTCACCAGAGGCGCCCGGCGCAGGCAGTGACTGGCACCCGCATCTGGGCTTCAGGGTCGGAGGAGGAGAGAAGTTGAGGGTGACCGCACGGCATGGGTACCTCGGCAAGCCTTCTCCTGGGAGCTGTACACGAAGCCCTTGTCACAGTGGCAGGAGTAGGAGCCGGGCAGGTTCTTGCAGCGCGCCTCTCCGCAGGCCTCCGCTTCCGCGCACTCATCTATGTCTGCAAGCAAAAGCGCCAACTGCAGCGCTGGGCGCCACAGCCCGGCTCTGCGGGGCCCACACAATTCCCTCCCCTCCTCCCCTGACGCGGCAGCTCCCGGGTGTCGGGGGCGTGCTTCTGATCCAGACCCGGCTGGGAAGGCTGACTTCAGCCCCCCCGATGGAGAGCTGGGAGGGGCACTGCGTGGTCGAGGGGTGGGGTGGTGGTGCTGTTCCATTTATACAACCCTGCCACGGGATACAGAAAGTAACCCCCTGGGGACACTTGAAACTAAAATCCCACCCCCAAAGAGAAGCTTTACTGGTTTCGATCAATTTTCAACACTGGTTTAAACCACAATCCTAAGACTTGAGCATCTAATGTGAGAGACAGACACTGTTCACTGCCAAGCACCCAGGGTGCAAGGCACAACCATGAAATGAAGAGACCTTTAGTCAGCAGAGAGAAGAGCAAAGACAGGAGAATGGAGAAGGAGGAGGGGGAGAAAGAGGAAGGGAAGAAGGAAGAGGGGGAGGAGGAGGGAGAGAAGGAGGAGGGGAGGAGAATGAAGAGGAGGGAGGGGAGGAAGAAGAGGGGGAGGTAGGAGAGGGAAGAGGGGGAAGAGGAGGAGGAGGCAGAAGAGGAGGAGGCAGGAAGGAAGAGGAGGATGGGGGGAGGAGGTAGAAGGGGAGGGGAGCACTAAGAACTATGCCCAAAATTCCCAGGGGCAGGCCTGGGAATGTCCAGATCCCAGGGCAGGAGGCAGGAGGGAGGAGGACGGTGCTCCCCCTGCAAAGTGGCAAACCCTGGCAGCTGCTGCTGGGGGTGGGGGGCACATTCTCAGTGATGTTCCCGGGTGTCCTGGGGCTCCCCAGCTCTGGCCCTGGGCCAAGCTGAAA
This sequence comes from Leontopithecus rosalia, assembly GCA_028533165.1. Classification (NCBI taxonomy): domain Eukaryota; kingdom Metazoa; phylum Chordata; class Mammalia; order Primates; family Cebidae; genus Leontopithecus; species Leontopithecus rosalia. The sequence goes on from CM052648.1 coordinate 193,702,394, forward strand.
CAGAAAAGGAAGCGGGGAGGCCAGGGCTATGTTCACGGAGGAAACCGAAGGAGACCATGGCGGGGTGGTTGTGGAGGCGCTGGGGAGAGTAGACGAGGAAGACCCTCGCCAGGAGCACTGACCCCTGAGCTCACTGCACAACTGCTGGGAGCACTCCCAGGCTCCAGGAGGCTCTGGGGACTGGAGAGGCCCCACAGCCAGGAGTGTGGCCTCAGGGGCTAGGCCGCAGCCCTCAGATGCCGAGTCATCCTGCTGCCTGTGCTGCAGCACGCCAGGGCTTGTGCAGTCTCTGCAGGATGCCCCATCCCAACCAGAACCACAGGAACCCGGCCAGCAGCAGCCTGTTGCAGAAGAGCAGACTTGACCAAAAATAGAAGGTAGGGAGAGGAGAGAAGCCTCACTCCAGGGCCTTACCTTGGCAGGTCCTGCCGTCAGAGGAGAGCTCAAAGCCGCTGTGGCAGGCACAGTGGAAGCTGCCCGGCTTGTTGTGGCAGATCTGGAGGCAGCCCCCGTTCTCCCGGCTGCATTCATTGACATCTGGGAACAAGCACAGGCCTGAAGGGGAGCCCAGAGGTGCAGAGCCCTGTCTAGAGCAGGGAGAGAGCCCAGAGGTGCAGAGCCCCGTCTAGAGCAGGGAGAGAGCCCAGAGGTGCACAGCCCATCTGGAGCAGGGAGGGAGCCCGGGGGTGCACAGCCCTGTCTAGAGCAGGGAGGGAGCCCGGGGGTGCCCAGCCCCTCTGGAGCAGGGAGGGAGCCAGGGGGCGGGGCACAGCCCCATCTAGAGCAGAGAAATCCCAGGGGTGCACAGCCCCATCTACAGCATCGAGGTAGCCCAGGGCTAGGACCTCACACCCCTCTCGGCATCCCCAGACTTTCAGGGCCCTTGGTCTTGGCCTTGCATGTGGCAGTAGACGGCAGGCTGGCACGGGGCATCCCCAGCTTGATCTCAGCCAGGGGAGCTGCTGGTGGTCACAGCCCACAGGGCTCCACTCCCTGGATGCCACGTGATTGTAGGAGGAGGCTGGAAGCCAGGAGTAACCTCGACATGCCTAAGGATGAACAAGGCGTGGCCAGAGCTGGCCACTTCTGGGCGAAGCCTTCCCAGGCCACCTCTGGGGTGGGACCAGCCAAAGGGGACAGCCTGGCTTGCTGGAATCTCCAGCAGGCCCTGGAGCTATTCTTCCTCCAAGGTTTTCACTGACACTTGAGGATGGTCAGAGGTGAAATTTCTCCCCTGCCCCTTTCAATCAGTGGGTGCTGAGATACCACCTGGTATTTCCTTTCATTCTAGCCCTGCTCCCAGAGAGGAGACCGCAGCCCCTCCCAGTTCTCCTGGGGTCCAGGACACCTCAGGGCTGTAGCCTCCCTGGGGCTGTCCGAGAGCAGCCTGAGGATGGCTGTGCCTGGAGTGGGGGTGAGGAGCAGGGATCAGGGCAGGGCAGGGTTGGAGAGGGAGGGAGACCCTGCCCTTGTCTTCAGCCTCACGTGGCTGTGGGGTTCTCACCTTTGTCACAGAGCCGGCCCCCCCAGCCAGCTTTGCATAGGCAGAAGAAGTTGCCCATGAGGTCTTGGCAGGCTTGGGTCCCCTTCTTATCGCAGGGGTTGGGCGTGCACTGGTCAGGCAGGTCTGAGGGGGACACAAAGTGAAAAATCATGCTCGGTTGCCCCCCTGCACCCAATGCAGCTGGGGTGGGGCCTAGGGTGGAGCCCCGAGGAGCTCTGGGAAGCACAGGCTGAGGCAGCCCGAGGGCACTCAAGCCCCCTGTGCTGGCAAATCAGGCTGGTGGGCCCTGGGGCTGACTCCAGAAAAACTCAGATCAGCTGGGAGGGAGTGGTGCAGGCCGAGGAACGAGGTGGGCAGGGCCGAGGGCAAAGGAGCAGAAACGCCTGGCCTGGCGGGAGGCCCAGGAGCTCGGACCTCCCAGGGAGCAGGCAAACAGAACCCTCGGCTGACCTGGGGGCTTCCAGGCAGACTCGGAACATTCCGCCTTCAAGCCCAGCCTACCTATGGTGACCTCTCCCTGCTGTGTGTGGCAGGGAGCACCCCAGGCCCAGGCTGCGCTGGCAGAGGGGTCCCCTAGGAAGCCCCAAACACCCTCTTTCTGCTTAGCCGCCCCCGTTCAGGCCGTGTCTTGGCGGCTTCAGGCCAGGTGTGTTCTGCCCTCTCTCAGGCCCTCACCTGGGCCAGGTGAGGGCCTGAGGGGCTTGGAGCGTAGGGCCTGTGGGTGGGAACCAGCCCAGCCCAGCTGCTTCCCAAGGAGTCCCTGAACGAGGAGTTGCTCACAGATAAGAGCTGATGTTTCCAGGACACAGACCAAAAAAGTGTCCCGGAGGCAGGTAGGAGCCCCTGAGAGCACAGCCACACAGGCCCAAAATCCTGAGAACACAGCCACACAAGGCTGAACCCCTGAGAACACAGCCACAGGAGCCTGAACCCCTGAGAACACAGCCACACAAGCCAGAGTCCCTGAGAGCACAGCCACAGGAGCCTGAACCCGAGAACACAGCCACACAAGCCACAGTTCCCCAAGAGCACAGCCACAGGAGCCTGAACCCCTGAGAACACAGCCACACAAGCCAGTCCCCGAGAGCATAGCCACACAAGCCCGAACCCCTGAGAACACAGCTACACAAGGCTGAACCCCTGAGAACACAGCCACAGGAGCCTGAACCCCTGAGAACACAGCCACACAAGCCCAAACCCTAGAACACAGCCACAGGAGCCTGAACCCCTGAGAACACAGCCACACAAGCCAGAGTCCCTGAGAGCACAGCCACAGGAGCCTGAACCCCTGAGAACACAGCCACACAAGGCAGTCCCCGAGAGCACAGCCACAGGAGCCTGAACCCCTGAGAACACAGCCACACAAGCCCGAATCCGAGAACACAGCCACAGGAGCCTGAACCCCTGAGAACACAGCCACACAAGCCCGAACCCGAGAACACAGCCACAGGAGCCTGAACCCCTGAGAACACAGCCACACAAGCCAGTCCCCGAGAGCATAGCCACAGGAGCCTGAACCCCACCACAAGCGCAGCCACACAAGCCCAAGCCACGCCCCCCCGCCCTACCCCACCCGAGAGCACAGTCACACAAGCCCGAGTCCTGTGAAGTTGGCAGAAAGAACTACAGTAATGAATGCCCAGAACTCGAAGAATCCTTTCACACTGCTGGCTGAGCAAAAGCAGTGCCCAGAGACGCAGCCACACTCGGCTCAGCCCTGCTCAGCTCCGTGGTGAACCCTGGGTAGGCCCCATGCTGGCTCAGAGGGCTCCTGTCCACAGATTCCACGTAAGTTCAGTAAGGACCTGTCCCTGGGAAAAGTGCAGGCTGGACCAGCAGGGCCTGAGAGCACTGGGCCGAATCGTCCTGAGGGTCAGCCCCGGTGGGGGCAGGTGGAGGCTCTCACTGCCGATGTGTCAGTTTCCGTTCCTGAGGTGGCGTTTCCACCAGAGGGTCCGGGCTGGGCTATCAGTGTAGAAGCCATTTACTCCCCACCTGGCGGGCTGCAGGGATGCCAAGGGGCCAGGGTAAGCAACGGGCGGGTCTGTGGTTCACCAAGTTGCTTCCCTCCAGCCCATCCAGGGCACACAGTCACTGCCTGTGGCTGGCACAGATGCAGCCCCTGTCCTCCCAGGCGGGTCAGGGTACCAAGCTCAACAGAGACCCTGGCTATGAGTCCCAGACGTCTAGGGGAAGCTGCACGACCACATGGCTTCTTCCTGTGACATTTCAGCGCACAGCACATAGTGTTTCCTCCAGATGCCTCGGTCTCCCCCTCAGTGTCCTCCATGTGCCTCAGTTTCCTCTGTACACCTCACAGTTTCCTCCGTACACAGTTTCCTCCGGTTTGCGTGTTTTGCACAAATGACTGCTAACGGAACACTTACGGGTGTGGATGGAGCTTGCATCTTAAAGTATTTCTGAGACACCATTTTCAGCAGGTAGCTATAAATGCCTTCTACCCTGAAGCATGCAAGGCTGGCCCCGGCCCTCGGAGTCATGCAGAAACGAGGGCCAGGACCAGAGATTACGCATCAGCACAGCCACCAGGAGCCAGCCAGTCCCCACCCCTGCCGCCCAGCTGTACCTGGGTGCTGGTCCGAAGGGCATCTGGAGCCATAAGCATGCTCACAGCAGGGCCTGGAAGGAGGAGGTCCAGCCCAGGATAGAGAAACGAGGGGTGTCCACTTCTCCACCCAGCCTCAGATGAAGAGGCTCTGGAGGCAGGAGGGAGTCAGACACGTGCCAGGCGGGCAGCCTGTGCAAGGCCCGACCCCCTCAGAGGCCCCCACCGTGGAGGGACGTCTGGGAGATGCTGTGCATTGCCACTTAAAATGTTTGCTTAGAGATTAAAGCCACTGCAGAAGTGTATACCTGCCCATGTGACACCAAGGGCTGGGAGCTTGGTCTTGAATTTGCCTGGAATGCCCCTCGGGAAGACCTCTGTTCCTGAGGCCGAGTGGCGGTGCCCGCTCCTGCCGGGTGTCCTGCTCTTAAGTGACCCCAGTCTCACGCCGCCCCCCGGGGCCTTCCCCACTCATCTGTTTATTTCCCCGCTGGGAATGTATTGGTCCCTCCAGGCTGCAAGGATGGAACATCTGAGGGGCGGACCCTCAGCCAGTGCCCAACACAGGTCTGTAGAATTTCCTTAACACAGCAGGGAAACCTCTGCAGGCCCCGAGGGTACCCACTTCCCTAATGCCCATCCGGAATTCTGGGTGGAGGGCGTCGGTGCCTGGCTGGTCATGCCCTGGGCACTGGCATCTGCAGAGTTCAGGAGGTGCGTGTTGAAGGACAGGAGGGAGTGGCTGTGGCTACAATTTGAGCCAGTGCAGATGGCTGGGGCCTTTCCCTGGGCGCTGATGAGGGAGGACCAGGGTCCTGTCTGCCCCAGGGAAGGGTGCGGGGACACTTCCTGTGGCGGGGGTGGGATCCTGGCGGCCAGGAATCAGTGACCACTGCCTGGGCCACAGCCTGTGGGGATGTGACCTTCCTGGGGAAACCCAAGGGTCAAAGACGCCAAGGAGCCCAGGCACCAAGTGCCCCGTGAGGGCGGGACGGGAGTGTTCAGCAGCGGAGAAGCTGGATGTGTCGGTGGGAAAGAAATGGGGCAGGGCCTCTTCACAGCCCCCGGGAATGCAGGCGACACTTCCCAGGCATCCTCCTCTGTCTGCTGCGCCACCTGGGCCCGGAGCAGCCGGGGCCTGACCTGCCTGGGGCTGAATTTGCAGTCTTTGGGGCAATGGCTTTAATTTCACATAACCGCTAACCAGCGAACTGAAGCCGGACAGCACCGTGAGCACCGAGTCAGGCTGTTTTCAAGAGGGAGCCGATGACAGGGTTGGAAGCTGAGCCAGCCGCGTCCTCCGGAGGCGCGTTCCCAGAGGACGGCGAGGCTGCCCGCGGTGGTGGGTCACCAAAGCACCTTCTTCACCGCCGTCTGCGGCGCACAAACATGGGCGGCCCCCGCCGCGCACCCTGGAGCCGGCGCCGGGGGACGGGCCGGGGCTTCTGGCCTGGGGCGGGCGGAGCCGCTAGAGCCCGCCTGAGTTGCCGCTGGCAGCGGTCGCAGCGCGAGATTCTCCTCCCGGCACACAGGGAACCGAGTCCGGATCGCGACCCTGCTCTCCTCGGCCGGGCTCCGCCGCAGGACAGGACCTCAGCTCCCGGAGGAACGCGGTGGACACACCTCGGGGACGCTGATGCCACAAAGCAAATAACCACAACAAGATGACTCGATGGGGCAGCGGGAACCGAACCGAGCACGTCGCATCAGGCTTCATCCCCGCAGGCGGCCTGACGACGACCTTCTCTGCTACCGGATGCCGGAGGGGAAATTATCCAGGGAGGCCGGGGCGCGGAGGAACCGGATGCCGGAGGGGAAATTATCCAGGGAGGCCGGGGCGCGGAGGAACCGGATGCCGGAGGGGAGATTATCCAGGGAGGCCGGGGCGCGGAGGAACCGGATGCCGGAGGGGAAATTATCCAGGGAGACCGGGACGCGGAGGAACCGGATACCGGAGGGGAAATTATCCAGGGAGACCGGGACGCGGAGGAACCGGATACCGGAAATTATCCAGGGAGGCCGGGACGCGGAGGAACCGGATACCGGAGGGGAAATTATCCAGGGAGGCCGGAAGGGAAATTATCCAGGGAAGCCGGGGCGCGGAGGAACCGGA
>CM052648.1:193709076-193731302 GCA_028533165.1 Leontopithecus rosalia
GTATCCCACAGACACACTCAGACGTGTGAGAAGGACTGACTCCGGGATTCCATCCTTGGGAATGTATCCCACAGACACACTCGGACATGTGAGAAGGACTGACTCCGGGATTCCATCCTTGGGAATGTATCCCACAGACACACTCGGACCTGAGGGACTGACTCTGGGTTTCCATCCTTGGGAATGTATCCCACAGACACACTCGGACCTGAGAGGGACTGACTCCAGGATTCCATCCTTGGGAATGTATCCCACAGACACACTCGGACGTGTGAGAGGGACTGACTCTGGGATTCCATCCTTGGGAATGTATCCCACAGACACACACGGATGTGTGAGAAGGACTGACTCCGGGATTCCATCCTTGGGAATGTATCCCACAGACACACTCGGACGTGTGAGAGGGACTGACTCTGGGATTCCATCCTTGGGAATGTATCCCACAGACACACACGGATGTGTGAGAAGCAACAGGCACTCAAGCACATCACCCAGTTTTGTTTATAATGATGGGAACTGGAAATAACCTGGACGTCAGCTGACAAGCCTAGGCTAAGCCCGAGTGAGGCACTGGCTGCGAATGCCAACATGGAGCTGAGATGGACGACGAGAGAGGGTCTCCGGGGCAGACGGGTGCAGAGGCAGGGGAAGATGGTGTGTGCTAAGCCACCACCCGTGTGAAGAGTGGAAGCGCCTATGCGTGTTTACACGTCTAGGCACAAGTTTCTTGGAACCGTAACTGTGGTGGTTTCCAAATGGGTGACACAGAGGCGGGGATGGGCTTTCACATCTTACCCTGTGAAGTGTTTTAATTTTGTTCTGTGTGCATTTATTGCCTATTGCTAAAAACATCAAAATTCCCTTGTTTAAAAAAGAAAGTTTGGTGAATGGCAGGGCCCTCCGCAAACCACGTGAACCACAGCCAAGCCGAAAGCTGACCAAACCCACAGCCCTCCCAGGAAGGCAGGGAGGAGACCGACTTACTTTGCACGCAGGTGACGAAGCCCGGGTCTTTGCTGTACGGAGACCCATACTTGTGGATGCAGTCTGCGGGGAGACAGGGAATGTGGAGTCAGTCACCCTCACGAGACCACACGGACTGCAGAGCCTGCACTTCTGAGCAGCTCTGGAGAGGCAGCTGCTCTCACCTGGGGTGCTGTCATCCTCCAGAAACAATGCCGCTGGCTTGTGTTAATACAAACGTGTTAGCCCCTGACCCTGACAAACGGGAAACCACCTCCACCAGCAGTGGAGCTGCACGCCCGTAGCTGTCCAGTGCCCTGAGCGCCACCCGCAGTTTCCAGGGGTTCTTCCTGCCTATGGAAGAATCACCGGGAATGTTCACTAAGATTCCTGACAGTACAAGGAAAGCTAAACTTCATTTTCAATAGACCCCTGTTAGGAAACGCTGCCCATAACTGGAAAGCTGCTCTGCTTCGGAGAAAGCCCTCCACACTCTGACTAGCTGGACACAGCTTGAAGCGGATGCCCCGCTAAGGAGACGAGGGAGAGGTGGGGCCTCACGCACATATCCAGGGACGGCCCGAAACGTGAGGCTGTGCAACGGGTGCTGGGCCTCTCAACCTGGTCCTTCAGTGGGTCACTGTAGCTTACCCAGGTGCAGAAAGGCACGGATGGACAGCGGAAGGCCTCCTGCAGGCATGCTGTGGACAGCTGGGGGCCACTCCCGCTTTAGAAGTCCGTCCCAGCACAGCCAGGCTGCCTGGCACCTGGGCCTTCCAGGCCAGCTCCAGACCCACTGTGTATGTTCCAGACATGGACCCAGGGAAGCACCCTTAAAGAGGACATTTACTAATATCCACTTTGCAACATTAAAAAGGAAGAGCCTGGAATACATTTCTCTCCTAAGTGAAACGCACTCAAAGAGCTCTGGGATGGTACCAGTTAAACCGGCAGTTCTCAAAGGGTGACCCGGGGCCTCTGGGTTTCCCTTTCTCACTGTCCTCCCTTCTAAGTGTCCAGTGGGGGTCTCCAGAGGGCACCCCACATGCAGCAGCTGCTCTGATGGCTGAGATAATGCCTGTGCCTCCCTGTTCTTCAAATTAAACAGAAACACTCAGTTTTTAACTAAGCGTTCCCAGTTTTAATTAAGAATATGGCAGCTATCAGTAATTACAGCCCACAGGAACACAGACCCCTTTGGGGTCCTCAGTGACTTCAGAAGTGTTGAGTGCTGAAATCAGAATCCTGGAGGACAAAATCAGTCACACTTCCTGACAAGAGCTGCGGCTGGCATCAACTCAGAGCAGGGTCTGCAGATCGCCTGAGGTTCCACTACCACGGAATAAAGCCGTGGCATCAAGTAAACAGAGAAACTTGTGTTTCTGACCTGCATGTTCCGGACAGTTCCACGTGCATCACGTGATTAAGAGTCTTCCTTCCAGGAGTTACGTGATGAGGGGATTCCTCCAATACGAAAACGCACCCCCCAACTATGCCTCCACGACCACCAGGGTAGAGCAGTGACTGGGACTTACCTAAGTATCTCGGGTAAAAGTAGTCCTGTGGAAAAGAAAAAAGGCATGTGTTTACTGGCACGCTACGGTCTCTAAACAACACGAGAGTCGGCTGGTTAATCAGAGGCTGCTCGGGGGAGCCAGGGGCCACGCCACCCAGGAGAGCAGAGGGGAAGTGACCGGGGATGCTGCTGGGCTGCCCCTTGCAAAACCGTCAGCACAACTGCTGAGACCAGCAGGCAAAGCGGGACTGTTTCCAGCTGCTCAGGAGACACCAGCCAGTGTGTCCAGGCAGAGGCCTGCCTGGGAGAACGAGAAAGCTTCCCAGGAACACCCCAGTCTCTACTCCCTGTTGACACAGGGCCCTTAAGACCCAAAGACCTTCGTTCCTGTTGACATAAGGACCTCTCAAAACCCGAAGACCTTCCCTTTGGCACACGGGCAATTGATTTGCACTTATTGTATTTGTGAAACAAAACTGGTGCTGGGCGAGGTGTGGAGACTGAAGCGAAGGGTCTTCCTATCCTGAAGGCGCACTGAGCAGGTGCACACCCGACACAAGTGAGCTGTCAGGTCCGGGAACCACCTCCCATTGCTTGGCCAGCAGAGGCCGGCTAGAAACTTCTTCAGGATTCTTCTGCCACAGCCCCCAGATCCTACGGCCATGGCCTGGGGAGAGCAGCGCTGACCTCCAGCTTAGGGTCAACCATGCCAGCAGTCTGGGCCTAAGCCGAGAGCCCACAGTCCCAGCGGCCTCACCGTGCTGGGTGTGAGTCAGCATTTTTACACCATTTCATGAAATCCTCACAAACACCACCCAAGAAGGTATTTTCATCCCCATCCAAAGAAATGAGGAAACCCAGTTCGGGATGGTTGTGGGGCTTCCCTCAGGCCATGAAGTTCAGGATGAGCCAGCGCTGGTGGCATTTGCAGAGCAGCAGGCAGAGGGGGTGCCCAGCGCCATCTGCAATGCACCTCCAGCTTCAAGCGCTGGTTCCCACAGCCTTCCCACACTTGCTGACTCGCCCCACCTTTTGTGGAAGAGTCTGGAGGCTCCCCTCCGCCCCAGCCTTGCCAACACCCTCCTGTGGCTTGCTTGGCTGTGTTTTCACAAAGATGTGTTCTAGTCAAGATGGGATGCTCTTAAACTCTTACTCCCTTAGGAGAAAAGAAGGGTCCGAGCGAGCTGCTGTTCAGCTCGTGTGTGTGTTGGGAGGGCGGCCGCTCTGGGGTCAGGAGGGCCTCAGGCCTGGACCACCCGCCCTCGTGCCTGCCCTCATTTATCTCACTTCCAGTTTTAGTCATGGGTTGGCAAACTCCACGAAAACGCAAGACCAGCAACACCAAGTGAGTCCTGGTGGAGTCCTGGGGCAACATGGGACAGCAGCAGGCTTCTAGATTTGCAAGGAGAAGGAACGTGATGGGGCTTTGTCTCGAAGTGGGCAGGAGGCCCTGGTTCTGAAATCGAAGACTTAGGATGGGCGCAAAAGGTATACGCTCAGGTTTGGGAAGCTAGGGATTGAAAACTAGTGAGTAAACAGTCTCACCGTACATACATGCTTGCATCACCACAACTTTCCAGCAAGGGTATACTAGTTTTCAAAATCAAGACTAGTCAACTACTTAATGTGTAATCTGCAGCATGTAATCTGTATTAATCCCGAGTTTCATTGTTGCAAAAAGGCATTATTCATGGTAAAACGATGCCTACCTCCCCTCGGTTAGCCACACACTTATGAGAACGGGGTTTCTGAAACTATCGGGTCATAACCCTGGGCAGCGTACCCTAGTTTGCATGCGTGATTATTCGCGGAGGTAATGGAGGCAGAAAGCGTGTGCTAATTCCACCGGCAATCTAGGGGAAAGATGGCTAAACCCTGAGCAAGAGCAAAGCTAAGACAAATAAATCTAAAACCACTACACACTCCCGAGAAAAAGAGACGTTTCACCTTGTCCTTAGAACATTCTGGCCAAAGATGTAAGACCCAGAAATGGCTTTGAGTAAAGGCACCCAGATAAGCCCCCTGACCTGCAGAACCAAACACAGAGCACTTTGTTCTCAAAACCCCCAGCCCCCCATCTGCACTACAAGTTGTTCAGGTACACAAACCTTGGCCTGAAGCCCTAAATTAGCCAAGTCCCCCAGGAGTCCCCATGGAGCAAAGGCCACCGCCCAGGAGGCCGAGATTTAGAACCAGGAGCTCCTTACATACACACTGACTCTTCTCGACCTAGGAAGAGCAAGACCTGTGGTAATGGGTTGGTGTGCTGGGGTTAGGTGAGGGGAACGGGGGAGGAAGCTGGGATTCCCAGGCTGGAAATGGCGCCATTTGGCCCCTGGAAATCATTTCCCCAGGGATCTGCTTCTGTTTTGTTTGAACAGCTACAGATTGAAAGAAGTGAGCAAACCCCTGCCCAGCACCGAGCCTGGTGCTGACTGTCCCCCAGAGGCCTCCGGAGCCATCACAAAACACATGGATGGACAATAGATGGACAGCAGGTGAGTGCATGAAAGAAGAGATGAATGAGTAAATGAGTGCATGTGTGGATGGATGGATGAGTGAAGAGATGGATGGATGGACAGATGCATGGATGGAGAGATGCATGTTATTACCTGACATCTGCTGGACCCACCCTTCCAGGTGAGAAGTGTGGCACCCACTGCACAGAGGACGCAGCCATGATGAGTGAATGGCTAGATGAGTGAATGAATGGATAGATTAGTGAGTAGGATGGATGAGTGAGCAGACTGATGCATGGGTGGATGGGTGAGTGGATGGAGGAGTGAATAGACAGACGAATGAATAGATGAGTGAGTGGATAAAGATGGATGAATGAAGAAATGAATGAGAAGACAGATAAGTGGGTAGATGAACGAATGAATAAGTGGATAGATGAGTAAATGAATAAATTTACTCATGGTAAATTTATTTACCATGATGGATAAATTCGTAAGTGTGTGGATAGATGGGTGAGTAGACAGAAGGCTAAATGAATGAGTGAAGGAATGAGTGGATGGATGGGTGGGTAGATAAATGGGTGAGAGAGTGGGTGGATGAGTGGCTGGACAGATGAATGAATGAGTGGGTAGGTAGGCAAGTGAAAGAATGGGGATGGATGAAGGAAGAAAGGAAGGAGTGGGCGAGTGGTTGGATGAGTAGATGGATGAGTGGGTGAATGCATGATGAGTGAGTGGATGGGTGAGTGGATGGATGATGAATGAGTGAATGGATAGATGAGTGGATAGATAGGTAAATGGATGGATGGATGAATGAAAGAGTGAATGAAGAGATGAGTGGGTGGATGGGTGAGTCGATGGATGGATGGATGGATGAGTGAATGGATAGATGAGTGGGTAGATGGGTGAGTGGATAGATAGATGAATGAACGAATGGATACATGAGTGGGTGGATGATAGATGATGAGTGGGTGGATGGGTGAGTGGATGGAGGGATGAATGAGTGAATGGATCGATGAATGGGTAGATGGATGATGAGTGGGTGGATGGTGAGTGGATGGATGGATAGATGAGTGAATGGATAGATGAGTGGGTGGGTGGATGATGAGTGGGTGGATGGTGAGTGGATGGATGGAGTGAACGGATGATGAGTGGGTGGATGAATGGGTGATGAGTGGGTGGGTGAATGATGAGTGGGTAGATGGGTGAGTGGATGGATGGATGGATGAGTGAATGGATAGATGAGTGGGTGCGTGAATGATGAGTGGGTGGATGGGTAAGTAGATGGATGGATGAGCAAGTAGATGGATAATGAATGAATGAGTAGGTGAATGAATGAATGAGTGGGCAAGTGCAAGTTCCCACAGTTTTCACTCCAACAAAGCACTGGATTCTCAGCTTCACTGAAATCACATGTAAGTAACTGGAAGAAAAGTTGAAATCAATGCTCCCAGTGGGTTCCTTTTGACAATATGGAAGCGTTTGCGTTATAATTTCTCAAGTTTACAAACTGCCATGTGATTTTAAAACTTAAATCCTTGTTACTACCTGACATGTGCCAGACCCACCCTTCCAGGTGAGAAGCATGGCATCCACTGCGCAGAGGATGCAGCCATTAGGTCTCTGGAAGGCTTGTGGGCTTTGCCATTCCTGGCAGGGGCAACTCACAGGGTGGCAGCGTCCTGGTCAGCGCAGGGCCCCATCCTGGACGAAGCAGGGCAGGTGCTCGGCCCGCGTTCCCAAGACTTTGGGGCAACCGTGAGCGGCCCAGGACAGCTGTGAATGTGGCCCAACACAAATCCGTAAACTTTCTTCTTCAAATGTGTCCCACGGAAGGGTGTCCCACAGAAGCCAAAAGATTGGACACCCCTGTGCTAGGGGGTTACAGGGCTGGTCGCAGCTGGGAGCCCCATCTGCAGAAGGTCCCGGTGTGAAGAGTGGAGCAGCGCTTTTTTTGATGCCTCCCTGACTGTGCCTGTCACCCTTTGGTTTTGTTAAGCATGGAGAAAACAGAGTCTGAAGCAGCCTGGAGGGAGCTGAGCCTGAGGACAGGAGCTTGGTCTGGCTGGGGTCTATCGGGAGGCCTCAAATTTGTTCTGAAAGTACAGTAAGTGTCTGATGAGCAGACGCCACCTCCAGACCCTGGCGTCCGCCTCTGCCTCCTTTGCTCTGCTCAGGAGAGCAGCGGGTGCTGGCAGAACCCATGGGAATTAGTGCATCGTCACAGGAAGACCCAAGCCCACCAATGCCCCTGCCCTGCCAGCCACCAGACCCAGGTCTCCCCCACTCAAAGCCACCCACAGGGCAAAGGTCAAGCATAGCAGAAAGCTACATACCGACCCCCAGGATGGGTCTGCCTCAGGCACCAGGCTGTAGCCCGGTCTGTAGCCGGGCTGCCCATGTGGCTACCCCACCGGCCCCATAACGACCTTTGACCTGGGGGCAAGCTTCCTCCCCCAGAGCTGTGGTTCAGAACAAGGTGGGGTGACCTCCCCATGCCACCACGGGAATCAGACAGGCCTGTGAACAGGCCCTCCAAGGGGCTGGCGCCAGGCCCTCCCTGGGCCTGCTCTGGGGCCACTGCCTACCTGCCTGAAGCTTGGTGAGGGTTTCCAGTGGTCTCTCAGTCCAACTAGACCCCGGGAGGGCCCATTCACTTTCCAAAAATGGCCAAAACCTATATGCGGTGCCGGCATCCGACACAGCACGTTAAGACAGCAAACAGTTCCGGGCCAAAGCGCACTAGACTGGTAGCACCTCAGGCAGTCTACCATCAGGCGGGAAGGTTCCAGAACACTTTGGAAACACCTTCACCTCTGAATCCACTGTAACTCCGTGGGGCCCAGCAAGGTCTCTGCCTGCGGGGGTTGGGGAGGCCGGCCAGGGGATTAAGGGCACGGCCCCTCCTGACGCTCACTCAGCCATGGGCCACGTCCCTGCAGAGCTGCCATGAGGAGCGGAGGTCTGTGAACATGGAGAGCCCTCTGCACACAGCCAACGTCAGTCCTGCATAAATCCTTTTGTGTGAGTTTCATCTGCATTCACACAGCAAACTGGTTATTTTTCAGTGTGCTAAGAATGTACTACTTTTAGCAAACAGCAGCCGTAAATTTTGTGTCCAGAAATCTCTATCTCACTGGACAAGTGGGCCGAGTCTGCTGAGTGCAGGGACTTTTGCTTATCAACACCATAATTTTCTTTGATGTTTTCCATGGGAAACAGTCACGAGAATTCACTAACTCTTTGACCATAACCCTGTCTTCCAAGAACTTGACTTCTAAAAGAAGACTCGGAGTAACACCCGTGGGAACTGCCTCTGGGGGGTCTTCCTTTCTCAGCGCTTGCACAGCTTCTGAAGAGCTGCTGTCTTACAGACCCTCGGCCTGGCTGCCCGGCTCTGCTCCTGTTCTAGCTTGAGACGTGCAAAATCCTTTCCTTCCTTTTGAATTCATTTCCTGGGTCTTCACACCCTCAGCAGCCTGCTCCAGCCCTGAGTAGAGCGGTGGTACCCAAGACCCCCAGCCCAACCTGGAGGGAGACGGCCCGGGGTGGTACAGTCAGTGTACCTGGTACGGCCATCCACACCCAGGGTCAGCAGCGACAGGCGCCTCTGCCCTCCTCGAAGCTCATGCCCACTGTGCCCTCCCTTGCTGGGAGTTCATCCTGGGTGTGACCAGCAGGGCAGACATGGGTGCTAGGAACGGCCTCTGTAGCTGACTGCACAGCTGTGAGCCCCCCTCCATGCCCCACAGTGCCAAGGTGATACCTGAACTGGTGGGTAACCAAGCTCTTCTCACAGAAGCCACGAAACCCACATCAGTGTCTCCCACGGGCTTCGTGGCAGATGGGACAGAGGAGCTCGTGTGGCTTCCAGCAGCTAGCTGCACAGCAGTCATGCCGAGACTCACTGCCCATCTCTGCCCGCAACACACAGCATGCTCCCGACAGCACCCCGCAGTGCCCAGCATTCAGCGTGCGAGTGTGGACGCAGTGAAGGAACAGAGCCGCAGCCTCCCGCCCCCGGCCCTGGGCCAGTGCAGGCTCTCGGAGAGGAAGGCCCGCTGTCTTTCAGGGCAAGCCCCGCGGAGGCCCGTCTCTCCCAACTGCAGAGTAGAGACGGTTTTGTGCCATTTGGCAGCATCCTCGGGGACCCAGAGAGAAGCCAGTCAGGAAGACACACAGCTGTTGGGTGGGAGGGATGCTGGCCACTTGAGAAGAGAGGCCCAGGACGCCACGGAAGGCACGGGGTGGGGAGAAGGGGGCCGGGCAGCACTAACTAACAAGACGGCAGTCTGCGGAGGAGGAGGAGGGGAGGAAGGAGGGCGCTCCGTGCCCACCACGGCCCCAGTGGCGTCACTGTCCTGGGAGCAGCCTCGTGCCCGCAGCGGCTGCTGTGAGGAGGAAGTGGGACGTCTCCCGGCAGCTGCTTTGGGAGAAACAAGATGGTGTACTTTTGTGTATTCTGATCAGATAAAATGGCAAAATAAAAAGGTCGTGAGCACAGGGCCAGTGATTCTGCAGTTAGAACAGGGAGGGCTTGATGCCCGCCTCTGGTGAGGGCGTCTCCTGCACATGGCGCCCACGCTTCAGGTGGCACACACATGCCATGGACCCAAGTTCACCTGGAGAGGTGTTGACAGCTCCAAGAAAATGTCCTAACCTTGAAGCCTGGGGCCTGGGCTTCCATCTGAGTCTTCCCCACAAAAAGCAAACTGGGAACCAGTCCCTCAATAAAGTCCTGGCCTCCATTCACCGAAGCACAGAATGAGAGGGTGCCTGAGTCTTGCCAGCCACAACATTCTACCACCCCAGGACAGACACTATTGTAAAATCCGTGTTTGTTCCCAGCTTGGAAAAGGGAGGTTTATTCACCGCGTCTCCGGATCCAAGGGGAGCTCCTGGCTCACCTCAGGGCCCTGATGAACTGCTCCGTGGGACGCTGAGCAGCCCAGTTCCCTTGAAAGGGCAGCTGTACCATCGAGCACAACTCAACCCAAAGATCCAACCCGCAGGGTCCCGGACAGGACGCCGGCCTGCCGCTGCCACTTCTGCGGGGGAGCCACGCCCCGGCCTCTCAGTGGGGGCTCCTGGCCTGCGCTCTGCCCCGCTGGTGTAAGGACAGTAAAGGCAAGCAGTGCCCTGACTGCAAACACCACCAACGGTGGCCAGGTGCACACACAAACACAAGCCACACACGTTGCGGCAGCTGCCTGATGGGCAGGCTTCTCCTCCGGCTTTATCCAAGCTGAGCTGGTCAGAGGCCAGATGACCAGGCCCGGGCCCCGAAGCCGCCTGCGTTGCTCTGAGGACTGGGGGGACTTAAAGCTCCCCTGGACTCCTCTTGTGGCCAGGACACGTCTCTCGAGTGGACTGGCTGCCTTCGGCCTTGTGAGGGACTAGCCAGGCACGTGGGTTGGTGCCTTCCTCTGGCCCTAAATTCAAAGGCAAACCTGCCATTACGGTGGAGCCACGGGCTCTGCAGCCCAGCATGACGTACCTGCCAGGCCACGTTCCTAAGACTCACGCTCCGAGCCCCTGACACCAGCTCCCCACAGCAGCACAGTGCTTCACGCGCCCACACCAGTGCCGCTGAGCCCTCGCGTGAGTGCTGGCATACTCAGTCACCTGCGCACGGAGGAGCACACGCGGGGCCAGGTGCTGCCAAGTCCTGTTAATGACTGACAGTGTGGGCCCTCCAGCTCGAATGCCCGGGACACGCTGGAGCCCTCTCAGCCCCGAGGGGGCCTCAGTGTCCACATCTGTAAAAGGGCACAGTGGCAGCTGCTACAGTGTCGTGTGGATGAAACAACCTCACACGTGGGGACACCGAGAACAGTGCTCTCAGGAGGACCGCATGGCACGACTTATCTTTCAGACTAACAGACGAGCTTAGTGACGGTTCTGAGAACCGACTGGCATGTGCCCCACGGGAATTTCAGCACTTGCTGCCGCTATTCAGTTGCCAAGGTTGAAATAAACAGAAGGCCGGCCTGCCTGTAAATACTGTCACGCATCTCCACAGTGTGGAAAGGAGGCGGAGTGTCTTCCAGGTGTGGGGAGAGGGTCCAGCCACCGCACCTCCCTGAGAGCTCCCACGTTCGGGCTGCCCTCAGCTGGTTGGGCAGGAAGGCCGAACTCCCTACCGCAGCCCTCTGCTTCTGTAGGGACGGTCAGCTTAGCAATGCTGAAAAGAAGCAAGGTTGACTGAGAGTGTGGCCTTACTGTACCGTGAGAGTCCTGGAGAGGAGCCTGTCCCAGCCTGGCCAAACACTTGACCTCTATATGCTGGGAATCCGCCACTGCAGCCACCTGCCCAGGCTGAGCTGCCTGGGCTGAGCCGTGTGTTTTCCATGGAGCCCAAGTTCCAAGGGGAGGTCATCACAAAACTGGGTTTAGCAGGTTTGGGGACGGATGTGGGAAAAATGTATTTTCTTGTCATGGGCACTAACACTGGAAGGAAACAAATGTCACGAATCATTTGAAAACAAAGCCCGAGAAAGTCAGTAGAACATTAACAAGGCCCAATGCATTACTGTTTCTTTTGATTATTACACTTTTAATCAACCCCAGTTGGAGCAGAGGGCGCCTCTGTCAGAGAGAAACACAAAACTCATATTGTTCTTAATTTCTTCCACCTCCGGCTCCCCTTGAAAAATTATTTTAAAACTTTAGAAATGAACCTTTCACTTGGACAGGGTCAAAATTTACAAGGCATACACACCAGGTTTGCACTGAAATCACTGGAGTGCGCAAACTATAGCAGAGGCCAGAGCAGTTCCAACATCCACTACGAAACCCTGAAACGATGAGCTTTCACTGCAGAAACCGCTCTCAATTTTAACCTTAGAAACACCGGGGAAGGAAGCATGAGGAAAGCTGGATGCCTGTCAATGGCTCTGGGGTAAAACCGTAACCTGGGAAGCGCTCAGCATGCCCCAGATAGCAAGCTTGATGCCCCTTTACTCAGAAGCTCAAGGAAGAAGCTGTAAGCAATCGCTTCCTTGTTCCTAAATAACAAAGGAGACGTTCAGCGTCTCTCAAAACGTCTTTAATTAGAGTTTTCCACAGATGGGAAGCTCTCCGGCTCGGGTGAGGGTGTCGTGTGCAGGGCCTGGCACTCGGCTGCCTCTGAGAAAGCCCTGGGGGAGCCTGGCACCAAGTGTCTGCAGACGCCAGGGTGGAAACAAGCCTCAGGAAAGGGCCGCAGAGCCAGCAGGGAACACGGCCCTCCCAGGCCAGAGGCTGCTCCACCTGCCCACCTGCAGGCCTCAGGATGGGCCCAGAAGGAAAGGCCTTGGCCACAGGGCTCTGGCCCCTCAGGCAAGGGGTTCTGGGACTGGAGAGATGCTGGGGGTTGGGGTAAGCTGGGGTCACAGAGCCCCAGGACCTGTCTCACTTCTTAGTGATCCCTATGCAGCCGTCGATGCTCTGCTGACCCCAAAGTTGTGGAAAGAGAAACCTGTGTGACAGGGTGCAGGCATGCCTGTGTCTGTGTCTGTGCATGCACTTGTGTCTGGGTGTGTCTGTGCATGCACGTGTCTGGGTGTGTCTGTGTGTGCATGTGGCTGGGCATCCATGTGTCTACATGTGTGTACATGTCATATTGTGCACGTATGTGCATGACTCACTTTGTGTGCCTGTGTGTACATGTATCTATGTGACTGTGTGCGTGTGTGTACGTCTGTTTGTGTGTGCCTGTCAGTTGTGTGCCTTTGTATGTGTATCTATGTGAATATGTGTGTGTACATGTCTGTTACTGTCTGCCTGTGCATGTGTGCATGTCTGTCAGTGTGTATGCCTGTGTATATCTATGTGAATGTGTCTGTGTGTGTACATGTTTGTGTGTGCCTGTGCATGTGTGTGCATGTGTATCTGTGTCTATGGGAATGTATGTACATGTGTGCATGTGTCTGTGTGAGTGTGCCTGTGCACACCTGTATCCATGTGTCAGTACCTGTCTGTGCAGGTATCTGTGTGACTGTGTGCACGTGCACATGTGTCTGTGTGTGGGAGTGTGCTGAAGCCTCTGTCAAGGCAGGGCAGGGGAGGTCTCAGCCTGGCCATCATCTTCCCCATCAGGCACCCCCACATTGCACAGCCCTCCCCTCCTACTGGGACCTTATCACCCCAACATCTGGGCCTGCATCCCAGCCACGTGGCTGTCCTCAAGTAGGAACTCAGAGGGGTTCTCATTTCCATACAGGGTACCCCTTCCCCAGCTCTTCCTGAGGAGTCCCCAGGTCAGGGAAAACGTGCGTGGAGGGCACACGCAGTTTAGGACCAGCCAGCAAGTTTCAAAATGGATGCACCGACATCCCTTGCAGAGAATTCCTCACCTGAGAGGAGAGGAGGAGAGAGACACTGGGACAGAGAGAGAAACACAGAAGGAGACAGAGAAAGAGATGTGGGGAGGGAAACCTGGCCTTGGAGCACAGGCGTGGCTACGTGTGGTGCGGTGCAGGTGTACTGCTAACCCAGGCCGACTCTCAGGGAAGGCGCCAGCCCTTGGGGGGATATCGCACTTTGTATTTCAAATGAAGCCAGGTGATGGGATCCAGAACAGCCTGGATGATTTTCCTGCACATAAGCCAGGGATCAACGTGCACAAACAGGCTCCCAGGCAGGCACTGGAGGACCTGGACGGGAGGGCTGGGCTGGGCTGGGAACTCTCCAGTGTCCGATCCTTTCTGGAATCATGGGTGATTACGGAGATCTTAGCAGGTGCTGGAACCCGATGGCCTTAAAGGATTTAGCAAAAAGGCAATGGGCCTGGGGAGCTTTAGCAGAGACATGGTGGGGAGTCACCCTTGTCCTCTCTGAATTAGAAACTCAGAGACTCCAGGCTAGGAACCCAGCAGGGAGAAGCAAGGCCAGGGAGAAAGAATAACAATATATAAAGGAAAACAAGATAAGGAGAAGGACTGGGCGGTGGAGAGCAGGGAGGCCTGTGGGGGCAGCTCAGCCTGAAGGAATGTGGGGGAGGAGCACAGCTTCAGCAGGGAGGGTTGGGGAGGCAAGAAGGGTGTCCCTTCCAGCAGAGCAGGGCTTTAAACCACAGGTATGTGGTGAGGGCCGCAGCCTGAGAGGGGTGCTGTGCTTGGTACCTGCCTGCTGAAGGCCAGGGGTCTGTAGAACGGGTGCTTCCCTCACAACCAGGAAGAAGCCCCAGCGGGGGGTCAGTGGGATGTGCTGCAGGCAGGTGAGCACACAGGTGGGCATGCAAGTGCACACAAAGGGGAGCCCGAAGTCTAGGAGGGGTGCTGTGCTTAGTATCCGCCAGCTGGAAGCCAGGTATCTGCAGAGCAGATGCTCCCCTCACAACCAGAAAGAAGCCCCAGTGTGGGTCAGTGGGATGTGCTGCAGGCAGGTGAGCACACAGGTGAGCTTGGAGCCTGGGGAGCTGGCCCCAGCTGTCCCTTCCCTCCCTCGTAGGAGGCTGCCCCAGGGGAAGCCTCCAGGGCTGGGTAGGTGTGTGTTAACTAACGGGGGTTAGGCACTTCCACATCCTAAAGTGGCAGGGGGCTGGGGCCAAGTGAGCTCAGTCCCTGAAGGTGGGCCCTGGCCTAGCTCGGACCACCTTCCCTACAACCACCTGTGGAGGACCACGCATCAGGACCCTGGGCCTGGGGAGGCCAGGGACCTCAGGATGCTCTGACAGTCACATGGCCAGGTCCTGGTCACCTCTTCAGCTCAGGCCACAGCCCTTGTCCTCAATCAGCCTCACTGCACAAAATGTAAAATGCGTGACATTGCAAAGACGAGGCGAGCTCAGACTAGCATTCCTTGGGGAGGCCCTGGCTGTTGACAGGGGAAGCTCATGGATGACTTTCACGCTTTAGCAGGGAGTTGTGCTTGGACGGTCCCCTGGGGCCTGGCGTCTCCCGAGGGTGTGGCAGAGGATGCAATAGAGACTAGGATCCCGGGAGGGGCGGGCCTGCTGTGCTGGAGCCGGCTGGGACTTAGCCAGCTGCTGGACCCTGCCCCAACCATGCTCTCGCCAGCATCCACCTGCCTGCAGTCACTGGAAATAGACAGACAGCAAGCCAAGAGCCAGATCCACAAACCGGAGGGAACGCTGCCCACAGAGAGTCAAGGGCTTGGCCAGCACTGACCTCCAGGGAGGCTGGCAGAGGGAAAGCTGGTGGTTAGCACTTGGCGTGGGGGCGGGGAAGGAGGGCAGAACTCAGGGAACCGAGATGATGCTGCCGTGAAAAGGAGCCGGCAGAGGCCGCTGGGGCCAGGCTGTGAGAAGACAGGAGGGGAGGCCGCCCCAACAAAAAAGCCACTCAGCCACACTCAGGAGGGTGAGAGGGACGAACACGTCCCAGCACAGAAACCATCTGACCCGGTCCTGAGTGGTTTTCATTTCCTTGTCTTCATTTCACACCTTTGTAAATAAAGTTATTAAATTAAAATCGGAAAACCAGGTCGGGGACAGACTGTAGGCAGAACAGCACAGTATGCCCAGCCAGCGTTCGGTCCCATGGACTGGGTACCCTGCATTGCTGGAGGACAGCGAGGGGGGCTGCATGGCACGGGGACGGTGGGATGGGGGTGACTCTGCTGGTGTCAACTCCCATCACCAGCACGCCCCATGCCACAGTCCCTGCGCACACAGACTGTTCTGGGTGAGGATGCAGATGAAGGGCACTGCACCAGCCGCAGGGCCCACCCCACAGCCAGGCGGTGACTCCGGGCGACAAAAGTACACAGGCCCACGGCTGGGACAGGAGACCCTCGGCCAGTGGCACAGGACAGGATTCATCATTAAAGAAATCAGAAAACAGGCCGGAGAGCGACCAGCCAGGCTGCGCTGAAGGAGGGCAGCCGGGGAACAGCGCCAGGAGCGTCACCTCTGCAGGATTAGCTATGCCCACAGGTGCACAGTGGTCGGCCCACAGCCTCAGAGCTTTTCAGAGAAGCAGATCTCAGAGGGGTCAAGTCAACCACTAGACATGCAAGTGGAAACAGGCCTCCACGGGTCTCCAGAACCACGCTGTTAGCTCAGGGACATTTATTCCACCCAGGAGCAGTTTTTAAAAGGACCATTCTAGCAGAACGGAAAAGTTCGCTGTGAAATCACCCTGACTTCAGGGCGGGAGGGACGTCAGGGGGAATCCACAGCTTCTCGGACTTTCCAAAGTCAGCAGCTCCCGAGCCCGCAGGACCGAGCGGCCAGGCCGTCCTCACAGCCGCTCCTGCGGGAGGCCCCGGGCGCCCCGCCTCCCCCAAGAACCCTCCGAAGCGAGGGGTGCCGGGCCGGCACCGCGGGCTCCTGAACGCACCCGCCGCTTCCCGGGGAGCACCTGGCAGCGCGGGGCCGCCCTCCCTCCCCTCCCGCGTGCGGCCCCGCTCGATTCCTGGAATCATATTTTTGGACCTGCAGCTGCAACACTTCCCGCCCTCGGCCCTTTCGATTCCTCTTTCGGGAGGGGTCGCTCTGCTCCCCCCTCCGGGAGGACCGAGGCCCCTCACCTCCCGCGCGGCGAGGCGGGGCGTCTGCATTTTAACCATTGTGTTTCCTGCGCACTCGGAGAGCGGCGTCCCGGCTGCCCCGCGGGGAGGCGTCCGGCCGCCAGCGTTTCCCGGACAGCCCCGCAGCGCCCCGGCCCTGCCTCCTCCCGACCCGCGCGGGGCCCCGGGGACCCCGAGGCCAGGCCTCGCCCGGAGAGGCTGCGGGCGGCCGCGCGGCCCCCGGCGGGAGTCGGAGGCGCGCGGGGGCCGGGTCCGCCGCATCCCGCCCGCCCGCCGGCCGCTCACCGTCTCGGGGTCGTTCTCGAACACCTCCCGCGCCTCCTCGCGGCTGCACAGCTCCTCCACGCACTCGCGCTCCAGGTGGCCCTGCTTGGCCTCCTCGAAGACCTGGTAGGCGCGGCGCTGCCTGGGCCGCAGGAACTGCGTGGCCTCGCGCGCCGGCAACAGCGCCGCTGCCGGGGGGAGAGACGGGGCCGCGTCAGGCCGCGCCCCGAGCCGCCTCCGCTCCCGGGGCCGGGGCCTCGGGCCGCGGGACTCACCGAGCGCGCACTCCGGGGCCAGCAGCAGCAGCAGCAGCGCGGCGCGCAGGGCGGAGGGCCCGGGCGGGGGCGAGGGGGCCATGGCGGGCCGGGGACGCGCGGTCAGAGCGCCCGGGAGGCCGAGGCGAGGCGCGGGCGCCGCGGGGCGGAGGCTCCGGTCATCCCGTCCTGGCGGCCCCGAAGGTCACATCGCGGCGGCGTTGGCGGCGGCGGCACCTCGGGCGCTCGGTCTGGGCGGGCTCGGGCGGCGGCGCGCGGGGAGGCGGCGGGGGCGGGCCCAGCGCGCGGGCGGGGCGCGGGCTCCCGGGAGGCTCCGGGCAGAGCGGGGCGTCCGGGGCGCGGGGCTCGCGGGGCGCGGCAGGGGAGCGTGTCCCGGGCGGGGGCGCGGGAGGCGGCGACCCGGCTGCCCTCGAGCAGGTACGTTTTGGCCGCGCTCGCGGTGTCCTTGGCGATTCTCGCCTCCCCGGCCCGCGCTCCCCCCGAGCCTACTGCAGCCTCTTCGGAGCCGTCATTCTCGGGCGCGGGTTGTCAGGACTGAAAACCTCCCAAAGAAAAGATGCCCGGAGGTCAGATCCCATCCCACGGGGCCGGCGACTGAAATGCGATGGTTTCCTTTTGTAATCTCTGTTTTTCATAATGATGACATTCACAGTCTTGAGGTTTCCCAGGAGAGACTTCAGCTGAAAGCAGCATTGTGCTTGTCTTCAGAGACCAGGACTTTCTGGCTCTTGTCTTGGAATGTTTCGCAAAGTCGGAGGCAGAACACGGGCACAGAGGGCCGCTCACGGGGGACCGGGGCAGGCGGTTAGCCTGGCGTGCCCCGGGGCCGGGAGGCGGGAACTTGGGCGCTCCCCTCCGGAGGATCCTGCTCTGGAAGTCCCCACCCCGCAAAATGCACTGGAGAGGGGCAGTGAGTCAGCACCCCACCCCAGATGGATGGCCATTTTGCTCGGCACGCCCAACGCTGAGATTCTCAGATCGCAGTTTCTCTTTGCTTTCTGTAACTGTGAGAACGGAATGCGATTGCTGGTAGAAATCGTTCAGGCCATTGGTTTGAATTAATGATATGTTAATTTAGGCAGCTGAATGTCCGTGGGAATGATCTTCAAAAAGAATTTGAAATGGGATAGAGAAGTCATCTGCACCTGCGTCTGAACCAGAACTACCAGGCACGCCCATGTCAGCTGGTTACTGTAGCGGGCGGAGTGAGGAGTGCACCTGGGCTTCTGCCTTGCAGCCACCGTGGCTACTTCAAAAGAGTATTATTGCATTAACTTTCCTGCTTGTTCTTGAGGAGAAGCACTGGTTTCAAAAATCGGATGCGGTGATACATGCTTTAGTCAGTATTTACAAGGCTCCTTAATCACTTGGACAGATAATTCATTGAGCACCTACCGAGTACCACGCAGTGTTCAAGGCACTTCCAGAGATTTCCTAAGGGTTACAGCTGCCCGTGGATAAACTTCAACGTGTGTAAGCTCCTAAAAATTGTTCGCAATTATTTTCTGCACATTTTTGTCGTTTTGGGGAAGAGAGTTTATGGAGTTCATGCAATTCTCAGAATTATTTGATCCGTTTAGGAATGAGCTTCTCCAGCCTCTGCCTGCTCCTCTGGGACAATCTGCACCTGGGCGTGGGCACACTGCTCTGGGTCATTAGGTATCAGGAGGACCTCAGCTGGATGGAGCAGTTCCCCTGGCCTCCTTTTAGCGTGGACCCCATGCTCATTCTTCATATTCTTGATTCAGCCTTTCCACTGAGTTACTGTCCCAGTAATGACAGTACCTCCCATCATGCAGAGACTTGGTTTGATAAAATGCATTCACATACAATGGTTCATTTTGATTTCTATTACTGGGGAGTACAGAAAGCAAACATGGTCTACAATGCAGGGTGTCTCCGTGACCCTAGATAACTCCAAAATCCTTAACCTAGTGATCAGTGCAGGAAATTCACTCTAAGGTAGACATGGAAAACAAATAAACAATTTGGATGTGTTTCAGAAATGGCGAGAGTTGTCAGCACTATGTTGTACAACCTGAACTAGCTATGTTGAAATAGACGGTTCACCTCCACAGCGGGCAGGAGCCTGGACCCAGGGCAGTGGATGTTTCACACGGATGGTTAACCAGTCTGTGGCGATGAGGTGGAAAGCTGGTGGCTCCTCTTTTCAGGGGTTAGCTAGGACGAAGGGTGGAAGTGGGGCAGGAGTAGGGTGTCTGTGGAGAACTGAAAGTTCTGCATTGCGTCCTCTGTCATTGTTGCCAGTGATAATTCCATGGCAATCGGACCATCCCTTCATCTATACATACAACGAATGTGAGTTTAGTACCCGATACTTTGTCTTAAAAGATGCTGTGTTAGGTACAGTCCATTGTATAGTCATATTTGGTTTTTCTTTGGTTGTGTTTCAGACAGTTTTATTGAGGTGAAGTGGAAATACAGGAACCTACATGCAGATTTTGGTGTATCTGTGACGTGTACACCTGTGAAGCCATCACAATCAAGTTAGGGACGACATCCATCACCCAAAAAACTGTTCTCATGCCCTTTGGTAATTCCTCCTCCTAAATGTCCCCACTCTACCACACATCCCAGTCCCTAGGCAAAACCACTGACCAGATTTGTATCACGGTAGATTTATTTGCTTTTTCTAGACTTTCATATAAAAAGAATCATACTGTATGTATACTTTTATTTTTTCACCTTGATGGGTGAATGATAAACAAATTGTGTTATACCCATACTGTGGAATACTACTGAGTAAAAGGGAATACATTATGGATACCTGCAGCAAGATGGATGATTCAAGGGACATTTTACTTGTTTCTAAATTTTTACTCTTACAGATAAAGCTGCTGTGGACATTTGGGTGTGCATCCATTGTGTGGACATTGTGTGCACACGTGCTTCTATTTCTCGGGGGAAATATCTAGGAGCAGAGTGTCCGGATCACATGGCAGGCGTTTAACTTTTAAACCATTTTTCACAGTGGTTGTGCATTTTACATTTTCACCGTCAGTGCGTGAGGGTTTCATTTTCTCCACATCCCCACCCGTACTTTCTGTGGTCACTTTAAAAATTTTTAGTCACTCTCGTATGTATATAGTGGCATTTCATTGTAGTTTAAATTTGCATTTTTCAAATAACTAGTGATGTTGAACATATTTGATTGTGCTAATTGCCATCCAGGTTCTTCTCTGGTGAAGTGTCTGTTTTGATCTGATTTTCTTTGTTTTCATTTACTTGGTGACATGATTTGGCTGTGCCCCATGCAAATCTCATCTTGAATTCCCGCATGTTATGGGGGGGACCAGTGGGAGGCAATGGAATCATGGGGGCAAGTCTTTCCTGTGCTGTTCCCATGATAGTCAATCAGTCGCACAAGATCTGACGGCTTTAAAAAGAGGACTTCCCCTGCAAAGCTCTTTGCCCTCTGCCATCCGTGCACGACAGGACTTGCCTTTGTGAGGCCTCCCCAGCCGTGTGGAACTGTAAGTCCAATTAAACCTCTTTCTTTTGTGAATTGCCCAGTCTCAAGTGTGTCTTTATCAGCAGCATGAGAACGGACTAATATACTTGGGATGTTTGGTTTTCCAATTGTTGAGCTGTTTGTTGAGTTCTAAGAGTTCTATAACTATTCTAGAAGCAAGTCCATTATCAGATGTGTGGTTTGCAAATATTTATTTCTAGCGTGTGGCTTGTCTTTTCATTCTATTAAATGTGTCTTTAGTATAGTGGGTGTCTGTAGTTTCAGCTACTTGAGAAGCTGAGGCAGGAGGATCTCTTGAGCCCAGGAGTTTAAGCCTGGCCTGGGCAATAAAGTGAGACCCTGTCTCCAAGAAAAAGAGAAATAAAAGTGTCTTTCAGTGATCAGAATTCTTAATTTTGAAGTGCAACTTACTATCTTTTGTTGAATGGATTCTGCTTTTGGTGTCACATTTCCCTGACCCATACTCACAAAGATTTTAATACAGAAGTTGTGTAGATTCAGGTTTACCGTTATGACGGTGGTCCATTGTGAATGAGTTTTTGTAAATGTTGAGGAATGAATCAGAACGTGTGTGTGTGCGCGTGTGTGTGTGCGTGTGTGTGTGTGCCTGTGCCCAGGGAAATGCAGTCATCCCAGCACTGTTTATTAAAAAGACTCTTCTTTCTCCACTGACTTGCCTCTGCACCTTTGTCAATAACCAACTGATAATGTATGTGTGAATGTATTTATAGACTCTGTTCTGTCCCATTTATTTGTTTCTCTGTAAAGTTAATACCAGTGTCTTTGATTACAGTAGATTCTTAACAAGAATGGAGGTCAGGTAATGTAAGTAGGTAGTGTGAATTCTGAAACATTCTTCTTGCTCAAAGTGTGAAGTTGTTTGGTTATTCTGTTTTCTTTGCATCTACATATGAACATAAGAATCAGCTGGTCATTCTCTACAAAAAGCCTGCTAAATTTTAACTGAGATTGCGTTAAATCTATAGGTCAATTTTTAGAGAATGAACAGTTTAACAATATTGAGACCTGATCTGTGAATGTGGCATATCTTTCATTAAGTCTTCTTAAATTCTCTCCACAGTGTTTCATAGTATTCAATGTGCAGGCCTCATATATATGTTATCAGATTTTTTCCTAAATATTCCACTTTCTTTGTCCTATCGTAAATGGCATTATTTATTTATTTATTTTTTTGAGACAAGATCTCACTCTGTCACTGAGGCTGGAGTGCAGTGAGACAATCTCAGCCCACTGCAATCTCTGCCTCCCAGGCTCAAGTGATCCTGCCACATAGCTGAGACTACAGGCATGTGCCACCATGCCTGGGTAATTTTTTTGTATTTTTTATAGAGGTGGGCCTTTGCCATGTTGTTCAGGCTGGTCTTGAACTCCTGGCCTCAAGCAAGCCCCCTGAGCTTCGCAAACCTCAGGGATTACAAGCGTGAGCCACTACATCTGGGTTTTGGCACTGTTTTTCATTTCAGTCTCTAATTTTAAACATTTGACTTTTGTGTATTTATCTTGTATCATGCAACTTTGCTTAATTCAATTCTGATTTTTTTGTAGGTTCAATAGAATTTCTTCTTATATAGATAATCATACTATCTATAAAGATAGACACTTTCACTTCCTACTTTCAAATCTGGGTGCTGTTTAATTCTTTTCTTGTCTGATTGCACTGCTCAATGACCTCTCAAGCAATGCTGACTGGAAATGGAGAGTGTGTATCCTCGTGTTGTTCCTGATCCTGTGTGAAAATAATCCAGTCTTTCTCCATTAAATAT
>CM052648.1:193748448-193758858 GCA_028533165.1 Leontopithecus rosalia
CTTTTAAAATATTTTGCAGAGTTTAGTTTTTGTCATCGACAGGATCCTGGAATCGTATCTAAAGAGTTATTGCCATACCCACGGTCATCTAGATTTTCTCCTATGTTATCTTCTAGGGTTTTTATTTTAGTTTTGCATTTTACATTTAGGTCTATGATCCGTTTTGAATTAATTTTTGGTGAAAAGTGTAGAATCAATATCTAATTTTACTTTTTAAACTTTGCATGTGGATGTCCGATTGTTCCAGCACCATTTGTTGAAAAGACTATCATTTCTCTTTTTTTTTTTTTTTGAGACGGAGTTTCGCTCTTGTTACCCAGGCTGGAGTGTAATGGCGCGATCTCAGTTCACCGCAACCTCCACCTCCTGGGTTCAGGCAATTCTCCTGCCTCAGCCTCCTGAGTAGCTGGGATTATAGGCATGCGCCACCATGCCCAGCTAAGGTTTTGTATTTTTAGTAGAGACGGGGTTTCACCATGTTGACCAGGATGGTCTTGATCTCTTGACCTTGTGATCCACCTGCCTCCCAAAGTGCTGGGATTACAGGCGTGAGCCACCACGCCCGGCCTCATTTCTCTTTTGAATTGTTTTTGTTCCTTTGTCAAAAATCAGTTGACTCTATTTGTGTGGGTCTTTTTCTGGGATTTCTATTTTGCTCCCATGATCGATTTGTCTATTATTTCCCCAGCACCACATAGTCTTGATCACCATAGCTGTATAGTAAGTCTTGAAGTCAGGTAGTATCAGGTCTCTGACTTTGTTTTTCTTTACATTGTGTTGGCTATTCTTGGCCTTTTGCCTTTCTGCGTAAACTTTAAAATCAGTTTGCTTGTATTCACAAAATAACTTGCTGGAATTTTGGATGGAATGTATTGACTCTATAACAAGTTGGGAAGAACTGGCATCTTGACGTACTGAATCTTCCTATCCATTAACATGAAATATTTCTCAATTTTCTTGGATTTTAAAATTTCTTGCCTCAAAGTTTTGTAGTTTTCCTTATATAGATCTTATACACATTTGTTAGATTGCACCTACCTATTTTTCTTTTTTTAAATTGGGGCTAATGTAAATGGTATTTTTTAAACTTTAAATTTCAGTTTTTTGTTGCTGGTATATTAGAAAGCAATTGGTATTTTATTTATAGTCCTTGGATCCTGCAACCTTCTTATAATCACTTATTAGTGTAAGGAGGGGTTTTTAAATTGTTAATTCTTGAGCATTATCCATCTAAACAATCATGTCATCTGCAAACACATTTTGTCTTCTACCCTAATATGCATACGTTTTATTTACTTTTCTTATCTTACTACATTTTAATATGATGTTGAATAGGAGCAGTGAAAGGAACTGTCTCTGCCCTTTTCTAATCTTAGGGGGAAAGTGTCTTGTTTCTTACCATTAAATATGACATTAACTGTAGGTTTTTGCAGATGTTCTTTGTCAAG
Organism: Leontopithecus rosalia; assembly: GCA_028533165.1. Lineage (NCBI taxonomy): Eukaryota > Metazoa > Chordata > Mammalia > Primates > Cebidae > Leontopithecus > Leontopithecus rosalia. The sequence goes on from CM052648.1 coordinate 193,749,897, forward strand.
TTGAGGGAGTTCTCTATTCCTAGGTTTTTGAAAGTTTGTATCATGAACGGGTGTTGGATTGTTGTCAAATGCTTTTTATCTAGCTACTGATATGATCATATGATTTTTCTTCTTTAGCCTGTTGATGTGATTAATTTCAGTACTGAATTTCGAATGTTGAACCAGCCTTGCATAAATGGAATAAAGCCCATTTGATCACGGTGCAGAATTCTTTTTACACATTGTTGAATTTAATTTGCTAATATTTTGTTGAGAACTTTTGTAACTATGTTCATGAGAGATATTGGTCCCTAGTTTCCTTTTCTTGTACAGTCTTTGATTTTGATATTAGGGTAATGCTGGCCTTGTAGAATGAATTAGGAAGTATTCTGTTTCTGTTTTCTGGAGTGTTGGTAGAAAACTGGTATAATTTCTTCATTAAATGTTTGGTAGAATTCACTGGTGAGCCTTTCTGGTCTTGATGTTTTTTTCTTTGGGAAGATGATCAATTATTGATCAAATTTCTATAATAAATATGTCTATTAAGATAATTTATTTCTCCTTGTGTGAGTTTTGGTAGATCATGTCTTTCAAGTAACTAGTCAGTTTCATCTAGGTATCAAATTTCTGGGCATAGAGTTGTTCATCATATTCATGTACTATCCTTTTAATGTCCATGAGATCTGTAGTGATGTCCCTCTATAATTTCTGATGTTAGAGGTTTGTGTCTTCTGTTTTTTTTCTTGACTAGTCTGGCTAAAGGTTTATCAATTTTATTAATCATTTTAAAGAACCAGATTTTTATTTCAGTGTTTTTTTTAAATTGTTTTTCCGATTTCAATTTCATTGATTTCTGCTCTAATATATTTTTCCGCTTACTTTACATTTTATTTGCTCTTCTTTTTCTAGTTTCCTAAGGTGGAATTTTAAGTTGTTTACTTTAGATTTTTATTCTTTTCTAATATATTCATCCAATGCTATAAATTTCCCTCTCAGCTCTGCTTTCACTGATTCTCACAAATTTTGATAAGTGCATTTTCATTTTCATTTAGTTCAAAATACTTTTTATCTTGAGATTTCTTTGACTCACACGTCAGGCTGATCCTTTTCTTATATGTTCACTGATGAACCCATTAAGGCACTATTCACTTCTGTTACAGTGTTTATAATTTCTTCCATTTCCTTTTTACACTTTCTTTAAATTTCAATCTTACCCATCCATTTTTTAAATATTGTTCACTTTTTCTATTATTAAGCCCTTAACACATTAATCATAGTTATTTTAAATTCCTGATTTGAAAATTCCTAAATTTCTACCATATCTGAGCTGGTTCGGACACTAATTTTGTGTCTTCTGACAGTATTTTTTGCTTTTGGCATGCCTTGTAATTTTTTTCTTGAAATCTGGACATGATATGTTACACCAAAGGAGCTGAGGTAAACAGATGTTTAACCTTTACTATGAGGTTTTTGTTTATCTGGCTTTCCTTCTTGTCATATTGCACTAATTATGCCCTCTAGGACAATGGCGGAAAGAAATGCTTAGATTGGGAGGCCGAGGCGGGTGGATCACGAGGTCAAGAGATCGAGACCAACCTGGTCAACATGGTGAAACCCCGTCTCTACTAAAGATACAAAAAATTAGCTGGGCATGGAAGCGCGTGCCTGTAATCCCAGCTACTCAGGAGGCTGAGGCAGGAGAATTGCCTGAACCCAGGAGGCAGAGGTTGCGGTGAGCCGAGATGGCGCCATTGCACTCCAGCCTGGGTAACAAGAGCAAAACTCCGTCTCAAAAAAAAAAAAAAAAAAAAAAGAAATGCTTAGAATGGTCAATCTTGCCTTGTTTCCTATCTTAAGAGGAAACTCATATTTCACTCTTATCATGTTCACTCTAGGTTTTTAAGAATGTTCTGTATCAGTATAAGATAATTTCCTTCTATTTCAAGTTTCCTGGGTTTTTCTTTAGTCATTAATGGTTGTTGATCTGCAAATGTTTGCCCTGTTGATGATTAGAATTAATCATTTATTTTCTAATCATATAAATTACATAAATTGAGTTTTTAAAAATTAAACTTCACTTTGAGGTATTTGTAGATTCACACACAGAAGTAACACAGAGATCCTGTTGTTATACCGGACCGAGCATAGAAAGTCAACAGCAAGACAAAAGTATCCCAAATTGCAGGGTTTATTGCCGGCGACCACGGAGGACTCACGTCTCTCCAACCCGTGGCCCCATAAAAGAGGGTGACAAGACCTTTTATACCTGTAAAAATTACCTTGGGAGTGAGGGTGAGGGGCGGGGATGGGGATGAAAGGCTTCAGACATTCTGAGGGCTAGTGGATTCTGCAAATCACCTTCTGGGCTGAGATGAGGGTGAGGAGCGGGGATGGCGGTGAGGGGTTTCCGGACACTCTGAGGGCCAGGGGACTATTTGACATTCTGATTGTTACTTAAGTGGTTCACAAAAGCTAAGATTAGCATTTGTTTACACATTGTCTGGGTAGGGTGGGGATCACAGTTCTTAATTACTTATTCACATTTGGGTTATAGAGAGCAGTTACAACAGAAAGCTGAGGTGTGGTTGAGGTGTGCAGGTTTATGCGGCTTTTTACCATGTCACACTGTGTCCCCTTCCCCCAGCCACCTTACAAAGCTACAGAGCAACATCACAATGAGGACACAAACATCAGTACAGTTGACGCACAGGACAGTTCCTTCAACACAAGCACTCCAGCCTTTGCCTGCTTTTAGTCACACCCTAGTGCCCTCGAGCAGCTTTTTCCTCCATCTTTTACCTAGAGTTTATAGTTGTTACCTGTGAAAAGGTTGGCTCAGTGGGGGCTATTCTGCCATTACAAAAAGTTGGGGTCTGTTCTCTACTTTTGAATTTGTAAGCATGCTTTGTAGTTATGGAAATCATCTCTTTGTCAAGTGAATTGAAAACTCCCAGCCCCCCGTTTTTCTTTGATTTACCTTTTTATTTTCCATGAAGAATTTAAAAGTGTAAACATATTTATTTTATAAGCCTATTTTTGCAGTGCATTCTGAATTTTTTATCCAGAGAGGTGTCGAGATTTTCCTGAGTGGTCTTCTTCATTCTAAGATTATAAAAATATGCACCTTTGTTTTCTATTACTTTCTGCCTTTCTCTTCCTTTTCTTTTTTTTTGTTTTCACAGCCACAAGTATTTACTGAGTGCCTATAATACAAGAAAGAGAGGTGATCCTTGCTCCCACGGAGCTTACAGCTTCATGACTCCATGATCTGGCTAGATTCAGAAACAATCGCAGCAAGCACTTATCTGTCTTCCCTTCAGCAGCACTGTATAAAGCACATTTTTTACATTATCAGTCACAGTTACAGTGAAATTGTTAGAAGTGAGTAAAAATTATCCTTGAAATCTATAGTCATAGAGATGACATGGTATACAATGTTCAGCAAATGCACATTTATGGCTTGATTCCTCACGTATCTGAGGGGTCTCACTGAGATAATAGTTGCTATTTAGAATTGCCATCTTTCCTACTTTTAGGTAGAGTGGTTTTTCAGTTGAGTGTTCATAAGATAAGCATTACTGAAGGGAAATATAGCAGAAAGAATTTTTCTTGGTTTCCTTCTTCATAGCTGCCTATGTTCCTGAATCAGAGCAGAGACTCCTGCCAATGCACTACGTCTGAGAACCAGTGGCTACCACAGAGTGACTGCCTTCTTTCTTCTTTCACATTTAAATCTTTTTTAAAAACTTTTAATTAATTTTAATTTTTTTGTGTGTGACAAGGTCTTGCTCTGTCACCCAGGCTGGAGTGCAGAGGTACAATTATAGCTCACCCCAGGCTCAAACTCCTGGGCTCAAGTAATCTTCTCACTTCAGCCTTGCGAGTAGCTAGGGCTACTCTGGGCATCACCATGCCCAGAGAATTTTTAATTTTTTTTTCTTTTTTTCTCTATAGCCCTCAATTTTTTAATTCATAATTTTTATTTTTCTGTACAGAGTGAGTCTCATCACGTTGCCCAAGCTGGTCTCAAATTCCTGGCCTCAAGCAATCCTCCTGTCTCAGTCTCCCAAAGTTCTGAGATTACAGGTTTGGGCCATTGTGCCCAGCCTACATTTATTTATTTATTTATTTTGAGACGGAGTTTCACTCTTGTTACCCAGGCTGGAGTGCAATGGCGCGATCTCAGCTCACCGCAACCTCCGCCTCCTGGGTTCAGGCAATTCTCCTGCCTCAGCCTCCCGAGTAGCTGGGATTACAGGCGCGCGCCACCATGTCCAGCTAATTTTTTGTATTTTTAGTAGAGACGGGGTTTCACCATGTTGACCTGGATGGTCTCTATCTCTTGACCTCGTGATCCACCCGCCTCGGCCTCCCAAAGTGCTGGGATTACAGGCGTGAGCCACCGCGCCTGGCCTGCCTACATTTAAATATTTGATCCTCTGAAGTGTATTTAAAACATGAATTAAAGAGGAAGAATTTTGTTTTAGCAAGTGGATTTGTCCTAATATCATTTATTGAAAAATTTATTATTTAAATATTTTGTTTTGAATCTTCTGTATTAGCCCTTAAATTGCCATACCCTCTTCACAGATGGGGTATCTGAGAATAAGTTAAACATGCTTTTTGAGGTCACACTGCTGGAAACTTGAAACACCAGAATTCAAACTAAGTTTGCAGACTTCACAGCTCACTTTTTGCCCCTTCTCATTATAAACCACCTTGTCTGGTGCCAGAACTCAAAGAGGCCATGGGAACCCACCAATCTACAGCTTCCTGAGAGATTGTGATTTGGAAAAGTCAAGGGCCCACCTGAGATTACCCAACAGCACAAGAAACCATTACTGCCGGGCGCGGTGGCTCACGCCTGTAATCCCAGCACTTTGGGAGGCCGAGGCGGGTGGATCATGAGGTCAAGAGATGGAGACCATCCTGGTCAACATGGTGAAACCCCATCTCTACTAAAAATACAAAAAATTAGCTGGGCATGGTGGCACGTGCCTGTAGTCCCAGCTACTCAGGAGGCTGAGGCAGGAGAATTGCCTGAACCCAGGAGGCAGAGGTTGCAGTGAGCCGAGATCGCGCCATTGCACTCCAGCCTGGTAACAAGAGCGAAACTCCATCTAAAAAAAAAAAAAAACCATTAGTCTTCTTGTCCAGCGCTGCCTTCCAGGAAAACATGTTTTTAGAGTATGTCTTTGTGGTGCTAAAATAACTAAACTCCCTTAGAAGATCCAAAACATCTTAGCCTACATCAAACTTGGCTTCCTTTTGCACTAATAAGGTTCTGTTGTTAATTTCAGAATCATGTATTGCTATTTGAGATGCACCAATTGGCTTTAGATGAGAAAGGGTTATAAGAAATAGGAAGGTTTCTGCTGCAGGGAGGGGAGAGTGAGAGTTGGCATGTGGCTGGTGCATTCCTTCCTTTTATCCTACGCTTTTGTGGTGAGGAAACTCAGCTTTGGAGAAAGGTGGGAAGGAAGAAAGCAGTTGGCTTGGCAGATGGACCAGGAGTGCTGCTCCCAACACGGGCCCATGGGGCAGGAGCCCTCACATTCCACAGAGGAAGGTCAGCAGGAAATACTGACATTATGTCCACTTCTATGAGCAGCTGGAATGCTCTGTGGTTCCTGACCTATGTGAAAAATATGTGAGGTTGAAATGCAGAGATGCCCACTGCCATGAGCCATGCCTCCCAACATCCAGGTTTCCACCACCTGCTTCCCTTCGGAGCCCTGAGACAGCAGCCCTGCAGACGCCATTTGTGGACACTGACTGGGGCAAGAGGCGGTGACAGGCCCTTGAGCTGAGTGGTCTACAGCTAGCAGGACTGATGATGGAGTCACGTGGGATGGACATGGAGAGTAACACGGTGCTAATGGTGGGTTCTCCGTGGGGTGGCTGGAGCATATCATGCACCTGGTGTTTGTCACAGCTCTGCCCTCGTCTTACTGTCTGCGTGAGTCAAAGGACACCCTAGACCTGCCCTCATTGCTCCTGAGTAGAAGGCAGGACAGGTTCCTTAGTCACGGCTGCTTCACCTGCTCTTTGCTCTCTCTGTTCTCAGGCTGTGGACAGTGATGAGCCCAGAGGAAAAGGTGACTCATGCCCTTAGTCTGTGACCTTGTAGACCAAGGCTTTGCAACCTATCTGTGGGGAAGAACATGCTTTATTAATTTCCGGTGTGGACAGGGATTTAACACCCCCTTCCAGTACTTGTGATGTGGTTCAGACACCACATCTCTTTGCCCACTGCCCACCAGGATGGGGCCAGACAGCCTCAGCCCTCCGTGTGAGATAATACCTCAAGCTGGGAACCTCTTGGGAAAAGGCAGAGTTGCTATGCCAAGTAAATCACATGTCCATTTAGTAATAAGCCTGCAAAAACAACACAAGTGGATTTTTGTGATGTTTTCAAAGGTGAGCCTCCCTGTCCAGTGGAGCTGAGCAATCTGGCCTGAGACGGCCCAGGCTGCAGTCTGACCTCCAGCACCTCGGGCAGCCAGTGTTCCCAGTGCTGCAGCCGCGGCTGAGCGGAAAACAGTGTAGACTTTAATGACATTCACAAAACCACCACAACCCCGCGCATGTTGTGTGCTCTTTGTAAATTAACTCACACACTGCTCATGACACCCTTCGAAGATAGGCACTGCTGCCTTCATCTCACCACGCCGGAGGGCACAGTCGCCAAGTTCCTGACCTCCTCTGTCCGTTTAGTCTCGGGCCAGAAAAGAGGCATAAACTTGGACAACCCAAGACCCCAGCCCAGCATGCAGCCCCAGCAGCCAGAGCAGCCTTGGCCAACGGCACAAGTCGTTCAGCCGTCTGCATCTTCAGCGCTCATATTCCAGTGCATCTAAGCAAGGGATTTGGGAGGTAAAATGGACAAATAATAAAATATACACATCTTCATTGTGCATTTTGATCAGCTGCTTCTCCTGTGCAATACTTAACCCAACAGAGATGCAGCCTCTCATTGGAATGCTCCTGCACACCCTCTCAGCAAACCCACTGCCCACCAGAGCAACCGATATCCTGACATCTCCCATCACAGGGAAGTGTGGCCTGTTTTTGGAAGTCATGGACATGAAACCATGCAGAATGTACTCTTTGTGTCTGAGCTTCACTCACCTTCTTGTGCAGAACCTTGAAGTTCTGAATACATGTGGCCCTGTTAGCCTCCTGCACCTTTTCTTCCCTCACGGATTGTTAGGACCCAGGTGCTGTGCTATACCTGCTTGGGCCAGTGTTTGACAAATTCCCCCCTTTGCTGAAGAGGAGGGGTTGTGCCTGGAGGTGACGGGCACACTCTCTGTCCTGGAAGGCTGGACTCATTGTGCCAGTGAGTGCACTCGTTGCCCACATTCTGTGTGCAGCCCTAGACACACCTGCAGAACCGGCCCCCAGTAGGGAGTTTACAGAGAGGACTGCACAGGTGAGCGGATGAAGGAGCGATGTTTCAGAAGCCCGAGGTTTGCAGCTGCTGCCTGCAACCTGTTCTGAAGTCCGATAGCAGCCAAGGGGAGGTGAGGGGTCAGGCTCACCTGAGACAGGAAGGTGGGTTTTCCTGCGCAGAGCCTGGGCAGAGGAAATCATAGTCGGGACATCTCTAAAAATAAGTGACAGAAAGTTCAGAGTTCTCTCATGCAGTCTAGAAACACACAGATTCTTACTGCACAGATTTCTCCTTAAAGTGAAGCAGGAATTTCAATGCTCTGGACTGCCACCAGCAAACCTGAGGCAGTTGGCATGTCCAAGGGTTGGGGTTCTTATTTCAAACTCGAGAAGCCTGGAATAAGATGTATCATCACTGACCAGGCTCCGACAGGCAGAAACGCTGCTCCATCAAAACCACCACCAACCTGTCACTAGGCTGGAGGGCGGTGACAGCTGCCTTGCCAAGGCTGGGACAGCCAGCAGAGGCACACTCAGCTTCCAGGTTGGGCCCCGCCAGCTGGGGACTGGCCCTGAAGATCACAGACTCCCAGACCAACGGGGCAGGAAGGTTGTCTCATCTAGCAGGGACCCCTGCCCAACCTTTTCTCCTGCTCCGTAATCCTGTGGGGTCATTTCAGGAAACAATGTACAAAGCCATCCAGCCTCAAAGCCATAAGTAACTGAGTATCTGAAAAATTAGACCCAAGCTTCTAGAACAAGGGTGCAGAACATCCCCGCACTCCCTTGGGTCGGGAGCTCCGAAAGGCATTTCTTGTTCCTCTCTGTTCTTCCATACGACCAAGATGGAGCATGTGTTCGAGCTTCTTCTGCATCATGACCTGGACACTCTGGGACACCTCATCTACATCTGTGTGGACCAGTCCTGCTCAGAGTCTCCCCAGGGGCTTTTCCACGATGTGAAGGGCCTTACCATCCAGGCCTTACCCTCACTTTAGGCCAGGACTCTAGGAGGAAACACCATGCCCTGAGAATTCAGCCCCTCTTTTTCATCCCTCCCAGTGCCAGTGTGAAGGGTGCACACAGTAGGTTTCCCGTAAGTATCAGAAGACCACAATGTGTTGGGTGCACATAGCAGGTGCCCCGTAAGTATCAGAAGACCACAATGTGTTGGGTGCACACAGTAGGTTTCCCGTAAGTATCAGAAGACCACAATGTGTTGGGTGCACACAGTAGGTGCCCCATAAGTGTCAGAAGACCACGATGTGTTGGGTACACACAGTAGGTACCCCGTAAGTGTCAGAAGACCACAATGTGTTGGGTGCACACAGTCGGTTTCCCATAAGTATCAGAAGACCGCAATGTGTTGGGTACACACAGTAGGTGCCCCGTAAGTGTCAGAAGACCACAATGTGTTGGGTGCACACAGTAGGTGCCCCGTAAGTGTCAGAAGACCACAATGTGTTGGGTGCACACAGTAGGTTTCCCATAAGTATCAGAAGACCACAATGTGTTGGGTGCACACAGTAGGTGCCCCATAAGTGTCAGAAGACCACGATGTGTTGGGTACACACAGTAGGTGCCCCGT
>CM052648.1:193768847-193795338 GCA_028533165.1 Leontopithecus rosalia
TCCCCTCCCCAGGCCAGCCCCCCCTCCCCAGGCCAGTCCCCACCCCATCCCCTCCCCAGGCCGGCCCCCACCCTGTCCCCCACCTTCCTGCCCCTCCAACCACACTGACCTGTCACTGTAGATCAATTCGTTGCTTCCCTGGGTAACACAGTGCGTATACTCTAATTGCCCGACATTTTTTCACAGTGTAATTATTTTGAGATTCATCCTTTTCAGGGCCGGATGGCACTGGCTGCATGGACGTATCATAATCGGTTCATCACTGACCCGGGGAGGACGTTCAGGTCGTTTCAGATGTTGGTGATCACAGGCAAGGCTGCTGTGAACATTTACAATGCAGTCTTTCTGTGGCCATTCCCAGAACAGGCACATCTGGGTCCTATGCTGCCTCTGTGTAGCTTCTGAAGAAACTGCCTCACCGTTCCCTGTGGCTCCTGTGTTACCATCCTGTCAGCAGGCTGCACCCTCACCAGCCCCTGGCAGGACCACTTTTGTCACAGGTGCCTCTCATAATGGTCTTCATTTGCACTCCCCAGCCTGCCTCAGCCTCCCAAAGTGCTGGGATTACAGGTATGAGCCACTGCACCCGGCCCCAAGTTAACTTTTGTATGTGGTGTGAGGTAAGGGTTCTGAGGATTTGTACTTGTTTTGTTTTGTTGCTTACGAGTGTCCAAATGACCCAGCATCCCTTGCGGAGAGGATTATTCTCTCCCTGTTGAATTGCCTCGGCACATTTACCAGTCAATTGGCCACAGATGAGTAGGTCTGGGCTTCGCTCTGTCCCACTGACCCGTTCGTCTGTCATAATGTGTATACTGACTGTCACTAAAATCGGGCCATATCAATTCCTCAACTTTGCTCGCTTTAATGCTTGCTTTGGTTACTCTAAGTCCTGTGCATTTCTGTACAAACCTCAGAATTAGCTTGCTAATTTCTACAAAAATCCTTCTGGGATTTTGATTTGGATTGTGTTGATTCTAGAGGTGAATCTGGGGAGAGTTGGCACCTTCCATGAACATGCTACGGCCACATTTATTTAGGCCTTTTTTCATTCCTCTCAAGGATGTCTTTCAGTTCTCAGTATGCAGAGCTTGTGTATCTTTTTTCAAGTTTATTTCAAGTCCTCAGTATTTTTAGCTCTGCTTTTTGAGCTGTTTATAGCTTCACAAAAAGTTGCAGAATAGCCCACAAAGGTCCCACATTCCATCCGTCAGCTTCCTACGATGCAGCGCCTTGCAGAGCTACCGCGAATTCTTAAAACCAGGAAATGTATACAAGTGCCACAGCAGGCACCGGACGCGCAGGCATTTGGACATCCTGGGTTTCTATGTGCTCATTTTATTCCGGGTGCGACTCCGTGTGGAGACTGTGATGTGTGGCCACATGTGTAGATTCCTGTAACCACAGCCACATTCGAGATGCGTGACCATCCATCCCCACGGGGTGAGGTGTGCCCCACACTGCCCTTCTCCCACCAGGGCACCCGCCGGCACGTCTGCCATCTCCATTACTCCTCCTTTCAAGAGGGTTACATAAACAGAGCGCGGAACGCGGCCTCTGAGATGGGGTTTTCTCTCCGTCTTGGCTGAGCGTGCTGTGTGGTGTGGAGGCACCGTGCGTTTAACACTCACCTGTTGACAGATGCTGGAGCTGTTCCCAGGTTTTCACTGCTACAGATGAAGCTGATGCGATCATCTGTGTGACAAAACATTTCAATTTCTCTGGGATAGAAGGCATGCAATCGCTGGGTCACAATGACAGGTACGTGTTTGACTTTTTATGAAAACACCAGACACTAGGATAGATGGAGATGAGTCGCCCACAGGGGAAAGGCTGTGGGGCCAAAATCAGAAGAAGGGGCCTTGAAATTTTTCTTCTAAAAATCACTTCGAAATAAAGGAAATACACCCACACATACATGGTAAGTTACTTTTCAACCAAGGTGCCAACACAACTCAATGGGAAAAGAAAGACTGTGCGCTGTGGGCTGAGTGGCTACAGTGACTCGAACTGCAGGGGACTCCGGCGCGTGCCCAGGGCATGCCTTTCGGGGGTGACCCACCGTGCCATGTGGGCCCCCGCTGGGCTCCACGCACACACACTGGAAATCCAGACCCCAGTGTGTCGCCGCAGAGATGTGCCGTGAGCCGCCCTGATGAGGTCACATGGGAACGCAGCCGGCACCTCTAACGGGCCCCACTTGGTAGTTTCCCCAGTTACAGTCTCCAGAATCCAGCCAGGAAGGAGTGTCGTCTGAAGAGAGCTGAGTTCTAAATGGGCTCTAAGAAGGGGCCGTCCTTGTGCCCAGAGTGAGGATGAGGTATTGGGCCCTGGGGAGCTGACCGGCTGTGGGGAAATATTTTTGAGGAAATCCTGGCTTTCTTCCCTTTCCTTCCCACTGGCTTGAAGGAGCCAAGGCCTTCCTCCCTCCCCTGGGCAAGCCCTCCACTTTGTTTTGACATTACAAGCCACTGACGACCCTTCCTCCCAGCATAGCCCGAGGGGAGAAACAGTTTCCTGGCCAGAGGTGAGAGGGTCTGGGCTGGCCGCCTTCCTGGGGCCTCAGCCTCGCTGGGATGGGGCTTGGTCCCTGTGGCTTCTGCAGTGCCTCAGCCCCCTGCGCCCTTCAGTTGCTCAGGGAGAGGTGGGAAAGGCTCTGGAAAGCCACGGGAGGAGCCACGGCAGAGGCACAAGGCTCTGGAAAGCCACAGGAGGAGCCACGGCAGAGGCACAGAGACACAAGGCTCTGGAAAGCCACGGGAGGAGCCACGGCAGAGGCACAGAGGCACAAGGCTCTGGAAAGCCACGGGAGGAGCCACGGCAGAGGCACAGAGGCACAGAGGCCCCTGGCCTGGACCCCCGCTGCTCCTGCAGCAGGCCTGGCCCCCTTGTGCTATTCACCTAGAAAAGCTTGGCCTCTTTGCCTCCTGCTGTGAAGCGCTGGCACTGGTGGCAGCCAGAACAAACAGTGCCCCGGGTAGCTGCCTCGGGGCTGAGCTTGGCTGGGCTGAGCCAAGTCCTGATTCCAACAACCCTGGCTTTTGTGGGATTTCAAATTGTCCTCTTGAATGTCTCCCAGAAAGGCAAAATTCCTCCTCTCTAATGAGGAAAGGAATTGGCAGAAGGGGTCTCCTGACACCTCCCTGGAAGAGCCGAACTGGTAGCCACTGGCAACACCAGCCGAGTTACTGTGGCAACCACTGTTTTGGGGTAAACTGTATACTGCCCACAGGCCCTTAGGGTGTGAGGTTTTCAGCCGGAATGCCTTTTCCTTTTCTCTGCTCCCAGCCCACCAGCCACGGGCAAAAAAATCCCCTACCAGATCAGGGTGCTTTGAAAGAGAAGTAAACAGCCCTGTGTCCCCAGGGGCCACGCTTGGGCCAAGTGTCAGCTAAAAAACAGCAGCTCTGTGAATTGTGATCATAGGCAAGCCTTGTGCCACGTGAAATGGGCACAGTCACGTTGGATATCATCTTAAAACCCAGGGCGGTTTAGAGCTGAGCTGATGAAAAGACTGCAGGATTCCATTAAGTTCAAAGTTCTCTAGCATTGGACAGAAAAGACATTTACATACAACAGACTTTCATCAAGTTCAGAGGCTCAAAGATCGAGGTAGGAGAGACAGACCCACTGAGAGGTGCTCTGAGGCCTCCCTGGCTCCTTGATGCCTTTGAGAAGGGCACGGGGCCCTAGCACCCCCCTGCCACCCACATTGGAGGCAAGATGGGAGCAAGGTGGGAGCAGCCAGCGCCCCTCACACGTGCCGAGGGGTGCACTCAGTGGACGCTGAACCCTGCCCCCAGGGAGTGCTCACCCCTCAGCAGTCCCACTGAGGCACTGCTCCGCTTCTGCAAACGGCTGGGCAGAGGGAGAGCTCTGGGTGAGTCAGACGGCAGCGTTGGCTCCTGTCAACGAAGAGAGTCAGCGTGTAAAATGTGGAAAGAGATTTATTCTGAGCCAAACATGAGTGGCCATGGCCGGTGACATGGTCCTCAGGAGGGCCCCGGACACCCCAGGATGTCGGAGGCAGTTTTTACGCATTTTAGGGAGAACGAGACTTTAGCCAATACATTTAAGAAATGCGTTGGTTGGGTTCAGAAAGGCAGGACAACACAGCAGTCAGGAGAGCGGAACTCTCAGGTGGCAGGAAGATTTAAAAACTTTCTGGGGGACAATTGGTTAAGTTGATCTAAAGACCTAGGATCAATAGGAAGGAATGCCTGCTTTTAGATAAGGGATCCGGAGACCAGGCTCTTGTTTGCAGAGGCCTTCAGGGAGCAGCTTCAGAGGGTTGTCAAATATTTCCTATCTGACTTCAGTCTAAGTCGGGAAAGGGGGAATGAGGCCTGCCCGACCCCGCTTCCTGTTATGGCCTAAAACTGTGTCTCAGGGTGTATTTTAAGAGGGCCCTGGCCGAGGAGGAAGTCCATTCAGATGGCCAGGTGCCATGGCGTTTTATTTTTGGCTTACGCTCTGTTGGTGGGTGATGACCGGTGTCGGGCACGAGGGGAGGCAGCAGGGCCTGTGCCCAGGGCTGGCGGGGCCCTGACGGATGCGCCGTGGACACACCTGGCTGAGGAGGTGCTCCGCAAATGCCCGCAGTCCCTGCACCCGGCTGGTAGCGTGTCTCCTCCACTCACTCATCAGGGCGGGTTCGGGCATCACCGACTTGCTGCTCCACCTCTGCCTCTCCTCCAGCTCGGGGCCTTCTGAATCCCGACAGGATGGGGTGCAGGGCGAGTGCATGCCGCCACCTCACAGGCCCCGGTCCCCCTGGGATGGATCCCACCCCTGTTCATGACCTCGCTCCCCTCCTGCTGGAAACCATGTCCAGACACAAGCCCCTCGGCGGCTCACCTTGTCCCGGAGGCTGCCTTCCCCTTCCCCGATGCCCCAGACCGCTCCAGGTTGCATGGAGATGGAAGCAGAGAAGCCTCCCAGCTCCCTATGTCCAGGGCTCCCTACATCCAGGGCCACCTCACTGCCAGGACCCCCTCCAGTGATCTCACACTCCCACACCCTATTCTGATCCCAGCTCTGCAGAGGCCATCCTGCTGCCTGCCAGGACCAGGCGCCAGGGTGGGTTGCTGTTGAACGGGCTTCCTGGCTGGGTTACCTGTTCCCACAGGGAGAAAGGTCCTCTGTACACCACACTCACAATGGCCCTGGAAACCTTCCCCTTGTGGCCCTCTGGGTGCGTGACGGGCCCTCCATGTGTGATGGGTCCTCCAGGTGTGTGACGGGTCCTCCGGGTGTGTGATGAATCCTCCAGGTGTGTGACAAATCCTCCAGGTGTGTGATGGGTCCTCCAGGTGTGTGACGAATCCTCCAGGTGTGTGATGGGTACTCCAGGTGTGTGACGAATCCTCCAGGTGTGTGATGGGTACTCCAGGTGTGACGGGTCCTCCAGTGTGTGACAGGTCCTCCAGGTGTGTGACGAATCCTCCAAGTGTGTGACGAATCCTCCAGGTGTGTGACGAATCCTCCAGGTGTGTGATGGGTCCTCCAGGTGTGACGGGTCCTCCAGGTGTGTGACAGGTCCTCCAGGTGTGTGATGGGTCCTCCAGGTGTGTGGTGGGCCCTCAAGGTGTGTGATGCGTCCTTCAGTTATGTGATGCATCCTCTAGGTGTGTGATGGACCCTCCAGGTGTGACGAGTCCTCCAGGTGTGGGATGGGTCCTCCAGGTATGTGGACCCTCCAGTTGTGACAGAGTCCTCCAGGTGCGGTGGATCCGCCAGGTGTGTGATTGGCCCTTCAGCTCTGTGACAGGCTCTCCAGGTGTGTAATGGGACTCTGCAGGTGTGTGGGCTCTGCAAGAGTGTGAAGGACCTTCTTGGTATGTTTGGCTCTCTGGTTGTATGTGGGCTGTTCCGGGTTTGATGGGCCCTCTAGGTGTGTGATGGGGTCCTCCTGGGGACAGCAGGCAGGTTACTTTGTGCCCTCTCCCAGGCCACACCACATGGCTTGTGGTCCACTGAAACCATCAGGTCTTCTTCATCTGAGCTACTCCCAAGTCAAGGCCCTTAGTACTGTATTCCAAAGTAAAGGAAAATGTAGCTCATTTGTCTGATGTTTGATTGTAGGTTTCTTATGTCCCTCCCTTGGGAGATGGCAAATCATCAGTCTGTTTCTCTACATATTGACCCTCTTGTTCAGATTTTGACAGGGCCTGAGCATCGCCAGTCTTATCCTTATGACAGAAGGAAGCACCTTGAGGCCAGTGCGTGTTTGGTGTGGGTTACCCCCCATATAGGCACCGAGGAATGAGAGCTAAGCAGGACCCTGGCACAGTTAGGGCTTGAGAAAGACCTCACTTTATAGTGTTACCACTAGCTATTTCCTTTTATATAATCCTTTACATAATCATACATTAGTTTATAGAATTAGGGCTTGACGAATCCCTTTATATAATCCTCTCTATATAATCATATAATAGTTGGTAGTGTGAGTGCCTAAAGAACATTTCCCTACATATATACCTATAATTATATCTTAGTTCATAATCGGAGGAATGCCTAGAGCGGACACAGTGCAGAGCATGAGTTAAGGGAAAACAGTTATGCCAGGACAAGAACCCATGGCCCAGGTGGCAGCGTTCAGTATCGTAAAGATACCCGCTGTGTGGCAGGCTTGGGACAAGAGCCACTCCTCCTGATAAAGGAGTTGTAGGACCCTGTTCCAGTTTTTGTGGAAGGCTGCCCTCAGACTGGCAATCCACCTTGGTGACTGTGAACTCTATCAGCTCTTGCTGCTGTGCTGCTGGAAAAGCATCTTCCCATAGAACCCATTGGAAGCTGCCAGAAGGTGGCAGTAACCCTGACAGCTCTGTCACTGCTGTGTGACTTAGAGCATCCTCCTATAAATCTTCTTAGTAGTTTGCCCATAGATAGTATTGCACACTATGCACGGCCCACCTTCAAACCTCGGTGACCTAATGGGGGTGGACCCCTTACTGCACACGGCCCTTGCCTTCGTGGGAACGGGTCCCTTGCTGTGCACTGTCCACCTCCCGGCCTCGGTGACCTAATGGGGGTGGACCCCATGTTTTATTGCTCATGACCCTATCACTATCCTTAAAGATGACTTCACTCACTGCCCTGCCCCCTAACCTGTACACAATAAATACTCAGGCTTCGAGACATTCGGGGCCTCGCCTGACTCTGCTTACAGATGGCATGGCCTCCCGAGCCCAGCTGCATTTTTCTTGTACTTCTGTGTCCTGTCTCTTTATTTCTCGGATCCTGTGCCTCAGCACGGCATAAGGCTCACCCCACGACCCTGTGGGGCCCTGAGCCCTACATCGGGCTCCCAACGTGCCCTACACTTTGGAGTCCAGTTCACTGCACTGTGGTCTGGAGTGCAGGGCAGTAAACCCACTGCTGCCCGTTCGTCATGAGTACGTGCAGAGTTTCAAATGCCAACTGGATTTGGCATTCCGTGTTGACAAATTTTTATTGTTATTTTACGAGGTATCAGTGCACGGTGCGTCTGGACCGGTGGCGACTTTATTTGCACCTCATGTGTCAAGCTCCCCAGCAGAGACTCTCACCTAGCACCTAGCACCTAGAGACTCTCTGCCGGCCACGTGGACCAAAGTCTCATGGAGGTAGAACTCTATAAAAACTCATCGTGAGTGTGGGTCACCCTTATACAGGCACCGAGGAAGGAGAGCTAAGCAGAATCCTGGCACAACTGAGGCCTGAAGAATATCTGTTTACAGTTACTACTCAGTTATTTCCCTTTATATAATCCTCTCTATATAATCATATCTTAGTTCATAGACTGAGTGCCTAAAGAATACCTTATCACTCAGTCATTTCCATATATATATATCTTAGTTCATGATCGGAGGAATGGCTGCAGTAGACACGGTGCAGAGCATGAATTAGGGAATAAGCAGCTTATAGCCGGAGGAACGTCTGGAGCAGACGGCACAGAGCGTGATTTAAGGGAAAACAGTTATGCCAGGACAAGAACCCACGGTGCAGGATTGTAGATACCCGCTGTGTGGCAGGCTTGGGGCGAGAGCCCCTCCTCCTGATAAAGGAGTTGTGGGACTTTGCTCCAGTTCTGTGGAAGGCCCTCAGACCGGCAGTTCCTCAAGCACCCGAAGGCTCAAAACCCCTCCGGATAATCACACTTTGGTGACTGGGAACTTCATCAGCTCTTGTTACTGTGCTGCTCGAAAACCATGCTCCTATAGAGCTCATTGGAAGCTGCCAGCAGGTGGCAGTAGCCCCTAACAGCTCTGTCACTGCTGTGTGACTTAAAGCATCCTCCCATAAATCTTAGAAGTAGCGTGCCCATAGATGACCTAATGGGGGTGACCTAATGGGGGTGGGCCCCTTACTGCACACGGCCCTTGCCTCGATGACCTAATGGGAACAGGCCCCTTGCTGCACACTGTCCACCTCCTGGCCTAGGTGACCTAATGGGGGTGGGCCCCTTGTTTTATTGCTCATGGCCCTATCACTCTCCTCAAAGATGACTTCACTCACTGCCCTGCCCCTAGCCTATACACACAGTAAGTACTGACGTTTCTGGACATTCGGGGCCTCGCCTGACTCTGCTTATAGGAGGCGTGGCCCCCTGAGCCCAGCTGTATTTTCCTTGTACTTCTATGTCCTGTCTCTTTATTTCTTGGATCCTGCGCCTCAGCACAGCATAAGGGACACCCCACGACCCTGTGGGGCCCTCAGCCCTACATTGAGAAGCTCACACATCCCTCTAATGCATGTAACAGGGAGAGGCTTGTGTGGACCCATGTGGCACGTGATTAGAACAGGGTTTCCCAGGACCCTCTGTGAAACTGTCACCCTCTGTGGTGGGCACCCTGGGAACTGAAGGGCATCTTGCCGGCTCTGCACACAGCACACAGGAGTGCCGGCCACACACACCTGACACACAATGCTGGTGTAGGAGGACCCGGGCCAGGAGGCTGTGGGGGTCAGTCAGCTGGGTGAGGTGGTCAGGGGGGTCAGGTCTTAAGCCCTGTGAGGTAGTCAGATGGGCCAGGTCATCAGCCGGGTGAGGTGGTCAGATGGGTCAGGTAGTAGCTGGGTCAGCATAAATATCCCAGTGTGCTGTGGGTGGCAGCTGTGGGTCCAGGGAGGACCCCAGGGTGGCAGGAGGGCACTGGGAGGGAGCAGGACAGGGCTGCAGAGGATGGAGAGCCCATCCCAGTGCCTAGTGCCCTGTGGCATCTGTCAGGCTGCACAGGTTGTTGGCATCCAGGCCCTGTTGGGTCCCCTGGCACTTACTCCCACCCTGGAACAGTAGAGGGGTCCAAAGCCTGGTCCGACTGCCCATTGTTGGGGGGAAGAAACCTGTGCCTTGCAGCACAGGTTTCTCTGGGGGTCTCAGAGTTGGGGAAGCTCAAGGCCCCCATCATAGCTGGGGCTCCTGGCTGCTCCTCGGAGCCCCACAGAGGCTGCAGGGAAGGAAAGCCTGGCACCCCCATGGCTGACCCACAGGTGCAGCGGCGGGAGAGGAAGGCCTGGTGCCCTCGGGGCTGACCAGCAGATGTAGCAGCAGGAGAGGAAGGCCTGGTGCCCTCTGGACCGCACAGCAGGTGCAGTGGAGGGAGAGGAATGCCCAGTCTCTCAGGACTGACCAGAAGGTGCAGCTGAGGGAGAGGAAGGCCCGATGTCTTCGGGGCTGACCAGCAGGAGAGTGGGCCCAAGGGGCCCATGGTTACTGCTGGGGCTGTCCCTTCCCTCTCTCTGGCTGTGGCTGGCAGGGCAAGATGCTCTGGGAGAGAGGGGCCAGCCGCAGACCCGGGGGCTAAAGTGGGCCTAGCAGCACTGCAGAAGGTGAGGTGCACCAGGAAGTGCTGTTCCTGCAGGGACCGTTAGCCCTAGAAAAGATGCATCAGAGCTCCGTGCTTGGAGGAAATACTGTATAAAAAATTTGGTCCTTCAATGCTGCCAGAATATTTCACTCCATGGCTCCAAGGCAAGTATGGGGGCAGGGTTACTACTGGGAAAGGGGGTTGGGGGAGCTGGAACACCGAGTGGGAGTAAAATACGGGCTGCTGCCAGGGCAGGAAGGTGGCACCAGCCTCAAAGGGCCCGAAAGGCGCAGAACCTCTGCAGATGGGCAGGGCAGCCAGGAGTAGGTCGCTGCTGCCGTCTGCTGTCGGAAGCAGGAATTTCATCCTGTCCAGGCAGACCGGTGAAAAGCCAGGTCCATGTCCTGCCACAGGGACTCAGGGGACTTCACCTATAATTCCCAAGAGATCATGTGGCATTCTCAAAACCCTGCCTGAGCACACATTCATATCTGGCATTTTTTTTTTGAGGCAGAGTTTCACTCTTGTTGTCCAGGCTAGACTACAATGGCACAGTCTCAGCTCACTGCAACCTCCGCATCCTGAGTAGCTGGGATTACAGGCATGTGCCTCCATGCCCAGCTAATTTTGTATTTTTAGTAGAGATGGGGTTTCTCCATGTGGCTCAGGTGATCCACCTGCCTCAGCCTCCCAAAGTGCAGGGATTGCAGGTGTGAGCCACCATGCCCAGCATATCTGGCAACTTTTAAAAAACAGTACTGAGGAGTCACATAGGCCCGACTCGGCATGAGAGAAATCAGCCTCAGCAGGGCTCACAGCACAGGTTCAGGACCAGGTGAAAACGGCAGGAGGAACCGACGCCCACCTGGCACCTGCTCTCTGGGATGGAAGCCCAGGGACTGCAGAGGCACAGGGAGGAAGCTTCTATGTGATGTTCTTGACGTCAGAAACTACTCACGAGCAGCTTTGACCAAAAAAAGTGGTAGACATATACTTGGAAAGCTACATTAAAAAGTTAATCGGGAAGCCCTGGGCTGAGCCAGCTCCAGTGCCTGGGACTCCGTGTGAGCAAACTGAAGCCCACAGGGAACCAGGCCACAAAGCTGACACCACCCAGAAACTGCCACACCAGCCTCTCACCAGGGACTTCCCACTGTAACCACATGTCTTGTCCTTGCCCTGCTTCTGCAGACACTCAGAAAAGTGCTCCCGCCTCAACCTTGGTGGAGCACCGAACCTCATGTGTTCCGGTACTGCCCAGTTCATGAATTGCTGCCGTTGAATCTCAGTGTACATGAGCTTATCATTAGTACTACAAAATGCTATTGAGAGAAAGCAAAGGAGATCTGAACACATTGAGAGATCTGCACTCTGGTATAATAAAAAATCTACCAGGTCTTTGCCTCTGTTCCAGGGGCAGAACTCCTGCAATCTTTGGGATTTCCTGATGGGGCGTCTTTGATTTCACAAAGACTCCTTTTCACCACATTTGTTTACCCTAATGAGGTGACTCTTGGGGACCCCAAGGTAGCTTTAGGGTGGGGGCTGGTCACCAGAGGCACCAACCACATGCTTAGAGGGAAATTCCAGCCCCTGCACTCCCCACCTCCCGAGACGGGCCAGAGGCTGAGTTTCTGTTCCATTCCCAAAGGCCAATGACTCAATCAATCGTACCTGTGTAATGAAGCCTAGATAAAACCTTTGGGCATCAGTGTTGGTGAGCACCCAGGCTGGGGAGCCCCTGTGGTGAGCAGCGCCCACCTCCCCTGCTCTCTCACTGGGCTGTCCATGGGTTTCCTTTGCAATAAATGGAGCAAGCAAGCAAGGAAGCGACACAGGCTGATTGTACATAGAGCACTTTCCTGAGTCCTGGGAGTCGTTCTAGTGAATTTGAGGGGGATGCAAAGATCCCCAAATCTGCGGTTCTCAGGAGCAGTGCGGGTTGCCTAGGGAGCCCGTGTGCAGCTGTCATCAGAAGACCCACAAACCTTCAGGGTCTGTGATCCTCCAGGCAGTCAGTGTGAGAAGAGTGTGTGACTCCCCAAAACATGGAGGGCTTTTGAGATGAAGCCGATCAAGCAGAAATGGGCCCAGGAGTGCCCTCTGGCTTCCTCTCTTTGCCTAAAGCAGGCACAGATTTACAAAGACAAAGGGCATTCTACCTTCCTGCAGGGAGAACAAAGGCTGGGCCCTGAAGACAGCGTGAGGCCCTCACACCCGCAGCTGGCTCGCCGGGCTGTGCTCCCTGCGGCTGGTTCAATGGACGGGCTGTGCTCCCCACAGCTGGCCCGACGGGCTGTGCTGCCCGCAGATGGTTTGATGGATGGTCTGTGCTCCCCACAGATGGTTTGATGGATGGTCTGTGCTCCCCACAGCTGGCTTGATGGGCTGTGCTCCCTGCAGCTGGCTTGACAGATCGGGCTGTGCTCCCCGCAGCTGCCTCGATGGGCTGTGCTCCCTGCAGCTGGCTCCCTGCAGATGGCTTGATGGGCTGTGCTCCCCCCAGATGGCTCCATGGGCTGTGCTCCCCAGCCTTTGCCAGTCCTGCACCCCAATCGGCCCACAGAGACCGAAGTCTTCTCTGCCGTCTTGGCACTTCCTAAAAACATGCTGTTCTCTGTTGAAGATGCTGTGTCGCTGGAATTCAAAGCTGGCTCTGTAAGAGCTGTGTTCTTGGGTGTCTGTGCGTCTGTGAAACATGCGTGTTAATGACCTGTTTTTCTGCTGCCAGTCTGTCTTTTGTAACATGCTCTCTTCCAACTACAAACCTATGAGGATTATTGCCCCCCTACAATAGCACTGAATTGCAGGATGCCCTGGTCAGGGAACCGAAGCTGTCATGAGGTAACTGCCTTGGTGTGGCCATCACCAGACTGACCAGGTGCGGCTGAGGATGAGGTGCTGCAGCCAGAGGGGTGGAGGCCGGCAGGCAGCCATTTCCACCTCCTGGAGCCCAAAGGAGCTGCCCTTCGTGAGAGGATAGTCGTGGGCAGAGGGCTGAGCTGGGAGGCGCCTCCTCCCCTCGGACCTTAAGATTAAGCCACCCCTTGTCCCTGGAAGGGCCCAAGCTGGGTGGGCGGATGTGAGTCCTCACACATGCCTGCCGCATGCTGCCTCCTATGCTGGGGGGGGGCATACTTTGGGCCTGAACAATGAACAATGGGGAGGCCATTGTTCATAGTGAGTCCCCCCCAGCCACCCATTCAGATGACACCAAGAGAGACCTCAGAGTGTCTGTGGGCATCAGACCGATGCCTGGTCCCCACTGTCTGTCCGCCTCATCCTCCGGAGGGCTGGAGGGAGGAGGACATGGGCTGCTGACTGCCTCAGCTTCAGGCCTTTCCAGCGGCACCTGGGCAGGGGCAGCCGGTAAAACCACCTTTGCCAAAATTATGACAGTGAGAGAAATCTGACCAAACCGACCTCATCCTGCTCTGAGCTGCGAAGGTGCCCTCGTCATTCCTGGGCAGGGCTGCGCTAACCCCAGGGGAATGTATAGTTTAGCAACGAAACTAAGGCAACAAAACACCCTCTTCTTGCTTTTGTAAAACTTACACATTAGCCACAGGATTTGAAACTAAGGCTCAGGGGCCACGCAGCCAGAAGCCACAGATCTGGACCTCCCCCTGAGGCACCTGTGAGTGCATCACCGCCCTGTGTTCAAGGTGGTTTTCAAACCTGCAGTCTGATGGACCAGCTGGAGCCACCCAGACCAGTAAATTAGCTCTGCAATCCCACCACGGGCTGAAGACAGCAAGAAGGACCCACTTTCACCACCACGACTTCATCCCTGACCCGACCAATCACCCTGCTCCATTCCCCAGCCCCCGCCACAAAACTGTCCTTGAAAAACCCTCATCTCCGAGCCTTCGGGGAGGCTGATCTGAGTAACGACTCCGTCTCCCGCGTGGCCAGCCTTGTTACTTACACGCCTTCCATACCACAGCCCCTGGGTCTCGGCGAACGTGCCTTTTCCCTGCAGCCCTCAGGGAGAAGCTGCGGGCCACAGCACCCACAGCAGAGAGCCCAGGAGTCACTGCCACATTCGTGCATCTGAGCATTTGACAAACATTGGCAGCTGAAAAGAGATCCTTCTACTTCACCTGTGAGCAGCCAGAAGCCAGGAAATCACATTTTCCCAGTTATTTATTTAGAAAAACTATGACAGGTTCATGCCAAACAGACTCACACCCAGACTGTAACAGAACTTAGACCCCGAGCTGGGGAGGCCGTGCCCCTCAGCCAGTCACAGGGCTGTCCCAGGAAGACAGGTCTCCATGGAGCAGGAGCTCCACTCTTGGCACTGAGGGCCTCCTGGGAAGGTCAGGTCCCTGCTCTGCTTCCTGGAATCTGTGTTCCTGTGGTCACCTCTAGAAGTGAACACAGGACACCTTGCTCAGCCAGGCAGTTCTCAGAGGCCCAGGAGGGGCAGGCTATTCCCACTGGCTCACGGGGCTCACAGCTGGCTGGGGACGTAGCTCCTCCCTTGCAAGGGGTCAGGGGTCAGCTTACATAAGTCAGGGGTCAACTTAGATGGGGCAATGGTCACCACAGATGGGACAAGGGCCACTCTGGGATCAGGGATCAATTTTGATGGGGCAGAGGTCACCTTAGATGTGGGTGGGAGGGGAAGAGAAGGGCTTTGGGGGCAGCTGAAACAGTGAAGGAGGCAGGTGTCCTGGGATGGAGCCGTGGCTTCAGCAGAGGGAAAATGAAAATTTCCCTCGGTTTGCCCCGAGGGAAAATGAAAACACCTCGTATTGTGGGACCCCCTGTGGGGCCAGCAGGGGCTTGGGGCAGGTAAGAGGGGCATCAAAGAACAGCCAGGGACCCTCTCCCAAAAGCTGGGGAAGGCATTGCCTCCCAGGAACAGCTCAGCTGAGAAGAAAGAGAAGTGAGTGTGGTCATCGCCCCAGCCTCGGGGACCTCGGTGCTCCCATCTGTGGAGTGTGGTCATCGCCCCGGCCTCGGGGACCTCGGTGCTCCCATCTGTGGAGTGGGGCCCCATCCCCCTGCCTCCCCCTCTAGGTGTTCAGGGCCAGGAGGGCTGAGTCCTGCCTCTCCACAAGGCGACCTGCCTCTGTCCCCAGGAGTCGGCCTCCACGCTGCCCTTTTCAGAACTGGACACAGAGTTGTACCATGGAGCCCTGAGCCTCGTGGCTGGCCCTGGACCCCACCCCATGTGACCAGGAAGGGGCCAACCATGCTTCGTGTCCCAAAGAACCCCTGGTGATGGGAGGAGAGACCCAGAGACTCTCAGGGGTTCCCAGTTAGGGTTCCTCCAAGGGATCCTCGACACCCCTTCTCGTTGATGGCCCAGCCCAGCGCAGCCCAGGTGCCTCTGCCCCTGCATGCACCAGGGCTGCCCCTGCCTCTCCTGCAGGGCTCTGGACAGCTTTCTCCTACAGCTGGGTCTGGGGTTAAGCATGAGCGGCGCCAGATGGAGACTTGGGAGAGAACCCCTCCCTCTCCAGGGCATGGGGGCCCTGCTGTCTCTGGTGAACTCTGCACCCCGCAAGGCCTTCAGAACCAGAGCCAGAGAGAAGACCTGTGTCCCGGCAGGGCCTGCCTCCCCCCAGGGTCCTTGGGCCCCATGACATCCCTGGTGCCGGGGAGGCTTGGGAAGGCCAGGCATTCAGAGGATCCCGGGATGTTCACAGCTGGGGAGGTTTGCTCCTTTTGGGTTTTGTTGGGTCACGTGGGAAGGACACGAGGGCGATTTCCACATAATTCGCAGCCCAGGGGCTGCCTGTGCTTGTGTTTTCCCACAGGGCTGTCTAGGCTGAGGCCTCTGGGGTGGGGGTGTCTGCATCCTCGCAGGCGTGGGGTCCTGGTGTGGGGAGGCCCAGCCCCACGTGACCCCGACCACCTGCCCCGACAGCGGCCGGCCCGTTGTGCAACTGTGGGTGATCCCTCCAGGGAACGCTGAGCAGGGGAGGGTGTGGCAGCCCCATCCTCCTGGCTTGGATCTCCGTGGCTGTGGTTCCCAGCGCGGAAACGGTGGCTTGAGCACCGTGGCTCCCATGAGGTGGTGCTGTTGGCCAGGGAGGAAAGAAGGGCAAGGTGGTGCCTGTGGGCCAGGTTGGAGCTGGGCAGGCCTTTGCTTGTGGAGGACCCGTAGCTGACAGTGCGGCTTCCTCGAGGGAGAGACTGGCTGGGTTTCCAGACCTCAAGACCAAAAGGTGAAGAGCTGCCCAGCCTGGTCCCAGAGCCCACCCCCAAGGCTGCGCTCACCACCCCAGAGCCTCCTCCAGGACCCAGCGTCCACCCCCAAGGCTGCGCTCACCATCCCCAGAGCCTCCTCCAGGCCCCAGTGCCTGCCCCCAAGGCTGCGCCCACCACCCCAGAGCCTCCTCCAGGCCCCAGCGTCCACCCCCAAGGCTGCGCTCACCACCCCAGAGCCTCCTCCAGGCCCCAGCGTCCACCCCCAAGGCTGCGCTCACCACCCCAGAGCCTCCTCCAGGCCCCAGTGCCCGCCCCCAAGGCTGCGCCCACCACCCCAGAGCCTCCTCCAGGCCCCAGCGCCTGCACCCAAGGCTGCACTCACTCCCCACTGATCCTGTACCTCTTCCAGGCCCCACCGTAGCCACTCTCAGGCGTCACCAGGCCACGTGCCTCAGCCCTCCAGTTGTGTTTCCAGTGACTGGAAAAAGTGGTGCCTATTTGGAAACTCCACGCACCTCTCTTAAGTTAAGAGAGGTGCTGAACTTAACTGTCTATGCCACCTGGAGGGAACAAGATCCAAGAGGCTGGGGACTGCCAGCACCTGCTGTTCTGTTCAGCACTCGGGACAGGGCCTGGCACGGGGCCAGCGGGAATCCCTGGACGACTTGGAGGCCGCTCAGGATAGAATGAAGCTACTGAAAAGCTGCAGGTAACGCAACCCCACTCTGGAAAGACAACCTACGTCCATCTCTGTAAACGGCACCGTCGGTATGCATGGGACGAATACCTGTTCCCACGTGGAGGCATCTAAACCCAGAGAAAAGCCTGGAAGGAACACGATCTTTCCGGCAGCCCCCAGGGAGCCAGGACTCGGAACTGGGACTAGCCCTTTCCCACCTCACCTGCAGGGAAAACGCACAGAATCCTCGGCAGGGTTGGGGATGCTACCGCAAGGAAGAGGCCACGGTGTTTGGGGCCTGGCAGGGACACAGCCAAGGTGTGGCCTGTGTGGCTGCTGCTCCACCTGCACAGGGCTGGGCTGCAAGGGGGCCACCACGGAGGCACAGGTGCCACCTGGGGCTGGGCCGTCTCCCCCAGCCCAGGAGGGCTCTGATGGCCTCGCTCACTTACTGGAGTCTGCACAGGTCTGGGGCCAGTGGGGACTGAGGATGAACCTGAGTCGGGCTGGGCCTGGGGCAACAGGGGCCACCCCCCAGGACCACTGGCCAGCCCTAGGAAGCCAGGGCAGCAACCACACCCTGTGGGACTGAGGGCCAAGGGCAGCCTCCTTCCAGGGGAAGTCTGGGTTCCCAGCCCTCCTGGATGTCGCCACCGGCTGATTTGCTGAGCTCAAGGCTGCGTGTCTACAGAGGTTTCCTGCCCTGGGCCCCTGCCTGGTTCATTCCAGTGACCCCAGCACTGCTGCCTGAGCCTCCCAGCCCAGCAGGCCAGGCAGCAGCAGGAATGCGCTCATCCGTGCTGGGCGCAATGGCCAGGCAAGGGCAGCCCCAGGCCTCAGCATCAGCCACATGGCAGGAGCTGCTCTCTGGTTCTACGGTGTGTAGACCCGTTTCCTGAGGGATGTCTCCTGCTCCCCAAGTCTCCAAGGCCCTGCCTCATACCCTCTCCCCAGCTAAGATGGGGCTTGGCCTCACCCCTGACCATTCTGGACACTGACTGCTGCTGCCAAGACCCTCTGAGCTCAGCTCCCACTGAGCCCTTCCCCAGACCTCCGGCCTGGCATGAGGGCAGCCCCATTCCTTGGGTTTGTGGCTGCTGAGTGAACAGCTTGCTCTGGACCTGCCCACTTCTCTGATACAAGTTGGGGGCTAAGCCAGGCAGCCACTCACATCCCACAGGGCGTGTGCCTGCTCTGTGGGAATCTCCCTGTGGGTAGGAAGTATGAGCCGGGCCTGGCAGCCCTGGGGAATCAAGGCTAGGAGGAGCAGCACGTGGAACTTTTCCCCCTGTGGCAACAATACCCACTCTGGGGACCCAGGAGTCAGCCCTTCCCACCCCAGCACTAGCCCCAATTAGCTCTTCCTTGGATATTGTGACATGCCCCCCGCAACCCCGCCAGAGGGTGGAGGAGGAACAGAATTACCCTGGGTTTGGGTAAATAATAGGTTCAGAGCTCAGCAGAAGTCCAAGGCGCGTCTGACTCTGAAAGGCTCCTAGTCTAACCCTAAGCCACCACCAAGCTTCCACGTCTACAGAGCCGCGCTCCCTGTCCTAGAGGCCGCTGCACCTGGAACCACGCCAGCCACACAAACTCACACTGATGCTGGCTCTGTGGGGCGGGTGCTGGGAACCACCCGGCAGAGCTGTCGCCTCC
The DNA here is from genome assembly GCA_028533165.1 of Leontopithecus rosalia. Lineage (NCBI taxonomy): Eukaryota > Metazoa > Chordata > Mammalia > Primates > Cebidae > Leontopithecus > Leontopithecus rosalia. The sequence continues at coordinate 193,787,139 of CM052648.1, forward strand.
TGCCCCACCAAGGGGACAAACCAGCCCTCTTTCTGGAAGCTTCTCTGGAGGCCTTTCTTGTTGGCACAATCAGAGGCTGAAGCTGAGTCACACCCAAGTGCCTGGCAGCCAGGATGGGACACGTGACACCTTTGCCTCACGGTGGGACATACGGCCCCGCCTGGCTTCCCCAGCCCCTCTGTGTGGCCACGTGGAGGCTTTGCTTCATGGTTGGGGGAGCGGGGTTGGGGGGCCCAGGGCCGCACCCACCCAGTGTCTGGGAAACGGTGACTCTGGGGCTACCAGACACCTATTATTTGTGGTGTCTTTCAGTCAATGGTGGGTACTGGCTTCGGGGGGCTCCCCTTTCTCTTCAGCCTGGAAAGCGCCCCACTTTGGTCAGAGAAATCTACCCAGGCAGCAAGCTCTGTGTGGTGTGCAGCCCCTGAAAAGGGCTCCTCTCTTGCTGGCTGAGTGATGGGCAGAGCTCACACTCTGTGAGCCTCTGTGTTCTCATCTGCACCACAGGGATGGCGCCCACAGGTCCCCACAGGAACAGCTCAGACAGTGCACACGGTGTTGGCACCTGCGGCCTCTGACCTCTGGGGGGTTCAGAAACACTTGGATCAGAGATGCTGCAGGTCACCTTCCTGTGCCCTCCTGTGCATGTGTGTGGTGTGAGCATGTGTGCACATGTGTGCTGCACACACATGACTATGCATGTATGTGTGATGCATGCATGACTATGCACGTGTGCAGGTGTGCCGTGTATGTACAAATATGCATGTATGTGAACCTGTGTGCTGCATGCACATGACTACACATGCATATGAGTGTGTGTGTGTACGTATGAATATGCACGTGTGTGCACATGTGATGTGTATATATGACCATGTGTGGGCTGTGTACATATGAATATACATGTGTTCACAAGTGTGTGATGTGTACATGACTATGTATGTGTGCATGTGTGATGTGTACATGACTATGCATGTGTGCACGTGTGCTGTGTACATGACTACGTGTGTGTGCTGTGTACATGACTGTGTGCACGTGTGCTGCATACAAATGAATATGCATGTGTGTGCACGTGTGCTGTATACATGTGAATGTGTGTGGATGTGTGCCATGTACATATGAATATGCATGTGTGTGCACGTGTTGTGTACATATAACTGCACGTGTGTGTACGTGTGCAGCATACGACTGTGCACGTGTGTGCTGTGTAAATATGACTGTACATATTTACATATGACTGTACAAATTTACATATTTACATCACACACTTGTGCATATGTGCTCTGTGTGGTGCACAATGTGCTCTGTGTGGTGCATATGTGCACAAGTGTGTGATGTGTACATGACTATGCATGTGTGTGCTGTGTACTTATGACTATGCATTGTGTACATGTGCTGTGTACATATGAATATCCATGTGTGTGCATGTGTTCTGTGTACATGGCTGTGTGCATGTGTGCTGTGTACATATGACTGCATGTGTGTGCATGTGTGCTGTGTACATATGAATATGCATGTGTATGTGTGTGCTGTGTACATGGCTGCGTGTGCTGTGTACCTATGAATATCCATGTGTGTGCATGTGTGTGTGCTGTGTACCTATGAATATCCACGTGTGTGTGCTGTGTACATGGCTGTGTGTACATGTGTGTGTGCTGTATACATAGGACTATGCATGTGTGCATGTGTGTGCTGTGTACCTATGAATATCCATGTGTGTGTGCTGTGTACATGGCTCTGTGTGCATGTGTGTGCTGTGTACATAGGACTATGCATGTGTGTGCTGTGTACATATGAATATGCTTGTGTGTGCATGTGTGCTGTGTACGTATTAATGTGTGTGCTGTGTACATATGAATATGCATGTGTGCGTGTGCTGTGTACATGACTGCACACGTGTGTGCTGTGTACATATGACTATGCATGCACGTGTGTCTGAGTGAGAGAGCTCTGGGTGGGTTCTGGTGAAACTCGTCTTACAGGCATGTCCTGGAGCCCCCACATCCCCAGGAGGACTCCCTCTCCCGTGAGTGGGGAGCATGTGGCTCCCTCCAGGGACAGATCCTTGTGCCAGCATGGTGGTCTCTGTTGCTGTCGTGGACATGGCCGAGGCCGTGTCCACTGTGCTCCTGGCTCCTGCAGGGACGCTAGCGACACAGCAGATGCTCCGTCCTGCCCTCCTGGTGGAGTACGGGACACAGCACACCCAGCTGGTCTGCGCCCTGCACCTCCCATCCCGACTGGTGGGGTGCTTCCAGGAGCTGCAGTTCACACGAGGCCCACAGAGGGCTGAGCCTCCCTGTGTTTGAGGGGCCTCTGCCCCCGCCCAGCAAGCCGCAGAGCAAGAGGCCAGAGCAGGAAGGGGCTAGAAACCCTCCCGCTGGTGGAGAGGAAGAGACACATCTCCCCCTGCTCATTTGTTGCTTTTTAAGATCACATCATTCTCCCAATGGGCAGTGGGTTTCAGGCATGGCTCACACCTGGAGTGGTCATCGGCGCCTGCTGTTGCTCAGGGCTGGTGTGATCTTTAACCCAAAGGCACTGTCTGTGCGCTCACTCCATCAGGCAGGGCCAGTTCCACAAGAAGAAAACAGGAACCTCAGTGCCTGGCGGGGAAGGCTCTTGGGTGGCAAGCGGGCAGCCCGGTCACCCTCTGTCCCACCTCCTGCCCCCCCAGCCCATCCACATGCTGCCTCCCTCCTCTTCACCAAGCTCTGAGCATCTTCTCCTGGGCGCTAGGTGCTCTCCTTCGCCCTCTTCCTGGGGCAGTACAGGAGGCAGCACACCCAGCTGGTCTGTGTCCTGCAGGCCAAGAGGAGGGCAGGCGGATGAGAAAGGGTCCTGACCTGGCACTGGGCCACAGGCACCCGAGAGCAGCACCCCCAACCCCCAGCATGCTGGCCGGTCTCCCCTGCACCTCTGTAGGGGCCTCATTTCATCATGCCCTGGGGGGCTGCGGTGAGTGGCAGATGAGAAGCTTGGTTTGCTGGTTTCTGCTTGAGCCCTGAGGACGCACGGGTCTCCAGAACGATGCGTGAAGACAAAACAGCACAGAGCACATGGGCCCCCGTCCCCATCTGGAGCCACTTTGTTTAGATCAGTGACGTGGGTCTATGCCTTTTCCTGCACACGACGTCTACTGTGGTTTGTGATTACGCCTCTGTCATCTACAGCCAGACAACCTCTCGCACCCAAACCTTGATGTGATCCTGCACCTGCTGAGCCCCCGACGCCTGTCTGGGGACCATGAATGGAAACAGTGTGGGCAACGGACAGACGGCTCCCGGGCGACGGCTCAGTGCACAGTCCTCGGGAGACTTCCATGTAAAATGAACTCTTGAAAAGCTTGATTCTTCTTCCTCAATTGGCAATCATGGTGCCCATGGAGGGACTCTGAGCAGACTGCCCAGGGCTGCCTGGGACACCACAGGGACCCGGCACCTTGGCCCCAGCACAGGCCCTTGGGGCCTCCCTGGCCCCTGCACAGCTGCATGTGGTGGGGTCTCTCCTGGGTCCTCTGGGGTCCTCCTCCTGGGTCTCCTTAAAGCATGCCAAGCTTTCTACAGCTGTTGCTGGCCCATTCTTTTGCTTATTTTAAACCAATGAGGAAATTATATCAAGGAAAATTGGGAGCTCAAACAGCAACCTGCAGCGACGGAGGCAGCGTGTGCACTTGTCCGAGGTCTCCGTCTCTCTTCATGCTGGGGGAAAGTGACTGGCGATTTTAAAAAGAAGTGTAGGGAAGGCAGGAAGCACAAGCTCCTCAGAATGGTCTGTAAAACTGTGATAAGGTTTATGAAAAGAATTCTGTGTTTAAGTCAGCTGTGATTAAAAGGTAATTATTTATGTCTTTCTAAAGATTGAGGTTAGATATTAAATATACATTAATAAGAAACTACAGATTGGTCCCTGTGTCACCAGTCTCCTTACAGTACTGCTTTGCTCCTAAGGAAGCTGCAAGTGGTTCTGGTTTTTAACTCTGAAGTCGTCTCTTTTTGAAACTGCTCAGACCCGCATCTCAGAAGCTCAGCTTCCACTGCCCCTTGCAACGTGCGCTTTGCAGGAGAAATGTGGCCTCAGCGCTTTCTCCCCTTGAGAACCTTCTCCTTCAGATGCTTGGTCAAGTCCTGCAGCCTTTTCCTGCCGTTTTAACTCTGCTGTTGTAACTTGAAGCTGAAACGTGTGTCCTGAGGGCTGGGAAAAGCAATGTTTTCCTCAAGGGCAACTTGAATCTATACACCTGGCTTTTCTCACTATGTCTGATTGTTCAGCATAATCAGGAAACTTCTCATGCTGTTACCAAGAGCCACGTATTCCCCGGCTCAAGGCCCTCGTTTCCCTGTTTACTGTCGTCTGTAGTCACGTGCGCACCCACAGCCCTGGACACACTCGAGGTTCCACGCTCGTCGGGATGACTCCAGTTTCTCCGCAAACTTCTTCCCTCAAAGAGGCACAACCGCACTGCACGCTTTTCTGTGCCTTTTAGTAACAGTCTTAAAAACAAAGATTTTATATTTTATCAAGATAATTCCTGTATCATCTTTATCATGTTTTGATGACTTAAAACAACTGAGCTTTAAAAGGGTTTTGGTTTTGACAGCAATGAACCTCCTGAATTCCTTGTGAGGCCTTTTCATAATTACTCTGGTTGACTGAATATTGTTTTAAGATGATCTGTGATTCTGTTTGAGGTGTTTTGAACCTTTTGACATCTGCAGATTTCCACAGAATCTAAATCCTACATAAAGTCTTTTTGGGTTAAATACTTGGATTTGGTAAATTGTCTGGGTAGCATCATCAAATGATAAGTGATACTAAATCTTCTGTCAGTTGTATTGACCAGCATATTGATATAAATGTTCTAGAGTTATATACATTCACTAAAATGTAATATATTACCATTTATAATTTTGATAATCTTCAATCTGATTTATATGGGCATGTTATCAGCATGAATATTCTAAAGAGTACATAAAATTTATAGGAGCCTGACAGCCCCAATGTGGCACAGTCAGTCATAATTTTGGTTGTTTTCTTATAACGTTATGTGTAATAGAAATAACTATTTTCTTGTTGGTTAGAAGCTTTAAGTTTTAACCAAGGCTGGTCTAAAGTTTTGAATCTGCAGTCATTGTTCTGAATTATTCTCTGTAAACATTTATAATCAGTTCTAGTCCAAAATTGCTTTTTACGGAAAGAACCCCAATAAAGACGGGTATAAAAAGGTGGGAAATATTAAAAGTAAAATTAATGAAAGAATATTCAAAAGTGGTTCCAATTTTATTGATTAATTATCAGATCTTTTCCAATCTGTAGTTACTGTGATGCTGTGAAGTGTGCAGAGCTCTGTGTGACGTGTGTCTCCTCTGATGCTGTGAAGTGTGCAGAGCTCTGTGTGTGACGTGTGTCTCCTCTGATGCTGTGAAGTGTGCAGAGCTCTGTGTGTGACGTGTGTCTCCTCTGATGCTGAGAAGTGTGCAGGGCTCTGTGTGACATGTCTCCTCTGATGCTGAGAAGTGTGCAGAGCTCTGTGTGTGACGTGTGTCTCCTCTGATGCTGAGAAGTGTGCAGAGCTCTGTGTGTGACGTGTCTCCTCTGATGCTGTGAAGTGTGCAGGGCTCTGTGTGACGTGTGTCTCCTCTGATGCTGTGAAGTGTGCAGGGCTCTGTGTGTGACGTGTGTCTCCTCTGATGCTGTGAAGTGTGCAGAGCTCTGTGTGTGATGTGTCTCCTCTGATGCTGTGAAGTGTGCAGAGCTCTGTGTGTGACGTGTGTCTCCTCTGATGCTGTGAAGTGTGCAGGGCTCTGTGTGTGACGTGTGTCTCCTCTGATGCTGTGAAGGGTGCTGAGCTCTGTGTGTGACGTGTCTCCTCTGATGCTGTGAAGTGTGCAGGGCTCTGTGTGTGACGTGTGTCTCCTCTGATGCTGTGAAGGGTGCTGAGCTCTGTGTGTGACATGTCTCCTCTGATGCTGTGAAGTGTGCTGAGCTCTGGGTGACATGTGTCTCCTCTGATGCTGTAAACCGTGCAGTGCCCTGTGTGATCCATAGTTTCTCTGTAGCAGTCCTGGGGACATGTCATGTTGGGTGCAGGAAAAGGCAACACCAGGAAAAAGAAAATCCAGATCATTCCAATTGAAAAGGAGATGCAGCCCAGCCTGTGAAAGCATTTTCCAGTCAACATTGAGTGTGCCCCCCGTTCTCAGCAGTGGCCCCCCGTCCTCAGCCGTGGCCCCCCGTCCTCAGCAGTGGCCCGTCCTTAGCGTCTAAATTCAAATGCTTCCATGTGCCTTCTTTTTTTAGATAGAGTCTCATTCTGTGTCACCAGGCTGGAGTGCAGTGGCACTATCTCAGCTCATTGCAACCTTCACCTCCCGGGTTCAAGCAATTCTCCTGTGTCAGCCTCCTGAGTAGCTGGGATCACAGTTATGTGGCACCACCCGGCTAATTATTTCTGTATTTGTAGTAGAGACGGGGTTTCACCGTGTTAGCCAGGATGGTCTTGATCTCCTGACCTTGTGATCTGCCCAGCTTGGCCTCCCACAGTGCTGCAGTGATTTTTAAACATTTCTCTCTGTTGTGCTATACACCATTATTTCAATTATTTTAAATGACTGGTTAAAATGTTAACTGAAAAAGGTTTAGTATCATGTGTCTGTTTTACAAAGGCAGTAAAGCAATTCATCCTTTAAAAAAATTTGTAACATATCAAAATACTGACAACCTGTTAATTCTGAGTGGTCGGCATTTGAACAGTGTTTCTTTTGCATTTTTCTGTGTTGTTTAAAATACAACACTAGGGGTCCATGAACCCTTCAGTGGTCCAGGCGCACGTGTCTTTCCCTCCCCACACCCATCCTCATGGCTGAGGGTCTCGGGGCCTTGGGAAGTCTGGGAGCTTCCCTGGCCCTACACAGCATCCACCCTGGGGACACAGGTTGTCACCTCCAAGGCTGCCTGACCCCAGCTCCAGGGCCTGAGCCATGTCGACAGAGGGGTCTGCTTGGCTGTGACACCAGCCATGTGTGTAGCACCCCCTATGCCCCACCTGCAGGACCCAAGTTGGCAGCCCAAAGCCTACACAGGAGAAGCCAGTACCATGCACTCGTCCCCTCTCCGCTCCCCTCTCCTCTCATCAGGCTGTTTTCATGGCTGGTGGGTAGCAGGTGGCCTGGTTGTGGGGTGAGGTGGGCATCGTGAAGTTTGTCCTGGAGCCCTCGGCAGGTCTGATGCCCTGTCGCCTGCCCTCAGCCCCTCAGGCTCGGTAGGTGCTGAGCCTTGGCAGCACCCAAGGAGAGGAAGGAGGGCACCTGGGCTCGGCTCTGCCCACCACAGGCAAGGCACTGCGGGCGTGCCAGAAACCGCGGTGGAGGGAAAGTCCTCCTGTCCCCCCAGTGTGAGCCCACAAGCATCACTCACTCATCTTCTGATGGATCTCCCACGTCCATCTGGGATGGCTTCTCTTCTTTCTTAGCATCCGTGACCACCTTTGGGGAGTGGAGATGTTTAAGGGCTGGGAGTGTCAGCCACAGGTACCGAGGTGCAGCCTGTGGACCTGCTGGAGGGTCAGGCCAGGGTAGAGGCTGCCCGGTCCAGATGACCTCCCATCAGGCAGAGCTCTCTGTTGACCACACATTTCCAGTTATGGGCACCTGACCAAGGAACTGAACCCTTCATGTGGGCCTGTTCCTGGACTATAGCCCAGGCCTGGCCTGTCAGCCCGTGTGTGCCACTGGCTGGCTCCCCCTTGAGTTCTTAGAACTTAAGTGCCCCATGAATGGCCTCGTCGGGGGTTAATAACGGGCTCGCTCTGCCTTGTGGCATGCTCCGAGGGCAAAAGGGAGAGAAGGTACAGTCTTGGAAAACAAATGACCCCCAGGAAGAAGCTTAAACTTGCCAAGAAAGAACTTCAAGAAACTTCCAAAATGATTGACTGTTCACTACAGGAAAGAAATGGAGGAACACAGCCCAGATATCTGTGTTGGAAGGGTCCAGACGGGCCATTGAGTCAGCCTTTTCTTTTTACAGATAAGGATGAGGATGACGGTGGTGATGATGCTGATGCTGTTGGTGATGACAGCGATGATGATGATGATGATGATTATAATGGTGGTGATGGTGGTAAAAGTGATGGCAATAATGACGGTGATGTGGTAACGATGGTGACAATGTTGATTATAATGGTGGTGGTGACGGTGGTGATGGT
>CM052648.1:193803765-193821742 GCA_028533165.1 Leontopithecus rosalia
GTCCATCCACGCATCACTCACCCACCTGTCTATCCACCCATCACTCACTCATCTGTCCATCCACGCATCACTCACCCACCTGTCCATCCACCCATCACTCACCCACCCGTCCATCCACCCGTCACTCACCCACCCATCCATCCACCATCACTCACCCACCCGTCCATCCACCCATCACTCATCCATCCGTCCATCCACCCATCACTCAAACACCCATCCGTCCATCCACCCATCACTCACACACCCATCCATCCACCATCACTCACCCACCCGTCCATCCACCCATCACTCACCCACCTGTCCATCCACCCATCACTCACCCATCTGTCCATCCACCAATCACTCACCCATTGGTCCATCCACCAATCTATCCACCCACTCAGCCACCTACCCAGCCATCTGTCCAGCACACCCGTCCAGGTGCTGGGCAATTGCTCTGTGCATATGACAACTGAGGAGATGGGAGATGGTTGTGACTCCAGTGACACAGGTGGGCCCAGGTATTGTGGTTTGGATTTGTGTCCCCACCCAAATCTCAGGTCAAACTGTAATCCCTTGTGTTGGAGGAGGGGCCTGGAGGGAGGTGATGAGTCATAGGGGTGGGCTTTCACCTTGTTGTTCTCACGATGGGGGGTTCTCATGAGGTCTGCTTGTTTCAGGAGGGGCCTGGAGGGAGGTGATGGGGTCACAGGGGAGGACTTTCACCTTGCTGTTCTCCTGATGGGGGGTTCTCAAGAGCTCTGGTTGTTTGAAAGTGTGTGGTGCCTCCCCCATCACTCTCTCCTGCATGTAGGACATGTCTTCTTCCTCTTCACCTTCCACGGTGATCGAAAGTTTCCCGAGGCCTCCCCAACCACGCTTCCTGTACAGCCTGCAGAACTGTGAGTCAATAAACCTCTTTTTTTTTTTTACAAATTACCCTGCCTCAGGCAGCTCTTTATAGCAGCATGAGAACTAATACACCAGGCTCTGGGGATGGGGAGGCTGGCAAGCACCTAGGGGAAGATACTTCCAAGGTAAACAGGGTCTTCTAGACTGAGATGCAAGGGTATTCCTGGCAGAGGAAGGGCCTGAGCTGTTACATGGGGTACACAGCCTGGGAGGGGCTGAGCAAGGCTGGAGGGTGGCACACGGCACAGCTGGTCAGGGAGGTCCTCGTTGGCATCTTTCAGAACCTGGGTCTTGTGTATGATGACCTCAACCCCTGAGGCTCCTTGAGTCTGGCCTCCACGATGCTGGCCCCTGCTATGAGAGTGCTGGAAAGAGGCTGGCCCAGGCAGTCTTGGCCACCTTGAGGCCTTGTGTCATCTGCACAGCATCCAGCGACCTCAGACCCAGGGACAGCACCGGGCACACTTGCTGGGGGAGAAGATGCTGTGGTGGGTGATAGCCCATGAGTGCCTGCATGTGTGGTCATCTGCATGTGTGGGCATGCCTGCACGTGGGCCGGCATCCGTGAGCGAGCGTGTCCCGTGAGTGCCTGCATGTGTGGTTGTCTGTGCATGTGTGTGCATGTGGGCCTGTGTCCATGAGCATGGCCCATGAGTGCATGTGTGGTTGTCTGCATGTATGTGCATGCCTGTGTGCAGGAAGTGCTACCTTGCTTGTCTGCACTACATGTGCCTGTGTGTTCATTTCACACATGTATGGCTGGGCACATGTGTGTGCATGGATGTGCATACATGTGTACGTGCCTGTGTTTGTGTATGCCTGGAACCCATGCACACCCAGGGCGTGTGGTGCTGGAGAACAGGCGTGGCTGAGCTTACAGCTGGGCAGCAGCATGGACACTCAGGCAGGACTCGTGTTTCCAGGCCAAAGCATGCTCCACACTTCTGGGTTAAATAAGCAGAATGAAAAGAAGAAAATCTAACAGGCGTAATCCCAGGCACATTCCGCTCTATTTCCATTCTGAGTGTGACTCAAGGGCCTCATACAATCTCTAAGAGCAGATCTGAGCTGTACCAGACCTCAGCATAGAAGCAGCAACACAGCTGCTTTAACCCCCCGCCGCTGTGGCTCTTCTTGTCCCTGCCTCTCCTCAATTACACACCTCAAACCACTGCCCCCATGTTGTCTCATTGGGCTTACCCGGATTGCTGTTTCAATTCTGTAAGGCAATTAAATGTCAGAGATAATGATATGGCATAAAGATTTGGAAAACATAGTGTGTCTGGTGCTGTTTCAAAAATATATATGTTATCATTATCTGTAACACTAAATTGCTTTGCAGAATTAAATAGCATGTCTGCACAGACATACATGCATGCTCACACGGGCCCACAGACATGCATGCATACTCACACACATGCACACACATTCCCATGCATGCACAAATACATATGCACTCACATGTCCACACATTCACACTCTCATATATGTCCACTCATGCACAAACACACTTACAGATTCACATACACGTGTCCACACATTCACACATCTCACACGTGCCCACACATTCCCACACATGCACAATGCATGGTCGCATGTGTCCACATGTTCACACATGCTCTCACACACGCACTCACACTTGTCCACATGCACACACGTGTCCACACATCCACACATGTTCACATACATGTGCTCACACATTCCCATGCATGAACAAATGCATGGTCACACCTGTGTCCACATATGTTCTCACATGTCCACACATGCTCTCACATCAATTCACACATATGCACACATGTCCCCACGTGTCAACACTCACATGCATGTCCACACGTGCACACACGTGTGCACATATTTACAAAAGCTCACGTGCCTACAGAAATGCACACATCTCGTGTCCACACACATGCATGCATACATACACATGTCCATACACAGGCAACTGTCCCTCTGGAAAACACAAAGGAATGACAGTAATAGTGTCCTCTAAAGAATTTGGCAGTACAAAGTTAAATTCCATCTAAAAGTTATCTACAGAACCTATTATCGAGGTAATTTTCCACCAAATAGCTGGCTAACCTGCAGAAAGCTTTTCCCATCCATCCATGCTACAGACACGTAGCCCACAGTACACCAGAGGCTCCGACTGCAGGTGTTTCTCTGCAGCCGGGCCTTCCCAGGCGTCCCCTCGCTGCACGGCTCTGCGTGCTGGCAGACTCACCCTGCATCTTCTCCAGCCTGCTCATGTATGAGTTGAAGAGGGAGTAGACACGCTCCGTCTCACGGTCCCCATCAATGTCCAGCTGGATGTTGGCTGGGAGGCCGCTGTCCAGACAGCGAGAACAGAAAGACAAAAACACGTATTTAAACAATGCTTTTAATAATGATATTAATTTTTAAAATGTCACTGGAGGAAGGCGACAACTGTGTTGGAAGTGAAACTGGAGACAGGACCCATTTGCCGTCCGTCCGTACACAGCAGCCAGCACATGTTGGCTTGGTGAGCAGGTCGAATGACGTCCACAGTGGCACTGACACCAGGCCGCGAGCCGGACCTAACTAGCAACCTCTGCTTCAGGTATGATCAAGGTATTTGGAGACTTTGCAGAAGATCCTTGCTGTTCAGTGTTTAAAATGGGCTTATCATTTGTACTAACTGACCTTTCCTGAAATCATGCATTACTGAGTTATGTCTTGTTTAAACCTATTCTTACTCCAGAATCTTATCAATATATAAGAAATTTAGGAAGATCAGGTGCCAAAATACCCAGCGTCATACTTGTACATTTGTAGTATCATACAGAACTAAATTCCCAGGAACTATGAGCACTCCAGACCTCGTGGCTTTTCCCTTCACTCAGGGACGCTGTGTGGTTTCTGCCCTGCTCACTTATGTCCTTCTCCTACTTCCACACCAGCACACAGCAGGTTTCCTTAAGCACTGATTCTTAAAATTTTTTCACCAAGTCTTACCAAGATTTTTTTGTTTTTAATTTTTTTGATACAGAGTCTCACTCCCCCAGCCAGGATGGAGTGCAGTGGTGTGATCTCAGCTCACTGAAACCTCCATTTCCTGGATTTAAGCGACTGTCCTGCTTCAGGCTCCTAAGTAGCTGGGATTATAGGAGCCTGCCACCACACTTGGCTAATTTTTGCATTTTTAGTAGAGATGGGGTTTTGTCATGTTGGCCAGGCTGGTCTCAAACTCCTGATCTCAGGTTATCCACCCGCCTCAGCCTCCCAAAGTGCTGGGATTACAAGCATGAGACACAGAGCCTGGCCTCTTATCTTTTCTTTTTATAAATCTTACTTTGTGCTTCTATTCACAGTACTTATTTTGTACTGTGAAAAACCTCCAAAGTTGGGCGTGGTGGCTCACGCCTGTCTGTACTAAAAATACAAAAATTAGCTGAGCATGGTGGCACATGCCTGTAATCTCAGCTACTCAGGAGGTTGAGGCAGGAGGATCACTTGAACCTGGGAGGCAGAGGTGGCAGTGAGCTGAGATCGTGCCACTGCACTCCAGCCTGGGCGACAGAGTATCCATCTCAAAAAGAAAAAAAGAAAAAAGGAAAAAGCCTCCATTTTGAAAACATAGGCCCAGCGCCATGGCTCATGGCTGTAATCTCAGTACTTTGGGAGGCCAAGACGAGTGGATCACCTGAGGTCAGGAGTTCGAGACCAACCGGGCCAATATGATGAAACCCTGTCTCTACTAAAAATACAAAAATTAGCTGAGTGTGGTGGTGCATGCCTGTAATCCCAGCTACTTGGGAGGCTGAGGCAGGAGAATCGCTTGAACCTGGGAGGTGAAGGTTCCAGTGAGACAAGACTGCACTGACTCACTCCAGCCCGGGTAGCACGGCGAGACTCCATTTTAAAAAAAAAGAAAATCTACATTTTACAGAAGCACGTCTTTCATGGCTTCCAACAAAGCAGCCTTACAGTTAATTTAACGTTTGCACTCAGGCGCAACCTAACAGGGAGAGTCCAAAAGGGATGTGTCCGGCTGCTCATTATTTTAGCAAACTGCTGCCTTGTGCAAAATGTGTGAAATATACTCTTTAATTTAGTAAATACTTTTTAAAAGGCAGAAATGATTGTTATTATAGCTAAAACAATTCTTAAATCATAAAGTTTCTGAAATTTTTTCCATACTGATTAGAAATTGTTTACCAACTTATTTTTGTTGGAAGTGTGACAGTTTTTCCCTTTTCTTCCCAACCTCTCTTGCAAAAATGAAGTGGGTTTCAGCTAACGAATTGAAGAGCAAGACCAGGCCGGGTAATGCAAGGAGAGCCTCATAGTGAGACCCCGTTTCTACAAAAAAAATTTTTTTAATGAGCTGTGCATGGTAGCACCTGCCTGTAGTTCCAGCTACTTGGGAGGGTGAAGTAGGAGGACTGCTTGAGCCCAGAAGTTTCAGACCAGTTTGGGCAACATGGTCAACCCTGTTTCTACAAAAACTTTAAAACCATTAGCCTGGCATGGTGGTGCACACCTGTAGTCCCAGGTACTTGGGAGGCTGAGGTGGGAGGATGGCTTGAGCCTGGGAGGTTGAGGCTACAGTGAGCTGAGATTGAACCATTGCACTCCAGCCTGGATGACAAAATGAGACCCTGTCTCAAAAGCATGAAATTTAAAAAGCTTCGCTGAGCTGGGAGAGTGGAGGCCGGCTGTGGGTGGTGTGGGATGTGGGAGGCTCTGGAGCTGTCCCGTGTTCTCATGGGGAGAAACGGCCTGGAATGAAACCCTCCTGGGGGGTGCATCCCCTGCAGGCTCAGCCGCCAGGTGGGGACGTGCCAGGTTTCCTTTCCTCCTGAGACCGCAATGGCTCCTGCTCCAGCCCTGGGGTTCAAGGATAGAGGAGGGTGCTGGCTTTCCAGGGCAGGGGATGGGGGTCCTGGGGTGTTGGGCACACATGCCTGGGTGGCAGCCAGGCCCTCCTCCTGAGCTTCAGCCTCCGAGTACATGAAGCAGGATCTAAGGTCTCCCCCTGAGGCTGTGGGAGGATTAAATGGTGGCCCAATGTGGAGCACAGCTCATCCCTTCAGGGCCCTTGTGCGTGATGCCCTGCAGAGGCATCACATGGCCACAGCCACAATATCGTCCCCATGGCAATGTGCATCTCATGAAGCAGAACTGGGGGACCGCCAGGCTCACGGGCCTCCTTCCTTGGACTGGCAGAGGCGACCCAAGCCTGTGTGGAACTGGAGGCCCAGCTGACAAGGGGCCGGAAAGACCAAAGGCTGCCTGCGTCCCTGATTGGATAAATCAACGTAGGCGTCCTGGGCTGGATGAAGCTTTCAGGGAGAGGCTTGCTCCCAAGTTCCTCCTAGAGAAGCAGGAGGCCCCGGCCCTGGGGAGCCCCCTTCACCCTAACCTCCCACTCCCCCGGGCAGGGTCTCAGGAGGACCCTGGAAAGCCTGCGGCTCCTTAGAGCCTTCGAGAGGCTGGATCCCAGATGCTCCCTTGGGTGGGAGGCCCCTCAGGTGGGAAGCTCTGGGGACAAGGCGAGCACAGTCCCCTTTTCCACCCAGCTTATGGACAGGCAGGTGCTGTCCGTTGCCCCTCCCTACCCTACCCCTGACCACACTTCCCGAACATGCCAGGTGCCAAGGTATGGACTCCACGGGACCTGCCTGACCTGGCCCCTGGCCACACTTCCTGCATGTGCACATGCCAGGCACCAAGTCATGGATCCATGTGGGACCCTCCCTACCCGGCCACTGGGCACGCTTCCCGCACACTCACAAGCTGGGCACTGAGGCACGGACCCCGCAGGCCCCTCCCTACCTGGCCTTCACCACACTTCCTGCATGCGCACACACCGGGTAGCAAGGCATGGACCTACCTGGTGCAGGGCGAGCATCCTGGGGCCGAGTCTGAGGACGCCCTGCAGCACAGCCAGTGGCCGCCCAGGTAGGCAGACGGGTGGTAGACAGTGAGGCGCTTCTGGTTGCACTGGCTCACTTTGGTGAGAATGTCGATCCAGTCCTTGGCCTCCACGCAGTTGTTGGCCTGGATGTAGAGTGCACGCTCTGGCTGGATGACCTGGAACATCTGAGGATGCAGGCGGGCTCAGGATGGCGCACGCGAGGTCCTGTGGCCAAGTGTATGCCAGGGTCTGGCAGGCACCCGGCTGTCCTTGCTAGAGCCTCAAGAGGGGACACTGAGGGTGCACAGGCCCAGGGGCCCAGGAGCTCCAAACACTAGGAGCAACCAAGGCCAGGGGTACACAGAGCTCTCTGCCACCCTGAAACCTGACAACCAGGGCCTCAGGGAATGGAGGTGAGAATGGGTGTGGCTAGAGACATGGCTGGGCGGCAAGGTATAGCTTGGCCAAGGCCCTTTATGTGCCAGAGCCTCAGAGGTCTCCGTTCAAAGGAAGAAAAGAAGCCCTGTGGTCTCCCCATGAGGTCACCTGTAGCCAAAGACAGGAGTCCCATCCATGAGGGGTTTCTGCTGTATCAGCTGGGGTGGCCTGGCCTGCTCAGCTCCTCCCCCACCTCACCAGCCGAGGTGCTTCCTCCTTCCTCCCTTCCTCCCAGCCAGGGTTGGGGGGCTGCTCAGGGCAGCAAGAACCTTCACCATTTATTGCTCAGTCAACAAACATGACCAAGCACCAGCACTCTCCCAGGTCCTGGAGACAAAGCCTGGCCTAGAATTTCTGCTGAACCTGCAGCTACCAAGCAAGACTAAATAAGCACAGGTGGCAGCTGGAAAGGATGCATGGCAGGTGCCAGCAGGGGCTGGAAGTGAGCAGTCCTGGTGCTGTGGCCAAAAGGCTGACTCAAAGTTAGCTCAGCAGGGAGCTGACATGGTAGAAGAAATGGGAGGCACAAAGGTCCTGGGGCAGGAGGTGGAGGGTCCCAGGGCAGGGCGGACAGGGGTCCTGTGATTGGAGGGATGGGAGTCCAGGGGCAGGGGGGACAGAGGCTCTAGGATTGGAGGGATGGGGGTCCTAGGACAGGAGGTGGGAGTGTCCTGGGGCAGGGAGGACAGGGGTCCTGTGATTGGAGGAACAGGGGTCCTGGGGCAGGGAGGACAGGGGTCCTAGGATTGGAGGTCAGAAGTTCCCAGAAGGAGCTGGCTCTGGGGCACACAAAGACAGACGTTTTCTGAGTAGAAGGCCACCTGGAGGCTGGGGGGCTTTTGTAAGGACTTGCCCTTAAGTCAGGAATCAGGAGAACAGTGGCCTTCTCCAGCAGATGGGCACTTCCTTCCACTGATCTGGGGAGGATTTAGGCTCCAGGTTTCTGGAGAACAGCTGGGGTCTTATTTACAGAGTCCAGGAGCCACCGGCCTCACACCCAGCACCTGTGTGCAGGTCTCTCCCTGCACAACCCTGAGCATGACTGTCATCCCCCATGGAGGGCATCCTGTCCATCATCCCAGGCTCAGCCCTGCCACCAACAGCCTCCAGAAAGGTCGCCCCAGCTGAGAGCCTGGCCCGGCAGCAGCCCCGGGGGAAGCGGGCCCTGAGGAAGTCAGCGGGACATAAACAGCAGAAACAGGCGCGGCTGAAACTACGCAATTATTGGAAACCTATGGAAAGGGCTCGAAGTGATTCCAGGACATTTCCACACTGCTTCCTTCCAGGGATGGTCTCAGGGCAGGTCCCAGCCTCCCCTCAGTCAGCAGGCATTGAGCTCATGACTCTATGGGTGCTAAGACTGGGTCCCAGTGTCCCCTCAGTCAGCGGGCATTGAGCTCATGACTCTATGGGTGCTGAGACTGGGTCCCAGTGTCCCCTCAGTCAGCAGGCGTTGAGCCCATGCCCTCCTCTTCAAATACTCTACAAAGTTATGCTTATTGTGGATCTGTCTGGACCACCCGTGAATAACATCCTAGTGAAATTCCGCCAACAGTAAGGAACGTGTGTCGACTTTGGCACAGGGCCCAGGGACTGCACCTTCCCTACAGCTGCTCTAAGACCCTCATTCTGCAGTCAGAAGGCTTGTCCCAGCCAGAATGTGGCAGGGCACAGGGTCAGCCTCAGGCTGGCAAGGACGGCTGGGTCGCTGACCGTAGGAGCACCAAGTCACCAGGAGAACACAGCCAGCGGCCAACCCACCCTGGGAGGCCACCAGATGATGGCAATGCCATGGACACCTCTAGGGGATTCCTGCCAAAAATGCATCATCAAAACCTCCCACTTTGGCACATCCAACAAAACCACAGTGAGGGACGTCCACAAAACTGCAGGGCTGCAAGTCTCAGAAATGCCAAGGCCACCATGCACAAAGAAAGGCTGGGAGTGTCCCGTCGGCCAGACCGAGGGGACAGCAGAGCACAGCGTGGACTGGATCTTGAGGGGAAGAAACCATAGGAGTGTGCAGTTGGTGGCAAATTCAGACATGGCTGCACTGGCACCACACGACGGGTGGCTGCTGTAGCTCTGGGGACTGTACTGTGGGAAACACACTCGGAAGTGTTGAAGCTGTTCAAAGAAGCACAGGCATGACGTGCAGAGAGAAGGAACAAATACGATGGGGAACAAGGCCACATGTGGGTCTGGGTGTGACACGCGAAGAGAGAATGATGGATATGATGACGAGGAACGTGGCCACACGTGGGTCTGTGACGCATGGAGAGAGAAAGAATAAACACAATGAGGAATGAGGCCATGCATGGGTCTGTGACATGTGGAGAGAGAAGGAACAAATACGATGTGGAGGCCACACGTGGGTCTGGGTATGATGTGGAGAGAGAAGGAATGAACACGATGGGGAACGAGGACACATGTGGGTCTGGGTGTGGCACATGGAGAGAGAAGGAATGAACACAATGGGGAACGAGGCCATGTGTGGGTCTGTGACATGTGGAGAGAGAAGGAATAAATACGATGTGGAGGCCACGTGTGGGTCTGGGTATGATGTGGAGAGAGAAGGAATGAACACGATGGGGAATGAGGCCACATGTGGGTCTGGGTGTGGCACATGGAGAGAGAAGGAATGAACATGATGGGGAACGAGGCCACATGTGGGTCTGGGTGTGGCACATGGAGAGAGAAGGAATGAACACAATGGGGAACGAGGCCATGCGTGGGTCTGGGTACGACACATGGAAAGAGAAGGATGAATACGATGATGAAGAACGAGGCCACCTGAGGGTCTTGGTCAAGCGTGTGTGGAAAGTACTTATTCTACTCTTGCAACTTCTATAAATTCAAAATTATATCAAAATTAAAAAGGTTCAAAAAATTCCACACAGTCCCAAGCCTATTCTGGAGTATCCTTTGACAGAGGGCCCCTTGACCTTGGGGACCCTGTGGGGGAAGCCACCTGGAACAGCTCAGGCCTTGCCTTCCGGCAGGCTCTACCCTACCCCGTGACCCCAGGTAGGAAGAGCCTAGCTGCTTTGGTACAAGATTCGACACAAAATCACCAGCACCAACCCAGGTAACATGGAGCCTCTGAGAAGTCTGTAGTGCAGTGGGTGGGGAAGGGGTGAGCCCAGGGCCAGGGACCAGAAGAGCAGACAAAACCCGGCTGGGTCTCAACCCAAAGTGAGGCTTGGGGACACCGCACTCACATTCTTCATTTTGAAAGACTCCTCCTCCAGCTTCTCCACTGCCAGGATGTTCTCGATGGAAATGCTGTAGAGGGGCTGGTCCCCTGCAGCAGAGAGGCACAGTCAGCAGATGCGGTCCCTGCTGGCGTCCAGGTGGGGCTGAGGGGGTCTCTGCCACGGGGGTCTCTGCTGAGGGGGGTCTGTGTTGGGGGTTCTCTGCTGGGGGGTTCCCTGCTGAGGGACTCTCTGTCGAGGCAGTCTCTGCTAAGTGTTCTCTGCTGAGGAGCTCTCTGCAGAGGAAGTCTCTGCTAAAGGCATCTCTGCCAAGGGGTCTCTGAGGAGGGGTCTCTGCCAAGGGGGCATCTCTACTGAGGAAGTCTGCTGTGGGGGGTCCCTGTTGGGTGGGTCTCTGCCAGGGGTGTCTCTGCTGGGGGTCTCAGTCAGGGGGTTTCAGCCTGGTGGGGGGGAGTCTTAGCTGGTGGTAGGGTCTCTGCTGGGATACCCTGGGCAGGGGGAGGCACCCTGCATTCCTCAGGCGTGGCGGCTGAGTCACTGACAGGCTGCAGGTGTGGGGGCTGAGGAGGCCTGGGACCCCCGGCCCTGCCATGCGCACAGGCTGGAACCGATCCCTGCATCCCCACTCTGCCATGGCCTCAGGCTCTGTCCTCAGGCTCTGTTCCCAGGACATGCCCCTGTTCTCGTGGGGAGAAACAATTCAGTATTTCCTAATCTAGATCTGAGCCAACAGATCTGATAGAGAGGGGCAGCAAGCCGTGGGAAGCTCCGTCCACCTCGGGGGAGCGGCCCGTGGCCGTGACAAAGACTGGAGGAAGAAGGGACGGTGGACGGGAAAGGGCCTCGCTGATGCAGGCTCTGCGTTTCCTGGTTCTCTGGGAAAGCTGGTTTCCCACAGGCTGGGTTTCTTGGCCTTTCTGACAGCAGGTCTGAAAGACCCTCCAGGGATCTTTGAAGGGACAGCCGGAAGCCGAGGGCTCCGGGTCATGACGGCCCAGGCTCTGCCTGCAGCACCCAATCCTTCCTCCCCTTGGCTCCCCGCAACCTGAGAAGCAGATGTCAGTCCCAGGGCACGCTCCGGCGGGAGCCAGGGAAAGCCGCCTTGCTCCTACCTTTGCTTTTGTGGTAGGTAAATTCATGGTTGGTCAAGCGAAACCATCTCTTCTTAAAATTCTTCATCCCAAAGCGCTTCCGTCCTTGTGCCCTCTTGATCATGAACCTGTGTGAAGAGCACGGGGCGGGGGTGTCTGGCCTTGGCCTCCTCCCTGCATAGGCGCAAACCATACTCCCCACTTTCTGAGTTCCTAGATCTGAGGCAGATGGTGAATTTTCAATGTCTTATCCTTTTACTCCAAGTGATGAGACTAAAAAATTGGAAGGCAATGGCTCTCCTTGGAAAAGTTCGGCGCAGACTGCGTTAGCTTGGAATCACCAAGTGGTGATGGCGCCAGGTTTTGGGAGGTCTCTAGCCTCTCACCTCACACACTGAACTTTCAACAGTGGTGCTGCCACCAGAAATACCAACTCGATGCTCCCACAGCGGACGTGCGGTCGCCGGCTCAGGGCTAGGCCAGGCAGTGGACGACACTTGGCAACAAAACCCACGCCCGTGGTGCAGCAGGAGTCACGCGCAGCGCCTCCACCAGACCAAACTCGCCTCCCTCAGGGCCAGCCTCAGTGTGGGAAGGCACCGCTGGGCTGCGTCCTCAGGAAATGTGGGAAACAGGAGACAGGATGGCTACTGAGGAGGCAGGGCCTCAGTGTGGAGGACCCTAGGTCTGGCCCCAGGCAGGGGTCTCGAATGCCTTCCTGGCAGCCCAGGGGCCTCTGAGGCTCAGCCTTCATCTCTGGGTGGGGGTCCCTGACCAGAAACGGCGGCTGAGCTGGAGAAGAAAGCGGCCAGGGTGACTGGAGGCCAGAGGTGGAGGCGGAGGACGAGTCCCCAAGCTGAGTGACGGAGGGGAGGTGGGGGGAGATGCCAACTCCACTTAAAAGCACACACGGAGATGGCGGGGAGGTGCAACTCCAGTTAAAAGAACAGGCAGAGAGACAGTGGGTGGGGGTGGGAAACTCCCCTTAAAAGAGCATGCCCAGCGACATGCTCTCGGAAGTGGGATGAGGGGCTTTGAGCAACAACGAGGCCAGAGAGCTATGGATGCCCGCAGGAAGATGTAGAAGCCCCAGGAGACTCCAGACAGTGCCGTTCACAACCAGTGGATGCAGAAGGCCTCGAGCTCCAGGGAGTCGCAGGCAGGAAGTCAGCCCGGGAGGCTGCTGAGGACCAGCGGGATGGGCAGGGCGGGGCCGCATGGATGGATAGGGGTGGGGTGGGACCGGGAGCTTCACGGGGAGCTTGCCCCTCGAGGGCAGGAGGATGCCCCTGAGAATACTCAGGACCACACAGCAGTTGGATTTGAAGAGTAGTCTTGTTATAAATGTGTTTGTCTTTAGGATTTTTTTTAAGAGCCCCAGCTTTCTGAGGGCCTTCGGTGGATGAGGCTGCATGTGAATTTCATGCATGAAGCAGGTTTTTCTAGGTCATGGCAGCGCTGAGTGGAGAGAAGGCGGTGGCTCCTCACTGCACGGCCCTGGTTAGGGTACCTGGCTCTCAAGGAGTCGGTTTTGAAACCGGGACCATCACGTGTGGAGGCGGGAGCCACGGCTGAGCCAGAAGCCTCGGGCTGAAAGCAGCTCAGCCCAAGCAGGCACAGCTGACTCAACTCAGCAAACACACCCTGCACTGCAGAGGCCCTGGTCCTGTGTCCCAGTGGGTGAGGGCACACAGAACTGAGAGACAGTAGAGGCTGGAAGTGTCTCAGTGTGGAGGGAGCCCTCAGGAAACACGGTCTTCACCATCTCCACACGTGGAGGAACACGGAAGACATGCTTGCCACCACCAGCTGAGAGAGCAGAACCAAGGCGCCAGGGTGGCCCTGCATGTGCACACTAAGGGCGGCTCCGGGTCTGGGGACGTGACAGAGCTGAGGTGCTGGAGCAGAGGCTGATTTGGGGGCGGGAAACTCAGGGTCTTGGTGGACCAAAACCTCGGCATGAGTTGGCATGTGGCACAGCTGCTGGAAGGAGCTGGTGGAGACTCAGCTGCGTC
Organism: Leontopithecus rosalia; assembly: GCA_028533165.1. Taxonomy (NCBI): domain Eukaryota; kingdom Metazoa; phylum Chordata; class Mammalia; order Primates; family Cebidae; genus Leontopithecus; species Leontopithecus rosalia. The sequence continues at coordinate 193,817,294 of CM052648.1, forward strand.
TGGGGCCTCTGGGAGGCACCTGTCCTTGAACCTCTGGCATCTATAGTAGCTTCTTAGCGTCAGGCACCCAAGCCCTGGTGTCCTGCATTGCTTTAGGGATTACAGGATGACTATTTGTTGCTTTGAATGTTGTGAACTTATGTAATGTGTGTATTACTAATGTTATTGGTTAATATATGACTAAGTTAAAAGAAAAACAGCAACATGGGTATGGACCACACATTACAGTGTGGTCCAGCAGTGACCCACGGATGGTCCAGGTTTGAACAGAGACAGCTCTAATGGAGTATCCACAAAAATAGACAGATGGGACTTAATTAAACTAAACAGCTTCTGCACAGCAAAATAACCAGCAGAGCAAAGAGACAACCCACAGAAAGGGAGGATATTTGCAAACCACGGATCCAACAAGGGACTAATAGCCACAATTTAGAAGGAACTCAGAGAACTTTAAAAAAAATTAAAAATAACCCATTTAAAAGTGGCCAAAGGACAGGAACAGACATTTTTCAAAAGACAACAAATGTCCAACAAGCCTACAACATAAAGCCCAGCCTGGCTCATCACCCGAGGAATGAGAACCAGACCCCAGTTCACGCCAGGCAGAATGGAGCTGCCTGTAACCTCAGCTCACACCAGGCCCAACAGATCTGCCTGTGACCCCTGCTCACACCAGGCAGAACAGCTGAGATTAAATAAACGTGGAAGAATAACAGACGCTGTCAGGGATGTGGAGGATACTGGTGGGGAATGGAAATTATAACAGTGCTCAAGGAACACGCACGGAGATTTCTCAAGGAGCTAAAAGCAGAGCTGCCGTTCCATCTAGCAATCCCACACAGGGCCCCCACCCAAAGGAAGAGCAATTGTACCAAAAAGACACCTGCATGCATACGTTTACCACTGAACTACTCACAACAGCAAAGACTCGGAATCCATGCACCCGTCCACCAACGGACGACTGCATAAAGAAAGCGTGGCATAAATACACCACGACATACTCCACCGTCAACAAGAATGAAATCTTAGTTTTCCAGCAACATGGACGGAGGTGGAGGTTGTTACCTTAAGGGAGAGGACTCAAATGAAAAGCCAAACGCCCTGGGTGTCTGGCATTGCTCTAGGGATTTAGCTTCTCACTGGCACGTGGGAGCTAAACACGAGGTTGGAGGGCTCTGGACATGAAGTGTTTAGAATCAGAGATGCTGAAGGCTTGGAAAGGTGGGAGGCAGCAGCAGAAGAGGGATGAGAAATCACTGTCAGCACAAAGTGGCCGCTCAGGTGGCGACCACACTGGCAGTCCCGGCTTTGGCAACACACCATGCAGTGAAGGTGCATCTTTGCCTGTGCAACACACCATGCAGTGAAGCTGCATCTTTGCCTGTGCAACACACCCATGCAGTGAAGCTGCATCTTTGCATGTGTAACATACCATGCAGTGAAGCTGCATCTTTGCCCCTGACGTTTATGCAAACACATGACAAGCAGGAACATGGGCCGTGCCCAGCAGAGTGGAGCCCCAGCTGGGAGAGGAAGCTGGGCCACAGGACGGGGTTGGTGGAATCGGGCAGATGTGTCAGTATTTACACAAGGAAGGGTGGTGGGCTCTGATGCTCCAGGAGCCACCGGGTGGAGGCCGAGGGAGGACGGGCCTGTGCCATGGACATGAGCGGCCCTGGAGCACAAACACTTGCCTCCAAGGGCAACAAGAAGGTGGTGGACAGGTCCCAGGCCGTCCCCTCTGTCCTTGGTTTCCTGACCAAAGAGCCCTCGGGAGCTCTGAGGGAAGCCAGCCCCGGGTGCGGGTGTGGACAAGGCTGCCAGTGGTGCAGATATCTTGACAGCTGGTGACTCAGCTAACTCCTCTCGCTACCGTCCACCGACCCGCTGGGCACAGGCAGAGGCCAGGTGCCGGGTACCTCCCGGTGAGTCCCAGCAGACACACAGGAGGCCGTGCTGCTGCCAGGGGCCAAAGTCCCAGCCCCAGGCTGCCTACCAGCGAGGGAGGAGGCTGCCCAGCCCCCAGAATCTTTCAGAATGTGCTCGGTGCCCTGGGAAATGAGGGCCCCTATCTATTTCTCCCCTCCTGCCCTGCCAGACACCACCTTACCCTTCTTTAAGCAGGATGGGCTGCTCAACACTCTTGGGGTCTCTTCTCCCCGAGGACGAAATCAGATCCAAGAACTAGAGTGGGAAGAAATGGGGTCACTGGGGGGAGCCACATGCCAGATGTGCGCGGCTCTCCTGGAACAACGGCATCAGCGGCCAGGGCCTCCTTTCCGATACAGGTGGAGACAGAATGTGAGGAAGTGAGTCCTTCTCTGAGGGCAGTGGGGCCTCTGCTCCTCACTGTGCCACCCTAGCCCCAGCTCTGCCAGGGAGGTCTCAGGTGAGAGGCAGCAGGTGGTGAGGCTGACTCGGGCAAAATGCCTGGAGAGCAACCTGCATCTGCAGAGGCCACCCAGGGGTGACGCGCACGGGGAATCCAGGGCTTGAGCAGCCAGGAGGCTCAGGCCCACCCGGATCCCACCAGCTTCCTGGGGGACGCCTCCCCTCTGGCCACTGTCCTGGCCTCCCTGGCAGGGGCTTGCACTCCACACAGCTCTGCTGCCCCATGACTTCTTTGGACCCTGTCTGTCCCTGACAGCTCTGAGCTCATGGTGTCCTTTCGATGCCATTTTCATTGAGAGAGACGCTGAGATCACTTCTGGACATTGGGAGGAGCAGAGCACTTTGGTCTAGGTGTTCTCCCATGTATGGTGTTCCTGATAGTGGGTGTGGGCCCCAGGGCTCCAGGACTGCAGCCGGGAGTAAGCCCGGCCACCACACACCCCAAGGAGGGACAGACCCTCAGCTGGGGGCTCAGACACAGAGCGGGACAGGTGAGGGCCCCATGTTGGCCCCAGAGGAGGTCAGGCCACAGAGTTTATCGACTGTGAGAGAAGGCGGCATCCCGGGCTCGGGGTGGGGCTGTTTGGGCAGCACTGAATGGATCGAATGCCCTGACAGTATAAACTGTCAAAGGCCAAGTCTGTGTCACGTGGGGTTTATCTAAATTGTAAAAGAGCAGCTCTGTCTCCCAGGCACAGCACAGGCTGCCGGAGGGAGTCAATACTTACATTTTTCACTGCATCAGCGTATTTCTGCTCATTGAAGAATTCATAAAACGTAGCCATGTAGGACTCCTTAAAACTCGCCTAAAATGAAACGGAGATCACTTGAAGACAGCCTCAAGCACCTCGGCTCACGGCCCAGATCTGAAAAATCTAGAGGCAAGAATTATTCAAGCCTAAATGAGGATATCAACACTTGAAGACCCAGGCATGTGCAGGGCCTGGACGATGAACAGCAGAAGCTGCTAGGGCACGAACCGAGACCCTAAGACCTGTGCATGCCCATGTTGCCTCCAGAGCCCTTTGGCATCAGTGACTCCATCCCAGCCCCGGCGTCCCTCATACCTGCGTCCCAGGCTCAGAAAGAGTTATGCTGGGGGCAGAAGAGGTTGCCTGGGAAGCTGCAGCCACGGGCCAGGGTCCCAGAGCCATCACACCTGTCTCTCATCGAGGCACAAGGGCCACTCCGAAGTGGGAAGAGGGGCAGGGAGCTCTGTCATGTGGGGAAGGGAGGCACCCCAGGGATTCTGGGGGGTGCCTTCATAGCCACCATTCTTGAGGCTTGACCCCCAGTTCCTGTCGCTTCCACACTGAGGCCACTACATGGTTCCCTGGCTGTGAAATGAGGTGGGTTTGGGACAGACCTCGGAGGAGGCACAGGAGTCTGTTATGGAGTTTCCAGCCCCCAACTCGAGGCCTGGATGGTGGAGAAGAGCGGTCAGTGCACCTCAGCCTGCCTGTGGGCATGGCACGTCTTCACTCGATGGGACTCAGAGAAACCCAATGTCTTCCCAAGGGGGCTGCTCCTTCAGCAGGGGCCCTGCTCCCCAAAGCCCTTACTTCTACCCAGGCCCCACCAAGAACAGGGAACCAGGAGGCCAGGGATGTCTGTGCACCACGGCCCAGCCCTCTCCAGCCAGAGCCCTCAACCTGCCCTGGCTGGGCTCCCGCAGAGACAGCCTCAGCCCCCACCATGAGCACTGCCCCCAGGACCTGCAACTGTCAGCCTTTGATCTCCCGAAACCAAGAGTCACACACAGGTGTTCTTAGGGGAAAACAGGGCAGATGCTTGAGGGACCCTGGCCCAGCGGCACCGAATCTGGTCTGAGGGGACGAGGATGGGAGACAGCAGTTCATATCCACAGGGCGAGAGGGGCTGGGGAGGAGGTACTGCATGGGGAGGGGAACTGAGTGGGTAAGTGGGTGCTGTGTGGGGAGGAGAGGGCCGCATGGGGAAGGGGTACTGGGTGGGGAGGGGCCGCTGTGTGAGGAAGTGGGTGTGAGGAGGAGGGGGCCGTGTGTTAAGGGGGCACTGCGTGAGGAGGAGGGTGTACAT
>CM052648.1:193821842-193840736 GCA_028533165.1 Leontopithecus rosalia
GTGGGGAGGAGGGTATGCGTGGGGAGGAGGCGCTGCGTGGGGAGGAGGGTATGCATGGGGAGGAGGGGCTGTGTGGGGAGGAGGGTATGCGTGGGGAGGAGGGGCTGCGTGGGGAGGAGGGGCTGCGTGGGGAGGAGAGGCTGCGTGGGGAGGAGGGGCTCCGTGGGGAGGAGGGGGCAGGGCGGGGGGAGGAGGGGGCAGGGCGGGGGGAGGAGGGGGCAGGGCGGGGGGAGGAGGTGGCCATGTTGGCAGGAAGTGGCTGCTGCATTGGGAGGAATTGACCACATGTGGAGGATGCACAGGAGGCCCTAGGTCAGGCCACCTGCCCGGCCTGCTCGGCTGCTCCCACACCTGACGTGTCAGATGCACCCGCTGCCCCTGCCACAGGACCAGCAACAAGCCACAGGCTCCCGGAAAAGACAAGGGGTTCACTTCAGAAGGGGAGAGGTGGCTGGGACCAGGGTGCTCGGGTCCTGGGCGTCAGGAGGGGATGTGGTGCCGGCTTTTACTGTTGATTTTTACCTTACAACTCTCTCTAATGTGGGAGGTTTTCTATGCCTATTTTCTAAAAAAAGAAAAGAATCAGTTCTCCTTAGAAACTGAAGGAGAGAGACTCACAGACTTGGACTTGGACAGGCTGCCGAGGGTCTGCACAGTCTTGGAGATGAGCGTCAGTGTCCTGGACGTCTGGGGGTCCTAGGGAGGCGGGAAGGAGAAAGGTCTGTGCCAGCTGCACAGAAACGTTGCGACTGCCCCAGAACCACCGAGGATGAGATGCAGGCGTCACCTCAGAGCCGCTGTGGCTGGTGAGTGAGCTATGGAGCAAGTGGCAGCGACACAGACACAGGACGGGAGAGGTGGTACCCCACAGTCCCAGGAGCCGCTGAGAACATCCCACAGGCAACGTCGGAGGTCACTACGGGGTCCACCCTCACGGCCCAGTGTGCAGGGTGCATCTCAGAGCAGAAGGGATCAGGGGTCACCGCTGAGTCTCTTGGCCCTGCCTGGGGCTCATCTCAGCCTTCATGGGGTTTAAAGGCCAACACAGAAGTGCCGGTGCCAGGTGTGGTGGCTCACGCCTGTAACCCCAGCACTTCAGGAGGCCGAGGCGGGTGGATCACCTGAGGTCAGGAGTTCGAGATCAGCAGGGCCAACATAGTGAAACCCCATCTCTACTAAAAATACAAAAAATTAGCCAGGCATGCTAGCACACACCTGTAATCTCAGCTACTCAGGAGGCTGAGGCAGAAGAATTGCTTGAACCCAGGAAGTGGAGATTGTAGCGAGCTGAGATCACACCACTCACTCCAGCCTGGGTGACAGTGAGACTCCGTCTCAAGAAAAAAAAAAGTGCCAGGTAATGAGCCATCCCTACGTCCCTCACCCTGGCCAGCTCCTTCCAGCTCTGCCACACCTGCTCATGCAACACAATCACCCCAGATCCCGCACCCTGAGAGCCAGAGCCCCAGAAACCACGTAGGGGCCTGGCGCAAGCTGGTGCTGAACAGGGATCTGTTGATTCGATATGTGGGTGACATGTCAACCAGGCCATCATCAATAATCCACATATGATAGGCAGTGGAAGGAGAGCACAGCGGTAACCAGCAGCAAAAACCCTGGCCCAACTGTCCACAGCTTTGTGAGGGTTTCTCTACTCCCCTGGAAAGTACAACAGCTGAAACAGAAAGGTCAGTGAACGACCTGCAACGAGGAAGTGCCAGGACCTGGAGCGTCCACACACGCCCTACACCCCACACGCACCCCACACTCCACACGCACCCCACACTCCACGCACACCCCACACCCCACACGTACCCCACATGCACCCCACACTCCACACACCCCACACTCCACACCCCACACTCCACACACACCCCATTCCAAACCCATTCTACACACACTCCACACTCCATATGTACCCCACACTCCACACACACCCCACACTCCATACTCCACACACACCCCACTCTACACGCATCCCACACTCCACACGCATCCCACACTCCACGTGCACCCCACACTCCTCATGCACCCCACACTCCAGACACCCCACACTCCATGCACACCCCACTCCACACCCCACACTCCACATGCATCCCATTCCACACATACCCCACACTCTACATGCACCCCACACTCCATGCACACCCCACATTCCACATGCACTCCACACCTGCTCCCCACACATTCCACATAGCCCCTGCAGCCACACACATGCACTGACCCAGGCTAGTGTCCCAGAACAGCTCAGGAGGCCGCGGTTCCTGGCTGGTCACTCACCGTATGGTGTGGCGTGAGCTGGAAGAGGTTGGGGGAGAGAATGGCCGGTGCAAAGAACCTCAGGAAGATGAAGCTGCTCACTGCAGTATACCTGACGTCCGGGTCATCTGCGGGAGACAGAGGAGGGGTGGCCCTTTCCCTGGGGCACAGTGGCCTTGTGGGGACATCATGCCCCAGCCCCCTGAGGGTCCACAGGGAAGTCCAGCCCGTCCTGCATCTCTCTCCACCCGTGTCTCTCTCTCTCTGTCTGTCTCTCCATCTCTCTCTCTCTCTCTCTGTTTCTATCTCTCTCCACCTCTCATCACAACAACATTGCGCAGCCCCTTTGTTGCCTGGCCTATCACAGACTCATTCCGCAGTGGTCTCTGCTCATCTGAGCGAGAGGATGTGTTTATCTCTTCACTTCCTCCTTGTTCAAAGTGGGCCTGGGGCTGGGATGTGCTTGGAAACAGCCTCCCGGGACCCCTGTGCCCCTCATGTGCTGCCTGACGTCCTGGGAACCAGCAGTGGGGACAGCGTTTGTCTGAGAGGATGCAGAAGCGTGGATGGCTTTGCAGGTCCATGGCCACCTGCGGTGACTGCAGCTGTTGCAAGGTCACAGGACACACCAGGACCCAGGCTTGGGCTCCATGAGGAAGGGAGAAGCTAGCAGCAAGGCCCTCGCTGAGCCTCTCAGCAGCGCCAGGGCCCAGGTTGCGGCAGGGTTGCGGTACCTCCTGAGCATTGTGGGAGATGGAGTTGCAGACACCCAGCTCCTCCCCATGGGTCAGCAAGGTTGGGAAGTGGGGTTTGGGTGCCTGATGCCCAGGTCCCTGGGGGATTCCTGGCTTGGGGGTTCCAGGAAGCAGCAGCTCCCCCAGGGTCCTGTCTCCTCAAAGACGTGGTCAGGCAGAGATCTCGACAGCACTGTGGGCCCTGCCAGAGTCAGCCACAGAAATAAACCACTGGGAAAACCGGGACGGGGGGCCATACCAGGAAAAATCACCTCCTACCTGACCAGGGCCAGCCAGAAAAATAAACCACTGGGAAAACCAGTTGGGGGGACCATACCAGGAAAATTCACCTCCCACCCCGACTAAGCCCAGCCAGCCCTGCCTGAGACCACTGTGAACTCCAGGGCTGGGGGCCCTAGAGACCCCTGCAGTCGTGAACTGGGCAACACTGGCCCAGACACAAAACTCCAGGAAAATCCAACGTCTGAATTGGGATTCACGATCCTGCGGCTCTAGTCCAGTGGGGGTTCAGCCTGCACAAGCCATTTCTCAGCGGTGGCCGGGAAGGGTTCAGCCTGGGTGGGAGTCAGCCTACACGGGCCGTGGCCATTTCTCAGTGGCATGAGCATTTTGGGGGCCTCACCCTGGAAGCGTTTGGCCGCCGCCTCCCGGAGCGAGAAGAAGATGTCACACATGACGGTCGGGCAGCTCACCCCAGACTCGGTGATGGCGTGGAAGACACGGTCCACGTACTGCCGTAGGTTCTCCTGCGACAGGACGTGGCACTGGGACCCATTCCTGAGGCTGCTCGTGGGCACGTTTGGTACCAGGGCACACCCAGGGAGGGGCGAGTGGGGAGGGGCTGAGAGTGGGTGCAGGGCAGCCACAGCAACAAGACACATGTGAATAGCCACCCCTCGAAATACATGCTGGGAGCTGCGGCAATTCATGTGTGAAAGTCACCACGCCCTGTTCGGGGCCCCACGCTAGCTCCCCTCTCTGCCCTGACTTTGAGCGGGGAATGGAAGGAACTCATTAGAATGTGCCTCCCCAAGCAAGAACTCTGTCCCTCCCTTTACACAAGAGATGCCCCAGCACCACGCTCTGCATGTGTCATGTGAAGAGACTCACATGCTGGGAAAGTTCAACATCAGGGAGTTTTGCTGTTTTAAAATGCAGGACACAGCTGTGGGGACAGCCTGGGGAGGCCCTCCTGTCCCAGGAAAAGGGAGGGGCAGAAGCCATCACCCCAGGGGAGGCAGAGCTGGTTGGTACCCCTCAGAGGAGGCAGAGCTGGGCAGAAGCTGGATCCCCAGGGGAGGCAGAGCTGGCCGGGACCCCCCAGGGGAGGCAGAGCTGGCCGGGACCCCCCTGGGGAAGCAGAGCTGGCTGGGACCCCCCTGGGGAAGCAGAGCTGGCCGGGACCCCCAGGGGAGGTAGAGCTGGCTGGGACCCCCCCCCAGGGTATGCAGAGCTGGCCGGGACCCCCCAGGGGAGGCAGAGCTGGCTGGGACCCCCCTGGGGAAGCAGAGCTGGCCGGGACCTCCAGGGGAGGTAGAGCTGGCTGGGACCCCCCCCAGGGTATGCAGAGCTGGCCGGGATCCCCCCAGGGGAGGCAGAGCTGGCCGGGACCCCCCAGGAGGCAGAGACCAGGGCGCAGGCTGGACCCCAGGGGAAGCAGAGCAGGGGGCGCAGGCTGGGCCGAAGGTGGTGGCCAAGGCCTCCCAGCAGTGCAGCTAGCGTACTGCAGCAGGCGAAACAGGTATCCCCACGTCCCGTCCTGCTCCCACCCTACTGGGGTCCCCAGGTGATATGGAGCTTCCTGGCAGCCCCTGGCTGAAAACCCCCAGCAGGTGACTGGCTTGGTTGCGTTTGTTCATGAATGAAACCTACCATGTTGTTTTCGAGGTTTTCTCCATCTTTCAACTTCACAGGGTCAATTTCACAGGGTTTGTGGCTCTGACATATCTGGGAAGAGGTTTAAGACGGGGCTCTGTGAGTGGGTTTTGGGGGCACAGGCAGGGAGGAAGGAGGGGGTCTCAGCACGGCTGAAATGCAGACTCTGAGCCTCATTCAGAAAGTGCCGAGACAGCTCCCTGAGCCCAGCCACTGGCACAGAGGGGCATGGTTAGGCCGGCCAGACTGCAGGGCCACAGTGGGATGGTGTCAGCCCCGAGCCTCGGCTGCAAGGGGGCCACCACGGGCGTGTGTCAGGGTATGTGTCACCGGCTGCCGAGGAGCGAGTGAAAGGTCAGGCACAAGCGCCAGGCATGGGGCCGATCCACACCGTGATCAGATGCGCCAGGCTTTCTCAGAAAGGGACGTGCACCCCAGGCTTTGATCATATTTTTACTTCAAAATGCTGCCACGATTTCGCCGACAGAGCAAACCAGGATACCATGTTAAATTTCCTCACATTTGCAAAGAGCCTGTTTACAAAGCCATTCATGAACAAGGGGCATAGCCCAGCGGGCATCAGAGGGTCGGGTGAGGGCTGGGTGCTCAGCTCAAACATGCCACGTGGCCAGGGCCTGGACACAGGGGACCCCAGGTCATGTGGAGAAAGAGGATCTTCCTGGGAAAAGCCAGGTTTTTCTTGCATGTAGGTGTAGTTTTGATTTGGGTGAATTTGGAAGGTTGTTGAGCATACAGGGAACATCCTCTTGTTAAAGCAAATGGAACAGCATCTCTGCAGCGAGCCCAGGGTCGGGGGCAGACACTCAAGCCTGACTGTTGCCCGGCTGGATCCCTGCACGCTGCTCTCCGTTTGGGGGATGTCCTCCCCACGCCCCACGATGCTGAGGACTCTGGGCCCTGCGCTCACCTCCTCAATGGCAGGCTTCAGGGTGACGTGCAGGTAATGCATCCCCGCCAGCTTCATGGTCTCGTCAATGCACTTGGATGCCAGCGAGTTTCCTCGGAAGATGGTGTTGGGGTCCCTGGGAAATGGTGGTGGGGACAGCGTTTGTCTCCCGGGATGCGGAAGCACGGTCAGAACAGAGCCTTCCCCCAACACCCGCCTGCACACGCCCATCAGTCGGCTTCCTGACATTTTACTGGGAGCACGGCCAGGCCAGGTGCTCAAGACCTGCCCACGGAACAGTCCTGTGTCAACAGGGCCAGAGGGAACTGCCTGGCTGTGCGCGTAACCACCAGCTGAGAGGGAGCCAGACAGCCTTCACCCTCCCGCCTTCTGCAGTCTGTGCCTGCATAGAGAATTGCACACCGGACCTTGGCAGCATCTGAGGCCAGCGGAGAAGCAAACCCCCCTGCTAGCTACAGTGGCCACAGGTGCAGCCGGAAGTTTCTAGAACAGGGCGTCAGGAAGCGGCGCTCAGCAGGTCCTGAGAGAAGGGGTGCCCTATTTTCATGGGCTCCCAAAGTGCCCCTGGGAGGGGACCTGAGCTGTCCTGGAGCCCTGGGAACTGTCTCCCTTCCCCACCCACACACTCTCCCAGGGATTTCCAAGGCAAATGGGGCTTTAAAAAAAAATCATTAATGGGGTATGTGAAAGCAAGGCTGAATCAACAGGGTTTCTGGGGCAGCCTGGGACCCTCGACTTTCCTCAAGCCCTGCCCCAGGATGCTGTTCTGGGCAACAACCTCGCCATCCCCACCAGCAGGTCCCAGCGGGTCTCCCTGGGCAGGGCGGGATGGGCGGAGCAGACACTCACTGTGTCCGTGTCACCTCCGCGCTGGCGATGGCACTGATGAAGGGCACTACCCTGCCGTAGTGCAGGAAGAGTCGCACCAGCGGGACCGCTGCCTCCTGCTTCTCCCGGCAAACCTCACCCAGGATGTGGGCCGCGGATGCTGACACAGGCTGCAGGGAGGAGCAGGGTCAGTGCTGTGGCCCGGGGTGTGGGACCCCAAGAAGCCTGTCCTCACCCTGGCTGGGGTCTCACTTCCAGCCGCATTAGACATGCCTCTTTGCTGAGACGGAAACACGCATTTCACAAAAGCATCAGAACTTCCCATTTGCCGCTGCTTGGCCCGGCCCTTGGAGGGATGTCTGCACCTCCTCCCAGCAATCCCCAAATGCAGCTGGCTCTAGGGCCCCTGAGGCAACAGAGACCCTAATGGCAGGGTCCCCCTCAGATGATTCGGGGAGTCCTCAGCCCCACCAGGCTCCTACAGCTCTAGCTACAGAAGGACCGGTGCCCCCAGCAAAGGGGTCCAGGCATCCAGGTGGGAAACAGGCTGGATTGGGAGGTGTGGGAAAGGCCCCCTTGGGAGGAGGTGCCCTCAGGGGTGGGGCCCGGGTATGGGGCGGGGCCCCAGGCAGGTGGTACCTCCCACCAACACCCACAGGCCATGGTGTGGACAAGTACCTCCACGTCTGCAGACTTCAACAGCAGGTCTCGCAGAGGCCTGTAATAGTCAGAAGAAAACACGTGGTCTTCCGTGTAGACCACGTTCAGCCGCAGGGAGCCTAGGTCGTCCGGCTTTAGGCTCTTGCTGCCGTTGTCCCGGGGCTGGAGGAAGTACCTGGGCGGGAGGGACACATGGTGTGAGGCTGCAGTCACCAAGGAGCAGCTCTCGGGGCAGCCTAGCTGCCTGCTCCAAGCTGCCCAGACAGGAGGGTGACCCTGCAGGACCCCAGAGTGCAGCCCCCAGGAAGTCCCCACAGAAGACCCCCAGAAGGGCTGGTCACCAGTATCCCCAGGAGGCCAATGTTGGAGCCAAAGACCCAGGAGTCAAGTGGGGGAAATGGGGACGGGGGCAGGGTTGGGGGGTGCCATGCGGAGGGAACAGGCATCTGGGAACCACCACAGGAGCGTCAGTAATCACTGTGAACACGCACACCAACAGTGGCAGCAGCAGGTAGACATGGAAATTATTTCAACCAAAGCATGTAGTGGCTTCTGGTGTCATGGGGTGGGGCCTTGGCTGGTGAGCCCAGCAGGCCAGCTGGGCATGTGGTCACTGTGGAGACTTTCCTCCCAGCCACTCTTCTGTCTTTGGCTCTAGCCATGTGTTCACCCCGGAGCCCTCTCTGCTCTGACCCGGGGGCCGGGCAGTCTAAGCTCTCAGGTGGGTAGAGCCTGTGTCTAAGGCATTAGCCCCTGGCTCTCCGGGGTCTTTGGTGGCTGCCAGGGTCAGGGGTCTGCTCAGCACAGGAAAAAGCCTAACTCAGCTTAGGCTTTCAGAGTGAAGATGGATGGTAAGCTGGCCTTACACGCAGGGCAGAGAAGAGAGATACATGAGGCGTGAAGCCCCAGCACACAGTCACGCCTGGGAGTGCATGTCTCCCGTGACTCCAGGCCTCCCAGGTGCTGCGTGTCACTAAGGGACACCCGTGAACTGGAGGCAAAATGAAACAATGGCCTGATCCTTCCCACAAAACACCAAGCACCTGGAGAAAACAGGAAAGGCAGGCAGGAGGCAGCAGCACACATCGTGCCCTGGGGTGAGTTCCAAGGCCAAGCCAACCTCTGAGGTCTAGAGGTGCAGAGCAGAGTGAAAAACCCTGTAAAGCACCCTCAGTAGGAGGTGCTGCTGGGAGCCACAGTAAGACTGGGAGTGCAGCCGCAAGGCAGGACCTGCCGTGAGTGTGTCCTGGGCCCCTGCACCGGCGGCTGAGGCCCTCCCAGGGCTAGACCCCGTGAGCTGCTCATGGCTTAGGGCCCCACTTTCCCCCAGGGGCAGACCCCACGAGCTGCTCATGGCTTAGGGCCCCACTTTCCCCCAGGGTCAGACCCCACGAGCTGCTTGTGGCTTAGGGCCCCACTTTCCCCTAGAATCAGACCCCACGAGCTGCTCATGGCTTAGGGCCCCACTTTCACCTAGAATCAGACCCCATGAGCTGCTGGTGGCTCAGGGCTGCTTCTACCCATGTTTCCCATCTTGTTTTGAGGTGCCAGCATCGTGAGTCTCTTCTCAGTGTGACCCCTGCAGCCTCTCCTCGCCTGCAGTTTCTCCCCTGCTGTGGGGCAAACTCATCAAGCTAGAGCTTGTCAGAGCTACATGCAAAGTAAGAGCAGGTGGGTGCCGGGCACAGTTGAGGACCAGCACGAGTGGCCTCTGGGCCTTTCCACTCCGAAAGGTGTTTCTGTGGCTCTCAGAGATGGGGCAGTCTGCAGGTACAACATCACTTTACCACGCCTCGTAGGAGCTGGACTGCCTCAGGACTTTCAGCGGGATCCTTAGTTCTCCCAGGAATTCATCTCCAAACTTCAGGTTACTGGCGTTCCAGAGGTCAACTCTGAAAAACAGCATTGGTACAGCTCTGGCCGATGATGGGCAGCCCGGGTGGAGCAGAGGTTACCAGCCATGCTCTGTCCCCCAAGGAGCAGGGTGGAGCCAACAGCACCTCTCCAGAGTCTGTATTGAGGCTCAGCCCACGGAGCACGTTTAAAACACATCAGCACACAGAGCACATTTAAAACACGTCAGCCCATGGAGCACGTCTAAAAAGCATCAGCCCACAGAGCATGTTTAAAACACACCAGCCCGCGGAACACATCTAAAACATGCCAGCCCGTGGAGCATGTTTAAAACACATCAGCCCACAGAGCATGTTTAAAACATGCCAGCTAGAACAGGTGTGGTGGCTCACACCTGTAATCCAGCACTTCGGGAGGCCAAGGCGGGCAAATCACAAGGTCAGGGGATCGAGACCATCCTGGCTAACATAGTGAAACTCCATCTCTACTAAAAATAAAAAAAATTAGCTGGGCATGGTGCCATATGCCTGCAATCCCAGCGACTTGGGATGCTGAGGCAGGAGAATCGCTTGAACCCGGGAGGCAGAGGTTGCAGTGAGCCGAGATTATACCACTGCACTCCAGCCTGGGTGATAGAGTGAGACTCCATCTCAAAAAACAAAACAAAATGAAAAAACAGAAAAAACCACACCATCCCACAGAGCATTTAAAACACATCAGCCCATGGAGCATGTTTAAAACACGCCAGACCAGCCTGTGGCTTTGGAATAAAGATGATTGTCTCCTAGGGGTGAATGGGCAGGCAGAGGAAGGCAGAAGGCCGTGGGCCTGAATGCAGACCCAGGCTGTTAGATAGGAGGAAGCTACATGACCCTAAGCTCTACACCAGGAGGGAGCTGGGCGTCCCTGCATCACCCAGGAACTACGTGGCTGCTGCCGCTCTTGGCTCTGGCTCCATCTGTTCCCTTTGCCCACAACAGACACAGCACCAGCAACCTGTGCATGGCGGGCAGGCGAGACCGCCAGAGCCCTGTGGCGTATGCCTCTAGCACCACCCCAGCATGTAGCCTGGCAGCCTCCATCTGCAGGGCTCGGCACAGGGGATGATGGAGAAATTGGGTGTAGAGAGGGTGGTGCCCGTGGAGGACGGGTTGCCTGACTCCACAGCCAGGGGCTCTCTGCTTTCAATGTTAAAACATGCCTTGAAACAAAATCCGGTGTTTGTGAAGCCCCTGGCCCTGAATGTGGAATCCTGTCTCTACTGACTGCTCATGACCTGGGACAGGAAGTGGATTCAGGGGCTGTGCACACCACAGCAGGGAGAACTGTGGCTGGGCCACCCGTGGCCATGGACCACAGCACAGTCCCCAAATCTCCAGGACTGTGGAGCCTCTGCTAAAGTCTAACAGGACGGCAGCTCCCACTAACACCGTCCCAGTGCAGGATGGTGCATGTCCCCTCAGACCTGGAGCCGTGAAATTCTATCTGACAGAGACACACACAGCATCCCCAGTTGTAACAAGTCTACAGGGCTGACATCCCAGTCCCTCATGGCCAGGAGTCACCCATGAACCTGAAACCCCACAGTCACGTGTGGCCAGCCCCACCCACATGACTGAAACCCCCCAGTCATGCACAGTCAGCCCCACCCGTGGGGCTGAAACCCCACTGGCCTAACCGCACTGTGGCCATCAGGGGCATCCCCCAGGGGGAGAAGATTCCAGAGTGGTCATTCTGTTTCCCTTGCAAACTCTGCAGGACAACAGCACCACAGAGGCCCTGCCTGTCCGGCAGGAGCAGTCTCAACTGGGGCTGGGGAAGGCTGGCAGGTCACACAGGAACCCACAGTGTGTTATTTCAGAAGGAACACGAGGGCACCCCCGATCTGCCCACGGACACTTTAGAAACGTGCCGAGTGGCGAGGCAGGTGCATTTGCCTTTAATAAGAGAAATATTTAAAACATGTTTTGGATGCTTTTAAAAAATTTAATGACTAGGACTTCGCTCCTGAATTCAAAGCTTGGTGTGAATAGAAAACAACGAGGGTGCTTCTTTCTTTTCTGTGAGTCCCTGGGGAGGCAGGTCCAGCAGGGCTCCCTCAGACGCCCGGCCCAGGGTCCCGGGGCCCCTGGCTCAGTACCGTGAAGCCTCAGACACCTGGCCCAGGGTCCCGGGGCCCCTGGCTCAGTACCGTGAAGCCTCAGACGCCCGGCCCAGGGTCTCAGGGCCCCTGGTTCAGTACCGTGAAGCAATAGAAACTAAGGTTTAGGCTGAAACATTAAAAAATGGAGCTCAAACCCTGAGAATCGGTGGAGAGGACCTTCCCTTAGGACTTAAAGCAAGGATGGAGAGAAGCAGAGCTGAGGGCACATGGGACCTCAGAGCATCCAAGACTTAATGTGGGGCTGGAACACCAGGGCAGCTGCCAAATTCCCAATGGACGCTCTCACTCCACAGGACCCTGACCCACGGGAGGTGGATCTGACCCACCACATCAGGGACATTCCTACAGATCAGGACCTGACCCCACGGGAGGCGGATCTGACCCACCTCGGGGACATTCCTACAGTTCAGGACCTGACCCATAGGAGGCAGATCTGACCGACCACCTCGGGGACATTCCTACAGTTCAAGACCTGACCCATGGGAGGCGGATCTGACCCATAACCTCGGGGACATTCCTATAGTTCAGGACCTGACCCCACGGGAGGCGGATCTGACCCACAACCTCGGGGTCATTCCTACAGATCAGGACCTGACCCCACGGGAGGCGGATCTGACCCACCTCGGGGACATTCCTACAGTTCAGGACCTGATCCATGGGAGGCGGATCTGACCCACCACCTCGGGGACATTCCTACAGTTCAAGACCTGACCCACGCGAGGCGGATCTGACCCACAACCTCGGGGACATTCCTACAGTTCAGTACCTGACCCACGGGAGGCGGATCTGACCCACCACCTCGGGGACATTCCTACAGTTCAAGACCTGACCCCACAGGAGGCGGATCTGACCCACAACCTCAGGGACATTCCTACAGTTCAGTACCTGACCCACGGGAGGCGGATCTGACCCACCACGTCGGGGACATTTCTACAGTTCAAGACCTGACCCCACGGGAGGCGGATCTGACACACAACCTCGGGGACATTCCTACAGTTCAGGACCTGACCCATAGGAGGCGGATCTGACCGACCACCTCAGGGACATTCCTACAGTTCAAGACCTGACCCATGGGAGGCGGATCTGACCCATAACCTCGGGGACATTCCTACAGTTCAGGACCTGACCCACGGGAGGCGGATCTGACCCACAACCTCGGGGACATTCCTACAGTTCAGGACCTGACCCACGGGAGGCAGATCTGACCCACAACCTCAGGGACATTCCTACAGTTCAAGACCTGACCCATGGGAGGCAGATCTGACCCACCATGTCGGGGACATTCCTACAGTTCAGGACCTGACCCACGGGAGGCGGATCTGACCCACCACCTTGTGGACATTCCTACAGTTCAGCACCTGACCCACAGGAGGTGGATCTGACCCACCACCTTGGGGACATTCCTACAGTTCAGGACCTGACTCACAGGAGGCGGATCTGACCCACCACCTCGGGGACATTCCTACAGTTCAGGACCTGACTCACGGGAGGCGGATCTGACCCACCACACCAGGGATATTCCGACCCTGTCCCATGGGAGAACCTATAGTTCTCAACCACAGCATCAGGCCTCCCTACAGCCACAGGGCCTGAGCCACACACTGGCTCCAAGTGTCTGATTACCCTGAACTTCTGGAGTCAGGGTCCCCTGGGGGCGGTGCCAGCCCCTGGGAGGGAGTGTGACCAGGAATTGATGGCCAGCACATTCTCCGAAATGACCTAAAGAAAGCAGGTGCATCGCAGGCTCAGGGGCATTGTAGGCTCAGGGACAACCCAGGCTCGGGAACATTCCAGGCTCGGTGACATCCCAGGATTGGGGGCATCCCAGGCTCAGGGGCATCTCAGGCTCGGAGGCATCTCAGGATTGGGGGCATCTCAGGCTCGGGGGCATCTCAGGCTTGGGAACATCCCAGGCTCGGGGGCATCCCAGGCTCGGGGGCATCCCAGGCCTGGGGACATCCCAGGCTCGGTGACATCCCAGGCTCGGGGGCATCCCAGGTTCTACATCTCAGGGTCAGCTGGGGAGGGTCAGGAGGGAGCCGTTTCCTTCCTTCTCTGTCTAACACGTAAAGATTTGGGGGCTTCAGGGGAGGTTCATCTGCCTCTTCACAGGGGCTGGGGGCATTCGTTGATATGGAGGGAACAGAGGCTGCGTTCAAAAAGAAACAGGAGTCCAGCTTGTTTTTATTGGAAGGCGGGAACCCAGCAGGGTTCAGGAAGGGCACATTCTGGGGCCCGCCCTCCCCAGGACTCTGAATCAGCCATATTGTGGAGCTCTCTAAATCCTGGGCCTGAGATCACGTCCTGCCCTGCATGAACTCACATGTGAGCACGCCGTTTCCCGTGGGAGGCACTGAGGAGCCAGGAAAGGGAAGCAGAGTTGGGGGCTCCATAGGCAAAGGCTGAAGACACAGGTTCTATGACCACACGCAGGAAACGTGAACCCAGGACCCCAGCGTTTCACTTGGTGCAGGGTCTTTGCAGAGGCCGCCCAGCCAAGAGCCTCAGCAGTGCGTCCCACTGTGTCAGGGCCTGGTGCTGTGCCAACGCGCCAGGCCCTGCGATCTCCGAGTGAGGACTGCACCCATGGAGGGCAGAGAGCTTAGAACGAGACCCTAAGAATGGCTCCGGCCCCCACCAGTCCAGGTGGACGAAGCCTTGTGGGCCTGTGGGATGTGGACCTTTGGCCTCGCCTCTTAGCGGGTATTGCAAGCTGAGTCCTAACTCCAGGTTTGCCCACCTGGTGTCTTCCTGCTCTTGTTTCAGCCGCAACTTCTAACATCCTGTTGTGAAAATTACCAAGAAAACGGAAATTCATTTCTGTCTATGCCCCTATATTTAGAAACAAAAGACAAAAGAGCTGAGGAGCTTGAGGGGAATGCAGAGCCAGGTTTTCTCACCTGATTTCAAGCTTGTCCACATCTTCCTCCTCAAAGTCAAAGTGGGACTTCTTGCTGTAGCTACAGGGTCGGGTCACCTGGAGCCAGAGAGAGAGAAGTGCTGAGACCACGCTTCACCAGGCAGCGGGATCTCCATGCGGACCGAGGCCCCCGGCCGCCTAACCTCTGCGCTCACCCACGCGCCACTCAAGGCGCACAACCGGGAAGGCACCAGGTGTGATCCGGGATTCAGGCCTGGCTTCCTGAGTGCCAGCATCTCCCACTCACAGTGCCCCTAGGGAGGACCTGCCCAAAACTGTTCACAGCCATGGCCGGACCCTCTGAGCAGCTGCTGATGGGTGCCAGGCTCTGGGGACCTAAAAGCCCCTTGCTAGTGCCTGCTCTGGGCTCTCCACCCTCCGCCATGGAGACAAAGCCAGAGCTGCCCTTCCACGGCCCCACCTCCAGGTTCCATTTTGCAACAGGAAGTGAAAAGTGTGAGGCCTGCAGTGCCTGAACCCAGCCAGCCCCCAACAGACCCCAGCACTCTGGAAAGGTGAAGATGCTGCTGCCTTCTTCCTGGCACCTCAGCACCGTGGGTCCCTTAGAACAGAAAGGGAGTGGAGGCATGAAGGGTCGAGGCTCCGAGACACCTTGCCAGCCAGCAGGGCCCGTGCAGCCGAGCAGGAGGCCTCCTCACAGGCTGGTGACCACCTTGAGTTCTGATTTAAACACCATCAGCCACACACCAGACCACCCGTGTTTACGAGGAGGGTTCTCTTCTGCCTGACCTCCCTTCCTGCCTGGCCTCCCTCCCTACTCTGCCTTCTCCAGGGCTTGGTGGGGATGTGGGCTCAGGAGCTCTCAGCTCAAAGTTCTGATGCAGGGTTTCACAGCAAAATCATGTCGCTAAGACTGCCTAAGCTCTGAGCTTGCACTTCCTGATTGGTGATCTGAGGTGAAGACCATGGAGAGGCAGTGCTCTGCTTTGGTTGAGGGCTCCAGACACCTCCTCCTTCCTGGCCTATACACTTCTGTCCTCAAATTTGCTTTCCCCCAACTTCCCGATCTCATAAAGGTGGAGGTGATGCCTCCTCCCCAAGGGGGAGCTGCAGGCCTCCTGCCCCTCCAACAGGCCCACCTTGCCTCCCTTGCTCCAGAAAAAAACCATCTTCTCCGCCTATCAGTGAGGGCTTCCGTCTGACAGAAAACAGATCCCACCTCCAAAGCCCTCCTCACAACAGCCCTGAAAGCCTGGCCCCAGCTTCGGACACCAAGTTCCCACCTCTGCCTGTGGGGCCCGTTGGAGCCCCTTTCTCCTATGGTCCTCCACGAGCTGCATGCTTGTGAGCCCCACTCAGCCTTCATGGCTCTGGGGAGCCTGCCCAACACTGCAGGCCTGACTGGCCACGTTCCTGCCACAGAGGCCTCATCCATCCTCACATCTCCAAGGCCTGTACACAGGATCATTTGCAGATGAGAAGAGCATCTGCCTAAAGGCCCTGTACACAGCGGCCCCCAAACCACATGGCCACACGCAGGTCCCTACTCCACAAGGAACAGCCCTGCACACAGCCATCCCAAAACCATGCCGGCCACACAGCGGGTCCCCACTCCATGTGACATTCAGCTGTCTGGAAACCACATCGGCCACGTGCAGGTCCCCACTCCACAAGGCGTGGCCATCCCCAGACCACACTGGCACCAGACACATGGCAGGTCCCCACTCCACAAGGCGTGGCCATCCCCAGACCACACTGGCACCAGACACATGGCAGGTACCCACTCCACAAGGCGTGGCCATCCCCAGACCACACTGGCACCAGACACATGGCAGGTACCCACTCCACAAGGCGTGGCCATCCCCAGACCACACCAGCACCGGACACATGGCAAGTCCCCACTCCATGAGATACGGCCATCCCTAAACCACGCCAGCCACATGCAGGTCCCCACTCCATGAGTGTGGCAGTCCCAAAACCATGCCAGCCACACACAGGTCCCCACTCCACGAGGTGGGGCCATCCTAAAACCACGCCGGCCACACACAGATTCCCCACTCCACAAGGTGGGGCCATCGTAAAACCACGCCAGCCACACACAGGTCCCCACTCCACGAGGTGGGGCCGTCCCCAAACCATGCCAGCCACACGTAGATCCCCACTTCACGAGGTGGGGCCATCCTAAAACCACACCGGCCACACACAGATTTCCCACTCCACGAGGTGGGTCCATCCTAAAACCACGCCGGCCACACACAGATTCCCCACTCCACGAGGTGGGGCCATCCTAAAACCACACTGGCCACACACAGATTCCCCACTCCACGAGGTGGGGCCATCCTAAAACCACGCCGGCCACACACAGATTCCCCACTCCACGAGGTGGGTCCATCCTAAAACCACGCCAGCCACAGGCAGGTCCCCACTCCACGAGGTGGGGCCGTCCCAACACCATGCCAGCCACATGTAGATCCCCACTCCACGAGGTGGGGCCATCCTAAAACTGCATGGTGGGTCCTGCTCCACCAGGGGCAGCTCTTGCACCCTCCTTTTCACAGATTTTGGTGCTTCATGTTCTGAAAGGATCTCTGGGTCCAAATCCTTTGCCCCTTTGCTTTGAAAACTTGCCTATTTCCACTGGAACAAGCCTTCTGCCCACTCAGGGACGCTTGGACAGAGCAGACAAAAACACAACAAAAAACCCCAAAGTCCTGGTAATTTGGAAAGCATTAATTTGTCATCTTTTAACTCAAATCTGGGCCAGTTTGGGAGACAAGGAAAGGCTTTTCTCTCTTGGGAAGGGAGGGAAGGTCCTGGGGGCTATAGGTCCAATCCCCAGGGCCAGCCCGCTGGGGATTGGAAGGAACTTCCAGAGGGAAGAGACTGAGAGGGTTCTGATCCAGACTTTCTGCCGACGTGTCTCAGGCACAGAGTATCCACTTGACATTCATCCCCTAAGACACCAACCTCAAAATAAAACACTTCATCGAACTGGGGGTTGTTGGTCTTCCTCTTCACTTTTGTCTTCTTTGCTTCTGATCTGTTATCGAGAGAGAAAGGACTGGGATTGAAGCAATGCTGCTGATTCCAAATCTCTCGGCTGTAAAACTCAGCTCTCAAATGCACAGGTCACTTATTGCCTTTATTTATTTTATAAATATTTCTGTTTGTCTCCAGCTCCAGATGGTATGCAAATGAAGAACACAGAGTGAGCCAAAAATACCCAGCGTGATGAGCACGCAGGGTTCTTTTCTACAAAGCAACTTTAGGGCAATAAAGAAGACAAAGAAAATAAAAATTACATCTTTACCTCAAAGTGTATCCTCCTGCCTCCTCCCAAATGAGGCAGCAGCCTCATGATGTCAGAGCCAGAGCCCAGCCCCCCCAGGACCAGGACAGAAAACCTGAGGTGTGAGGCAACTTGCCTGAAGGGCCCCGCCAGTGTCACAGTGGCGTAAGGGTCACACTGCCCGTTCACGATGGGGAGGCCCTGGCACTCGACGATGCTGCGGAAAGAAGCAGAGGCAGATCAAGAGGGGCATGGATGCCCCGGGGAAACGGTGAGACAGCTCCGAGTTGGGCAACAGGCTGAGTTCAAGCCATGAGATGTGGTTTCCTCACTGGAAGGTAGGGAGGGCCACACCAGCCACGCTGCCTTGGTGTGAGACTGAATGATGCTGACCATTTCCAAAACCCCAAAACACCAATTCTAAGGTGACCACGTGCTTTAGCGAGGACTCCGAGAGTGTGTGACAGAAGCTCTAAAACCGTGTCATCCTGGGGGACCAGGACCTCTAAAACAGCGTCTCCCTGGGGGACCAAGACATCTAAAACAGCGTCATCCTAGGGGCCAGACCTCCAAAATAGTGTCACCCTGGGAGGCCAGAATCTCTAAAACAGCATCACCCTGGGGACCAGGACCTCCAAAACAGTGTCATCCTGGGGACCAGGACCTCCAAAACAGCGTCATCCTGGGGACCAGGACCTCCAAAACAGCGTCACCCTGGGGGGCCAGGACCTCCAAAACAGCGTCATCCTGGGGACCAGGACCTCTAAAACAGCGTCATCCTGGGAGCCAGGACCTCTAAAACAGTGTCATCCTGGGGACCAGGACCTCTAAAACAGCATCATCCTGGGAGCCAGGACCTCTAAAACAGCATCATCCTGGGGGACTAGGACCTCTAAAACAGCATCATCCTGGGGGACCAGGACCTCTAAAACAGCGTCATCCTGGGGACCACGACCTCCAAAACAGCGTCACCCTGGGGGGCCAGGACCTCTAAAACAGTGTCATCCTGGGAGCCAGAACCCCTAAAACACCATCACCCTGGGGACCAGGACTTCTAAAACAGCATCATCCTGGGGGACCAGAACCTCTAAAACAGCGTCATCCTGGGATCCAGGACCTCTAAAACAGCATCATCTTGAGGGGCCAGGACCTCTAATACAGTGTCATCCTGGGGGGCCAGGACCTCTAAAACAGTGTCATCCTGGGGGGCCAGGACCTCTAAAACAGCATCATCCTGGGGACCAGGACCTCCAAAACAGCGTCATCCTGGGGACCAGGACCTCCAAAACAGTGTCACCCTGGGAGGCCAGGACCTCTAAAACAGCATCACTCTGGGAGCCAGGACCTCCAAAACAGCGTCATCCTGGGGACCAGGACCTCTAAAACAGTGTCATCCTGGGG
>CM052648.1:193841236-193877799 GCA_028533165.1 Leontopithecus rosalia
GGGGTTTGCTGTGATCTTGGAAGGGATGGTGGGTTCAGGGTTTGCTGTGATCTCTGGCAGATGGTGGGCCCAGGGGTTGCTGTGATCTCTTGCAGGGCTGTGCTATTTTCCGGATACGTCTCAGCTGCACTTTGATACCCGGTTTACGAACAGAGCTCAGTGATCTCCAGGATCACCATGGGTCCTTTGCTGCACAGGTGGTACCCCTGCCGGCATCTCACGCTGACATCTTCCTGCTTGGGAAAGGGTCAGAGAGCATAACTCTGCACAATAAAGTGATTTAACAGACTTTCCAACTGCATCACTTCCAGAAGGAAGCAAGAAAGGTTTAATTCTGTTTTCCCCATATCTGTGACTCGCTGGTCTTGCCTGTGGGCCGGTTTTGAGTCACTTGCTGCTTGACACAGGACTTTTCCTGGGAATCATAGAGCAGAAAGATTCAAAGAGCCACATGGCCATTCCCTGCCTTCCTGAAAACAGTCATGTGACATCTCACGATGAAACGGCAGCTTCTGAGATAGGAGTTGAGGTTTCGTCACTGTTGTTTTGAGATGGAGTTTCGCTCTTGCTGCCCAGGCTGGAGTGAAATGGCGTGATCTTGGCTCACCACAACTTATGCCTTCCAGGTTCAAGCGATTCTCCTGCCTCAGCTTCCAGAGTAGCTGGGATTACAGGCACACACCACCATGCCTGGCTAATTTTGTATTTTTATGGGGTTTGTCCATGTTGGCTAGGCTGGTCTCAAACTCCCAATCTCAGGCAATCATCTGCCCACCTTGGCCTCCCAAAGTGTTGGGATTATAGGCACGAGCCACCACACCCAGCCTGGAGTTGCAGGTTGGGTAGAGGCCAGTGGGGCTGCTGCTCCCTGTCCAGCCACGTTTTGGGCAGCGTCGGGGCTGACTCCATCAGTGAAATGCTCAGGCAGGCAGCACCTGCCCGGGACCAACGGGCATCAGAGAGCACTGACTCTGCCTCCTCCTGTGACTCCGCCTCCTCCCAACTCCACCTCCTCCCGACTCCGCCTCCTTCCCTTAAAATTCCCGGGAAACGACACCACTGGGTTTAGGATCCTCACGCTCCGGATAGTGAGAGGCAAATTTCAAGGATGCCAGGCTTGGCCACGAGCATGTGAGCTGTCTTGGGCATTAATTATGAGATTCCATCAGCTGTGAGATCAACCTGCCGCATTCTTATTTACAGCGTTGCGGAGATGAAACGTCTGAATCCTGATCGTGATGGTGGTTACATAATCTACCCTGTGATGAAGTTGCAACGACCATCATGGCAGCCAAAGGCAGAAGCCCCTCATGTCCGTGGACAGGTGGCTGGATCAACAGCACGTGCTACGTGCCCCGGGTCATTCCTCAGCCTCAAAGGAAGGAGGTTCCGAGACCACACGGGCAACCTGGAAGACGTCATCCAGCCTCAGAAAGACCAGCAGGGCAGAGCTCACTCCAATCAGCACAAGGAGTGGCCAGCGTCCAAGACAGAGTGCGATGGGGCTGCCAGGCTGGGAGTGGGGGACGGGAGCATGTGAATAAATCTCTAGCCGGGGGACAGAGGGAACAGAGGATCAGATTTGCAAGATGAAAGGAGTTCTGGAGGTGGGTGGTGTTGGTGGTTGCACAGTATTATCAATATACTTAACACTATGGTGCTTAATTGGACATTAAATGGTTAAAATGGTAAATTCCATGATGTCTATATTTTAGCCCATAAAAAAACTGGAAAAAATAGCATAGACTATACACACAGAGAGACACACAGAGGAACATGTGCCTGTGAGCAGACGACATCTGAATAACATCTGTGGACTGCGCACGCGTCCATGTCTCGGCTGATGCTGTGCTGGCTATGTACAGTGGTGCCGGGAAGCGGAGAAAGGAACACAGCCTTCGTTTTTAGTACAGTGAGGGGGTCTGCCCCTCGCCACTCCTGTGTACTGCTTTTGCACCTTCCTATAAATCTATAACCATTTCAAAATTAAATCATTAAAAAAAAAGCAAGAAAGAGGAAAAGCTATAGCCCATAAAAACAATCTCACAAAACCGAGGTAAAGGACAAGGCCGCGCTCTGCCTGCTGCTCAGAGGCCTCGTGACAGAGACCCCAGAATAGAAGTGGCAGGGACCTCACTGAAGTGCAAGCAGGAGCGGTCCAGTCCCCAAGCCCCGTCTCCTGGGCAGCCTGTGGGAAACCCGCCTTTCTGCTGGGATGCTGAGGTCCAATGAGCAGGGCGCTGGGGCCCTTGTGCTCCCAGGCTGCAAGGACAGTCACTAGTTCTGCCAGTAATCACAGTCCTTTGCTTTCCACAACACATGTGGCTCCCCAGCCAGCGCTCTCCTGGGAAGCAGAGTTAATTAACTGTGGAGCACAATTAGGACACAGTCCCTTGGGGCAGAGCCATCCCTGGGGCCTCTCGGCTCCACTCCCTCATTTCCATCAAGGGCCTCACCCCGTCCCCTGGCTGGACTCACGGTCAACCTTATGAATGAACCCTTTGCTGGCCATGGGAGCGAGCACAGCCTGTGACCTCAGCGGATGATAACCTTAACCCAGTGAAGCACGGAGGATGAGGGTTCCCAGAGGACACCAGGCTGTCCAGACCTCCGGCCCAAATCTGCCCTGGACCTGCAGGCATGGAGCCTCCCTCCAACCCACAGAGTTTCCTCTGCTGAAGTCTCAGGCAAAGTTCTCATGAGGAACCTATTTTGGGGATTTGTCCAGGACGCCAGCCTCCAGGTGTGAAAATGACAGTCACCACCACTGCTCCATAATGCGCCAGGCACCATCGAGGAACACACGCATCATTTCAGCATGCTGCACAAAACCCACTTCACAGATGGGGAAACTGAGGCCGACAGAGGACATCGGCAGTAAACAGATGAGGGAGCTGGCTCTGAGCCTGCTGCCTATGTTGGGACCCTACACTTAGACACTCACTGTGGTCCCAGCTGAGGACCCACCCAGGAAACCCTCCACATCCCAGGTCAGGCCGCCATGCTGCTTGCTTGAGGCCTTTACAGCTGCTCTGTGTCACGGACCAGGGCTCAGGGTTACCCCACAGGAGTTGGTGCAGGCTTGGGCTCAGAAGGACTGACCCCCACTGCTCTCTCTTACAGGCGAGCCTGGAGCTGCCACAGCTGGGCACAGTGCATCCCCGAGCAGCCACAAATACAAGGGTCTGGGACACCAGCCCCCGCACCGGAGCCCCCAGTCTTGTGTGGGGAGGCGGGGTGAGCTCCTCCCACTGGACAGGGCAGGGCCAGCCCCCATGGGCACATGACCCCGGAAAGCTAGGGTGAGCCCCGGCTGCTTCCAACAATGGACACTTGGGAAACCAGCGCATTCTTTCAGCTTAGACCCTTCTTGGTGCCGAGTGCTGGGGAGCAGCCCACCCAGCCAGCTGTGGGGAAGTGAGGGTCCCAGTGGGCTGACGCTGGCTTGGCCCTTCCTCACCTGTTTTCTCTTTGCCCTTAGTTATGCGTTCCTGTCCTTTCCCACTGTGTGTGGAAAGGCATGTGTATGCACCCATATGACCTACAGCTTGGAATACACGTGTACCTACATTTTATGGCTGCCTCAACTGTGCACGACAAAGGGTGGCAGCAGCCAAAGGGAAATCAGTGAGCCGAGCCTGTGCTTACTCTGAACACACAGTTTTCTCGGCGTTATTGCCTGTTAAGGCCACAGCCCATATCCATGTCTGTTACCACAGCTGGGGCTGACCCAGGCCGAACTGAGGGTCTCACCTGCACTTCCGAGTCGGCGTCCACGTGCTGCAGCTGGAACCAGGTATCCCTGTTGTGGTACTTCTGCAAGTCCTCCTTCTGAATGGCCACCTTCCCTGAAACACAAGCAGAGCATAGCCTTCACCACGGGAACAGGCCCCAGGATCAGGGCGTCTGCGAGCAGAGGCCAGTCCGTCATCACCACAGCTTATTTCCCACAGTTTAATTCAGAATGGGGCGCCACCCTGGCGCGGGGCTCATGCCTGTAATCCCCCCACTCCGGGGGCCCAGGTGGGAGGGTCGCTCAAGACCAGCCTGGGCAATATGGCAAAACCTCATCTCTACAAAAAATTTAAAAACAAAGAATTAGCCGGGCACGGTGGCACTGTGTCTCTAAAAATTAATATTAAAAAATCAAAACAATCAGGTGAAGGGGTAAGTCTACGCTGTCTTCCTTCAAATAAGGCATTCAGGAGGCTTCTCAGTGAAGGCACGAACGTCACGCTCCATCAGCAATGTGCCCCTCACTTTCACCGTGGTTCATGGCCAGTTCTCATGGTGAGAGGCACATCAGAGCTGGCTGGGTGCGCAAGAGCCCCGTTCTCACAAATGAACAGCTCATGTCTCACATGCCGTCAAGGCAGTGGCATTGCATCACGAGAGAGACTATGAGCTACAGCTTGGAGCACACGTGGACCTACATTTTGCTAACACTGTGTGTGGACAGGCACATGTGTGTGCAGCTGTACGAGCTACAGCTTGGAACACGTGTGTGTCTACATTTAGCTTACAGTGTGTATGGACAGGCAAGTGTGTGCACCCGTATGAACTGAATCAGGCCTCTAAAGTGTGATCCATGAGCTGTCCACTGGGACCCCTGGAAAGCCTGGAAGTGCAAATTCCTGGCCGTCCCCAGACAGAGGAGGACAGGCACCCTGGTGTGGGCCGGAATCGGTACCATCACAGGCCCAAGGGCACATGTGGGGCCCCAAAGTCTAGGGATGTCCACTCTAAACAGTTTCCGGTACCTTAAACAGGCTTGCTACTTTAGGATAGACTTTCAACAAAAATACATATCAGGATGTATTTGTATGATACAATTTACCTAGCATGGATTTATATGTGTAGATACACATCTGTAACCATCATTACCTGCTTATACGTTCACCTCATTCCAGAACCATGCTCATGGTGGGGCAAATGTGTCCCCCTCCCATCCCGGGCAGGACAGGGCTTGTCAGGCACTGGCCACTCAGCCGTCTTCCATCCAGCATCCCCTTAAGGCCCCACCACTCCACCCCTCCCAGTGGCCTCCGTGCACTGTGGACCACGCCACCCACATGGTGAACACCCAAACAACATGGGAACCTCTGCTGACAGATGCATGCAAACTCCCAGGGAGTCACGTGCACAGGATGTCCGAGCTCCTGCGGAGCGTGTGCGAGGGCAGAGTGAGGACGGAAACGTTGGTGACTCCTTACATCTTTGTTCTGCATCCCGGAGACACAATGCCCTGCTTATAAGGATCCTGGCGCAGCCACCAAAGTGAGAAGCTCTGGGTCCCCGCAGACCCCGGTTCCACCGCAGCATCCATGGCTGCAGGGTCTGAACACACCAAGCACGGCTGGAGCTCCCGGGAGCGGCCTGGGCCTCTGGCCCGGCCACCCTGCCTCACACCAAGACAGTGCAGGACAGCGCAGCCCAGCCCAGCACCAGTTCTCTCCTCCAAGGAAGATCATTTTATATTTTCATGTCTCAGAAAACCTCCACAGGCTCCCCTCTGAACAACCCAGTCTGGCATCTGGCAGCCTCATACTTCGTCCCGTCCTTCTGTCCAGCCGCAGTATATTTTGGAACACTCCACTGCCAGCTTCTCACAGGCTCTATCTCAGTCGGTCCAGTGGTGACCCTGGAGGTGCAGGTCCCACTCTGCACACCCCACAGACAAGCCGGCCGGGGCTGCAGAGAGAGGGGGCTCCATCCCCACTGTCCTCCCGGCGCTCCTTCTTCTGTGAGGCCCCACCCTGTGAGGCCCCTGGGATGCATTCTCCCTCAGGAGCTCCTCTACCCCGCAGGCTCACACAACTGAGACCTCCTAGCCCAACCCGTCTGTTCCCTGACGGGTCTCAGGGCCTGTAAGCCTTGGCCACCAGACCCCTCCCTTGTTTGCGGACGTGGTGGGCCTGACACACGCCCAGCTCAGCACCAGCTCCAGACCCTGTGAGACAGCACAGGGTCAGCCACATGATGGGAGCACATGAGGCCACAGGACATGGTGGGAATGCAGAAGGTGGACATAGGCATGAAGATGCCTTCCAAGTAACCAAAGGACAGACGCAGAATCAGGAAAACTTGTCTCTAGTGCTGCAGGCACCTGCCAGCACCTTCATCTCATGCTCTCAGGGTAACGGCTGCACCTCACACAGCCCACCCTGAAAAGAGGCCCTGGGACAGCCCCGGAAGAAGCCCCTTCCCAACCAACGACAGCTCCAGGACCCCACACAGTTAGGGCCAGTCCTTCCCAGCCAACAATAGCTCCAGGACCCCACGCACAGTCAGGGCCAGACCCCCTTCCCAGCCAACAGCTCCGGGACCCCACTCACAGGACAGGGACCCCACTCACAGGACAGGAACTCCTCCCCAGCCAACATAGCTCCAGGAACCCACTCACAGGGCGGGAGCCCTTTCCCAGCCAACAACAGCTCCGGGACCC
This sequence comes from Leontopithecus rosalia, assembly GCA_028533165.1. Lineage (NCBI taxonomy): Eukaryota > Metazoa > Chordata > Mammalia > Primates > Cebidae > Leontopithecus > Leontopithecus rosalia. The sequence goes on from CM052648.1 coordinate 193,847,682, forward strand.
CCACTCACAGGGCGGGAGCCCCTAGCCAACAACAGCTCCGGGACCCCCACTCACAGTCACGGCAGGAGCCTCTTCCCAGTCAACAACAGCTCTGGACTCCCAGCTCACAGCCAGGCCTGGAGCCCCTTCCTAGCCACTAGCAGCTCCAGGACCCGCCACTCACAGCCAGGGCCAGCCAGTTCCACAACCACCCGGATGTGGACATAGCACACAGGTGCTCATGGGTTTACAGGATTGGCTGGTGACCTTGTTGGCACAGCTCTTGCCACGCAGACATGCACAGACCATCTAGAGCTTCACAGGACACTGAAACCACTGAGGGCAGGCGACAGCCAAGGAAAGAACAGTGCGAGGGCGGGGAGGGGGCGAGTGCAGAAAACAGGCCTTGGCACATGCGGGAGAAGAGCACCAGGGAAGCTCAGAGAGACCCAATGACAGAGCACATGGATTCCCTCCAGTGGAACAGACCACAAGGATGGACGCCAGCCAGGACTCAGCTCCGCCCTAGCACCTGGCCCCCTGCGCCGCCCACCCTCCCACCACTGGCCCTCGGAGGACTCCTACGACTTCTTTACCCCCTGCCTGGCCCAATGCACCCCCTGCCCTCCCAGCGCCAGCCCTGGGCAGGTGCCTTGACTTCTCTGCCCCCTCCTCACTCACTGTGCCCCTTGCCCTCCCACCAGCAGGCCTGAGCGGGTGGCCGTGACTTCAAGGGTCCTGAGTGGGGTTCTGTTCCTCTTCTGACAATGGCTGCATGGCTCTTGTGAAACCTCCCCTTTCCCCTACAACGTGAATATGTTTTCAGTCTCATGGGAAAAAAAAGCCACATGAAAGCAAAAACTTCTTAAAACGGAGTTAGGCAACACATTTCAGTGAAAGGGATAAAGAAACCTTCAGACCCAAGCTCCTTCTGCTGGAAAGTTTGAAGTTTTAAATACTTGCAATGTCATTGTGTCTTCACATTTTTATGAGCTGCAACTGGGACAGAAAGAAGTCACATATTTAATGTTGGTAAGAACCTTATAACTTGCATCATTACAAGGCTTTATTTTTAGAAGTACTTCACTTAATTTTTTAATAGGTAACACAGAAGGAGAACAAAATCCACGACATTCAAAAGGACTTAAAATCCCTTTGAGAAGGAATCCCTGCCCCCTGCCACCTCCCTCCTGACGTGGGGTCACCACTGTCACCAGCCCCCAACCTCTCTTTCTAGAGTTGGCCACATTCAACAATGAGGCCACATGGATATTTTAAGGATGTCTGTATCTCTGGACACTGCCCTGAGAGAAGGCTGGATCTAGAAGCCATACCGTCTATTTAAATGTCTTTGATGTACCTAATCCACAAGGTTGTCCTGATCTATTTGAGTCACACCAAAAACTTTGCTGAACACTCTGGGCCTCCCCTCTCACTTGGGCAAAGGCGGTGGTCTTCTCACCATGAGAGGCTGGAGGGTCACTTTCTTCTGCTGCGTCTGTGCTGGCCAGGCCTGTTCAGAAAGGAGGAGCCAGTGGTCTGGAGGGCACGAGACAGGGGACCAGCTGCAGAGAGACCAGATAAAAAGCAGCCACAGGACACAACCGTGCAAGAGCCGCCCAAGACGGGGAATGCAGCCAAGATGCACACACCATGCTCTGACCCCACCTGTGTCCCAGCCAGGGCCACGAGGCAAAAAACAAAGACCATACAGATTCCAAAAAAAGAAATAAAAGCCTTTATTCATAGACTGTACAAATAAAAACCCCTACAAGCAAAGTTAATACACCTAACTGGTGTGTTTAGCAAGAACAGAGAATACAAAGTCAATACATAGATATTAACTGTGTTTGTACATACAAGCAATGGTCTTGAAGATTAAACAGAATGAGCACCACTCACAAAATTACACGTTCATGGCTGGTGCTTTTGGTGGACTACCTGAGAAATCTTCGACCACTCCGCTAAACACAAAACATGGATAAATAAATGCTTTTAAATGTGAAAATGTGTAGGCTGAAAAACACATCACAGAACACTGATGAGAGAAACGTAAAAGACCTAAGCACACAGAAAGATACACCATGTCCATGGATTTGAAGACTCAATTTTGTTAAGATATTAATTCTCCCCAAATTAATCTACTTAATCTACTTAATTAAATTAATTCTCCCCAAATCAATCTACTTAATCTGATTAATTGCATTAATTCTCCCCAAATTAATCTAATTCTCCCCAATGTAATCTCAATCAAAATTCCTGAGGGACTATTTTTGGAAATGGAGGAGCTCATTCAAAAATGTATATGGCAATTCAAAGGATCTAGAATAGCAAAACGAGTTTAAATAAAAACAAATTTGATGATCTCACACTATAACATAAGACCTGCTATGAAGCTACAGTGATCAAGACTATGTGGTATTGACACAAGGACAGGTGGGACACTATGATGCAGGGCAGGCGAGCTCCAAACTGGGGCTTAGACTCAGAGGGTCCGTAGCTTCACCAGGAAAGAATTCAAGAACGAGCTGGTGGTGGAAGAAAACGGTTTTATGGAGGTGGCAGTGTGACAGCTTGGAAACCACTCCTGCAGAGCAGAGCTCCCACAGGTGGTGAGTTGAGAGTGACAGCTCCAGGCAGTCCTGCAGTCATATCTATGCCCACTTTTAACTATATGTCAATTAAGGGACAGATTATGAAGAAACTTCTGGAGAAACGGTGGTAACTTCTGAGTCACTGGGTTGTTCCTACGGAAATAGGTGGTAACCTCCAGGCATTGCCATGACAATGGTAAGCTGACTGGTGGGCATGTCTGATGGAAAGCTGCTTCCACCCATCCCTGTCTTAGCTAGTCCTCAATTTGGTCCAGTGTCAGAGCCCCACCTCCTACTACACACGGAACAGAATACTAAAGCCAGAAACAGCACACACAGTGAAGCCAACTAAGTTGTAAATGCGCCAAAGTCACCAACAGAGGAAGGGTCGTCTTTCAACCAAGGGTGCTGGAACGAAGAGACATCTACATGGAAAAAACTGAACCCCAGTCCTTTTTTTTGTGCCATAAGTGAAAATTAGCTTGAAATAGGTTATGGAACTAAATGTAAAAGCTAAAAGCACATGCTTTCCAGGAGAAAACTGCCACAACCGTGGGACAGGCAAGACTTTCTTAGATATGACACACAGGTACAAATCATATAAGAAAAAATATGATAAACTGGACCATCAAAATTAAAAACTTCTGCTCTTCAAAGAAAATAAAATACAAGCCACAGACTGGAAGAAAATATTTGCAAAACACACTTGTGATATACTTGTATCAAGAATATATAGAGAACTTTACAAACTCAGTAACAAGACAAACCAATTAAAAGGGCAAACGATTTGAACAATTTACCAAAGAAGGGATAGAGCAGTCAATGAGCCCATGAAAAGGTTCTCAATGTCACTCTTCACAGACACGCAATAAAACCACAGGGAGACAGTGCACACCTACGGGAGTGGAAACATCAACTGGAGAATAAAAACTCGCAAACCTAAGGGCTGGGCAGGATGCGAAACACCTTGGCCTGAGAACGAGGAGTGGGCGGAGTGGGGCGGCCACCTGGGGACACGGTTGGGTAGTTTCCAGTCAGAGTAAACACACCGTACAGTGGGCCCAGCAACCTCACTCCCAGGTATTTATCCCGGAGTAAGAAGCAGAAACAGGTGTCCACACAAAGACCTATCCGAGAGTGTTTGGAGGGGCGCGGCCCCTCCAAGGATTGACTCATGTGGCCTCCTGGAAAAGGCAAAACTGCAAACAGGCTCCAGAGCTGTGGCTGCCAGGCGCTGTGGCTCAGGGTAGAAATCCACCTGCAAGTAGCCCAAAGGAGCATTCTGGGCTGTGGGAATGCACCTTAGCTGTGGTGCTGTCTACACAGCTGTGTACACTGGTGAGGCTATACCTAAACAGGTGAATTTACCATATGTCAACTGTAGACCACCTGATTTATACACAACGAATGGAGGTCTCATTGCACCCCACCCCACTGGAAAATCTCAGAGAGTCTCTAGGTGCTGGAGGGGCAAACGGAGGAGGATGTAGTATCACCAGAGCTGGGGCTCAGAGGCAGGTGGAGGCCCAGCTCAGAGGAAGAGGAGGGAGGCACCAGGATGGGGGTAGGAGACCCTGGTGCTCCTCACTCACAGGACTGAGCCGGCCCTGGCTTCCTTCCCCATTTCACGCACCCGAGCTGCCAGGAGCCAGAGTTTCTGGTCCCCACTCCGTGGGTGCAGCTCCAGCCAATGGGAAGAAACCATGCAGGAGCAGAGTCCAGGCAGAGGCCACCTCCCTGCACCTGGAAACCTGAAGGCGCCTGCGCCCTGCGTGTCCCGCAGGCCACGGTGCTACAGCTGGAGCCCAGCTTCACTGACAGCTCCCTCTGGCAGCAGCACTCTGTGGGTCACAGGACCCGGGGACAGAGGAGGCCAATGGTCACGCCACCTGACACCTGCCTACACTGGACACTTCTTCCTTCCAGTCCTGCTGCGCCCTGGGAGGTTTCTGACCCACAGTGGTGGAGACCTGACTACAGCCGGTGACGGCTACGGAGGGCTGAGGTCAGGGCTTTGTTTCCCCAAGTCTCACTCATCGGGATGCTGAATCCTGGCACAGCTTCCGCTGGCTTTCTCAGTTTCAGTCACTACCCACCCTCCCCTCCAGGCTGAAGACGTGCTCCCGACCCCAACCCACACCCCAACCCGATAGGAATGCACCCCTACTTCCTTCTGGCACCTGTCAGTGCTCCCTTCACTCCTGCACCTGAGCTTGTAACTGAGCACAGCCGTGGCTACCCCGAGGAAAACTTGCTAGCAGGTGGGGTTTCCTCAGGGCATGGGCAGCTGCTATGAACAAGAGAACCAGCAGAAGCATGCAGCCAGGAAGCCAGTGGCCACCGTGCACTTTCACCCAGAATCTCATTCCCCAGAGCCTGGTGTTTCATGCCTGGTAATAACGTAATTACCAGTCATAACGATGAATCATTACCAAAGAGCCAGACAGCCCCCATTTTCTTGGCTGTAAAAGCCACAGTGAAACATCTAAGTCTAGGCGCCATCATTGGAAAGCCTCCAGGAGCCACCAGCAAACACCAACGGAATGATAAACAAACATCTTATTTGGTTAGAGTTTCTCTTATTAAAATGTGCACAAAATCTTAAATTTCTTTTTCCTTAGGGTTGCCACTCAAAAAATGTCTCATTCTTATATGCCTTTGAGAATGAATCAAGTCCCTACTGATTCTCATGTATAAACAGAGCCAGTGATGAGGGCTGACACGACACATTCACACCTCGTTTCACCTTGATTTCCGTGTGGCACCCAGCACAGGCCGAGCCCCGTCAGATGCACCGTTAGTATCTGCTGAAGGGTCTGGGTTCCACACCACCTTTCTTCTGGGAATATCTGGCGAATGCTGAGAACTCAGGAGTGAAACACAGGCCTGCTCTGCAGGACCACGGGCTCCAGGACGCTCTGTGCAGTGGACACAGCACAACAGGCAAAAGAACCATGACCAGCGAGCAGGAAAGGGGAGGTAGGCCACAGAGGGCAGCCTAGCCACACTGTGTGGTCTGAGGCCAGAGAGAGCAGCCCAGCCACGCCACAGGGTCTGAGGCCATCTCCTGCAATGAGTCCTGAGGTGGGCGTGGCAGGATGTGCAGAGGGAGGAGAAGGTGCCTGAGGAGGGGGGTGCAGAGCAGCTGCGCTCAAAGGCAGGAGGGAAAGCTACCAGCCACCAGCCCTGGAGTCAATGCCCCAGGCAGAGGGAGATGAAGAAGGAGCCCTTCCCCAGCGCCCAAAGAGCTCAAATGCAACACAAAGCTATAGGCTTAAGGGCCTCCCAGGCAGATGCTGAGCAGCAGTGTGGGGGTCATGTTGGACCCTCAAGACCATCTCACCAGTGAGTCTGCACGAGGCCCAGCTCAGCAAGACCCTGAACGGGGCCAGGTGCTCACTGTACTCAGGAGTGCAAACACCTCCTGCAACTGCATTTCAGGGCCAGGGTGTCCACTGCAGAAGCACCCGGCATGGTGTTCCTGCTCAAAATGAAGTGGAATGTGAATTATCTGAGATCCATGTGGCCCATTCCATGCATCTTCTAAACAAACTCTGGAGACTTCTATGAAAAGCACAGTGGTTTCTATGAATTATCATCTGGGCACAGTGAATAACTGTGCCAAAAACGTCCAGGTCCCCTTCCCTGCAACGGTGAGGGGCATAGCACTCCACAGCCCTTATTGATGCCACATGAGGGCCTGCCCAGCCCCAAGGGCCTCCAGGTCCACAGCCACCACCCAGCCAAGCTGTCTCAACGGCAGGCACTGGCCAAGACCGGTCAGGCTGGCGTCTCTCTCCTTGCCTCTGTTGGGGGACTGTGGTCGAGCCCGGGACGCAGCAGAGTGCAGACCGGCGTCAGCGCGGTCCCTGCTAGGCAGTGTCTCTCTCTCTCTCTTTCACAACGTTCTGCTGGCGCACACCAGGACACGCAGGCTCCCTTGGAGGAACCTTTGGCTGTGCCTCTCATGCTTCTGTGTGCCGAGCACTGGGGACGGACCAGATCACAGATCCTGGTCCACAGCTCACAAACAGCGGGCCACAGACGATGAAGAAAGCCCATAGCTGACAGTCACAGACAAGCACTGAGAAAAGGGGGCAGCCAGTGTGGGGCGGAGAGGCTGTGACACGGCGTGAGGAGCCAGTATGAGCAGCGAGCATCAGATGGGTGGCTCCTGGCCCTGCACAGTACCCTCGTCGCCTCGCTGGCCTCCTGCACCCCTGGGCCCTCAGGCTGCCTAGGGCGGAGCTGGGGTCCGCTGGGGGATTCCTCTTCCTGCTCTGTCACACTCAGCATTCTGGCAGCCATAGAGACAAGGAGCCTGCACCACCTGGGGTCTGGGTTCAGGCCATGGCAACCAGTGCACACTGGTTCCCAGGCCACCCATCCTGGGCATGAGCAGGAACTCTCCTCCCTTTCCGGGCTCTCCCGGGATCACAGTGAGAATTAGCGTGATGCCCCAGCCACCCACACCTGCTGCATGAACTCCACTCCTGGCAGGTCCTCCGGCTGCATTTAGGAATGAGGGACTCCCCGAGTGACCTGAAGTCCACTCTGCCAGAGGCCCCACAACTTACAGAATGCCACCTCCTTGTGACCCAATGAGGTCAGGAAGCTCCCCATGAGCTTGCCTCAAGAGTAGCCCACCCCTGCTCCAAACACACCATCTCCTGAAGGTAATGGTATTGCCTTGAAAACTGGGAAACTGAGGCCACATGCCCCTACTCACTCTTCCTGTGGCCACAATATGGGGACTAAAGTTGGAATAGGGACAGCGGGATGTGGTGAGGACAGAGGGCCCCACGTCCATGCAAAGGTCCCCTTACAGATGCCCTGGGGAAAAGCCCTGGGAAGTCTTCTGGGGAGCATCAGGGATGTTGTGCCCTTGTCTTTAGGAGCCACAGACGCCTTGCCTGGCACATCCCGTGCTCACTGATCTGAGCCTGGTGTGATGCTCCAGCAGAGACCACAGCTCCCGGCCAGATTCGAGAGCAGATCAGGAGGGACACCCAGGGCTGATGCGAACCCAGGGCTGATATGACCCAAGGGCTTCCGGGACCCCGAGGGCTGCCAGGACCCCAGGGCTGCCGTGACCCTGAGAGCTGCAGCAACCTTTCAGCACCATCCAGGCAGGATCTGGACTGAAATGCTAACACTCCCCCAGCACACAACAGAGCTGGAAAAGGGAAGTAAAAGCCCATTCATTACCTACCTATGATGGAATCCCTCCGGAAAACATCTCTATCAAAAATGTAGAAGGACAGGTGGCGAAAGCTCCGAGGAATTTCACAGTAAAAGTCTTCTCCATAAAAGGGGCTAGAGAGACAAAGAAAAGTGCCAGTTAGAACACAGGCCACGCTTGTGCCTCACTCTCAGAGGCACACATGTGGCACGTGTGGTCTTAAAGTTTTAAACACACCATGACAATGCCCTGCACTGCGTGGCACGCATGAGACATGAACCTACAGCTCCCTGTGGGATGAAGGGCCTCATGGCTGCTCCCCAGCCTCTACCTCGAGCCTCCATTCTGCACAGACGAACTTCTGTAACTGGGCTGCCTGGCAGTGCAGGAAACTCAGAGACCTCCAAAGAGACCATGGCCATGACCAGAACGATGTCCTTGGAATGTGCTCAAGTTCAGGCCCCCTCAGGGCCACTGTGATGTTTTGAAGGCACCTGGTGTGGAACAGCTGGTGGCTCACTTTATGCACTAAACGTAGAACACAGCACTCCAGTGCCTCACACCACTTCCTTTCTCCAGAGATCCAGTACGAAGTCCTGACTGCACTGCTGTCCTCGCTCCCGAGCAGTGGGAGGGCCCCACTGCTGACCATGCTTAGAGAGCACACGGCTGCGGCGGCCCATGCGTGAGTCACCTGGAGATGCAGCCACCCCACAGATGGAGACTTAAACTGCAACCCCAATTAAGAGGCAGAGGCCAGTGGGCTTTGCCATCCAACAAACCTCCATTGTCCTGGGCCGACACAGGTGGGGTTGGGCTCCTCACCACACTGGACCTGCGGGCAATTACCACAGCGCATGCATGGCTACCATCAACTCAGAACCTAACACAAGCCCACTTTCACACACATTTATGCTAAGGTCCAAAGTAGGAAAGTTGTAAATTATTCAAGGAAAACCATTCTGATAGAAAGCGAAGGAAGGTCAATGGTGCTGGGCCAGGTGGGCCTCCACCCCAACCATGTGCAGGAATGAGCTCAGACCCCATGACCATGTGTAAGGGCTGCAGCTAACAGCTTCTGAGAAGAAAACAGGGATGAACCTCCACCCTAGAGTCAGGTAAAGATGTCTTAGATCTGTCACCAAAAACACAAGTGCCAAAAGAAAAATAAATGAAAAATCAGACTTCATCAAAATTAAAAACATTCGAAACCTTTTTGTATTAAAAGCATTATTTAAAAAGTCAAAAGGAGGCTGGGCACAGTGGCTCACGCCTGTAATCCCAGCACTTTGGGAGGCCGAGGTGGGTGGATCACGAAGTCAAGAGATCGAGACCATCCTGGCCAACATGGTGAAACCCTGTCTCTACTAAATACAAAAAATTAGCTGGGCATGGTGGCACATGCCTGTATTCCCAGCGACTTGGGAGGCTGAGACAGGAGAATCGTTTGAACCCAGGAGGCGGAGGTTGCGGTGAGCCGAGGTCATGCCATTGCACTCCAGCCTGGGTAACAAGAGCGAAACTCCGTCTCAAAAAAAAAAAAAAAAAAAAGTCAAAAAGGCCAGTGGTGTGGCTCAAGCCTGTAATCTCAGCACTCTGGGAGGCTGAGATGGGCAGATCACCTAAGGTCAGGAGTTCGAAACCAGCCTGGCCAATATGGCAAAACCTTGTCTCTACTAATAATAGAAACATCAGCCAGGCATGGTGGTGGGCACTTGTAATCCCAGCTACGCAGGAGGCTAAGACAGGAGAATCACTTGAACCTGGGAGGCGGATGTTGCAGTGAGTCAAGTCCACGCCACTGCACTCCAGCCTGGGTGAAAAGAGCAGAACTCAGTGTCAAGAAATAATTAAAATTTTTAAAAATTAAAAAATAAAAAGTGAAAAGCCAACTAGGGAAAAATATTAGCAAGTCAGTTATCTGATAAAGAACTTGTATCCAGAATATACAAAGAACTCTTATGAGTCAATAAATGACGACAGATAATTCAGTTTAAAAATGGGCAAAAGGTTTGAATGCACACATCACCAACGAAGACAGAGGGCCAACAACGTATTAAAAATGCTCCACATCCTTAGCCCTCGAGGAAATTCAAATTAAAGCAGGAGATAGAGCACAGGCATCAGCTGGAAGGTGGGGCCTGCAAGTATAGGAGTCCAGGCCCCACCCCTCCCTCTGTAGCAGCCTTGATTGACAGGCATTTCACTTGGATTTCACCGATTTCATGATTTTTATAACTGGGTCAGAGACTGGTAAAGTTTACTCAGAAAACCATTTTTTTGTCATGAAAACACAAACTTCCAAGGGATGCCTAAAATGCCTACAGAACATTTTGGAAACAGAAGTATCCATTTAAACACAAAAGAAACATCACTTGATCTTTCCATGAAAGCAGAATGCCACGGACTCACTTCCACCCTTCCACCGTGACAGAACCCTGGTTAACGGAGACCTGGTGGAAAGCCATGTTTCCTTTACACACATTCACGTGCTGGCCACTGATGCAGGGAAACCATCCTCCAATTTTTTCCTACATCCGTAGGGTCTGCATTAGGCACCACCGAGATCTCATGTCAGGGACCCCCAGGGAGAAACGCCCTGTGCTAAGCCCAGCTCCGCAGCCCATTCCTCGCGTGGGACCCATCCTCTCACCACTCCTGATTATTCTCGCCATCACCTAGAACCTTGAAAACACTGGGACCACCAACGCGAAATCTTTAGAAAAACCCTCTGAAACTTCAGAGAAAAGAAACTCCAGAGGGTCAGAAAGTGGGAGTGTGTGCCTGTGCCCATGTGTGTGCACTATGTGCACAGGTGTGTACATGTGTGCTAGGGGGTGTGTGAGCCCACAGGCGTTTCGTGTGCATGTGTGCCAACGTGTGTGCTCACAGGCATGTGTTTGAGGATGGGTGCATGTGTGTGCCTATGGGTGGGTGTGCCCCCAGGTGTGCTCCCCCAGGCACGTGTGTGTAGGTGTGTGCGTGCGTGCCGAAAGGCATGTGTTCATGTGTGCCCATGGGTTTGTGTCCCCAGGAACGTGTGGGTATTTGCATGTGCGCCCATGGGTATGTGTGCCCCCAGGCATGTGTGGGTGTGTGCCCATAGGCACGTTTGTGTGTCTGTGGGCATGTGTGCCCATGGGTGTGTGCATGCCTGGCACGTGTGTGGGTGTGTGCATGTGTGTGCCCACAGGCATGTGTTCGTGTATGCGTGTGTGCCCATGGGTGTGTGGCCCCAGGCACGTGTGTGTGTGCGCATGTGTGTACCCATGGGTGTGTGTGCCCCCAGACATCTTTGTGGCTGTGTGCACGTGTGTCCCTGCAGGAGTGCCCAAAGGCATGTGTTTGTGGGTGTGTGCATGTGTGGATGTCTGTCCATAGGCATGTGTGCGTGTGTGCCCATGGGTGTGTTTATATGTGCCTGTGGGTGTGTGCTCACAGGCACGTTTGTGGGTGTAGGCATGTGTGCCCATGGATGTGTGCCCACAGACATGTATGCGTGTTCATGTGTGCCCATGGATGTGTGCCCACAGACATGTATGCGTGTTCATGTGTGCCCATGGATGTGTGCCCACAGACATGTATGCGTGTTCATGTGTGCCCATGGTGTGTGCCCACAGACATGTATGCGTGTTCATGTGTGCCCATGGATATGTGCCCACAGACATGTATGCGTGTTCATGTGTGCCCATGGTGTGTGCCCACAGACATGTATGCGTGTTCATGTGTGCCCATGGTGTGTGCTCACAGGCATGTTTGTGGGTGTGTGCATGTGTGCATATGCCCACAAGCATGCATGCATGTTTATGCGTGCCCCAGGGCACTTGGGTACATACGTACACAAAGGCACAAAGGATGTGCCCCACACAGAGCACTGCTTTTGTAACAAGGAGCAGGGCTTGTGCTCCCGCCTCCACCCTGTGTAAAGTCACAGCTGTGGGATCTTGGCTGGTCACACACTCCCCAGGCAGTGCCCGGTGGCCTCCAAGGAATAGCCTGGTGCTTTGCAGACAGCATCCCCTCTGGCAGGAAAAACTGCCACCAACCTCGAAGCCCAGAAAGGGACATCAGACGCACATTTTAGAATTCACAAGGCCCCAGGTGACAGCTACTTCATAGGACGTGTTGACAATAGTCACCCACAGAACATTTGGGGTTTTTACGATGACCAACCAGTCTCTTCTCTACATTCCAGAACAACTTTAGAGCCACTGAGGCCAAAGCGATCAGCACCATCAGAAACCTCACGGGACCCTCCCAGGCGCCCAGAAACTCCTAGGTGCCTAGCCAGTAGCCTCTGCCCTGGGTTCCCCACTAAGCCCCCTACTGCCAAGCAGAGTCACAGTAAGAGAAGCCACTTGAGCAGAGCCTTTGGGAGAGCAACTGAACATTCCCGAGCCAGCAGCCCCCAGGGACACCATGCTCAGCCCCGCTGCACAAGCCCTGCCGAGCTAGCCCTGGAGAGCAAGATGCTGCTCTTCCAGCCTCCGCCCAGGAATTCCTCCAGCAATGACTTGAGAAGCCTTGTTCCTGAATCGCAGAAGGCAGGGGCAGGGCACTGGGCCCCTCTGTCAGGCTGCCACCTGCTAACAGGAGCTATGGTCCTCAGGAACCATGGGTCCCCCATCCTCAAGAAGGGGAATATCACAATCACATTTTATGGAGTTTGTATGTTTTCTTGTAGCTTCTTCTTTCTGCTATTTTTATATCTTTTTATTGAACGGATTTCTGGCTTATTTATGTTAAGCAACTCAATTTCCATGGACTGTGTCAGCACTACCAGAAACCTCTCGGGACTGTCCCAGGTGCCCAGTCTGGAAATAGAAATCACATTTCCATTTTCCACATTTACAGCTGAGATCTCTGGAGCCAGACCCGGCTCGAATGCAGGACAGATAAGCGTTTGGGCCTGCATCTCCGGTGTTGTTTTATCTGGTAGTTCCAATGTCCTGTTTTAATGTTTTTCTCCTCACTTCATATAATTTTTTAAATTTAAAGTAACCAAGTTATTACTCTGTTTCCTGCAAGTCACCTCAGGTCTTTCAGGAAACCAAGCAGGACATCCGGCCGGACTTATCTATGGAGCCCTGAGCCACCACCATGACCCAGCTTTATTCCTGCAAGCCAGATGGGCACAAGAGGGGAGTGGCTGAACTCTGGATGCCAAGTCCACATGGAGAGGAGCAGGGGGCAGGGCTGCCTGTGCAGTGAGATTCAGACCAGGAGGCCACTGGGGAGGCTGCTCAGAGGCGGTGGCGTCCCAGGGCAGTGAGGCCTGGAGGCCGCAGTGCTACAGGTCTTGCACTCATTGTAATGAAGGCGCTGCAGGATTTTAAGGAAAGATGGAGCCTGTCTTTGTGCTGGAATAGAGGGTCCCTTCAGCTTTTTAGACTGACAATTTATTTAAGGAATAGAAAGGCGATTCCAGGGACAGTGGAGGCCCCTACAGGAAGGCAACCTCTCTCCGCAATGACTGTGCACAGAGCCAGCCTGAAGCCCAAGACCATGATGCCATCTCCAGGGAGTCCCGAAGAAACTCCTGGAAGAATGTAAAACCCCCAGAAGGCTCAAGGAGGAGAGTGGAAGCATGTCCCCACATTTTGGGGGCAATTAACCACCTCTGAGAATGAACACATGTGCTAAAACCGCTAAAACTACCACCACCCACCCCAGACCTGGAAGGGGCACCTCTGGCCAGGGCATCAGCACGAGGGACCCAGCACAATGGCTTCCCTGGGGTGCAGGCTCAGCCTGCCAGCTGAAGAGCTACCATCCTAGCACATGCTGCATAGATGCAGGTGTTCCCAACATGTTGAAGAGGGCAGGGCCTGCCTGAGGCCCTGGGAGGCCGGAGTCCTGGAAGTCGGTGGAGGCGGGAATCCCCAGGTCACTTCCCCAGGTGTGTGTTTTCTTCACTTTCCTGTCTTGTTCATTCATTTTAGCACAGAGGTCAGAACTAGCCCAGTGAAGCCCCTGCCTGTGAACTCAGGTGGTGTGAGGACAGGAGCAAGGGCTAGGGGCATCAGTCAGCTCCTAGAACTGTGGGTTTGTACCTTCAAATGGGGCAGAATGACATCCCCAAAGGCCCCAGGGATGCCTCGAGCCCCATGGAGACAACACAACTGGCCGGGGCCACGCCATCACACCATCCACGCACAGCAGATTCCTTGGGTGAGAAGCTCACAGCTCACATCATCTGCACACCTGCCTGACAACCTCTCCCGAGCCTCGATTCCCACCACAGAATTCAGTTCCTTGGGTGCTCAACAGCCCATGACCTGTGTTCCTTCCCTCTCAGACAATGCCACTGATACCCAGACCAGCACCCACGCCCATCCTCCCTGACAATGCCCCTCCCAGGCCCTGCTGCTCAGGAGACTGGTCACAGGCACCATGGGCTACGCTGACCACAGTCCCCAGGGACCAGGCCCAGCTGCTGTGGAACAGGTGGTCCCGCCCCTTGCAAGGGAGCCACTATCCTCCTGAGCCCAGGGGTGCTCTGGAACATACATCCCAGTGAGAACCAAAATCAGGAGTTGAAGTGGGAGGGGAAGGCCAGAGCCTTTTTCTAGTAACTACCCTAAGCTCTTTTAAAAACCTGCATCTGGGCCAGATGCAGTGGCTCGTAACACCAGCACTGTGGAAGTCCATACCAGGAGGGTCACTGGAGCCCAGGAGTTAGAGATCAGCCTGGGCAACACAGCAAGACCCCATCTCTACAGAAAAGTTAAAAATTAGACGGGTTTGGTGGCACACATCTGTAGTCCCAGATACCTGGGAGGTTAAAGATCTCGAGCTGTGGAATTTCAGGCTGAGGTGAGCTGTTATCGCACCTCTGCACTCCAGCCTAGGTGACAGAGTGAGACTCTGTCTCAGAAACCCCTGCACCTCCTGTATCTTCACAGCAGTCCTACCTGGTGGAGCCTCCTGGGCTCCAGTGCAGTCCTGCCAGGTGGAGCATCCCCGGCTCCTGGGCAGTCCCGCCAGGTGGAGTGTCCCTGGCTCCTGTGCAATCCTGCCTGGTAGAGCATCCCAGGCTCCTGTGCAGCTGCTCCTCCCCACCTGATTCAGGCCCTGGTGAGATCCACAAGGCTGAGGGGATGTCAGCCTCCACCAGGAAGACTCTATGGCATATCTAAACATAAGAATCTGTGACAGACGTCACTGAAGCCTATCAGAGGAGGGGTGCAAGTACCCACATGGGCCTCAATGGGAAAGCATGGCTGTGAAGATTGAGTCTTCTGGGGACGTCTACTTTTCAATGCTGCCTTGCCAGAGGCCAGTATCCTCATCTCTCAGCCTCAGGACACCCACCTCTCCACAGTGTGGCTCGCAGGCAGAGTGCTTGGCCAGGGAAGGGCAGTGTCTCTACCCCCAAAGCTGTCTCACCAGGACATGCCACTGCCTGAGGGCTGGCTCTAAGGCTTCCTCCTCTGCCCTGCACCATGAGACAGGCACATGGCGGGGCCTCTTGCACGCCAGGACTAAATGACTGGGAGCCCCTTTCATGTTTTTAAACAGCCCCCACCAGGCATGGCTCATGGGACCAGAAACCACAGTGCTTTCTACCCAGGACTATTTCAGCTGCCCATGCCCATTCCAGACTCTGGCAAGAGCAGCCAATGAAGCAGAGTCCTAGCCCCGTGGAGACAGACAAAGAGCACACAGAACCATGAACATCAGATGTGCACAAGGTTGGAGGGGGCACTGTGGCCTTGCACGGGGGTGAGGGGCAGTTAAGTGAGCACTTGAACAGGGCCATGGACATCACAAAGACCTGCAGGAGGGGTCCAGGCAGAGGCACGGCAGGTGCAAAGACCTCAGGGCAGCAGGGCTTGTGAGCGGTGAAGACGTAGGAATGAGGAGGAGGCCGGTGTGGCCTAGGCAGCACAGGACAGGAGGGTGCTGGGAGCTGAGGTCAGGGGTCAGGGTGTAGCTGAAGCCATGTGGTGTAGAGCAGACATTTCACTACAGCGGTCAGGAATATGCAGGGCCCCCAGCGATGCAATGGATGGATAGACGCAGAGACAGGACAGTAGGCGTACAGGGAGGAATCATTCGCCTGTCTCCTCAGGTCAGCAGCCAGAGCTGCCCGGACCCGGGCACATCAGACCAGGTGGGGAATGTCACCTGAGCCTGAACAGGTGGGGCTTTCTGCAGGTGTGGCATGGCAGCCCAGCCTGAGAGGCCACACACAGGGAACCAGGGCGTTCAGTTCTGGCAGGGCCAAGGGGAGCCTGGGGGCTCCTGCAGGAGGTGAGGGGCCTGCAGGGCGACTGGACACGAAGGACCAGGACCGGACCCGCCCCGCTCCGCTCTGTTTACAGTGAGGCGAGAAGCAGGAGGGACACAGCTGGAGTACCACACCCAGAGCTCAGGGCCAGACTGTTCCCCCAAAGCTTGCCTCACCAGCGGTGGAGCTGGTGTGGTCAGCGGTCAGTTCAAGTCCAGCAGCTTGAAAGGGAGGCAGAAGTCCCACCTTTTCTGAGGCTCCCTGTGAAGAGCAGGAGGCTGCGTCCTCAGGGAGACCCCAGCCAGGCTCTGCCACCTCCACAGCGGGCAGACAGAGCCTGGGCACTGCACACAGACACTTTTCATCTTCCAAAGGCCTCACACAGAAATTACTTAAAAGTACTTGGAGTTTTTTCACTTTTCCCGTGGCACACATTTCTAGGGACTGCCACAACAGAAGAAGCCACACCAAAGCCCAACTAGGCCCTTGCTCCTCCGCCCGCCGCCCAGGCCGGGGATGCTATTTCAATGCGTGGCACTTTGGTTGTTTAGGTCTCTGTGTGTTTTTCCTCTTAGACCTGCAAACTACAGTTGCCTGGAAAAGTTTCTAAAAACCCTAGGTGCCCAGGCCCACCTGAGAGAACAGCTCTTCAAGGGTGCTGGGTCATGAAACAGGAGCTTGAAATCTATACGGAGTTCAACATGATCCTTAAGCGAACTCCTTGTCATAAAGCGAGGCACCTGCCTTCTCTCCAGAGGGTTCTGGTGCTTTGCTCACGGCAGTGGCGCTGGGATTCAGTAGTCACCGGAGGCACCTATGCTTGCGGTGGTACCTCCATCTCAGTCTGTGATCAGAGAGACAGTAACAAGGGTTTGGAGGTGGAGACACGAATCCAAACACACAACCTGTGGCAAGGTAGAGTGGTCACAGCCGCCACGGAAAACAGCCTGGTAGTTGCTCCATGTTCAACATCAAGTCGCCATAGGTGTGCACACAAGAGACATCCCAGCACACGTCCACGAGACGTGGACATGTGCTCACAGCCTCAGTCATGACGCCCACAATGGGAAAACAAGGCAGGTGGCTTTGGCTGAGGAGGGAGCAGGGAAACGTGGCCTCTGCAAAGCAGAACGGTGCTCAGCCCTGGAGAGAAAGGACTTGCTGACCATGAGCTCCACAACGTGGAGCCAACTGATAGGCCACACACAGATGCCATGGGCCAGGCGCTTCCACTGACGCATCATGCCCAGGAGAGGCGCAGCCAGTGACACAACACGGAACGGCGGCTTCTGCGCCAGGAGAAGCTGCAGGCAGGAAACGGGAGGATTACAGGGCGCGGGTGCCCATTTAGGGAGATGAAAATGTTCTAAAATGGACTGTGGTGATGATTGCAGAACTCTGTGAATCTACTAAAAACCACTGAATTGCACATTTTTAAATGGGTGAATTGTACGGTGTTTGAATTATACCTCAATAAAGCTATTTTTAAAGAAACAAAATGTTAAATACATAAAAAACTAGGAAAGTGAAATTTGGAATTAACGTTCTAGGAAACACCCTCCTGGAGTTTTTTCTCTAAAGATATAAAATGGAATAAAATATATAAAATGTCATAGACTTAAAGTATAAATAATATAAATGTAAGTATATCCATCTTACAATTCATTATACTACAAATCCATTTAAAATAGTAAATATATATGTTATAGAGAAGATACAAAATGGAAATACGGTACATTTTATAAAATAAAAGTGAGGTTATGTTCCCTGTGACACAGTCCACTTTTTCCTTTCACATCAGGCCATGGCCACTTTCCAAAGAGTGGATAAGACGTGGGGGTCAGATGACGGGCGTGTGTGTGGACAGCAGCCCCCGGTCCCCTCACCGTCCCTACGCTGTGTGGTGGGAGCCGCACAGGTGGGGGCACTGAGAATGGAGATCTGCAAAGCCAGCAGACCATCCCCATGGAATCAACTCCTCCTAAGGCCTTCAGAACATAAAACCAAGGAACCCTCCGGAAGCCTGGTTCGACGTCCATCCCCAGTGTACTCCGTCTTGTAAATATGTTTAAAGTTCACTAAAATGGTGGCAAAAATCTGCTTAAATTTGAAATGTGTGACTCATTGGTGAGGTGGAAACGTCCATCTTTTTATAAGCAGTTTAAATCTTTTTCTCCTGAGATGCTCTGGGCCTGTTTTCTATTAGAATGCTCACCTTCTCCTGCTCAGGATTTAACCCGCTGGGAACTTCTGAACGTGTGCTGCAACTTAAGACATACTATTTCACAACACTTAAGGGGTATCTTTTCTGAACTAAAAACAAACACCACTTGTTAACTATCACCAGTGGGCGAGTATGAACACGTGACTGGTCAACTCCGAAATGAGCTCCAGCAGATGGACATACACCCCAGGACCTGCGGGAACAGAGGCTATGAGGCCAGCCACATCCACCTCAACCACATCACCTTGTGGGCAGAATGGCACATGCCCCATGTCCTCCCAGCCCCACCCAGAACCCACGGTGAGAGCACAGCAGGAAGTGGCCACAGCATCCTAACTGGAGGCCACGTGGAGTCCGAGGACAGCAGCTTTTCCCCCATGGTGTTTCAGGGACCCCATGCTCAGCCTGAGGATGGCAGCTTTCCCCCCATGTTATCACGGGGACCCTGTGCTCAGCTTTCCCACGTTTATCACAGGGACCCCGTGCTCAGACTGAGGATGGTGGCTTTCCCCCATGTTATCATGGGGACCCCGTGCTCAGCTTTCCCACATTATCATGGGGACCCCGTGCTCAGACTGAGGATGGCAGCTTTTGCCCTGTTATCACGGGGACCCCATGCTCAGCCCAAGGACGGCAGCTTTTCCCCTACGGTGTCTCGGGGACTCCATGCTCAGCCCAAGGACAAAGTTGGAAACAGAGGGTTGGTTCCCTCCAAGCAGCACCAACACTCCCAGGTGCACAGTCCAGGCCCACAGCCCCCACTGGGCAGCAGAGTTTAATGCATATTCCAAAAGAAAAATGAAACTGGCTGAATGCTGGGGCATCCCCCATCCCCCATCCTGCTCGGTGGCCTGTACTGGACAATCTCTTCTTTCTGATGGACTCAAAGGGGCCACAGTCACCAGGCGCCCCCCTTGCCATTGGCAGCTTAACCTCGGGGTATCTCTCTGACAGGCTGGCTTTGTTTCGGGCCGAGGTCAGCAGCAGCCAGATGCGGGATGAATGCCTGGCCCAGGCGGCACCCACTAGCCGCTGGAGGGCTCCGGAACCCTCCTTTCAAGTCAAGAAAAAGTGTGGCCTGGGAGAACCGGACTTGCCTGAAATCCTGCCATGCGGCCTGAGGAAATTAAGGCTCACAGTAGCCTCTCCCTCTGCAGCAGAGACCCTGGCAGAGCCGCCTCCTCCTCAGTCATTTCTGGATCACAGAATCAAGTGAACTTTTATGGGGGAAAAAGAAAAATCCTCCTGCAGAAAACAGAGTTGACCTTTCAGTAGCAGCTCTGACAAGGGGAAACCAACTGAACTGAATTCCTCCTCCTCCTAGAGCCAGGAGGGCTCAGCCGGGACCACAGAGAAAGCCCCGCCTTCTCCCTGAGTCACTTCCCAGCATCTGCCTGAGGCTGGCGCTGCCCCATCCCGCCTGTCGCTGCTTCCACCACATCATCATGAGAAAATAAACCTGGTTTCCCAACTCTGTGCTCTGCCGCAAGCTCAGGGTCCATTTCCCAAAACCTGGGGGCAGCTGGGAGCTGCCAGGGCTGTCCCGGCCTCAAGGCAGAGGGTAGAGACTGCTGCGTGAGGAAGAACAAAAAACCCCACATTGGGTCTGCAAAGCAGCCCTGGGGCTCCCACGCCAGCCTCTGGGCTGAGCTCTGCAGCTCCTGAGTCACTGCCTGACTCATCCTCAGAGGTGCCCCACAGAGAAGGGGCGACTCTGCCAGGGAATATGTTCCGTCTCCACAAAGGGCAGGAAAAAAAAACACACCCATTGGAAGCACTCGGTCACTGCAGGGTCACACAGCCCACTCGCCGCCCAGCACTGCAGGACCACACAGCCCAGGCTCCCAGAAGTCAGAGGCTGGGCAGGGGTCCATGGTCAGCTCATAGCCCGCCCACTGCCCAGAACTGCAGGACCACACAGCCCAGGCTCCCAGAGGTCAGAGGCTGGAGGGTGGGATCCATGGTCAGCTCACAGCCCACCTGCTGCCTAGCACTGCAGGACCACACAGCCCTGGCTCCCAGAGGTCAGAGGCTGGAGGGTGGGGTCCATGGTCAGCTCCCAGCCAAAGTGCCACCCAGCAGTGCAGATCTCAGCGGAAGCACCATACACACTGGGTTGCAGGGCCTCCGGTGGTTCAAGATGGGTGGGGTTGTTTATTTTGAAATGTTGGCAAATAGAGCTGTGAGTCTTCAAACTGAACCCAAAGACTCAGGGAGGAAAGCAGGGGGCTAGGGTGAGACTAACAGCTGCAGTAGCTGTGGTGAGCTACCTCACCTCCTGAGCCTCAGTCTCCCCATCTGTTCAGGTTCCCAGGAGCTGGGCCTGGGCTCACGGGCTCTGTAGCCGGTAAGCACGGTACATGCCACTACATACGGCACTGGAATGCTGGGGCCTTGGCTCCGCCTCTCCTGAACATAAGGCTCTTTCCTCTCTCCCACCCCACAGCCCCCAAAAAAGAACAATCCTTACAAACAAATTAAAATCAGCTGGTTCTGAAGTGAATCTCAGGAAAAGGCACACACAGATACTGGGTCGCCTGCAGCAACTGAGACATCTCAAACCCCAAACCCTCAGTGAAGCCTGGCAGGAAAAGGGGCTCACCAGGGAGGAGTCAGGGCAGGAGAAAGAGGCAGCAGCTGAGGAGTGGGAGGCCACAGGGTGGGAGGAGAAGACAGGAGGGAGGAGGGGGTCCTGGCCTTTGCTTCTCATGGGACCCTTAGTGCAGCCCCCAAGTCTCCCTGCAGTGGTCCAGCCACACCTCAGGGCCAGGAGGCTCCTCCAGGCACAGGCGGCAGGGCAGATGAGCCCCTGCCTAGCCTGGGCCACGTGCAGTAGGGACTCGGCACTCACAGAGTAACAGCAAGCTCACACTCTCCGCCAGCTGAGTTCCTGTGGAGCTGAGAGAACCCCCTGCATTGACACAGGTGTGCTCCTATGAGTCAGCATGACACGGAAGGACATAGACGCGTGGGCGGAGGTGAAGATGTGGGGCCGGGCTTGTGGGTCACACAGACAGGACCAAGGGCTCTGACCTGCTGGCATATTTGGGACCAGCATTCCAGGACTGAGAAAACAGATCCCCCGCCTGGGATGCCCTGGGCTGAGGATGGGTTCCCTACTCCAGCAGCTCTGGAAGGTTCTGGGCTTCACGGAGTCTCCAGGGGCATCAAGCAAGTTTTTTCATTTTTTTGTTTTTTGAGATGGAGTCTTGCTCTGTTTCCAGGCTGGAGTGCAATGGTGCGATCTTGGCTCACTGCAACCTCCACTTCCTGGGTTCAAGTGATTCTCCTGCCTTGGTCTCCTGAGTAGCTGGGAATATATACACACCACCACACCGGGATAACTTTTGTATTTTTAGTCAAAATGGGGTTTCACTATGTTGGCCAGGCTGGTCTTGATCTCTTGACCTCATGAAGAGTTGGCCTCCCAAAGTGCTGGGATTACAGGTGTGAACCTCCACGCCCAACCCAAGTAGGGTTTTGTTGCTTTTTTTTGAGATGGAGTCTCGCTGTTGTTACCCAGACTGGAGTGCAATGATACGATCTCGGCTCACCGCAACCTCGGCTCTTGCCTCCTGGGTTCAGGCAATTCTCCTGCCTCAGCCTCCGGAGTAGCTGGGACTACAGGCGCACGCCACCAGCCCAGCTAATTTTTGTATTTTTAGTAGAGACGGGGTTTCACCTTGTTGACCAGGATGGTCTGGATCTCTTGACCTCGTGATCCACCCGCCTCGGCCTCCCAAAGTGCTGGGATTATAGGCGTGAGCCACCGCGCCTGGTCCCCAAGAAGGGTTTGTTTAAGTTCTAACTTGAGACAGAGCGAAAATAAATGTTCCCAGGGAAATGTGACTCCTCTAAATCTCTTAATATCAAGGTCAGTGTTTCCTAATCAACAACTTGGTTTTTATTAAAAGCATCTGAGAGAATGAACGGTTGTCTCCCAAACCACCACATTCCTCCTGCCCTTTCAGTTTCTAACCCCAAAGAACTACTCCCCTCTTAAAAAACTTTGGAGCTGTGGAGATATTTCTAGGTTTAGTCATTTCTACTACACAAACGTACTATTTTGGGGGTGATTTACATCTTGCAGTATGAATAGAAAGAAACCTTCCTGTCTTTGACAAACACTCGCTGCATGCACAGGGGACGAGACAGGCTTCCACCTGAAAGAGCCCTGAAGGACTGCCGAGGGAGGGTCCCTGGTGATGGCCGAGTCTGCCCAGGAGACCCAGCTCCCCTCGCTCAGCTCTACAAGACCCATCTGTTCCTTGACTTGTAACTTCTAATTGTAAAAAACACAAATGAGCAAAAACCCTACCATAATTCCACTTCCCAGAAATAACCATCACATTGACATTTCTGCCTACATATTCCAGCCACTCATGATTTCTTGAACAAAAGAACTTCTCCTACAAACACAGCTTTGTAACCTAATGTATACATAACCAGCTCTTTGGAGCAGGAGCTCAGGCTGTGGCACCTCTGGGTGAAGGAGGCAGCGGCACAGGAACAGGCCATGCCCACAGTTTCTTCCTGTTGTGGCCACGGCCCATTCCCCGCCAAGATGGGCATGCAAATGAACCCTGAAAAAGAATGTGGGGGTGACTCCACAGAAACAGGGGGCCAGGGCTCCACGTGGGCCAGGGGGTTCTGCCCAAGCTCAACCACAGCAGCAGGGGCTGGGGTAAGACCCAGAACCCTGAGGCAGCGTCTCCCTGAGCTAGGACTGTATGGATCGGGGCTTTGGGGAGAGGTCGGCCACGCAGGTGCAGAGTGCTGCAGGCTGAGACAGATGACATTCCACCTCCTTACATGGATGGAGGGAACAATGCTTACAGAATATTCTTGCAAATGACTGGACTAACCCAGCAGGCAGCAATTTTAGGTTCTGTGAGTGTGATGCTGACGGCTCCTTCCTGCTGTTTGTGTGTGACGCCGACTGCTCCTTCCTGCTGTTGTATGACGCCGACTGCTCCTTCCTGTTTGTGTGTGACGCCGACTGCTCCTTCCTGCTGTTGTGTGATGGCGACTGCTCCTTCCTGCTGTTGTGTGACACTGACTGCTCCTTCCTGCTGTTGTGTGGCGCCAACTGCTCCTTCCTGCTGTTGTGTGATGCCGACTGCTCCATCCTGCTGTGTGATGCCAACTGCTCCTTCCTGCTGTTGTATGACATTGACTGCTCCTTCCTGCTGTGTGATGCCAACTGCTCCTTCCTGCTGTTGTATGACATTGACTGCTCCTTCCTGCTGTTGTGTGATGCCAACTGCTCCTTCCTGCTGTTGTATGACACTGACTGCTCCTTCCTGCTGTTGTGTGACACTGACTGCTCCTTCCTGCTGGTGTGTGACGCCGAGTGCTCCTTCCTGCTGTTGTGTGTGACGCTGACTGCTCCTTCCTGCTGTGTGTGTGACGCCGACTGCTCCTTCCTGCTATTGTGCGTGACACTGGCTATTTCTTGCTGGATGACCCAGTGATTTCCAACACAGCACCGCCATGGGAAGGAGGGTCCATCTATTTTAGGGTTGGGGCGACGGCCCATGGGAGGTCCCAGGGTGGGAAGCTATTTCCCGAGCCCTAGCACTGCCAATACAATTTCAGGGATACTTTTGGTTTAAGTAAGTAAGGAAACAAATAGTGGGCTGCCCTTTAAATGATTAAAAATGATTGCTCTAAAGGTATGGAATGTGAACAAAGTTCACTCTCAACATCAGGAAAATATTTTTCTAGTGGGACAAACTGCCAAAATCACTTACTCGGAGAAGGGCCAAGGCCAGAGAGAAAGGGCTCATTCCCCGAATGAGTCCACTTGGATGCGTTCTGCAGTTAAACCTGTCACTGGCACTGCCCCTCAACCTCCACTGGCCCACCTTGAAAAACACAGGAAAACAGAGGAGGATGCTTTTCCAGATATCGGCTCAGCACTCGATAAACAGGCCCCACAGACCCCAGTGCCTCAGACGTACAGCTAGGGGTGGGCCACATGCTGGGGGAGGCTTGGGGGACACAGGCCTGTGGTGGAGCTGGGGCAGTAACCTCTGTTAGTGGGAAAGAGGGAAGAAGAGAAGCTGAGTTCTGCCTTTCCTTCCTCATATATTCCATCTGCAGCTTCCTGCTGAGTAAGACGTGATATTGGGCAACAGCAAATCAAACTTGACCCAAATGCTTCTCCCCAGGGAATATGAGAAGGGGCCCCTGCCGGGCTGCAGACCGACAGGCCAGAGAGCACCCTAGGGTCCTTCTGAGCTCAGAGATACAGATGTGGGCTTTTTAATTTTCCAGTGACTTTGCAAATGAAAGATTAGACCTTAAAGGTGACACTGACACTGAAGGAAGTACACTGGGGGCCAGGAGACTCAGGGGAGCTGGGAGACTCGGTGGGGGGAGCCTCGAGGGGGCAGGAGACTCAGGGGGCTGGAAGACTCGGGGATGGGATAGTCAAAGGGCCAGGAGACTAGGGGGCTGGGAGACTCGGGGCTGAGAGACTCAGGGGCTGGGAGACTTGGAGCTGGGAGACTCAGGGGCAGGAGACTTGGGGTCTGGGAGACTCAGGGGGCCAGCCCCAGAGTAGGTGCCACCATAGAGCGAGGAGAGGGCAGTGGCCAGGGCTAAACTTCCTGGCATGCAGAGTGGCCCTGCCTGACACCTGCCTCTCAGGTGATGTTGACCACTGACTAATGCAAGACCACATTCATGCATATGCACAGATTGAGGACTTTTGACCACAGATGTAGTGTGGGTTCCAGTTGCCAATTTAAGAGAGAACCAGCTTTTGGTTTCAAGTACTTTTCCAGCCAACTTCTCATATGTGTTGGTTTGGTTCACATTTTGCCCTCACACCACAGGGGCGTGCCAGCCTGCACAGCCATCAAAGTGGACAGGGTTATCAAGATCCACACTAAATGGTGCCATCATTTTACACTCTTGGAACTGTTTCACATGGTTTCCCTTTCTTTGCTATCAGTTTTTTGTTGTGTGCGTTTTTGGTTCTTTTTGTGTGTTTTTTTTCCCCGAGACAAAGTCTTGCTCTGTCTCCCAGGCTGGAGTGCAGTGGCGCGATTACGGCTCACGGCAGCCTCAACCCCCTGGTCTCAAGCAGTCCTCCCACCTGAGCCTCCCCAAGTGCTGGGATTACGGATGTGGCCACCACACCAGGCCAGAACCCATGATTTCTATTTCCAAATTTTTCTAAAATATCTGAAAGACAGTGGGCCACTCTTTCTCAAGCTCACCTGAAAGAGAGGTTCCCAAACAGATTCTCTTCCCACGGTTCCGATTCAGCGGGTCTGGGAGTATCCCAGCCTGACAAAGACTGCTCACAATTCTTCTGGCCTTCAATCCACGGGCCTCTAACATCAGATTATGTATATACAAGACGGACTTTTATCCAGGGAAGCTCCAAAGTCATTTCTGAAGGGCACGGTGACGTCTCTTCCTGTTTCCTTCAGAAGAACGGCCGTGCCCAGTCATCACCACAGCAATCCTCAAGACACTCTCGCAAAGCCAGACTGGATGCCTGATGATGTTCCTCAGCCTGTAGTTCTTTTTGACAAGTTATTTCAAAGAACCCAGAGTGTGCATTAACGTAATGCAAAGACTCTCCCTCCTCAGCCTCAACGGCAGCTGCGGCAAAGCCTTTTAGAAGCACCGTCAGTGAGATGTGTGCTAGTCTCTCCCGGGCAGGAGATCCCTCGCTGTTTTCGGGAAAGTGGATTCACTAAGGCATCAAAACGGGTTGTTCATTCCCACTTGGAAGTAGCCAGATGCAAGGATACAATTCTTTAGTTAAACATATTCTCAAAATCAAAATAGCTGTTCGGATGAAAGCACACAACCCATGATTCTGAACTGAATGGTGGAATTGCCACTGCACGGTCTTCTCGGATCCCCAAGCTGCTCCAGGGAAACCCAGCACCCCACGCTTCCCCAAGGCCCAGCACTGAGGCCCTGCCCAGTACACTCTCCCTGGCTTCTCTCTTCCTGCCCCCAACATAAACTGCCATGGCTTCCTGTCCCTGCATGTCCCGCTGTGCACCACATCCTGGCTTTTGACTGCAGTGGTCCTCTGAGTATGATGGGGCCGCCTTGCTGGAGCTTTTCAGGAACAGTAGTTCTGGCCATGCCCTGGACAGCCTGGTGGTGGTATCTACATCTTCACACTCTGAAGTTGAGGAGCAAACTTGTCAATTTTAAGAGTTTGTTTTTCTTGGCTGACTCTTCTCTTCCTCAAATTATACCAACAAATGCTTTCTAGGTCTCTTACCTCAGTTAACAACCATCTTTTGTCTGGCTATTTTAGAAAATTGTACAGGAAGAAAAAACCTTTCTATTTCCCCCTCTCAAAATCCTTAATTTGTACTCTTTCATGGAATACAAGCTTCCCAGTTCATCTCTAATTAAAAAGCACTCCTGTGAGTCCAGGCGAGAGCCATCACCTTTGTGCTCTTCCTGGACAGAAGGACCATTTAGCCAATACCAGTTAAAATCCATACACCACCAAAGACAGAAATCCAGCTGCCTGCACACCAGAGCCTCGGGGAGCACTTCCTCCTCCTTAACACCAGAGCCACAGGAGCACTTCCTCTTCAACACCAAAGTCCCAGGAGCACTTCCTCCTCCTCAACACCAGAGCCCTGGGGGCACCTCCTCCTCAACACCAGAGCCCCAGGAGCACTTCCTCCTTAACATCAGAGCCCCAGGAGCACTTCCTCCTCCTCAACCCACAGCCCAGGAGCACTTCCTCCTTAACACCAGAGCCCGGGGAGCATTTCCTCCTCAACACCAGAGCCCCAGGGAGCATTTCCCCTTCCTTAACACCAGAGCGCAGGGGAGCACTTCCCCCTTGTCAACACCAGAGCCCTCAGAGCATTTCCCCCTCCTACTCCTCAAACTAAAAGCAGAAAGAAAAGTGGCGAGGTGAGGTACATGCTCAGGACATTCTCTACACGCAGGAAAATGCGAAGGTGAGGTACCCGCTCAAGACATTCTCTACACACAGGAAAATGGGAAGGTGAGGTACATGCTGAGGACATTCTCTACAGGTGGGAAAATGTGAAGGTGAGGTACACACTCAGAACATTCTCTACAAGTGTAAAAATGGGAGGGTGACGTACACACTCAGGACAATCTGTACACACAGGAAAATGGGAATATTCCCCACACATGGGAAAATGGGAAGTTGATGTACATGCTCAGGACATTCTCTACATGCAGGAAAATGGGAAGGTGACATACATGCTCAGGACATTCTCTACATGTGGAAAATGGGAATATTCTCTACACGTGGGAAAATGGGAAGGTGTTATATACACTCAAGACATTCTCTACACGTGGGAAAATGGGAAGTTGATGTACACGCTCAGGACATTCTCTACACGCAGGAAAATGGGAATATTCTCTACACATGGGAAAATAGGAAGGTGAAGTACACACTCGAGACATTTTCTACACACGAGAAAATGGGAAGGTGATGTACACGCTCAGGACATTCTCTACACGCGAGAAAATGGGAAGGTGAGTTACACTCAGAACGTTCTCTGCACCTGGATAATGTGAAGGTGAGATAGACTTCAGACATTCTCTACATGCAGGAAAATCGGAAGGTGATGGGCACGCTCACGACATTGTCTACAGGTGGGAAAACGGGAAGGTGATGTACAAGCTCAGGACATTCTCTACACTCGGGAAATGGTAAGGTGACGCACACAGGACATTCTCTACAGGTGGGAAAATGGGAAGGTGTGATACACACTCAGGACATTCTCTATACGTGGAAAAACAGGATGGTGACGTACACATAGGACATTCTCTACACGCAAGAAAGGGGGAAGGTGACGTGCACGCTTAGGACATTCTCTACACGCGGGAAAATGGGAAGGTGATGTACACACTCAGGATATTCTCTACATGTGGGAAAATGGGAAGGTGATGTACACACTCAGGACATTCTCTGCAGGCGGGAAAGTGGAAAGGTGATGCACATGCTTGGATATTCTCTACATGTGGGAAAATGGGACAGTGATGTACACACTCAGGACATTCTCTACACGCGGGAAAATGGGACAGTGATGTACACACTCAGGACATTCTCTACATGTGGGAAAATGGGAAGGTGATGTACACACTCAGGACATTCTCTACACGCGGGAAAATGGGACAGTGATGTACACACTCAGGACATTCTCTACACGTGGGAAAATGGGAAGGTGATGTACACACTCAGGACATTCTCTACACGTGGGAAAATGGAAAGATGATGTACACACTCAGGACATTCTCTACACGTGGGAAAATGGGAAGGTGATGTACACACTCAGGTCATTGGCTACACCGAAGAAAACACATCAGTGTCAAGTAAAGCAACAGAAGACTTTACCAGAGTGACTTTTCCACAATTTTGGTCCTGAAAACCTCCTCCTGGTCCAGGTTCACCGTGCAGTAGCAATCCCTCATCTTACTTGGCCCCGGGTAAGAGGGAAGGTTTTTGGCTTCACCTAAAAAGTAAAAGTGACATATATCACCAACAACATCGACGTGTTTGGTCCCCTGCTAATCGCAGACATTTCCAAACAACAGATTTAGTTCACAGCCACACACTGGCCTCTGCTTGTGTGCATTCACTAATTCTCTACAGTCTTAGATTTTTGCCACAAGTCAAAATGTTGATGCACACACCACGTGTACTGCTGAAAGGCAGAGTGACATGTTCGCCACACTCAAAAGCAAGTGGTGCAAGCAGGGGCCCGCCAGCCTAGGACTAAGGACTGCTGCGTCTTCAGGGACCTGCCAGCCTATGACTAATGATTGCTGTGTCTTGTTTTGTTTTACCCACTTTAGTCCCTTTATATTTTTTTTAAATTTTTAACTGTGGTAAAACAGACATAAAATTTTCCATCTCCCCTGTTTAAGTGTACAATGTAGTGGCATTAACCATGTTCACCAAGTTGGGAGCCCTCGCCACCATCCTCTCCAGAACTCTTTCATCTCCCAGACGGCGACTCAGTCCCCATTAAACACTCACTCCCATCCCTCCCCTGCTGTCTCCCAGCGTTAAACCCTTGCTCCCCCTGCCCCCACTCCGAGTCCTGCTGTCTGTCAGCAGCCCTCACCCCACTTTGTGTCTCTGTGGATCTGACTGCTCTAGAGCCTCATGTCAGTGGGATTTACAGGACGCATCCTTTCAGCCTGGCTCATTTCACTCAGCAAACGTCCTCCAGGTGGTCCGTGCTGTGACCTCCAACCAGGTTCCCTTCTCTTTTAAGGCTGAATAATATTCCATTGTGCAGAGGAATCTCGTTTTGCCTACTAATTTATCCATTGAGTCCTCTCGTCCAGGGAGGGCCCAGCAGTGTATCCAGGGTGCCTACCCCTCGTCCAGGGAGGGCCCAGCACTGCCGCCCAGGGTGTCTGCTCCTCATCCAGGGCTAGATGTTAAACCCTCCCAAATAACAGCCATGTTCAATGTAATTTAAACGTCAACCACTGGGAGGGTGAGTCTCTGGTGACAAGTTAGTGGGAGGGGTCCTAGCAGGCACCCGAGGTGCTTACTGGTGGCCTGGCCCCGACAACAGCTGAAACGGGACTCACCAGGGGCTGCTTCCCCAGGGCACATTTTGTTGTCACCATGAGGGGTGCTGCTGGCATCCGGTGGGCACAGTGCAGGGTGCTGTTCAGGGTCCCGCTACACACTTCCCCAGGGCAAAAGGCAGTCCGCCCAAAACCCAACAGCGCCCCTCAGGAGAGCCGTTCCCCCAAAACACTAACAGTGTCCCTCAGAAGACAGCTGTCCACCCAAAACACTAACAGTGACCCTCAGAAGACAGCAGTCCCCCGGAAACCCAACAGCGCCCCTCAGGAGAGCCGTTCCCCCAAAACACTAACAGTGACCCTCAGGAGACAGCTGTCCCCCC
>CM052648.1:193878299-193892072 GCA_028533165.1 Leontopithecus rosalia
CTCCCCAGCCCACAGGCTCACCTGAGACCCCTCCCCAAGTCCACACATGCTCACCTGAGGCACCCCCTCCCCAGCCCACACGCTCACCTGAGGCACCCCCTCCCCAGCCCACATGCTCACCTGAGGCACCCCCTCCCTAGTCCACACACGCTCACCTGGGCCACCCCTCCCCAGCCCACATGCTCACTTGAGGTACCCCCTCCCCAGCCCACACACACTCACCTGAGGCACCCCCTCCCCAGCCCACACAGGCTCACCTGGGCCACCCCTCCCCAGCCCACAAACACTCACCTGAGTCCCGCCTCCCCAGCCCACACACGCTCACCTGAGCCCCCCCAGCCCACATAGGCTAACCTGGGCCACTCCTTCTAGCCCACACATACTCACCTGAGGATCACCAACACCAGTATCAACAGCACACAGGAAGGGTGGCCCCCAGGCCCTCACCTGCCTGAGCCCAGCCTCCACCTCGGGACATAAACACCCTCTGGTCACCTGACACGCCCTGCTCCAAAAGTCTCCAAACTTCCCAAGCCCCAGAATCCCTCAGAGATGGAGAGCATGCCTGGCCCCCCATCCAGGGCAGGTAGTTCCCAGGGCCAAGCCGTCACCTGAGAAAGGGAGGAGGGGGACAGGGACCACCAGGCGTCACAGCTCCTCCCCAGCCTCCTGCCCAAAAAGGCCACAGGCACATCCAGGGCCAGCACTGACCAAACAGATGTTCCCTTGACCACTCTTCACCCGGTCTGAGGCAGGACGGGAGGCACCAGCGTCTGCACCAGATCCATCCGGGATTCAGGAAATGACAAGCTAGGCCAGACTCTGAGCCGCCCATCCATCCTCCTCTCACACCTGACCATGACGGCATATTTACGATGTCTTCTCAATCTTTGAAAAATATTTCTAAGATGACATGAGAGCAAATTGATATTTTAGTGGTCTAAGGAAGTCAACTAGCTGCAAAACGGTTACAATAAGATGCCAAGTAGGAGAAATCAGCATGGGGAAGGAAATGGCATTCCACAGCCGGACACTGACACTCACAGACCCTGCACCCGCCCTTCCACAGTCAGAGACTGACACTCACACACCCTGCACCCGCCCTTCCACAGTCAGAGACTGACACTCACACACCCTGCACCCGCCCTTCCACAGTCAGAGACCGACACTCACACACCCTGCACCCGCCCTTCCACAGTCAGAGACTGACACTCAGAGCACCCTGCACCTGCCCTGGGCTGAGCAGTCTGCAGTCCTGACCCTGCAGAGCTGCCATTCCAGCAGGGCCACGAGGGAAGGGGCAGGTACTGAGTGGGTGGAAGAGGAGGCAGTTGCTGGCATCACAGAGCACCACATGGCCACCCCCAGCGCCTGTTCCGATGAACTTTCAATAATGCATAGAAACGTACGGTGCAATGTTTCCTGTGAGTTTATAGATGTGTATTTAATATTGATATATGTGTGCACCATGCATCTCCATGGTGCAAAATAAGAATCCAGAGAAACTCATCAAAAGAAAGATGCTAATGTGCTCAGCTCTCAGTGGAAATGACTTCTCTTTTTTTTTTTTTTTAAGTGGTTTAAAATGTACCCTTTATTTTATTCCTTATATCATTATTTCTTACTCTTCTGGAAAATGACTGGGCTCAGCCAAGAGATTCTCATTCAGGGTCTGTCATGTTCTTGGATTACAAGGATGGCTGGGATGGAAATGACTTCTCATTCTAGAAAACTTAAAATTAGTCTTTCCAAGACATCTACAAAGCCACAGAAATGCTTACAAATTTAACAGCATCTGAGATTATTAGAAATAAAAATGTTAGGTCTAACTTTGTTTTCCCAACAATTCCTTCGCTTATATTAAATGCTGACAGAGTCAACTCATTACGTGTAATAATGGCAATTTTTCCTAATTAAGTTTAAATGTAAAAGGGCTTTGTGACTAAATGTCCGTTTTTTTTACTGTAGCTGTAGAAACTCACCAGTCCCACCTAGACCACGATTCCTACTCCACAGCATAAGGCCTGGCACGGGGAGGGGCTTGGGCTCTGTCTGCTGAGCTGATCACCACCATTACCTTATTAATTGTTTATGGTTTAACCCTGAAGCAGATGGGTGCAAACTGTGACACACAGTACAAAACCACCTGTCCATCCTCCAGGCACATGGAAGGCTTGGCCCACAGAGACCAAACTATACGCTGTGTCCCTTTTAGAAAGCTCTGCCTATGTTTAAAATGAAAAGTCTTATAAGGAAACTATTTTTCTATGTTTTAAAATGCTCTTAATTACAAAGAAATAGATACTCATTCTAGCCAGTTAAGTCTCCAGGTAGAAAGTCAACGGTTACCTCCCTCAGTCAGCCCCACCCAGAGCCACAGCTGGCGAGGATGGCTGGTGTGCATGGCAACACCTCCTTTCTCTTCCACCACATGGCCACACCTGGATCAGATGTGCCAGCATTTCAACGTGGTGGTCTCCTTCCAGCCACGGTCTGTGGACGGCGTTCAGCCTCCGGCTTTGACCCTGGGCACCCTGACCCTTGAGGGGGATGGGCCCGTGTGTCCCGCCTTGGTGTCCTGGTCCTCAGGGGGGCATGTGTCACAGGGGACAGGCTTGTGTGTCCTGCCTTCATGTCCTGACCCTCGAGGGGGATGGGCCTGTGTGTCCCTCCTTTGTGACCTGGTCCTCAAGGGGGACATGGCCCATGTGTCCAGACTTCGTGTCCTGACCCTGGTGGAGGACGTGGCCTGTGTGTCCCGCCTTTGTGCAGCCTGGCACCATGGGTCTGATTTTCCCACAATGGAGGTCTGCTTCTGAAGGGCTGCACCTGTTCCCACAGGGGAGGCTGTCTGCTCACCCAGGTGCTTGCCCTGTCTGAGGCCTAGGCTTTTCCCACCCAGGGCTGGGGGCCGGCCCATCCCTCATGACCCAGGCAAGCGGCCAGGCCTCCCTGGAACTCCGGGCTGCTGTGGGTGTCCGCTCTGCTCTGGGTGAGGCTCTAGAAGGTTCCCGTGGAAGCGACTGCATCTGGGAAATTTGTTCACCCGTTTCAAGGATGACCCTACCATGGCTACCCACATGCCAGTCCTCTCAGGAAGTTCCAGGCCGCCAGGAGAGTGGAAGCAGAAGCCACTGTCCTTCAACAGGGCCCTGAAAAGCAGGATGAATCAGCGGGGCCATTCAGAACAAGGCTCAAATTACTGCTGCACTTTTCAGAATGGAGCCAGGCTCAGCGTTTCAAAACCAGAGGCTGACGTGGACCAGCTTGCACTTGGCTGTCCTGAGCCAGCCCCGGAGTGCCACGCCCCACAGTCACATCATCCCACCCCCTCTCCCTGCGCCCGTCATCCAGCTTCCGTCACCCCGCCCCCGTCACCCCGTGGCCCTCACCCTGCATCCCTCACCCTGCCTCTGTCACCCCACCCTCCATCACCCCACCATCCATCAAAACATGCCCATCACCCTGCCCTCCATCAGCCTGCACCCATCACCCCACACTTGTCACCCTGCCCGTAAAAACGCGCCCATCACCCTGAGCCCTTCATCTGCGCCCATCATCCCACCCCCATCACCCCACCGTCCATCAAAACATGCCCATCACCCTGCCCATCACCCCGCCCCCATCACCCTGCCCATCACCCCGCGCCCATCACCCCACACTTGTCACCCTGCCCGTCAAAACGCGCCCATCGCCCTCCGTCCTTCACCCTGTGCCCATCATCCTGCACCTGTCACCCATACCAGTCACCCCACACCCATCACCCTGCCCCCCATCACCCCTCCACCGTCAAAATGCACCCATCACCCTGCACCGCTCACATCACCCTCGTCACCCCAAGACCCTCACCCCGCACCCGTCACCCCACCTCCCATCACTGAGGTGCTGTTTTCTTGGCGCCAGACCAGGTGGGATTCACACCTCGTGTGCACAGCTTCTGAGTGACCGTCAGTCACACTTGGTGGCTGCGCGTGGCCTCACTCGGGAGCGGGACCACAGAGCGCATGGCAATGACACAGCCCTCCACTTGTTCTCCGGGAGATCTGATACCGCGAGGACATCCGGACCCAGTGTCTGGGTCCCGGCCCTTCCGTAACAACATGGCTTCTCTTCAGTCACAAGGAGGATGCAACTTCTCACGGAGAGGTTTTCCGGAGCAGCAGAACCGGCAGCAGCAACACCGGCACCTCGGTTCAGTCTCGGCGCGCAGAGCTCCGGTGGCGAGCCAGGCTGCGGCATCTCCAGGAGGGTGGCGGCAGGGCCCCCAGGTCTCTGTCACAGCAAGGGTCTCCACTTGGCCACCTCCACCTGTTTACAACCTCAAGCCGGCCGAAATCCCAGGGGAACTCAGAGGGAGCGTTTCTCCCCAACTGTATTCCCTAAGCCGGAGGGCAGGAGCTGAGCCCTGGCCTGACAACCACACGGCCACATTCTTAGGGCCCCGGCTTCGTGACAGTCACAGACATTCCGTTTGCTTGGTTTTCAGCCCACATCTCTGGTGCCAGGGCCTTGCTTGGCACCTATGTGGGCAGGGACCACATGAAGCCTGTCTCGGGAAGTGTTGTGTAAGTAAGCAGGGGCTCTTTAAAGGCACCGAGTCCTTTTCTTCATCTCTTTACATCCCTAACTCAGCCACCCTGCTCGGCCTGGTCCCCCAGTCCAAACCCCTGGCCCTGTTCACAGCCTGCTCTTGTTCGAGCATCTCAGAGCTACACTCCAACCCACATCCCTGCCTTTTACCAAATCCCAAGCCAGTGACAGCTGCAGAATAAAGTGAGGAAAGCACCTCCATGTACTCAGCACCTGCCGTGGGCTGCACACGCTCACACGGGGCCTCTCTAATCTTCTTCCACACACATCAGCCATGAGGGTGGCTGAGAGGGGAAAAATGTAGCTGAGCTGTTTTCTCTCAAAGGAACGTAAAGGTCAAAGCAAATTTGGAGCCCAACACTATCTATCTGACAAACTCATCCTCCTTCTGCTCCACCACGACTGTGCATACCCGGAGACCAGGCCCTCAGGCTACCAAATGCCGCAGCAGCCTCCCATGGCTTCCAGAGGGATGCTGCCAGAGGCAGGGCTGGCACAGGGCCCAGAGGCAGGGGACTGGGTAGGTCTCTTTGACCAGGGGTGGTGTCGCAGCAGCATGAGGCTTGGCATCGTGGGGGTCTAGCTCTGAGACCCAGGCAGCCCACAGAGCACCCTGGGGTACGACTGCTCAGTGAACGTCCCGTCTCCTCAGCCACGCACAGATGCTGCCGCAACCACAACCTCAGGGCAGCAAGCGCCTGCCGGAGCCCAGCGAGAGGCCAGGCCCCCTCCCCCTCACAGAAACCTGACCAGTCACACATGACTACAGCCTGCATAGTTAAAAGAAAAATTATTCCTTCTATAACCAGAAAAAATAGTGAATCAACAGAAACAGAAATGCTCAGAATGAAACATAAAAAATCAAAGTCAGTGGGACAGAATTCAGCAGTGCCCAGGAGGGCCTGGAATGTGGATCCCTGCGCTGGGTCCACAGGCCCAGCCGGCCAGGACCAGGGAGAGACAGACGTCGGCCCCTGACCAAACCCTGTGCTGCAATGCCTGTAAGGTAGATTTTACATAATTTTACAGTTGCTAAGAGCAGAACGTTTCATGCATGTGAACATTATGTACAACTCAAATCTCAGCATCTGAGTTGAGGTGAAATGGACACAGTCTCTCAGCACTGTGCCTGCGGCCGCTCCCCTGCTCAGGGCACAGCTGTGTGACCCCCTGGCCCTACGCAGACAGGTTCTGTGCACTCACCCTCCACCTTCCTCGAAGGACTCCTCAAGAAAGCAGCAGGCAGCTGTGGCCTAGCAAGAGCCTGGCAAAGCACTTCCCTCCCAGAGCCCTGTTTCCTCATCCACAAGACAAACACAACAAGCCTCCCTCCCCTGGCTGCTATGAGGACCTACAGCCCCTCCTGGCACCTGCACCGGGGGCGTGACACGTATCACATGTCATAGCCGCCTTCTCTCGCTCAGCCTCCCACGTCCCCAGGGGGCTGGGACCAGAGCCTCACAGCACCAGGGCACACCCATCCGGACACCGGCAAGCTCCCACCACAGATGGTGCTAGTTTGGGGAATGAGAATCCTCCTGAGAGAGCCGCAGTGTCCCAGGTGTTGGGCAGTGGAGGGAGGGTCTGGGCCTGGGCCCCTGTCGGGAGCTGAGCCATGCTCGGGCCATGAAGGACATTGCTGGAGGCCTGTTATAATCCAGGGCTGCTAGAGGTAAAAAAAAAACTAAAACCGCAACATGGAACGCACACCGCCGGCCACATGCAAGCTGCAGGCTGAGTTCTAATGGGCTGCGGTTTCTAGGAGGGAGGGAGCCTCACTTCCCGAACCACACAGCCCAGCCTCCCCACGCCCGCTGACCACCTTGGCATTTTGCAAGTATGTCCATGGCCATCGCTTTTTCTTCAAAGCAGCCTCCAGCTACACAAGCTGTTCAGAAAACGTCATGTGTAAGAGTAGAGTATGTAAAACCCGTCTGTGCTCAGGAATTAGGACACCCCTGGCTGCAATCTGACCAAATCCTGTGTCTCAGTTGGGGTTGGGGCCATCAACTTCAAATAGCTTCTGTTTATACTGGTGAAGGAGGCACAGACGTCACCCTAATTCCGAGGAACAGGTGAGGGCGGGAGCTGTAGCGAAGAGACAAAAGCAAAGGTAGATTTACCCCTTTGTGCAGCCCCGTAAGTGACACTGTCCCACCTCTCCCTGGAAACAGCGGCTTCCAGGCACCCGCTCCAGCACCCAGGACCAGGGCTCACCAGGCTAAGTTTTAACCAGATGGATTTAGTGATAGCAAAAAGGAGACCACCCTCAGCCAGGCTATTGTGAGTGGGTGTTACCAAAAAAATGGCATTAGCAGGGCACCGGGCTTGGCCAGCTCCAGGCAGCCCTGTGTCTGCTCATCAATCCCCGGAGTCTTCCAGGATGCCCAGGGCAGCTGGAACCCGGCCAGGTGGGAGGATTTCCACCATGAGAAAGTCAGGGCCCTCCTGGAGGAGCAGAAGCTCTGCAGGTGACTGTTTGGGAAGCCAGTCTGGTCCTGATACTCCACAGGAAGAGAACTGCGCTCCTTAGACCAGGGTTTCACAGGTGTCAGCTGGACAGGCCCCTGGAAACAGAGACGGCCAGTCCCACCCAAGATTTACTAGCTCTGTAGGTCTGGAGGAGAGCCTGCTGGATGCACTCCACACACATTCCCAGGGGATGCAGATGCTACAGGTGTGGGGACCCCACCTGGAGAGCCCGGGTTAAGGCTTGGGAACTGGAAGATGGGCTGGGGATACCAGCTCCCTCTGCTTGCTCCGGCCACACACACTCAGGCCTCTGTGGCCAGCCTGCTCCTCCTCTCCTATGGCCAAGGTGCCCCAACTGCCAGCATCCACTCCCCATGCGGCCACAGGGAACACCAACATCCCAGGCAGAGGCACCCACTGTGGGTTAACCTCTCAGTTCAAAGGGTTTCCAAGAGAATCCTCAGCAAAAAGGAACACTCCCCCTTCGGAGAATGGATCAGAGCCCAGCAGGAGACAGCTCAGGAGGGCTGGAGGATGGGGCTGGGAGGCACTAAGGCCTCTGGGCCTCAGAGGAAGGCCCAGCCCATCCCAGCAGAGGCGGAACAGGAGTGGAGCGGAGCCCTGCCATGCACGGAAAGGGGCAGGAGCTGGAGGGTGGGGATGACCCTAAGGGGACACACGCCGGCTGCAGAGCCCAGTGGATGCTGCCCTCCAGGGCTGCTTCCATGGTGAGGCTTTTCTGAATGTAAGTTTGTCTGCTCAGCCACATCAGCCTCCTCCTGGCATGTCGTCTCTCACAGGGCACCTCCTTCCGTGGAGACCCGGGGCCTCCAGACGGCTCCTCCCGACAGGGCCCAGCCCTCGGGCAGACGCACCTGTGGCTTGAGCTCAGCACAGCAGCACAGTGGCTGGCAGGGAACAAGGAAAATTGGAGAAATGCATCTAAAATGTCGAGCAGACCTCTGCTCCGTTGCTTTGGAAGAACCACATTGCTTTTGACTAACTTCTTAAAAAGAGAGAAAGATGCCAGTGAGAAAACCAGAGGGGACGAATGCTACCCAGGACTGTGAAACAGCTGCCATCAGAGATCAGTGGCTCACACCACGCCCCTCAGTCCACCCCACTGTGGCGAGCGCCTGCGATGTCCACGCAGAGAAGGGAGACCAGCCCTATCCTCAGCACGGCCACGGGCCATGTTAGAAAGGCAACTTCAATTCCACTATGGAGCGCAAAGCGAATTTCCTCCTGTTACACGCTAACTTTCTGTTCTTCCTGGGGTTTCCTTCAACAGACTTGCATCCAGAACCCTCTGGAAAGATCTCTGGGATATCTTGGCCTTGCAGGCGAGGGGTGAAGGAACGGGGATACAGACAGACGGAGGGAGATCAATTAATCTGCAAATGCTCCTTGCACATGTCCTAGTTCTGTCTGTCAAAGTGAGGTCCGACCACAACAGCTGCCCATTCACTTGCTAAATGGTGCAAAATGGGCCCAGACCCTCATTTTACCTTTAAATAAATAACAGCATATTCTTGTCTGCTCTTTAAACCACACAGGCCAAAAGGAGTTGAGCACGATCATGTATTTCATTGACTTCTAAAAGCAGCTTGTTTTCCTTCATCCTTCGCCGACCTTGGTTTATGGGTATCCCTTAATAAAATGTGGGCAGGGTTTCAGCGTGAACCCGTGGGCAGGTTAAACACTCCCTCCAAAACAGCCCCATGTGCAGGGACAGTTCTCATGTGCAGGGACAGGGCAGAGTCGTGACCGACAAGGGAAAGACCTCTAACTCCCAACTCTGGAAACGAGGGGTGTGCTAAGCTGGGAAATTCTCCAGCATGACCCCCAGCTGTGGGCAAAAGCACCCCCAATCCCAGCCCCAGCCCCAGCCCCAGTTGTGGGCAGCTGCAGGCCCCAGCAGGAGAAGGAGATTCCCACAGAGAGGCCGCTGAACGAGGCACAGGGCCAGGTCCGGCCGTGTAAAAAACCTTCGAACGCATGGAGGCTTTGCTTGTGGTGTCAGCGGCAGCTTCCATTTACGCCCAGCGGCGACGCATTTAGGACCCCATGCCGCCGTGTGGGAGCTGCTTTCCCCCAGCATCTCCCGGCTGGGGTGGTTAGTGAGCACATGAGTTCAGCAAGTGAACACACCACCGTGGTGACAGGGAGGCAGGACGGTCATGCCTGCAGCCTGAGAGAGGCCACACAGCCACGAAACACAAAGCTTGTGTAAGTGCCAGGCACATGGGGAGGCGCCTGCCTGCTTGAAGGCTGGTCACAGGATGACTTCCCACATTACGAAATGATTAACTGATTCATTAATACCACTTCCTGTCACGAGAGACTGAGCCCTAGAGATAAAGCCATCAGAACAACAGCACAGACCTCAAAACAGCTGGGTCATTTCCACTGCCCTCTGCAGTCCACGGGACACCCAGGGCATCTGGGTGATTTCCACTGCCCTGCAGGTGCACATGTGTGGGTGAGCACGTATGTGCACGTGTGTGGGTGTGCCTGTCTGTGGGTGTGTACGTGTGTGGGTGTGCACGTGTGTGCGCATGTGGTGAGCACGTGTGTGGGTGAGCAGATGTGTGGGTGTGCACATGTGAGCGTGAGTGTATGTGGGTGAGCACATGCATGGGTGTGCACGTGCATGGTGAGGAGATGTGTGGGGGTACACTGTGAGTGTGCACATGTTTAAGGGGTGCATGCACATGCACCTGTCTGCATATGTGGATACCGCTGTGCGCACACATGCACACCCAAGTGTCTGTCCGTGAGCACGCAGGAACAGCCGGTTAGAAGTGCCTCACTCTTCCTGAGCACAATGGTAGCTCCCCTCTCCAAGGAGCCTGCATATTCTTATTGTTATTCTCATGAATACATGACCATGCCGATGGCTCTGTCTTATTTAACCCTTAGTTTATAATAACTTGGAACGCACAGCCAGTAAGTCCCTTATATCTGTGAGTCCTGGTTCATGGCTTCTGATGGCTGCGGCTGGCTCCCAGGAGCTCTAGGGTGGCAAACTCAGGTCCACCCCCACCTATGTGGTTCAGAACCCCCAGCTAAGTCCCTGTGGGAGGATTTTCAGTGTGTGGCGAAGCTTCTGAAAAATAACTTGACTCTAACTAATATTTGTAATTAACACATCAAGTAAAACTAAAAGTTCTTGCCATTGCCTTTTGGTGGGTGCCCTTAAAAAGTCATCTATCTCACGCTGACTCTATCACATGCTAACTCCAGCCCCAAATCCTAAGAAACACACCAGTTAAGAATGCACAGCACATTTTTACAAGCCTCACAATTCTCTGATTAGATGCACACAGAAATGCCCTAAAAGATTCTGAGATATTTCTTCTGAAAACCAATGTCATCAGCACTTTCAAAGCACCAGCATTCTACAATCTAGACCAGCTTCTATACAGTGGCAGCTGTAGAGCACTCTCAGTGTGACCATCCACAAATCTGGGATCAATTATTAACCAGCCTGGGCTAGCCCATCGCCCGGCCTGCTCTGCGGAACATCAGCCGCTACATCCTGCCTGAAATACACCAACATCCTTACGTTCACAAAACCTGCTGGTTCCAGTGCAGCTACCAAGGGAAGCCATGGGGGTGAGCAGCGGCAGGGGTGTGGGTGCCACTGTGGGGTCCCCCAGAAGGAAACCAGGGGAGCACAGAACTAAACAGCCACCCATTACAATGATTCGTGATCTGGAAAGAAATCAAGTGTTTTTCTGTGGGGCTGAGATCAGCCCCCTGCCCCTCGACCCTCCGCTTTGCTCCCAACCCACGCACCCCAGCTCTCTGGACTAAACAGTTTTCCGGGGCCTGGGAAGGGGACACAG
The DNA here is from genome assembly GCA_028533165.1 of Leontopithecus rosalia. Lineage (NCBI taxonomy): Eukaryota > Metazoa > Chordata > Mammalia > Primates > Cebidae > Leontopithecus > Leontopithecus rosalia. Next base: position 193,889,213 of record CM052648.1, read on the forward strand.
GAGGGGGAAAGGCCTTCTCTGAAGAAAACACAGAAATATACTTTACAAAACAAAATAAACTTAAAAATAAAGGCACTAGGCAAAACTGTAGTGAAAAGTGTTTTTTTCTTTCCAGTCTTTTCTTTTTCACTCAGGATTTACATAAACACATTCTTGGTTCCAAACACCAAGAAACTCCTTCTCTAAATACTCAGGAGTGCTGAATGGAACAGGAAATGATGAACAGAGAAAGGAATGCCGCAGATTCCAGACGAATGGGACCAGCTGGGAAATTCGGGAAACCATACTGAGGTCCTGCAGACATCCTCGCTCACGCCTCTGGGGGTGACCGCCCGGGATCACCCAGCGGCAGCAAGAGAACCACCAGTGCCACAGCAGCCTCCCTCCTCCCCCAGCCACGCATCCACCACCAGTGCCACAGCGGCCTCCCTCCTCCCCCAGACACCCGTCCACCACCAGTGCCACAGTGGCCTCCCTCCTCCCCCAGCCACACGTCCACCACTAGTGCCACAGTGGCCTCACTCCTCCCCCAGCCATGCGTCCACCATCAGTGCCACAGAGGCCTTGCTCCTCACCCAGCCAGGTGTCTACCACCAGTGCCACAGTGGCCTCCCTCCTCCCCCAGCCATGCATCCACCAGTGCCACAGCAGCAGGCCCCTCCTCCCCCAGCCACGCATCCACCACCAGTGCCACAGCGGCAGGGCCCCTTCCTCCTGTAGCCACGAGTCCACCACCAGTGCCACAGTGGCAGGGCCCCCTCGTCCCCCAGACACGAGTCCACCACCAGTGCCACAGCGGCAGGTCCCCCTCCTCTCCCAGCCACGTGTCGATGCCTTCTGAGGGGTCTGGACCAACAAGCCCTGGTGTGGAACAAGCCCCACAGAGAAACTCCGTGTGACTCTGCCCCACAAATAACAAGGGAGGGGACGTTTCATCATCAAAAGCTACTGACATATAAATGATCAAACACTCTCTTCTGACTTCCTATCACCAGGCCAGGATGAGCAGGAGCCCAGTAATTTCTTACTAATTACAGCTCATGCACCATGGTCTTCTTTTCACTCAGATCTTAGAGGATCAAGTGTATTCCCAGAAAACATATCTCTCTCGTTTGAATTCCTCTGTGCCTTCCTGCGTGGCATGGCCAGGCCAGCCTTGGGCTCTGGAACAATCCAAAGATTGGGACCCCCCCCCCCACCAACACGTAGCCACCTAAGAGAACAGGTCAGTGACAAATGGGGAAAAAGCTGTTAGGAAAAAAGAGCAAGTTGTGGTCCTAAAAACAAAACGTTTCTTATGCAAATACGAAATATTAGAAAATTGAAAAGCAGTTGCCAGAAAAGAGCTCAAGTCGTGGAAAGCAGGAAGGCAGGTGCATCCCAGCACTGTGGCTGGCAGGAGGCCATCACGGGGCACTCAGACCCCGGTCCCCTGAACACAACCCGCCGAGCCTCCTGGGACGAGGTTCCTGGGAGCCACAGGGCTGTCTGGAGAGCATCCCCAGCCTCAGCTGTGTCAGGGAGAATAAAGATGATGAAGAACTGCTTGAGAACTTGGAACCATGTTTAAACTCCGTGCATCCTACTCAGCACAGACTGGCCCGTTTCTTCTGCTGTGGATCTCGGCTAAAGGGAAAGCCGGCAGAAGCCTAGTGGAGCCTCCCTTACTTCCACCCGATACTGTGCCATGGAGCCACACAACCCTGCCCCTGGCTGTCCCAGGGTTGTGGGTGTGCATATGTACACATGTACACACATATGTGTAGTGTGTGCGTGTGCACATGTGCAAGCGTGTCACAACACGAGGAGACCTCCTAGGATCACAAGGATACCTGACTCCCTCCCTCAGCCTGAACCTCTGCCTCTCTGGCACAGCTGGGCCTTCCCGCTTCCTCAGGGAAAGAGCCAACACTTCACTCCTCTGCCACCCTGGGGATGTGGCGTCCAGACCGGTCCCTGGCTGCGGCACCATGGCAGTGTGAGTTTAATGCCCGTCACACTAGCTCTGCACAGCAAATGAGACACTAGCTTTTCACAGCTGTGCACCTGCACAGCCCCTGGCACGCTTGGGAAGTCCAGGCAGGCCCGAAGCGGGACTTCTCGGAATCTCTCTTCTGCCTGGCTCCGTGCAGCGGCCGGCAGAGCCAGGTCTGAGGACTGAGTGCAGGAGCCTGCTCCCACCATCCCTGCAGGTGACTGGCTGAGGACACATGGCGCCCAGAGCCTCTTCTCTCTGGCCACCGCCCCTGAACTAATTATGATCCCAGCCCATGGGGATGACCGCCAATCCCAGAATCTCAGCAGTTGAAGTCCTGGAGATCAGTCGTCGGGGAGGGAGAGGACTGGGGAGGGAGGGCGTCCCTTTCAGGCCGCTCCAGCCTCCAGGCCCTCTCCGTGGTCAGTCCCAGCCCAGGCCAGCAAGGTTTCCTGAGAAGGCTGAGCTTGGCAGCTGCAGCCCCGGGGACATCTGGAATTCCCCCGAAAAGCCCTCATCCCAAAGGCCATGGGAAAAACAGCTCTGTGGGAGCACCCTACCCCCGACCTCTGGAGGAGAGTCTGGCACAGCCAGTCCCCCAGGCTCTGCACGCAGATGGTTTTCCCAGAACCGGTTCCTCTTCCTGAATCTCTGCTAATGGCTGTGTCCAGCAGTCTGACCCCAGCCTTGGAAACCCCCATGCAGCCTGGGCCAGAGTGAAGTAGGTGCCCAGAGGCTCGGGAGGCTTGGGGCCGAACCACCCCCAGCTCCACCGCCTCCTCCCTGCCCCAAGCCGTGCCCTCCCCCTCCTGGGCTGGCTTTCTCCACATCCAGGAGCACCTGGGCCTGAGGCTGCTGGCAGGTTCACCCCTGCCCATTGGAGGG
>CM052648.1:193892172-193915075 GCA_028533165.1 Leontopithecus rosalia
TGAGGGTCACAGCTAGGAAGGGGTCTCCGGCAGGTCAGCCCTGAGCGAGATACAGCTAGGAAGGGGTCTCCGGCAGGTCAGTCCTGAGTGAGGGTCACAGCTAGGAAGGGGGTCTCCGGCAGGTCAGCCCCAGCCCTGACTCCAGGCCTCTGCAACTCACTGCTGCCCAGAGCCAGAACCACCGGCTGCCGTGATGGCTGCCACACTTCTGAGCTGGCCCAGCCAACGCTGCATGAAAAGGGGCTTGAGGAAGGAAAAGGCCTGGCAGCACCCAGCCTTGTCCTGTCTGAGGAACTGATTCCACGAGCCATGAAAGCACCTGGGCCGTGTCCATCAGAGTTCGCCACAGGACCGCCCTCCCGGGCCTCTGCTCCCTGGACGCAGCTCAGGTGCATACCCAGCGTGGAGATGCTCCTGCTGCAGGCGTGGCTCTGGGAATAGCACTTTGCTCCTAGAGCCTCAGAGGAGGGGGTGGGCGGCACGTGTCCTGGGCAGTCACCACGGGACGCCGAGGTGGCCACCCCGGTGGGAGCCGCAAGCTGAGGAGGGTCCCTGGGCTCCCAGAGCAACGGCTGCTCCGGGGAAGAGAAAACACAGAGGGGGTGATGAGACCGAAGCAAGTAGCTGCTGCAGCACCTTGAGGAGTGGGCTGAGAACCAAATACGAAAGCTCTAGACCTGAAAAGCAGACTGGACCCTTTTCCTTCAGAAGGAACATAGCAAAACACAGCTAAAGAGAAGACCTGGGGGTGCTTGCAAGGGCCCTCAGCGACCTGAGGGGCTGGCCTGTGTGGGTCGCTCTCTGCAGCCCCTCAGCGCAGGGAAAAGGCCGGTCACGGGGCCTCAGGCAGAAATGGGAACTGGCTCCAACCCCACACGCAGCCCGGGCTGGGTCGGTCACACCCAGTTCAGACCTGGGCTGAAGTCCAGAAGGAGACACAGGGACAATCACCCCAGCTTTGTCAGGCATCTCAGAGAGCCCCCATCCCACCCGGGCATGCCATGAGCACCAGGCAGGGTGGCGGCGCTCGGCATGGGGCTGAGGACTCAGGCCCACCCTGAGGCAAGGGGGGCACCCACGGGACGGGCCTGCATGCAGGTCCTGAACGAAAAGGATCCTCACGGCGTCTGGGAAAGACTCAGACCCCTTACTAACCTCTGGAATTTTCTATGCGGAGTCAGGGCCAAGAGAGGCAATTCTTTACAGGTTGGAAATTACTCAGATAACATAAAAGAAACCACGTGCAGAGGAAAGAACCGGTGCCAGAGTCGTTCCTCAACCAATTCCGGGTCGAGGCTGTTTCTGTCCGAGCATGGCTTCAGTCTCCTGGCCCAGCGCCCAGGGTGTCTCTCAGGACCCTGCTTCTAGCTATGTTCTGATGCCACCAGGACACGACTGTCCCTGGAAGGAACAAACTGAGTCTTAGATTTGGGTGATTGTTCCGAGTGTGGGATTCAGGCTTATCTGAAACGAACACTAATAATGCCAAATTTCAGGGCGTCTGGGGAACCCAGCCCTGCACGCAGAAACACGCCTCATATTTTCTGACACTAACAGAACCCCTATTTTTAATAAAACACCCACAAAAAAACAGTCTCCCAGACACTCTGATGCCGTTTGACCAATAACCTTAGGGGAAACTGTCTTCCCGGGCTCCAGGCTGAGGAGGGGGCTTCCTGGGCATCCACAGCAAAGCCTGGGTGTTTGCAACTGTTCACTTTAGACTCTGCCTCACAACCAGAGAAACCCTAGGCCTTCTGTCACAGGTGACGTAACCCTAAGTTCCCCTTCACCCTGTGCCAGAGCCTTTCAGACACAAAGGCTGGAGCCCCAAAACCCCGTCGGCCTGCCTGGGGCCAGCCTCAGCTTCACTCACTGTCCCTGCCAGATGCCCGCTGCGGCCTGACGGAGCCACAGCCCCACCTGTAACATGCATTTCCACGCAGAGCACAGCTTCCTGAACGCAGGCAAGTTATTCTCCGCCGTGGCGTCCTCCACAGCCAACGTGGCTCTTGCAATGTGTGACGCGGAGATTTCTAAGCTCCGCCTTTGTCCTTACTCATGTACCCACCCATGTACACGGCTGCACACTGATGCAAACAGACATACTTGCTGCTACGAAAGACCTCGTGTACCCTGCCTCTCCCTCTTCCCACCTCAGCTCCCGCAATCGCACAGGTGATCCAGTTAGCAGGCCTGCGGGTCTTACCTCTGATCTGTGTTTGTCATTTTTTTGGGGGTGCTGTTAGACAGGGGCTCTCATTTCGCCTCTTTCTCATCCTATCCCGCGGAACTGCCTGCAAGTCCACGGGTTTGGCCTGCGCTTAGGAGGTCCCTTGAAAGCCAGAGCGGCCCACGTGTGGATGCACGTGACATAACTGCCCTTTCAGCTGTCATCACTCACCAAGCTGTTCTTGTATTGCCATAGAGGAACACCCGAGACCAGGTGATTTATAAAAAACGAGGTTTATTGTGCAGGCTGTACAGGAAGCATGGAGGCACCTCTTCTGCGGAGGCCTCGAGAAGCTTCCAGTCAAGGCGGAAGGTGAAGGGGGAGCAGACGTCTCCCACGGTGAGAGCAGGAGAAAGGGCGTGAGGTGGGAGGGGATGCACATGGTTAAACCACCGGATCTCACGAGAACTCACCTCACAAGAACAAGAACAGCACCAGGAGGATGGCACTGAGCTGTTCACAAACCCAGCCCCCGATCCAGTGACTTCCCACCAGGACCCCCTTCCACCAGTGGGGATGACGGTTGGACAGGAGATTGGTGGGGCCGCCCAGACGACCCCAACTCTGCTTCTACTTCTACTGTTTGCTACTCGCTGGCTCAGCCACTGGCCACAGGTGCTGCTGCAGTAGACATGTCTGTTCATCACCTTTACCTGCAGGTGAAAGCTGGAAGCTCCGGATACACTGCCAGCTCCTCCTTCCCTGCACCGCACAGACCCCTGCTCTGACCTGCGGCTGTGCAGGACTAGAGGTGCTCAGTGAGCTGCCCACCCCACCCCACCACAGTCTACAGCCGCTGTCCAGCCTCACAACCCACCAGAGGTGCCAGCACCTGCCGGGCGTGAAACCACATCCCCACGGGATCCAGTGTGCCCCTCTCTCCACCCAGAGGCCAGAGGCCCATCCACACATCCCACTGGCCCCTCCAGCCAAATTATCTGAGCCCCTCAAAGGCCAGGCTGTGCACCTCATGACACCAGCCCAACCCAAAATGATGCTCTCCCTTTCTGAGGCCTTACTGTCTCCCGGGGGGCAAGTTCAAAGGTACCTTCCCAGACAGCCAAAACCAAAGACCAAAGCCACCTGTCCAGAGTGAGCTCTCCCACATCTCAACACCCTCCTACTTATTAAAGTGTAGCTCTTTTTCAATTTACATATGTGCTTACACAGAAATCCGATTCATTACAGACTAATAGATGCTTCAAATTCTACTAGAATAATAAATAGCTCTTATCTACACAGATCTGAGCAGGGGAAGTGCCTTTGCCCATCTACAGTCTCGTTAACTGCTCCAAAAAAGGTACCGGCCTCCATTTTCCCAAAGAAACCAAGGCAGAGGGAGGTGAGGGGTCATCCAAAATCAAAGAATTCTCAAGACGCGTGGGCAGCACCCAGTCTCGGGTGTCTGATTCCAAGTGGGTTTGGATGTCCGCCTCTCCTCTGATGGCCCCAGGAGCTCTCCCCGCCGAGGCAGCAGAGCCCGCACGCCTCACTCCAACACGAAGCTGTCTTCACTTTCAAAACCGCAGCACCGGCCGCCTCACTTATGGCTGTTGCAGCCACATGTCGTCTCCTTTCCAAGCACATACACGTCCATGTCTAAAGCACGATGCGCCACCAGAAAGCACAGTGCTACTGTCGATCTGCTCTGCGCTCATGAGCTCCAAATGCTTCATTCGCTTCCATTAGCTTCAAAGAGGCAAATCAGTGTTTCCCACCAACGCCAGACTCCCTTCTAGGGAGGACGCCCCAGGGCTGCCTCCAGGGCCCATGCTCTGCCCCCAGTGCAGCACCCCAGCTGGCCCACCGGCCAGGCACCTTTTGCTAACAGGCCTGGGGGCTGGATGGGCGGCTGTGGCCCTACTTGAAGAACTGTCTCTGCATCTCGGGCCTCCCAGGCCACTGTCCGCCCCCACAGACCCACAGCCCCTTCCTTCCACGCCTAAACAGACTGCCTCCGGTCCCTAAAGTCACCGAGTCTCGCTGTTCTCCAGCCTTCCATGAACGCCGCCCCCATTCAAGTCCAAGATCCCAGAGAAGAAACAGCTCTCTAGACCGACAGGCTGCCGTGGTGAGCACCTGTGTCCCAGCCACTCAGGAAGCTGAAGCAGGAGGATCCCTTGAGCCTGGAATTGGAGACCAGCCTGGGCAACGCAGCAACATCCAGTCTCAAAGAAAAGGAAATGAATGGACAGTACTAGGTGGCGAGGAATAGAACTCAGATCCCAGAGTGCGTGGAGCTGGGCCGCCTGGGCCCAGCTAAGCCCATGGGTCTCCCTTTCTCCACCTCCAAGTCGTGGAGTTTCAAGAATTGACATAAAATGAGCTGATACACGGAAACCACCCTTCCGCATTCACATCCCGCCTGCACACCCACACAGGCACGGAGGCCCACTCCCCTCCCAGGCAAAGCCGGGGCCCAGGCTGGACCCCTGCTGTTTCCCAGGTGCAGCGAGCCCTGTGCCTTCGTCCTCAGGGGTTAAAAATAGCACAGGCAGCTTAGCTGAGCTCGGTTAATAAAATACCCAAGTTAATTTTAGCAATAGGGGAATCTAAGATCTGGGATGCTGAGGCCCCTTACACTGTTAAGCAGACACGGGAAAAAGCCACAGCCCTACCCACGTCACAAAGCGCTTCTCTCACCCGAGTGAGCCTTAGCCCTGTGAAGACACTGTCAGTACTTTCCCTTACTAAGCAGACCGTCACCTAATTCGATGCCTGCAATAGCCCTGTGACCAGCAGCCTCCAGCTCCCGTGGGGGAGTCATCAGGCTGGGTGTCAGCTGCCACTTTCTGCTGGCCCGGAGCCCTGACCTCTGATTTTCTAGCCCACGAGCTGGGGCTCCCCAGGTGCCCCACTTGTCGTTCTCCATTCTCACCCGCTGCCACCTCCTCCTGCTTTGGTGGGATTCTGTTTGTGATCAGGAGTGGAATGGCTGGGCTGAAGGCCAGCACCACCACCCCAGCCCACAGTGCCCCGCAGGCCTGCAGGCACCAGCGGTTCTGACGCTTCAGTGTTGGGCCAGATGGCTGTGAGCCCTCTTCGTGGGCACACTCCAGCCTCACAGGAAGGGACTGAGAGCCCCGTGGAGCCAGGGGTGCTGAGTCCAAAGGAGAAAGAAGGGAGCCCCACAGAGGAACACGCAGCAGGCCAGGCCCCCCACGGGCAGCATTCCAGGGACGGGGCTGCCTCCAGCTCCACGGCAGGGTCGCAGCAGTGCAAGGGCCTTTCCCGTCCTGGGTCGCAGGGTGGCTTTTTTCTAATAGATTGAGAGAAACTCCTTGTGTGCTGCTCTTTATTGAGCACATGCATCACGATGAGGTGCCACGTTTAAAAACAAGCAGTAAGTGCTGTGGAAACGGAAAGCATCACTGGGAGGGGAGGAAGCGCTGCGCGCCTCGGGGGCGGGGCCCCAAAACAACCCGGGGTCGTGGCGGAAGTGCCCTCCCTGTGGGTCCCTGACTCATGGAAATGAGAAACTCTGGCTTCCTCAAAACCGACTGCATAGGAAGAGTGGCTCAGTCATGCATGATGCACAGACTGCTGTCAAAGGTAATGACCCACACAGTGTTTAAGACGGGTGAGTGCACGGGAGGACAGATCACAACAATTCTACAAAACGGAAGCGCAGAAAGATTCTTTCAGAGACTCCAAACTGTTCCCATAAAAACACCTCACTTCCACGTGGTGCTCCCTTATTACCTCACTTGCAACAAGGGGGAGGGACAAAGAAAGAGGAAGAGGAGAGAAGGATTTTCCCAATTTCAGCGTCTGAATGAGACCACAGACCACCACATGCTTCAAAGCTATTAGGGAATTTAAAAGGCCAATGTCCCTATACCTTTAAAAAAGCTCCGAATCCCCACAAAGACGTCTGCCTTCTCTTCTTCGTAACAGTACTACTAGAATTGCTTATGGTATAACTTGAGGGCAGGATGCTAACTTAAGCCCAGATGGCACTGCCTTGTAAGTTCTCACCAGATACAGCAGACAATAATTGCCTGCCTTTTGCAAACGGAAAGTGAGGTTATGAAGGGGAAGACACTGGCCCTGGGTCACACAGAGTCACGGGCGAAAATCCAGCATGCCTGGGGACGAGGCTTGGAGGTGAACGACCACGAGGGGCCCTCAGATCAACCACAGGGGCACTGACTTGTCTGCACCTTCAACGCCAGGGACTCAGGCAGGGCAAGTCAGAGCCAAGGTTGGCCATGAATTTGGATTAAAGAAAGAAACTGAGGAGCTGAGTGGCCCCCAGCTCCCGTACCACTCAGGGTCACCCTGAGCCCCAGGGTGTCAGGCCAGCAGCACAGTTACATGAGACTAACCGAAACCAGCGCACCCACAGGTCACCCTCAGGATCTCCAGCCAGACTGCATCTCAGGAGGTGTCCTGCCTCCCAGCACGCCCCTAGCTACTTGGGGCACAGACACCCCCCAGGCAGCCGGCCCTGGCCCTGCAGGTGGCCTCTGGATGGGAGAGGAAATGTGGCTTCTCCTCTCTGGAAAGACATCCAGGGAGTCGGGCAGCTGGCACTCCGGCCTGTCTACCGGTTCTCACTGCTGCTGCCCCCGGGAGGGTCAAAGGTTCAAATAATATGCAGGTCCCACGTGGTATTAGCTGCCTAAGCCTCAGCTGAGCCAGGGTTTCACAGGCTTGTTTAAGTGGAGTGCAGAGCCTCCAGAACTCCTCCTCCCCAAGGGATCCACCAGGGGTGCCTGACCTCTGCCTGCCCACAGGCCGATGAAGCTGCCCTCAGGAACAATCAGGATCTGAGTATCTGGTCTGAGACTCTGGTCTTCCCTCACCCTCCTGTTTGACTTCCCACGTCTTCCGTAAAGTCCTCGCGTGGACTGAAGCACCAGAACCCTTCCTGGAGTAAACAGCGGCCAGGGCCCCCCAGCCCTGAGCCACAAAGCCCAGGCCACTTCTGCCTGCTGCCCTGGCACCGCCCCACAGGGGCACCCACCTCCAGCCCTCCTGCCCCCCTGGGGGTGAGGAAGCCCGGGGCTTCTCACACCTCTCCGGACTGGCTCGCTGAGCCAAGCATCCTTGGCTGGAGGAAAGGGCAGCAAACTGATCCCCACAGGCCGAGACCTTTCCCCGCCCACAGCACGGGGACCTCAGACACCGGGGAGCGCCAGCCCTGGCTTTCTTGTATGAAAGTGACAGCAGATTTAAACCACATTGACAAAAGAAATCCCTCCCCTCTGGACTGCTCAAGGCGGAAGTGCTGCCGCATTCTAGCTGCAGCTTTCTGTGCCAAATATCAAGACAGTGTCTCAGCGATGTTCCGCAAACCAAAATAAAGCCGCCCGGAAACAGCCGCTGATGCAGGGGAGCCAGAATTTCTCCGGCAGCATCAGATGTCATCAACAACTGACACTCAGCCTGTCCCCAGGCCTGTTCACACGGGAAGAGGCCGGCTGCGGAGTGCGGCTCGGTGGGGGAAGGACCGTGAGGACCCGGCACTGGGCCCTGGAAGCCTCTCCGGCCTGAACCGCCCCGCGGTCCAGCACATTCATGGCGTGAAAATGGAGCCGTCACTGCAGGAAACGTCTTGCTCTGGGGGCGGGGGAGGACTTCCACATCACTCTCCCGAGATAAAACCACCAGGGAAAAGCAGATCCCTCCAGATAAAACAGAAGTCCAGGCACAGCCTCCTCTCCGGAAACGCCTCCCAGAGCCCACTTCAGAAGCTGCTGAAGCCCGGAGAAAAACCGCAGCCTCGGAGGCCCTGGCGGCCACCAGCTCCCGACAGTTCTCAGTGGAAGGGGACTTGGTGCGGGTGGGTGCGGTGTCTCCCAGCCCCGCGGGACCCCTCAGCCAGGACGCCCCAGCAGCACACAGGTGCGCACACATGCAGACAAACACACCCACAAACACATGCATACACATATGCACACACAAACACCACAAACACACACATGCACACAAAAACACACGCACACACAAACACACATGCACACGCACACCCACAAACACATGCACACACACATGCACGCACACACGTGCACCCACACGCACCCACAAACACACATGCACACGCACACCCACAAACACGTGCACACACACGCACCCACAAACACACACGCGCGCACAGCAGCAGCAGCAGCGCACCCCAGCCTCCCGCCCCTGGGGAGAGGCGTGAAGGAGCTCCACATTCCCCGAAAGGAAGTTTCTGGGCGCAGCGGGAAAGGCAGATGCAAAGCCCAGACGCCCGCGGAGCTGACACCTGAAGTGCCGGCGCCCGACAGTCCCAGGCGCGCGCACTCCAGCGAACACGCGGGCCACACGCTGACAGACGCCCCCTCCGCAGGGACCCCACCTCCTCCGCCGCTGCCAGGGAGGGACGCGGGCCGCTCCGGGCGCAGAGGAGGCGCAGGAGCCGCGTCCCCCGGGGCCGCTGCACCCAGCCCGAGCCCGGGGGAAGCGGGGAGCCCGGGAGGGGCCGCGGCGCGGGATCAGCGGTTCTGCGGGGAGCGCGCCGCGCCTGGAGGGCGTCTCCGCCGGGGTCCCCGGGAAGGATCTGGGGAGGGGACGGGGGCGGGCACGGCGCTGCCGGCTGACACTCACCGATCTTGATCTTCACGCTCTGGAAGACCCGGAGCCCCTCGTCCTCCACCGCCATGCTGCGCGCCGCGCCCGCCGAGCCTCGCCCCGAAGCGCGCGCCGAGCCGGGCAGCGCGGGCCGAGCAGCAGGAGACGCGGCGCCGGAGCCCGGAGCGCGGCCGAGGGTCCGCCCGCCCGCACGACCGCCCGTTGGCCGAGGGCGAGGGCGGGGACCGGGAGGCTCCGCCCGCGGCCCGGCCCCAACTCCCCACTGGCCCGGGCCCTGCAGGGCGGGGTTGGCGGGGGAGGCGCGGGCGGGCGGCTGAGGGGACCCGGGGGCGCAGGGATCGGCTTCCCAGAGGCCTCGGCCCCCGCCCCCGCCCCCGCCCCGTGCATTGGCCAGTGAGCGGAGGGGACCCCGCGGGCTCCTGGCGGAAGAGACGAAGGGAGGTCCCCGGCCCTGCGTGGGTCCGCTGACCGAGGCTGAGCGATTCGCTCGAAGAACTTTGCAAAGAAAAGTTCACGCACAACGACCTGGCAGGAGAGGAATCCCCCGCCCAGCCCCAACTCCCGAGACGCGACTCGAAGGCACCTGCTGCAGGCCTACGGTGGGGAGCGGGGAAACACACACAGCCCACCCCCGCAGAAGCCGGCATGGGCAGGTGTCCCCCCAATCCCCTGCAGACCCCAGTATGGACTGCGGCTCGGTGGGGGAAAGACCCCCAATCCCCCTGCGGACCCAGATGGGCAGGTGCCCCCAGCCCCCCTGCTGACCCCAGCATGGGCAGGTGCCCCCAGCCCCCCTGCGGACACAGATGGGCAGGTCCCCCTCAGCCCCCCTGCGGACCCCAGCATGGGCAGGTCTCCCCCAGACCCCCTGCGGACCCAGATGGGCAGGTCCCCCCCAGCCCCGCTGCGGACCCAGATGGGCAGGTCCCCCCCAGCCCCCCTGCGGACCCAGATGGGCAGGTCCCCCTCAGCCCCCCTGCGGACCCCAGTATGGGCACATGCTGCCCTACCCTCCCTTTCTTCTGTCTAGATGTATCCCCCCCCACCTCTCTGAGGAGTGCGTTTGTATATGTGTGTTCATGTAGGTGTGTGTACAGACTGAGACTCTGCACTCCCTCCTCTACCTTACAAAACTTCATTGCACCCAGTGCCACACATATGCCCTATACATATACACACACATACACACTACACATACATTCATACACACACATACATATGCCACACCCACACATATATCCACCACATATTCACTACATATACACATACATACGCATATACATAAACACACATACATACACACACGCAGACATACATACATACATCCACCACACAACACACATACATACATCACAATTCACACATACATACCTCACACATACATATGTACGTACACATACACACACACCACACAGACATACCACACACATACTACACAAACATATGCATACACACATACACACGTACACACATACATACATGTAAACGAACACACACACACATACTGCATAGAGAGGAACAGGAGCTTCATGAAGATAGAGGCCTAGTTTTTTCCACTGCTTTCTCTTCACTTTCTAAAAAGTGGTTCCATGTGCTGAAATAATTAATGGCCTTTCTTCCCCTGACTGCTGGGAGCCTGCAGCCCACAGGCCTCGCGTGTCCTCAGCCCCTGCATGCTTGGTGCTCGCCAGCACCGAACAGGAGGTTAAGGGGACACCCCTGGTTCCAACCCTGAGCCTCCACGTCTAGCACTGGACCTGGGTGGCGTCTGCAGTGGGTGCTGTGGGTGCCATCCACACCCCTGCTTTACGACAGAGACTATGCTTTCCCCTGGGGCCACTCTGGAAGCAACCTGGTTCCTGTGTTACGCAGAGGACAGCAGAGTCCTCTGTGGCAGCACAGCCACAGAGCCGCTTCTCTGTCACCCCTCCACCCTCAGGCCTGCGGATAAGTTCAACATACATCTCCGCTTTGGTGTCTGTTTCCAGGGGCCAGCTGGGGCTAGCAGTGAATCTCTAGGCTGCAGCGGTGGCAGCCGGGATGGGAGCCCCTTGGAAGGAAATGCACTGGCAGCTGCAGCATCTCGGGTGCTGGAGAGTTCGGGAAAGTCACAGACCCATGGACTATGGAATCAGGTGGCTCCTGCTGAGGGCAAGATAATGAGAAGATCACCACCTGAAACAAAAGGGTGGCACATTAACCAGCCTCGTCGGTGGCACGTAAGACACTCATCTCCTGTGGCCAGAGGAGAACCCAAAAACTGGATCAGAGCCAGGACTTCACCAAAGGCAGAGCTTCGGAGAATGCCAGGTGCTCAGCCTCAGACGGTGCTGTTTCAGAGCCGCATGCTCAGTTTCAGAAGGCGCTATTGCAGGGCCGGGTGCTCTGCCTTGGAAGGCGCTGTTCCGGGGCCTGGTGCTCAATCTGGGAAGGTGCTGTTCCAAGGTCTGGACCCTGGCTGGAAAGAAGGGAGGCCCTGAGGCTTGGGATGGGGTCATCTGAATGAACTCAGTCAAAAATCTTGAATCCCAAATTCCTGTAAATCTGCTGGGCAGAAGAGGTGTCACCTTTCTCCCTCTTAAGGGAAAATGCTGTTTGTGTGCTTGAAGATGCTGCAGAGACCTCTGCAAGACGGCACAGACATCCCTGCCACCACCTCCAGCTCAGCTCCCCCAGGTCAGCATCACCAAGCTGGAGAAGTGCTGTGGCTGAAAATGGAGGAAGAGACACTCAGCCAAGGAGCTTCAGAACAAAAAGGTACGCACCAGCCTGAGCCAGGGGTAAATGTAGAACTAGATCCAAAGAACGCTGGATTCAGGGGAGGCAGAATGGCGAGTTCGGTGCTGTTAGAGCTCATTGACATGGGTGCGTTTGACCATGACACAGAGTTTAGCACCTAGGGGGTGCTCTGTGCTGCTAGGATGGCCTTTTGAACTTGTGAAATAAAGCAATGTCCCACATTAAGCAGTGGTCATCAGGATTGGAAATGGAGCATCATGGTCTCATTCTTGTCTTCTTGAAATGCACAGAGAGGAAAGAAGCAGCCTAGACCACCGAGTCACCAAGCAGATGGCTGCTGTCCTGGAGGGCGGCCGGGTCTGAGGGTGTCACGGACGAGAGCCGTCCTGGAGGGCGGCCGGGTCTGCGGGTGTCACGGACGAGAGCCGTCCTGGAGGGCGGCCGGGTCTGCGGGTGTCACGGACGAGAGCCGTCCTGGAGGGCGGCCGGGTCTGCGGGTGTCACGGACCAGAGCCGTCCTGGAGGGCGGCCGGGTCTGCGGGTGTCACGGACGTCATGGTGGGCAGCCATCCTCGAGGGCAGCTGGGTCTGCCAGTTTCTTTGTGTAGGTGATATATAAACTTCTCCTGTGTAAAGCCAATAAAATTTGGGAATTGTTGACATAGCCCAAGCCTAGCTACCCTCACTAACACCAGACCTTAATTGAGTTTATATGGGATATTATTTGACTAATTCCGATGTCAATCTGAGCTAATAGTAAAATAGAACCCCATGTATTTAAATGCACTCACCTGTTGAGTGGATTTGTGTAATGCCTTGATGCTAATTATAAAATTCATTCTATGAAAATGACCGTTTTTATCATAATAAAGTTAACTGATCTTTTACCCTAATTTGCCAAACATTCAGTTGCTTTTAGAGGACACCCTGAGGTAAGCAATTAACGAGGCTTCAAATCTTTGCCCGAGTTTGAAAGGAGAGGGTGCCTGATCAGCATGATGTGGGATGGGAATTTACTGTCAAGGCCCTATTCTGACACTGCAGCTCCCACAGCAGAGCCTCCAAGGGAGCAGAGACGGCCTGGAGCTGCGGGGTGTCCTGCATCCGACCCAAGGAGACCCAGCAGAGAATGCAGCAAAAGCCTCACGCTGCTCTTGATGGCAGGGATTCCATCAATAGCCCCTAAGAGCTGCCCCTTCTGTAAAACAGTAGATTGAGGGACCCTACATAATAAAAAACATTAAAAAGGCAAACCTGTGCCCTCGTGTCCCCCGCTGTGACCCCAGTATTATTTCTCCTTCAAGGTTTTATCCATATTCACACAGTTTTATGCCGTGGTCGTGCATTTATCAGAATATTTGCTCTGTTGAGCAGCTCATTATTTAACAAAGCTCACTGAGCACCTGGGTCATGTCCATCTGCCAGGCCCTCTGGACTAACAGAAAAAGACAACGCAGCCCTGAGCTCGGGCACTCACACCCTCCGCCCGCTGGAGAGCGTGTCTTTCTGCAGCCTTCCCCTGCCCAGGGCTGGTTCAGGGTGGAAAAGTGAGGCAAGAAAGAGCCACCAAAGGAGCCCTCGATGCGGGTAGCAGTGGGTGTAGACGCAGGGGCAGCACCACAAGGAGCACTGAAACCCTCCTGTCTGGCTGTGATGGCTGAGGAGAGCTGCCCACCTCTCCAAGTGGCCCATCCTAGGTACCCTGGGGCCTCACAAGCTCAGTCACCAACGTCCCAGCTTCAGGGAGGAGTGGGGCAGAGGGTGGGGCAGGAAATTCACCACCACATTGTTCAGGGCGGAGGTAGGAGGGCAGAGGAGCCACTCGGGGCCCCCCTGCAGAAGCCGTGGATGGATGCCGTGAATGCCACTCGGCCCACCAATCCCTGGCACCTTGACTGTGACAGTGACCACGGCTGCTTTTATTATACTTAGGAGTGTGAGCCGCTGAATAAATTGCCTTTCATTTCTTCAAATAGTTTCCTGTGAACCTAACTCACCTCCCCAGATTGTCTCTGAATTTCACCATCTGTAAACTGTGGCTGGCAGCAGTGCCCGCCTGCAGGGCTGTGCTGGGGCTGAGTTGCCTGTGGTGGGTGTCCTGTGGCTGGCAGGTAAGAAACAGTCCGCTGGAGGTAGCTGTTCTCAAGGTGATTTTTCCCGAGAGCACAGGCGGGCATTTTTCCTCTCCGCCATCCCCCACCACTGCACACTAACTCTTGTGCCGACACAAAGCACAGTGGGGCACCGTCCCTGGGGCCCCTGGGGCCCCTGGGCCAAGAATCTGTGGGGGAGCCATCCCCAGGGAGCCCCCGCAGAAGACTCAGCCTCCTCCCACCCACAAGGAAGGCTGTGGATTAGGACCATCCCGTCTCCCTCTCCTCCCTGTCCTGTGCCCCGCAGGCCTGAAGGGAGCTCAGCCCAGGAGCGGAGAGTCGGCCTGGGACCTCCTGTCCTTCACAGGCACGTTCATGCTGGGGGCCGCCTCCCTCTGCAGGAGGAAAATACCTTCAAAATGCCCGATGCATGAAAACACAAACGCTCATTGCAGATGCATTTGTGAGAGCAAAACACTGGAGGCAACCTTCAGCCTGTCCTCCAGCAGGTGAAGGCTGCGTGGAAATCAGCAAGTGAGCAGGTGCAGCGTTGCAGGCGAGCCTCAGGGGACCTGGGCTGAGTGACGGGAGACAACCTCAAGAAGACAAAGGCACAGAAACAGAAAACAGATCAGTGGTTGTCAGCGATTGGGGGTCGGGATCAGGGAGGTGGAGGGAGGGGGCTGCAGCTGGAAGAGGAGCAGGAGAGATGCTTGTGGGATGGAAATGTCCAGCCTCTGCACAGGGATCTGCACAGGGGACACAACTGCCCAGCCCTAGACACACACTCGCGTGCACACACACACAAGCATACCTACGCACACACTCCCTCACACACATGCACAGACGCACTCCCTCACACACATGTGCACACAAAGCACGCACGTGCACACATGCACAGATACACACCCTCACACACATGCAAGCACACACATGCATTCACACATAAGCACACATGTACACACACATGTACACACACTCCCTCACACACATGCAAGCACACACGCACTCCCTCACACACATGTGCATACAAAGTACACGTGTGCACACATGTACACATACACACCCTCACACACATGCAAGCACACACATGCATTCACACATAAGCACACATGTACACACACATGCACACACACTCCCTCACACCACATGCAAGCACACACATGCACACACGCAAGCACCCGGCCCCCACCTGCCCAAGGCCTCCACTGTGGGAACTCGAACCTCCCTCACAGGAAGGGCGTGACCTCGTGTTTACCAGCCCTGCCCTGAGTGGAAATGGGTGCCTTGTTGTCATGAGAGGAAGGCTGAGGCTGGGGGAAACCTCAAGGTCTTGTGGGCACGGTGTTGTTCCCGCGGTTTGATTGCAGGAAGCCTCACAGCGGCTCCGAGATGGGTGGAGGGCCGCTGCTCGGCGCCGTGACCCTGGCTCCTGCTGCAGGCTTTCCTCTGGGCCCCCTGTTCCAGAACCTTCTCCCTCTCAGGGCACTGTGTCTGCCCCTCAGGAAGCAAGCAGGCTTTTTGCAGACAGGCTCTCTCCACCCTCTGGGAGGCATGGCTGTCCGGCAGCCAGTTGGCACCCCACTGCTCTCCAAGCCAACCAGCCCCGGGTGTAAAAGGAGCCAAATGTGTCCAACCTATTGAAAGACCCACAAAAGCAAAGACACCTCAGCCCAGGGCCCAATACACACATGCAAAAATTTCATGAAACAATGTTTATCCCAACTAGACAGGCTGCATCCTCGTATTTTACATTCTGTTCTAGCTTCTTAGACTAACCTAGTGAACTTGGCTTCGAAATGAGTGTCAGACCCCTCAGCCAGGCAGTGTGAGCAGCAGCTGTGCTGGAAGTGCTAGCTCGTGAGGACCAGTCATTACGTGTTCAGGAATGTTGCGAGCTGGTTGCTAAGCAGAGCCATGACTAAAAATTAATTCCATAGGTTGATAGAGTTTATGGAACTACACAAACCCATGCTCTGGGATCGCTGACATCTGTCACGCGGTAGACGCGTGTCACGCACCACGTCACAAAGCTTTGGACAGCCAGGTGGTCCCACAGGATTGGAGCACCATGTTCTCACTGCCCCTCTCCCGTGCTAGCTGTGTTTAGATGCACACATACACTTATATACACACATACACCACACACTACATACACACACTGTGTTGCAGTCACCTGCGGTGTTCGGTATGGGAGCCTGCACGCAGGTCTGTGGCGTGGGAGCACTGGCTGCAGCATGCAGCCTCACTGTGAGGAGGCCCGGCCACCCGGGCGTGTGCACGTCACTGTGAGGCCCACACAGTGAAATCACCTGGACAGGCCATTCTCAGCGTGTATCCCTGTTGCAAAGTGACATGCAGGGAGTGCTGCTCTTTGCCTCATCCCACTGGGGGTGTCTCACTGCCCTCCCCCACCCCATCTTTTCCAGAGTCATTCGTTAAACCTTGGCCCTGGGGGTTGTGACTGGCAGTTTGAAATGTCCTATTCAAGTCAACTCCCCTCCCTGGCCCATCCCATCTTCGTGCTTCCTGTGAAGAGGCTGAAGGGGGGCCATGGGGGCCCCACATGTGGCTGGTGGGTACTCAAGCTGGGAGAGGTACATGCTTCAGCTCAGGGTCCAGAGCTGCCACCCCACAAGCTCCTACCTCTCGACTCTCATGCCCACCCCAGAGGTAAGGACTGTCTGCGCACAGCCGGGCTTCAAGGCTCTGCAGCTGGAAACAGACACCCCGCCCGGAATGGTCCCCTGAGATGTGGCTCCATGAAGGGCTGGGGCAGGTTCCGGCTCCAGGCACCTGGACTCACCCACCCAGGTCCAGGACCTGAGGCACAGAGGCTGGGCTGATTCCCGGAGGCCCCGCTGGCCCTCCCCGAGCAGCCCCCAGGGAATTTGTGGGATGTGGGGTCTTTGAGGGGCCGTGTCCTTCAGAGCTTCCTATTTGCCCTTTCAGATTGATTGAAGAAAGCTTGGGGGTCAGGAGAGAGAGGAGAATAAGGATGAGTGAGAACGTGAGCCACTCTTCAAGGCAGCCTCTGAGGACAGCCTCTGACAAGGGAGGCTCCTGTGTGGCTGCGAGGTCACTGGGCCCACTGGGCTTCCACCCTTAGAGCAGGGTCAGCTACAATACTTCAACCCCAGCCCCAGTGGCCATGAAAGCAGCATCGGGGACCTGGAACGAAGTCACTCCTAGTCCCGCCTCTGCTACATCCGAGCTGCGTCTGTTCCTGTGTTCCTTTCCCGTACTTTTCTTCCCCAACATCCTGTTTTCATGTGGTTCTAAGGCGCTAGAGGCTCCAGCCACACACCATGCTGGCAGAAGCTGTGATTCATCCCCTCCACCGAAGAAGAAAAAGCAGTCCGGTCTCCACCAGGCACTCTTCTCTGAAAATTGAAAATCAGGCTTTGTATTTGTTTGTTTTGTTTTTAACCTCATGCAGTATCGTTTCTAAACCACAGAGTGAATCCAAATCTGAAGACGGAATAGACTGAACTTTGGGGATGCTCGGGCTGCTGGTTCTCATTTCTCCCGTGCCCACCCCCTTGATTTACCATGCTTGAAAGAATTCTCAGTCTCAGCCACGGCCAGGGGCAGCCCCAGCAGCCCCTGCCTTCTGCTTTCTGTGAGGAAGGCCCTTGAGGGCAGCAGTGAAGAGACGCTCTGAATCATCAGAACAGCTCCAGAGACCAGTGGCAGGCCTTCTGTTCGTGTGTTGGCCTGACTTCCCCTGGCCTGACCTCACATGCACATGCACAGATTACCCACATGTCCATTCAAACAAGCAACTTAATAACAAGGAACTTAAAAAAAGAAAGATGATTAGACTAAAATGAGAATCACAAGGTGGATCCCAGGGAGAGCAGTCCGCAGCATCACAATCACTGCTGTGTCTGAGAACAGGACTTTCCAATTTGGCAGCTGATCTAAACCGATGCCCAGGACCTATTTTAAGCAGTGAATCAAAGATCACAGAAGTTAGAGTTTGGCAAGATTTCAATGTCAAGGAAATAGAAAGCCTAAAACCAGTTTCTGAGCCACGAAATTAGAGGGAACAGCCTTGCTGGTGAATTTTCCAGAATTCCACAAACAATTAAGAAGGCCCAGGGTAGGAAGCACATACAATTTTCTTTGCATTCTTTGACTGTTAAGTTGGTCTAAGGCACAGAGTTGAGAAGACAGGTAAGAAGAAGCAACTGTTCAAGCCCCAAGGAGAATCCAGAATTGACCCAGCCCCTCAGGAGAATCCAGAATTGACCCAGCCCCCCAGGAGAACCCAGAATCCACCCAGCCCCCAAGGAGAATCCAGAATCCACCCAGCCCCCCAGGAGAATCCAGAATCCACCCAGCCCCCCAGGAGAACCCAGAATCCACCCAGCCCCCAAGCAGCGTTCCACCCAGCTTCCTCCACCTGCTAGGCATGCAGCAACATCATCTGCAGCCACCTTCCCCATGTCAGAATCAGAAATTTTAAAAATGGTTGGATAGTATTTGGTGATTTTTTGATAGGATAGCTTTTCTCTTCTTTACTTCATATTTTCTTTTCCTCTAAACTAAATGTCAGCATTTAAACTGTATATCGAGATACACAATTGTGTAAATATCAGCTTGAGACTCTTAAGACAGACTCCAATATCCAAAGGCTTTGCACTCACAGAATTTTTTAAAACTCCGAGCACATTCACACTGCCCTTTGGAATCTGCCTTGTCTACAGAGCTAACAGGCAAGGCCCAGCTCACCCAGAGGGCTTGGGGATCCCCAGCCCTGCATGACTTGGCAACACCAGCTAAGATGCCTGGTTCCCAGTTAAGTTACTAGGATGAGTTTCAGCACTATTTATTCAAAACTCTGAGAGGCCCGTGTTACCGCTAATTCCAATTTTAACTTTTCTTCCAGAATGGCAGGAAGTGATGAGGGCAGCCAAGGTTTTGAGAGCTCATGTGTAGCAGGCACCATGGCTAGTACATCAGGTGAAGCTATGTTGCTTTTCTGAACTCAAGGTGGCTGCTGTGGCCGATGCAGCTTCCTTTGCTGGCAGGACTGGGTGTATTCTTCTGGCTGCAGCTCACCACTGTGCTGGGAACGGCTCATAAGCATTCATTGTGGACTGGTTTTTCCCTGAGACCGCAGCAGCTGCACCTGGAAATCGTCAGAGTGACTTCCAAGATAGCAGAAAGTGACAAATGACACTTGGTTCTCCCTGTACAGCAGCTGCGAAATAACAGGGGTGCCACACAAATTTATGTCTTGGTCTCAAATATTGTCCTTAAGAAATTCTTTAGAAAGAGAGAGATGGCATTCTTGGCCACATGCATGTGTATGTCACTAATGATCATGTTTCTTCTCTGTTCAGGTGGAGGCAGTTCATATTTTCCACCGGGACCAGGCAACCCTGGCATATCACCTACAAAGCTCAGTAAATGTTAAAAGGTGGTTAAATAAACAGGTGTTGAATTTCAGAATGCTAACTTTGTTTTTCTTCCTCAAAAGACATCTGCTTACAAATCTGTTACTGGGGCTGAAGGCTGTGCTCTTTCCAATGGTGGGACAACCTTAAGTGCTAATTTATTACAATTGTCAGCTTCCCTTCACCACTGCTGATGGCGTAAAGTGCTTTGCAAAGACATCACACCTGGTCTTCCAGGGCCCACCTCAACCAATGGTTTGACTCAGAATTTTCCAACAGGGACAATTCGCATGTGCTACCTGCCTGGAAAGCCGTCCCCTGCAGCCACCAGGCTCCCCACTCCCAAGTCTGGTGGAGGCAGCACTGTCAAGACCCTTCCCTTCAGCAGAGAGTGGCAGTCAGCTGCAGGTCTGCCCACCGTCTGATGGGATTCCAGCTCTGCGCCTGCGTTTGGCACCAGAAGCAGATTCTGTCAAACCCAGTCCCTCCCAGGCCTTCCCCAGATTAAACCTGGATCCAGGAGCCCACCCTTAGCCGCACCATCACTGCCCAGCTGACCTGACCCTCACCCTAACACCCAGAGATCCTGCTCAGCAGGTCTGTGGTGGGGCCCAGAATAGGGTGACAGCCCCGCAGTCTGCCAGGGGCGAAGGAGGGTTGATCTGGAACTTTCCAGTGTTGAAGCTGGAGCAGCCGTAGGGCAAAGCGGGAAGATCAGCTCACCTGGGGACCACACTCAGAACCACTCACCTGGAGTATCTGTTACTCCTGCAGGGGAGGAAAACTGCTGACACCAACCGTGCAGAACTTTGTATTTTTATTGCAGACTTTCCTTTGAGATGTATGTGCCCAAGAGAAGATGACAAATGGGTCCCCGCCACCTAGCCCGGAATTTTTATAATAAATTTTCCCTCTCTTAGGAATTTTCAAAGAGGTAGTCATTCAAAAAGAAAAACAAATAAACGAACAAAACAGTGTTGTGTTCTTTTCTACCGTCAACATACAGAACCTCTTTCCCTTCTGGATTTTATGCACTGAAGAACTTTAGCTTTATTTCTTAACTTAAAAAAAAAAAATCTCTCAACTGGTTATATAACAAACCACCACCAGCCTGGTGGCATAAAGGAAGCAGCATTATTTCCCGAAATGTGGAGGGTTGGCTGGAAGGCTCTCTGGGTATAGGAGGGCCTCCCTCACATGTGCAAGGCCTTGGCAGAGATGTGGCCTCCGGGGCACCTGAGGTCTCCACCATTCACTCCCTCATTCTTGAGAGGCCAACTTGGCCTGTCCACACAGCAGGCAGCAGAAGGTTCCCACCGCAAGAGCGGGGACGTCTATGCCTTTCCAAGCACTTCCAAATTCTCTGCTGGTGTCAGGGCTGCTTTTGTCCCCTTGGTCAAGCTGCACCTTGTGGCCAGGCCCAGAGGTCACGGGGAAAAGGACAAGCAGACTCAGTGCATGGAGGGAAGTCTGGGCGCCGTTTTGAAGTTCATCACAACCTCACTGTTTCCTTTAACAAAAATCCCCATTGTTTCTGAACTATCTTCAAAAGAAATAAGAAGAGCTACTTACAGAACACTCACAGTGCCCCATGCACATGGATCAACTAATTCTAGGGGGCAGCTGCACCATTTGCCCCGACCGTCACATCACTGTCCAAGGAAGCCCCTTGGTTCTGAGGCAAAGCGACAGAACAGATCCCTGTGAGGTGTGAAGCGCTGTCCTCCCCAGGTGACAGCCAAGGGGGTCACAGAGGGGAGACTGCAGGCGGTCGTCCCGGATACTCCTGCACGTAGGCGGCAGGCCCGAGTGCACAAGACCAAGCACTGCCCGGTGCCCCCACAACAGCTGGGGGCACTTTGACTTCTCGGTCAGTGTCACTGCACATCTGAATCACTCACTTCATGTAAAATACTTGATTCCAAATTACTTTGGTCTGTATTGAAAAACAAAATTTAAATTTACCTTTAAAGACAAAGATTTGCCATATTTAAGAATATTTCAGGGCTGGGTGCGGTGGCTCACGCCTGTAATCCCAGCACTTTGGGAGGCCGAGGCGGGTGGATCACGAGGTCAAGAGATCGAGACCGTCCTGGTCAACATGGTGAAACCCCATCTCTACTAAAAACACAAAAAATTAGCTGGGCATGGTGGCACATGTCTGTAATCCCAGCTACTCAGGAGGCTGAGGCAGGAGAATTGCCTGAACCCAGGAGGCAAAGGTTGCGGTGAGCTGAGATCGCGCCATTGCATTCCAGCCTGGGTAACAAGAGCAAGACTCCGTCTCAAAAAAAAAAAAAAGCATATTTTAAAGAAGATGTTACTGGCTCTGAAGAAGAGGCATGACACCCACTGTGTGCTCTGAAGCACACAGTGCCCAGCTGTGGGGTTTTCATTTCATTTTGTGAAAACCTCACATGCATATGAAATAACACTTTTTCTCCCATTAATCTACTTTTGCCAGTTCAACTTGCAGGACTCCTGTCACTAAAAGCCAAAAGTGAGTAAAGGAAAAGGTTTTTGTTGGAAAGCAAAGTGACCGCCCAGCCGGTGTTCTTTGGGTCGAGACGTGGCAGGGAAATAGTGCTCCTGCCAGGCCTCTCAGGGTGGGCCTAATTGGAGCAGAATCGGAGGGGCCTGGGCTTCTCACTGCCAGTGCAAACCTCCAGACCGCTACCAGACAGGAAGCCGAACAGGCAGAGGTGATGCCGGCAAGAGATGTTTGTGGTAGGAGTGTGGCTAAGGGCAGCCTCCCTTACTCTAACAAGACAGGACGACTGGAGGCCGGCCACTCAGAGAACTAAAGGCAATGTGAGGGGGATGGTGTCATGCTCAGAAAGCTCCACCAGTCTTCCTGCCAAAAGCAACATTAACAGCACAGCATGTACATTTGGTTAAAAATGCCAAGGGCTTGTGCTGGGAGGTGGCAGTGCTGGCCTCAGCCATCTCCCCATCCGCCCATGTGGCAACACTTTGACTATTTCCTCCAGCCAGGCATTTCCAATCTCCTATTCTTACACCGCTCTCTACTCACTAATCTTAGATAGGGTCTGCCCCAGACTTCCGACTATGATAGTCAAAATTCAGCCAACTTGCCCTGAAGAAACCATGCAGGGGCTAAATTTTCTGAGTCCATGGTAGACTTAAACACACCTTCATTCTTCCCTCACACTTAATTTAGGGTCTAGCATAAAAGCAGATTTCTGAGAGCCTAGAGGCATCACTCCATCATCTCCACCATCTCCATCACTCTTTAATCTCTGTCACTCCATCATCTCCATCATCTACATCACTCCATCATCTCCATCAACTCCATCACCTCCATCATCTCCATCACTCCATCACTCCATCACTCCATCACTCCATCATCTCCATCACTCCATCATCTCCATCACCTCCATCATCTCCATAACTCCATCATCTCCATCACTCCATCATCTCCATAACTTCATCACCCCATCATCTCCACCACTCTTTCATCTCTGTCACTCCATCATCCCCATCAACTCCATCACCTCCATCATCTCCATAACTCCATCATCTCCATCACTCCATCATCTCAATCACTTTATCACTCTATCATCTTTATCACTCCTTCACTCCATCATCTCCATCACTCTTTCATCTCTGTCACTCCATCATCTCCATCATCTACATCACTCCATCATCTCCACCACTCTTTCATCTCTGTCACTCCATCATCTCCATCATCTACATCACTCCATCATCTCCATCAACTCCATCACCTCCATCATCTCCATCACTCCATCATCACTCCATCATCTCCATCACTCCATCATCTCCATCACCTCCATCATCTCCATCACTCCATCATCTCCATCAACTCCATCACCTCCATCATCTCCATAACT
>CM052648.1:193915575-193937354 GCA_028533165.1 Leontopithecus rosalia
ATGGCATGGGGAGAAATGCCAAATATGGGTGAAGGGGCAGAAGGCAGCAAAACACACTGCTACGTGTGCACCTATGCAACTATCTTGCATGTTCTGCACATGTACCCCAAAACCTAAAATGCAATAAAAATTTTAAAAAAAAGAGAAATGCTCCTTCCATACAGGGCAGGGGACTGGGGGGCCAGGGTGGAACCCAGCAGTCTGCTGGGGCCAAGGGAACTCATCAGCCCCTTAGGCAGAGTGGGGGCGTGCACTGCTGAGCACCCCCACCAGACTCCAGTCTGCACCCAGGAGGGACCCCTCCCCCCTGCCTCTGAGCCCCACTGTGAACTTCGGTTCCAAGCGACACTTCCCTGGCCACACAGGAAGAGTTCTAGGGGCTTCGAAGGCTGGACCTAAGGAGGGACAGGTGGGGGAAGGATGTGTGCTTAGCTCACCCTTCAAGCATTGAGGGGCCCACGTGTACAGAAAGGCGTTCATTCCTTCAGTGTGACTTCAATGGGCAGAATTAGAATTAAAAGGTAAAAGTTACTACGAAACGATAAATCTCAGCTCATCTCAACAACTTTCTCTAGGTTCGAGTTGCCCCCGATTCGAAGGTGCTGCTTCTAGAAGGCACAGTGTGTGTCCCTGTTCTGTTTATGGCAGAACCTGATTCAAAGAGGGTGGAAACAAGTCTGCACTTTTCATCAGTGGTCTTGTTTGAAACTCTGCCCCTGAGGTGACAGGCAGCTCCCACCTAGGACCGGTTAAGATGCGAGAACGGCGAAGCTTGCTTTCATCACTATTCCATCTGGAATACCTGCTGGAGTCACTCTCTCAAGGTTAGTGGGCATTGTCATAAGCAATTCTGGGGGAAGGAAGAGGAGGAGAAGGGGGAGCAGGTCTTGGTGCAGCAGGAGGCATTGAAATGGGACAGACTGAGGAGCACAGTCGCTGGTTTGGACCAAGCCGCCAGGCTGGACCACAAGTGAAGCCTCCCACCACACCGCCCCCTGGTCACAGCGACAGTTCCTGCCAGGACATCTGCTCCTCTAAAGGCCAAGGCACTTTATTAATCAGACGGATACTTACTTTCTTCTCAATTTCATTTCCTTCTCAGGTGGAGGAGAGGGTGCAGTTTGTATTTCATGAATTTTCTCCTTTTCTTGAAGGGAAGGATATGCTGTCAACAATGCTCATGAACTACTTCCTTGTTTTCGTGTTGGAGAAAATGGTTCACTCATTTTACAATTGCAACTGCATTAAGACGGCAACGAGGGTCAGTGGGCTGAGTGCAAGGGGCCCTGTCCCCTCCCGGGGCCTGGAGAGCTTCCTGGGCTCTCTTGCAGGTCTCCTGGACACAGCCCCCAGGGCTGAGAAGCACACACACATCCTGTGTAGTTTGTGGGCCCCCTGCAGAACCCAAGCACCAGGGGCTGTTGAGATGGTCAGCACATGCCAGTCTGAGCATCAAAGGCCTCGGTGCCTCGCGCCACCCCCACCCTGCCTGCAGCCTCAGCTGCCCTCTGCCTTCCTGGCAGGCAGTGTCCACGGGTTCCCCTTCAGGGCCTGGCTGTTTTCCAGCCTGCACCCCAGCCCTGGAGGGACCATACCCTGCAGATGACATGAGCATTGCCTAAGGCCAGACTTGAGGACCAGTAACTAGGGACAAAAAATTAGCTGCTCAAAATAGCCAAAAGCTGTTGTTGTTCAGTTCTGAAAGTCTTACTGCATTCTATGGCCAGATAAAAAAGGAATGGAGGACATGGTGCTTTTGCAGACAGAAAGGGAGCCAGGCAGGCTCCAGCTCTGCTGTGTGCTCTGCCCGCACGGGTCTGCAGCCCCTGCCCCCTCTGCTCACCATGGGCTGAGAACTCTTGGCATGACTGCCCCAGCTTGGCATGACTGCGAACTCTTGGCATGACAACCCCCAACCTGGGGTTGTCCAGGTTTCCCAGCAAACGCCAACTGAGCATTCAGATCACCTCCCCACTCAGCTGACTTGGAGCAGGGAGTAGGAATGGTGCTCAGCCTCCTTCCCAGGCAGCCTTCCCGGGAGGCCTCCAGGGCCCTGGACATTGCCTTCTTGTCTGTGGTCTCCTCTCTGTGATGCCCTCAGACAGCCAAAGCCTGAAGTGTGGGGCTGAGGAAGCAGGACGCGTTTGCCAGCCAGGCGGTCAGACGCCGAGGTCCCAGGGAGGGGCTGTTCAGACACGGATGGCCAAGGGCTCCTGTTTGCTTTGAGGAGAATCTGTCTTGTGAGCAGCGTGGGCTTGGGAGCAGATTCCCCTTTTTCGGTTAGGTTGTCACTTAGGCGAGAGTGTGACCAAGACTTACGGTGTTAGCACCACTCTCAGTACCTTGATTGTGGGTTTCTGGTCTCGGCGCTTCCCTCATAGCTTACGGTGTCCTCATGGCCACACGTTTCTCTCCACGCTGGTCCTTCCAGTTGAAAAGAGACCGTTTGGCCTTCTAAAGATGGCTGCATGCAAACATTTCAACCTTCGAGAGAACACAGCGCACCAGGGAGACTCTTATCATGACTACTGGGAGGATAAAACCGAGTTTGGAGCACGCCCCTTACTCAAGGTCCCTAAACCACCCACCTAAACGCAAACAGATGGAAGAATGAGCTAGATAAGGAGTCTGCGCACTGACTAAACGGCTTTCTCCATCAATGCCCTTCAGCCGAATCTCTGTAACACCCGATGCTTCATTCGTAGGTCATGAGTGCCAGCGACTGCACAGATACTTCTCTGTTTAGCCACTTTTTAGCATAACTTTTTAAAGAGAATTTCAAGTTTGTTGTGTAACCATAGCTTTTATCGTAGAATCTGCTTTAGACCCTATCATGAGGGATTTATTTCTAATCATTGCCTCTTTTATTCCAAACCATGGAAAAAAGACCTAACAAATGATCCCTTCCAGAAGAGTGAAGGCCTCCTGGCAGTGTTCTCTCTAACTCACGATGTGGGATAAGAGTTAATCAATGTTCTGTATCTGATTTTTTTTTTTTTTGAGACGGAGTTTCGCTCTTGTTACCCAGTTTGGAGTGCAATGGGGAGATCTCAGCTCACCGCAACCTCCGCCTCCTGGGTTCAGGCAATTCTCCTGCCTCAGCCTCCTGAGTAGCTGGGATTATAGGCACACACCACCGTGCCCAGCTAATTTTTTGTATTTTTAGTAGAGACGGGGTTTCACCTTGTTGACCAGGATGGTCTCGATCTCTTGACCTCGTGATCCACCCGCCTCGGCCTCCCAAAGTGCTGGGATTACAGGCGTGAGCCGCCATGCCCGGCCTTGTATCTGATTATGAGGCAACACATGTACCATTAAAGTTTCTCACCCACATCAGGCCTTCATCTTTTACCTACCAAAGTATTAGATTATCCATGTATAAGGCTGGCTGAAAAGTCCTTCGCAGATAAAAGTATACCCCGTAAGTGCACATGACAGACCCCCTTTCCATTTCTGTTATTCACAGAGGCATAAGCAAGGAGAAATATTCCAAAATAAGAGTCTCATGATAGTAAAATTCTCGATCCGTGATCTTGGGAAAAGCTGTTCACATCAGGGATGCCATCTACTTCGTGGGAGAAACTTCCCTGGTTAGCTTTACCTGAAGGGTTCCAATGGGTGTCCATTTCCAAGAGTGTGGAGGGACACTTCTCAGTTGTGAGATTATGAACTCAAGGCTCAAGGTTCCAAAGTTGTTTTTTTTTCTTAACATCTCCTTCTTGAAATTAGTTTCCAAAGTTTTGCTGCAGTGTAGATGGCAAGGGCAGTCTTTCTCTGATGTTCTCAGAAGATCCCATCTTTGAGTTCCAGATTGTAAACGGGTTGATTGCCCTCAGTGAACCATAAAGAAGCTTTCTTTACCTGATAAAAATACACTGTGGCACAATAACTTAGTGTTATAACATCAGCCCTTTTGCATGGGAAAGTTTTTATATAACCAGAAAACATGCATTGAAACATACAATGAAATGAAATTTCTTGATAATTGTTTAAATGGCCCATCAAGTTGCCAAATGTACCTGAAGCTTTGATTGTCTTTCCAGGAATGTGAAACCAAACTCTTGTTATAAATTATTTTCGCAATTTATAAGTCACCACATCACTATGTTTAATTTGGATTATTTTACCTCTTCCATGATGAGGTGTGGAATGCAGAGCTTTTATGAATCAAAGCTTTAAGGACTCATGAAGGACAAGGAGGCCATCCTGGTGCTCTGTGAGTCCATGCTTAACATCAGACTTATGTCCTCTTGAATATCACCTAATTTCTCCAAATTAGGTGCATAGCACTGGTAACTCATGGCTTATCACAGGTAACTTGACTTAGACCACAGATTTCATTCAAATTGTATATCTCAACAATTTCAGTATTGGCTGATTTAGCATGAAAATCTGGCAAACTATTTCTTGGCATTCAATTAATTTTTGTTCTACTTGAGTTAGCAGTTTTATAACCCAGTCAGTCTTTTCATTAAAGTTCCAGGAATTCTTATGCAGTTCAAATGATATGATTCTAAAGTTATTAGAAACTTGTATTTAAGAGTGATTTTCAGGATCCTCTCCATGCTTTCATTAACCTCCTAAAAGACACCATGCTTTTGAAGTTTTCAGAAACTGCATCAGCATTAAGCAATTAACTGTGGAAATGGCTTTAAATAGTTATAGTTAAAACCATAATCCCAGTACTTTGGGAGGCCAAGTCAGTCGGATCGCCTGAGGTCAGCAGTTCCAGAACAGCCTGGCCAATACGGCAAAACCCTGTCTCTACAGGCGTGGTGGGCACCTGTAATCCCAGCTGCTTGGTGGGTTGAGACAGAATCACTTAAACGTGGGAGGCAGAAATTGCAGTGAGCTGAGATCACCCCACTGCACTCCAGCCTGGGCAACAGAGCCAGACTCCACCTCAAAAAAATAAAATAAAATAAATAGTTACAGTTAAAAACACTATAAGTAGGAACCTTTAACACCTAAACTAGGAAATTTGGTTATTTCTGTGGTCTACAATAACATAATAACCATAATTATGCTTGACAGCATATACTCATACATATTAAAATCATACATATTAGAATTTTAGAAATCCCATAAATTTTAGAACATATCTTAACATAATTCACTGAAATATAACCTGAAGATTAAACAATATTTTTAGTTTAACAATATTCCTTTGTAACTTAACATGTCAAATAATCCTGTTGACCTCCCTTTGGGATGTTTCAAGGACCCTCTGTCACATCCCAAAGTTAGAGATCAGAAAAGACCATTTTGAAGCTGATATTTGCTTCTGAGAAGCCTATCAAATATGTTAAAGGTTTAAAACACTTGATATTATGAAATAGAATTACAGATTACCGTAAATCATTCATTTAGCCAAAATGATGATTCAAAACAGTTTTTAAAGGCAAAAATCTTTGCTCATTGATATGGGGAATATTTAGCTTTCTAAACAATCTGTGTCTTGTCTTTCCTTTCTTTTTTGGTAGTTCATCCAAAAGGCAAACAAAAATCTTTCACTGTCTTTTAATATTACAAGAAAATTTTGTTCAAGAGAGAAAGCCAAATTTCAGTCTTTTATTAGTCTACTATTAATGTCAACACCAATGTTTAATAAACCTTATAGACAAATCTATTCAATCTTAATCAGTTTGACCATAAGGTGAGATTCTCATAAGCCATTTTTAGCCCTTTAAAATCTTTGTTAAAGAATAGATTCGCGCTTTAAGAAAACCGTTATGCTTTTATTTCAATGTTCAATTTATGGAAAAACTGAAAAATACCCCCTTAAATTTAGCCAATATATTCACACACAGAATTTCTTTTACAAGATTATTTTTTATAGCCCTTGCTTAAACGTTTAGCTTTATCTTATCTAATTTAAAACAATCCTTTAACCCTTTAAACTAGGCAAACACATTCCTATGCTTATAATCTTTTATCAAAAACACATTTCACTCTCATCACATACCTTGCATGTAAATCTATTTTTGTCAGTAGTTTCAATTACATGTTGTAATGGTAATTCTTAGCAACTTTCACTTTCGGTGCCTAAATTTACTTTCATGAGTCCTTTCTCAACTTACATAGACCATATACGACATGGTTGGGTTTCTGACCCATCTTAAACATTCCTCTTTTTAAGTAACAAGTCATTTAATTTAGGACAATAGTTTACCATACAAGATCCTTTCTTTTATTAAATTTCTTTTCTCTATAACCTTATTTGCATAGCTAGGGGACATGGCTAATTCCACATGTCCCCAGGCCTTAAAATTCAAAGCAGTTTATCACCTTAAAGCATTTAGCAAACCTAGTATTTGACCTGCATAATTTAGACCAAATGTCTTTATTTTTTCCAATAATCTTTAAAACTTTTTATTTCCCAAAAATTATTAAAATCATGTGAACTAAAAGGTATTACTTTTTATTTTTCTTTAAAAATATTTGATCTAAGTACTTATTTTTCTTTAAGCCAATTAATTAGAGCTATTTTATACAAACATGGCACACCCAACACACATATAATTACACAGACAGACAGAAAAAGATTATTACAGTAGTTGTAAATTTTCATTCACCAGTCTGTAAGTTTCTTAATTGGATTACTGGTTTAGGGTTGAGTCCTTGGAAGAATGGAGCCAGGAAAGGGTCTCTGGTGCCTCTGTTTTTCTCAAGAAGTCCCAGGCTCTTAGAGCTTGAATATCCACTTTTAATTAAGCTGACTATTAAACATAGCACTGTTTAACAAAAGTTATTTTAAATTTCTTATTACCCAACTTTAGCCAGGACAAACAGCCAATATTTTTGTGCTTACAGAAAGGAAAATTCAAGACTGTTCATGCAGGGTAAGAGACTTAAAAAATGGCGAAGGTCACCCAAATATCAATCAGAAAGTACTCATTCCCGAAGCTGGGAATTGAACCATGAATTCAGCAGCCATTGTGATGGCAGAGACTGAGAAAGTATTGCCACATGGTTACAAGCTCAAGCCCCCAGGGACATATAAGACAAGATGGAGGCCTCATCTATTTTTTTTTTTCTTTTTCTTCCTTTAGGGACTTCAAGCAAGGTTTATAACTGATCAGTTTGCATCTTGAACAGTGGGCTTGTAGGGTTTTATCCTAAGGTACTCCTCTTTATGACAGAACAATACAGAAAGTCACACAAAGCACACCAGATTCACTACAGTTTAAGACCAGCGTTGGAATTCTTTTTCATATTAACTAAAACTTTACAGAGGAGATAAACAGTGATTTTTTACTATTCATTTAACCAGTTTGCACAGAGAAAAAGAGGCCAGAAATCTGACTCATGAGAAATTCTTACCCTTTTGTCAGCATGCCAGGCTTCTGGGTTCCCTTTCCCTGAGGGACCCTAGTGATCCAGCTTGCTGCACCAGCCACTGCAGCCAAGCCACAGCACAAAGGAAAACTATCTTTTTCTGTTCTGGCCAGAGCAAAATACATGTGACAAAATGTAGACAGTAGCCACTCTGCTCAGCCCCCAGTATCAAACTGGCAAGGTTCAAACTTGCTCCCAGATTGGCCCCATCATCTCTAAATCTTTTTTTTTTTTTAATGGAGTCTCGCTCTGTTGCCAGACTGCAGTGCAGTGGCACAATCTCAGCTCACTGCAGCTTCCCCCTCCCGGGTTCTCCTGCCTCAGCCTCCCAAGTAGCTGGGACTACAGGCATCTGCCACCACACCTGACTAATTTTTTGTGTTTTAGTAGAGATGGGGTTTCACCATGTTGGTCAGAATGGTCTCAATCTCCTGACCTAATAGTCTGCCTGCCTCAGCCTCCCTAAGTGAGGGGATTACAGGCATGAGCCACCATGCCCAGCCCATCTCTAAATATTTTCAAAAGCTTCTGCATACTAATAAGCATCCCTAGATGAGACTAATTTGTGAACCCTCATTTTTTTTTTTGAGACGGAGTTTCACTCTTGTTACCCAAGCTGGAGTGCAATGGCGTGATCTCAGCTCACCACAACCTCCACCTCCTGGGTTCTGGCAATTCTCCTGCCTCAGCCTCCTGAGTAGGTGGGATTACAGGCACACACCACCATGCCCAGCTAATTTTTTGTATTTTTAGTGGAGACGGGGTTTCACCATGTTGACCAGGATGGTCTCGATCTCTTGACCTCGTGATCCACCCGCCTCGGCCCCCCAAAGTGCTGGGATTACAGGCATGAGCCACCACACCTGGCCTGAACCCTCATTTTTAAATGCGCTTTTGTACATTGTTCATTTGGAACATTCCACTGTAAGTTACCTTTAGTAAGATTTTGCCATTTCTGTAAGACTTCATTGCTTCCCAGGCCTAATGCATAAACCAGAAGGAACGCAGTATCCTGGAAATTAAAGATCCTATTTTTACCTAAAATATTGGCTTTACTCTCTGATTCCCTTTATTAACTTAGCCAATTGATATGGTTTGGCTGTGTCCCCACCCAAATCTCAACTTGAATTGTATCTCCCAGAATCCCCACATGTTGTTGGGCATGCATTTCACTCTAAGGTACTCCTCTTTGTGACAGAACAATTACCACGGGGAGGTAATTGAATCATGGGGGCCTGTCTTTCCCATGCTGTTCTCATGATGGTGATAAGTCTCAAGAGATCTGATGGGTTAATCAATGGTTTCCGCTTTTGCTTCCTCATTTTTCTCTTGCTGCTGCCATGTAAGAAACACCTTTCACCTCCCACCATGATTCTGAGGCCTCCCCAGTCATATGGAACTATAAGTCTAATTAACCTCTTTTTGTTCCAAGTTTCAGGTATATCTTTATCAGCAGCATAAAAACAGACAAATACACCAATGATTTTTTTTTCTGCCTAAGCACACAAGAAAAATGAAATAAAGGGGTGGTACACAAAAATCCCTGTGAATTTCCAAAAGCCACATATTATAACCCCTACAATATTGGATCCCACTTCTGACACCATCTGTTAAAAGAAAAACTTCAGCCAAATTAAAGCTAAAGGAGTTTAATCAAGCAATGAAGGATTCTTGAATTGGGCAGCCCCCAGAATCACAGCAGATTCAAAGAGACTCCAGATTGATAGACAAAGAAAGGGAAATGACTTACAGAAATGGGAAGCAAGGTACAGAACGGTTGGATTGCTTACAGCTCAGGGTTTGCCTTCTTTGAACACAATCTGACACTCAGCAGTGTGAGTGGTTGAAGCACAGCTGCTGGAGTTGGCCAAGACTCAGGTAGTGTTAGAGGCACAGACTCCCAAGTTAGGTTTTCAATGTTGCCTACCTATGAAGTTAGGTTGCAGTTCATCCACAAGGACTCATAACTATAGAAGTAGGGAGCCCTTCTTGGGCCATATTTAGTTTTCTTCAACACACCTACAACAAATTAACTTTCCCAAGGCACCTTCCAGTCTCAGCTTCTCATGTACTAGTGAGAGGAACAGTTTTCCAAGGTGGCTTCTGGGCTCAGCTTCCTGTACACGGTAAAAGGAGCAGTTCTGAGCCTGCCTTGCTGGGTTGGTCTTTCCAGTTGTCACAAGAGCAGCTGCACCACACCCCACCGCATTCTGTGCGGAGTGAGCCAGCTCCAGCTCTGTGCAGCAGTAAACCAGTGACACTGGAATTCGTGTGTTTATGCACTCAGCTTTCCCATGCTTCTGGATCAATTTTTTAAGACTCTTTCCAGAGTGAGATGGAGACCAAAGTGTATTTTCTCAGGAATAGGGTTCTTGAGATGTGATGGCTTAATAAGGCTGCAGTTAGCATCACTATTAATGACCAGCAAGTTGAATTCCTTCTGTTCTGTGAAAGTTACTAGCACCAAAATAGGTTCACTTATATCAAACCCCAACAAATGGGGTGGGGAGGTCATGACAGGGCACCCTCACACACAAACACCTGTGACGGGCCTCATCTCAAGACACCCTCGCACAGGCCACATGTTCACCCCATCAGGATGCGTAGCATGTTGGTATGACAGATAAGTGGCCAGCACAAGGAGCTCACACCAGCTCTGGGACAAGCTCTGCTAACCAGAGATTTCTGTTACAAAGCAGCTTATGCAGAGTTCTTTGTCTTTAAAAATCTCCCCTTTGCCCCAGCCCCTGCAGTGTGCCTATGATCTATCAGAGCATACAGTTCCCTGCTATTCCCACTTAAACGTACTTGTTCTGGAGAGCCTGTTTCTCTGAATTTCCTTTTAGATGGACTGTTCAAGGCCCCTAACACTTTGATCCACTTAATCCAAAGAGCACCTCTTGTATCAGAGAAGTCCACAGGGACAGCCCTGTCTTGTTCCTGACCTTGCAGTTGCACTGCTGAGTTTCCAAACATGGGATTTCCTGGTTATCTTTTGTTATAAATTCCTGGCTCTCTGCCACTGTGAGCACTATCTGTAAGATTTCTGTCCTTTCAAAAGGACGCTTTTTCATGGGCCAGCATATGGTCAAATTTTGCAAATGTTGTAAGCATCCTCCTGTGTTGAAAAGTTTTATGGTTTCCTGTCCCAGGCAGGTATTTCCGATTTTGTCTTTTGTGCCTTGAAGACGTGTAAGTGTGGCCATCCTGTCATCTGTGTCTGAACATCTGCCCTGAGGTTCCTGCGTGGCTGGCCATGACTTCCCGGCAGGACTGATTCACTTTGCAAGATGTTCGGTGTCACTGAGACACTGGAAACTTGGCAGCATCTTGAGACATGATCAGTCTAGGCCACATTAAACTAATTTCATGACTCAAGGGTTTTCAGGCACTGTGACGTTAAGCTAATTTCATGACTTGGGGAGGTTTCTGGCACTGTGAAGTTAAGCTAATTTCGCAACTCGGGGAGTTTGCAGGCACTGTGACGTTAAGCTAATTTCGTGACTTGGGGAGGTTTCTGGCACTGTGACGTTAAGCTAATTTCACAACTCAGGGTTTTGGGGCACTGTGACTTTAAGCTAATTTTGGAACTGTTTTAACCTAGGCTGCAGGATTCTTCCCTGTCTTGTCCCCTGATCTGCTATAACCTAGCAGTTGTTGGAGGATGGGTTATTTCTGATCCATCTTTTCCTGAGGGTGAAGACTTCGGCTCCTATTAAGACTGCCCACCTGCCCTGTCCCCTACAGAGACCCCACTGCTGAGACCCTGAGTGCCTTCAGGAGAAGCCCTCTGAGTACTGGTATGGGGAGTCTGGCAGATTTCTTTGACCATAGCCTCAAAATTCCTGACTCCTGGGTGGGCTCTTCAGTACACGGGCGTTGGCCTCCAGGACTCTGGCTGCCTTCAGTGAAGCAGGTCACGCTGCTGTTCCTGGTGGTGGTGGCTCCCAGCCTTTTTAGTTCAGTTCTCAAGTGATTTGCACTACGCAGAAGATACTGGAGACACAGTTATCTTTTCTGGAAATTAATGTTCGTGAGCACATTTGCCCCCCAAACGTAAAGTACACTTGAAGTGGTTGGAGATTTGTTTGTAAACCACACTATTCTGCAGAATGAGAACAAAGTTGCTCTTGGTTTTGAAGACACTGCCTTTTGTGGGAGGGCCGAAGAACAGAAAAATCAAAGCTTGGATTTAGAGTTAAGGACACAGGAAAGTAATTATGAATATTAAGACTGAGTTAATATGTACCACACAACAAACACTTCGCATATTGCATGTAACATAATAAGCTATTCTATGGAACGGGCTTCACATTTCAGGACGTCACTTGGTAACGTTTCAAGGCATTTCTAATAAATACAAAGTTAAAGTTAATATTGGGCCGAAATTTGATTAAGGCAGGAGCTGAACACCCAGGTATTGTCTGGATAATGAAAGCCCAAACGAGGCTTTGGTATTTATTTTCTGTAGAATATAAGTTGAAACTATGTAATATCAAACATCCAAACCTAGCCCAATATAAAACACAATTCTCCACTTAATATAAAATTCAGAGTGCAGTGTGGTGCCACGGCTTGGATCCTGCAGCAGAGGTGCAGGGTGGATGTCAGCCACGGCTCTCAGCTCCAGACTCCAGCCTGTGCAGCCCCCACTCCCATGCACAGTTCTTCCCTGTGTACAAACCTTGTCAGGGTTTCGCTTTAGTCCTCAGGACAGATGCCGAGGAGCTGCTGCTTAACTGCTTATCTGGTCTGATCTTAAGAAGCAGAACTTGATTTGAGCCCTGTGGTGCACTGAGACGCAGAACATGTCGTTGGGGGTGATCTTCCTGGGTCTTTAGCATCATGGCTGATGTTTGCAGATCCGGTGCCACGGGCCGTGCCGTCAGTCCAGTCCAAGAGCAAACATGAGTTGAGTGGTCAGTGGGTTGCAGGTAACCATAGGCCAGCTTTGGCGGCAGCCATGGGTGACAGCCATGGGTAGCAGCTGGGACTCCTTCCCTGTGGGTGGCAGCCATGGGTGGCACCTGTGGGTGGGAAGCTGTGGGTGGCAGCAGGGGTGGCAGCCATGGGTAGCAGCTATGGGTAGCAGCTGGGACTCCTTCCCTGAGCTCATTTTATTCAACCAGGAGCATCAAAAACAGTGTGTGCATCGAAACCACTGTGAATCCTCACACTGTGAAAACAAAAACTTTAAGCATCACCTATTTTGTCCACTTTGCCCTCAATGCTTTATCCATGCCAGAGTGAGCGGATGTAGAGCACAGCCCCACTTCTCCATCCACCAAGCAATGGCAGCATCGAGCACAGTCAGGCTTCTCAGCACGGAGGACGAAAGAATAAGAGAGACAGGGCCGCTCAGGGTCAGCCTTACCAACTGCCCAAAAACTCCCAGAGTCCCAGCTGAGGAGCCAGCCAGTAGCCCTGACACCACTACTTCCCATCAGCACGACTAGCAGGTATTTACTGAGCACCTACTGTATATGAGGCTTTTTCTAGTTATTTTTGACCAATGACAATATCGGTAAAGGAAATTGACTCTTTTTGTAGAATTCCTTTGAATGTAACATTTAGAGTGTACAGGCTAAGAAACCTTAACTAAGCCTTATATGTCTTAAAGTGCTGGCTGTATTTCTAGGTAGGAATTCTTACATCTATATTCTACAGTATATGCAAGTTTTCTAAAAATTAATACTTGTGAACAATTATGGATTAAAATAAATGTTTCTTTTCAAACACCCAGGCAACTTTTAAATTTTCAGTAAGTCAATAGTTTTAACAGTCTATAAAGGCTTCTGCCAAATGTTGAAGATCATTAGCGCTAGCTGAGTACGGAGCACCTCAGCCACCTCAAGCGTGGCAGGGGAGGAAATAAATAAAAGTCATATTTTGGTTTCACTCACATGTTATTACTTCCAGATCTGATTCTTTCTCTCAGACTGGCAGCCATTAAATCACGTAATATTCAGAGCAAATTTCACATGAAATGCCCTGTATCTATTCCTCACATACGCATAGCTGGACAGTGAGTTCCCGTCATGGGTTCTGCACTGCAGTCTCATGTGATGAGAGCTGTCACGGAATGAAGGCCAGAGTTCTGACGGGAAAATGACACCGCTGTAACCCTCTGATGGCGTCACCTGCGACGCTGTGCGTGTGGCTTCAACAGAGATGAAATGACCAACAGCTATCCTCGCATCACGCTCACTTTATTAGTCTCAGGAAAAACCCATCGCAACCAGATTAAAGCAAGGAGAGAGGATGGCTTAAAACAGCCAAGCCTTTGCATAACTAATCCTCAAGTCAACCGAAAAAGATTGTGAAGATCTGCCGCCCAACCTTCCAACAAACATTTCAGAGTCATCCAAACTATACAAATCATTGAGCCCCGCAGCCCCCGAGTCAAAGCCGGTTCCTGGCTCAGCCCCATCCCACAGCAGCCTGCCTCCTCTTTCCTTTGGACAGGACAGGTGCTGCTATGTCCTTTGCCGAGGACTTCCTGGCAGGTACAGTGGCCGCAGCCATCTCCAAGACGGCAGCAGCACCCATCGAGTGGGTCAAGCTGCTGCTGCGGGTGCAGCATGCCAGCAAGCAAGCAGGTCACAGCAGATCAGCAATCGAGGGTGTTATAGACAGCGTGGTCCATACCCCTAAGGAGCAGGGAGTCCTGTCCTGGCGCGGTAACCTGCCAATGTCATCAATACTTCCCCACCCAAGCTCTTAACTTCGCCTTCAGATATAAACACAAGCACATCTTCCCGGGTACTGTAAACAAGAGGACCCAGATTTGTGCTTTTTGCAGGGAGTCTGGCATCAGGTGGTGCCACTGGGGCCACATCCTTGTGTTTTGTGACCCTCTTGATTTTGTCCCTACCCATCTAGCAGCTGACATGTGTAAAACTGGAGCTGAAAGGGAATTCCCAGGCCTCAGAGACTGCCTGTTTAAGAGCTACAAATCTGGTGGGAGTAAGGCTGTGTGCCAAGGCTCTGCTCTGTCTGTGCGGGGCATTATCATCTACCGAGCTGCCTACTTGGGTATCTATGACACTGCAAAGGGAACACTTCTGGATGCCCAGAACACTCACGTGGTCATCTCATGTGACCGCACCATCACTGCCGTTGCTGGGTTGACTGTATCCATCTGACACCATTCACTGCCACATCGTGATGGAGTCAGGATGCAAAGGAACTGACATCATGTACATGGGCACGAGTGACTGTTCGAGGAGGACTCTGACATCATGTACACGGGCACGAGTGACTGCTCAGGGAGGACTCTGACATCATGTACACGGGCACGAGTGACTGCTCAGGGAGGACTCTGACATCATGTACACGGGCACGAGTGACTGCTCAGGGAGGACTTTGACATCATGTACACGGGCACGAGTGACTGCTCAGGGAGGACTCTGACATCATGTACAG
The DNA here is from genome assembly GCA_028533165.1 of Leontopithecus rosalia. Lineage (NCBI taxonomy): Eukaryota > Metazoa > Chordata > Mammalia > Primates > Cebidae > Leontopithecus > Leontopithecus rosalia. Next base: position 193,930,339 of record CM052648.1, read on the forward strand.
GGGCAGGCTTGACTGCTCAGGGAGGACTCTGACATCATGTACAGGGGCAGGCTTGACTGCTCAGGGAGGACTCTGACATCATGTACACAGAAACACTTCACTGCTGGAGGAAGACTCTGACATCATGTACATGGGCACACATGACTGCTGGAGGAAGACTCTGACATCATGTACATGGGCACACATGACTGCTGGAGGAGGACTCCAACATCATGTACACGGGCATGTGTAACTGCTGGAGGAAGACTCTGACATCATGAACACAGGCATGCGTGACTGCTGGAGGAGGACTCCGACATCATGTACACAGGCAGGCTTGACTGCTGGAGGAGGACTCTGACATCATGAACACGGGCATGCATGACTGCTGGAGGAGGACTCCGACATCATGTACACGGGCAGGCTTGACTGCTGGAGGAAGACTCTGACATCATGTACACGGGCATGCGTGACTGACTGCTGGAGGAGGACTGCTTGTGATGAGGAGGAAAGTTTTTTTCAAGGGTGCCTGGTCCAGTGTTCTGAGGCATGGGTGGTGCTTTTGTGCTTGCCTTGTACGATGAGATCAAGAAGTACACATCAGTTATATCCTAGGATTCTTCCCGCTGTGAGGCATATTGTATTATATAACATTTTGAGCAGAATTCTGGGTGTCAGTTTATCAGCGGCAACTATTTACTGATTGAAAATGGGAAGCAGTAATATTCATCTGACCAATTTTCTTTAAAGCCATTTCCATTATGGTGATGATGATGATGGGACTCAATTTTATTTGATTTCAGTCACTCCTGATAAATAACAAATTTGGAGAAATAAAAATATCTTTTAAAATATTCAAGGATAGAAGGGAGATAAGGAAGGCAGAAGGAAAGGCAGTAATTAAGAAAGGAAAGAACTGGAGTGGGGAGAGGTTGGCGAAAGGGGAGGAGAAGAGAGAGGTCGGGGAGAGGAAGACAGCAAGGAGCAGAGGAAGGGAGGGCAAGAGGAAAGTTCGTTGGAGAATTTCTCGGACCTTAGGCGTGATTGTCTCCTGCCTCTGTAGCTGCGGAGTGGGCATCAAAATGGCAACACTAAACCATCCAAGATCTCCCGAGAAAAACTCCCCAGTGGAGCAGAAGGTCCCATTCTTCGCTGTTATCAAACGTGTTTTGAGAACGCCCCAGGCTGCCTTCTAACGCCCTTTCTTCCCCCCGCTCCCCCCTTACTTGGATGCCATGACAACTGTCACATGACTCTGCAAACAAGCCGTCTCCAGGGCTGCACAGGCCCCAGCTGCTCCTCTCTGGAAGGAGCAAGAGGGTTTTGTTGCTGAGATGCACAGAGCCCCCCGGCTGACCTTTCCCTGTGCCAGTGAGTACCTGTGGCGTGCTTGGGAAAAGGCCTATGAGGACCACAGGAGGAAGGTAGGAAAGTCCCCAGTCCAGCCCTGACAGCTCAGCGGGCGGGCACCAGGCACTGCCCACAAAATGCCCATGCTTTCCTTGAAGATCTGAAGGTGATTTTTGTTTCCGAGACAGAATGGTTGAAATGGCATTCCCAAGAAGATTCATCATCTATGTTACCATACAATTAAAGTCTCATTAAATAGATGAAGGCTTTCATGTGCCATGTTTTAGGGCCATCCTGTTTGTAATCACAGTACATATTTATGAAGTACTTAATTTTCCCCAAGTGACTTGAAGTGTCTTAAGACAAAAACACCAGAGGCATCCTTTTCTTTTCTTTCTTTCTTGTTTTTTTTTTAGAGGAAGTCTCCCTCTGCCACCCAGGCTGGAGTGCAGTGGCACAATCTCGGCTCACTGCAACCTCTGCCTCCCAGGTTCAACTGATTCTCCTGCCTCAGTCTCCTCAGTAGCTGGAATTACAGGCACATGCCACCATGCCCCGCTAATTTTGGTATTTTTAGTAGAGACGGGGTTTTCCCATGTTGGTCAGGCTAGTCTTGAACTCCTTACCTCAGGCGATCTGCCTGCCTCAGCCTCCCAAAGTGCTGGGATTTCAGGCATGAGCCAACGTACCCGCCTGGCATCCTTTTCTCTATCAAAACAGTGGACTCCGGGGGGGACTAGAAGCCAACCTTTGTCCCATTAGGAAATACGTTATTGTTTCCATTTATTTGGTGCAAATGTGGACGATTGTTGAGGACACCGCGTGCGGATCCTAGGTGCTGCCGAGTCTTCTGCCCGCACCACGGTGGAGGCATCAGACTGAACAACGTTCCACGTATCACGTCTCCATGCGGGTGTGGATCAGGCTGGAAATACTCTTAAGAAGGAGAAGTTTGGGTTTCTGTTTCTGGGAACGGGACACTGCCCTGTAATGATCTTAAGTCACTACCTCAAGGAGTGAACCGCAGGTCAAGCATTTCTCTTCCTCCTGGGGTTGCAAGTGAACTTGTGTGTCCTGGGCCACAGGTCGCATGCACTGGAAGCCACCATGGCACCGCCCCCCCCCCGGCCCCGGTGACAGGCCTCTGCACCTGCTGTCTCAGTGAGGTCCCCACGGCACTTTTCCCAGCTTAACCTCACTTCCTGGGACTCCGGGTCCAACACCACCTCCTGGAGTCTCCTCTGTCCCCTCCGCTGAGAAGCACATCCTGTCGCTCTCTGGTTCCGTGGCCTACCTCGTGTCACCACGTGACTGACGGGCGTGTTCATGTTTTGTGTTGTTTTCCCCACTCAGTGAGGGTGCTGGCCGTGCCCTGCCCACTATGTTGTTCTCAGCACGTAGAGCTTGCCGTGAGCACTTAGTAAACCATCATCAGTAGGGAAAGATGGGAAGGACTGGGTATGGGAACAGCACACATGAATCAGTCACGTTACTTCTTCAGATTGAACTGATACTACAGGGTAGAAACCCCACAGGTGTTCTCCTGTTCACTTTTGTATCCTGGGGACTAGAATTGCTCCTGCGTGAAGTAGCTGGTTAGCAATCTGGCAGCTTATGTGAGAAAGCAGGCTCCGTGCCTGAGAACCTATAAGGTAAAGAAGGTTGAGATCGTCATGGTGGGAAATGCAGAGATGATTGTTGAACAGTGAAGTTTGGTAGGTTGACTGGAGCCATGAGGCCCCAGGGGGCATGAGCTTGCTCAGCAGTTCTGTGACATCAGAAACCTAGGGGTGCTGGGCCCGAGGATGGAGTCACCAGAACACCCCAGAGGGGCCCCTGACTAGCAGCAGGGGCGTGGGCTGGGAACCCGATTCTGGCATGAAATTGTACTGGGCGTCTGACCTGGAGGACCAAGTGCAGACAGAGACAGTCCAGAAAGAGAACCTGGAAGTCACAGATGGTCAAGGAACTGGCGTTGGGCAGAGCTGAGCAAGGAAGATGAAAAGAAGGAGGGTGTGGCGAAGAACAGGGCAAATGGAAGCACTGCTTCCCGGCGGGGGCAGACACGGCTGCTGATGATGCCCGGGTGTCCTGCTTCCCAGCGGGGGCAGACACGGCTGCTGATGATGCCTGGGTGTCCTGCTTCCCAGCGGGGGCAGACACGGCTGCTGATGACCCCCGGGTGTCCTGCTTCCCAGCGGGGGCAGACACGGCTGCTGATGATGCCTGGGTGTCCTGCTTCCCAGCGGGGGCAGACACAGCTGCTGATGATGCCCGGGTGTCCTGCTTCCCAGCAGGGGCAGACACGGCTGCTGATGACCCCCGGGTGTCCTGGCAGGAGTGTGCTGAGGGTGCAAGGGCAGTGCGTGAGGCCTGGGAAAGGAGGTCCAGGCAGCTGGCAGGGCCGTCCCACATGGGGTGGGGCTCATTTAGCTCATTAGCCCTGGTGCTATAGGCCCCACTGAGTGACGAGAAGGGTACGGAGCAGCAGGGGCTGGAAGCAGCTCCATGGCAGGGCCCCTCTGACACTCCACAGGTCTCCAACAGGCACTAAAACTTGCATGAAAACAAAGCTTCTCCCAAATTAAGAGTAGAGAGAGTCCGCGCTTTGAATAACTTAGTTTCTTATTGCTTGGCTGAGAATCTCTGAAACTATAAAGGACCTTGATAGAATAAGAGGAGAAAAAAGTCTGTGGAAGAGCAATGCACCCCAGTGCCCTGATGACTGCCCTCCTGGAATGGGGGTCTCATCCTCAGCCCAGCCTTTGCCCTCAGGGTCAGAGTGGCTCCTGCCCCCACTGCTCCCCAGAGCACCTGCCCCTACAGCCAGGCTGGCCATGCCCACAAAGTCACCTCCAGTCTTGCACTGGCTGCCACCTCCTGAAACACCTTTTTCCCCTTCCCTGTGCCACCTGGACTTCTCCTTGGATGAGCTTGTTGGTAGACAGGCACTGCTGAGGAAGAATCCCGAGTTTCAGGATATATCAATTAAAACATCTGTCTTAGTCCATTTCTGCTGCTAAAACAAGATAACACAGATCGTCATTTATAAACAGCAGAATTCACTTCTTACAATTCAGAAGGCTGGGAAACCCAAGGCTGAGGCACCAGTAGGTCTGGCATCTGATGAAGTCACTCCCTGCTTCCAAGACGGCGCCTTGCTGCTGCACCTTCACCTGGCAAAGGGGGCAAGAGGAATGAACGGCTGTGTACTGTCACAGCCCAGTGCCCTGGGTGTGCCCACACTTAGGGCAGAACTGACATGCCAGCCCCTTGCCACCTTGGCCCCTCCAGACTCTGGGCACTGGCAAGTGCAGGAGGGAGGCTGAGGGGCACAGAGGACAGCATGGTGCTGGCCTGCAGTGCCTCTTGGGTGCCATGATCAGCAACAGGAGGCAGACAGGCTCCTGTGCAGAAGGGGGCAGGTCCCTAGTGAAGCCTGACCTTCAATCTGGGGAGGGCCTGAAGCCTGGGGGCCCAGCTGCCAGTCCTGCAAACCAGAGGGGGAACTTGTGGTGCTTTTCCCGGGACCTGCCTATAACCACCCCTGGACCAATCAGCATGTACTTCCTCTGCTCTGAGGCCCATAAAAACCCTGGACTGAGCCAGATTCCGGCAGAGGATGGAGATATGATGGGGAGAATATGGGCCATCCAACTGCAGTTTAAGATGCATATTTTTACCAACACTCCATTCATGATTTATTACATATTTTCTAGGAAGATACAAGCTTTCTTCCAAGTTCTCTTTTTCTGAACGCTCACTAGAGTCACCTTAGCATTCACATTTCTCATATGCACCTCAAAACTTTTCCTTGTCTACCCATTGCCCAGTTCCAAAGCTGCTTCCACGTGTTTTGGTATTTGCTACAGCAGTACCCACTTCTTGGTTCCAAAATCCATCTTAGTCTGCCTAGGCTGCTATAACAAACATCAGCCTCAGTGGTTTAAACAATGGAAATTCATGTTATCACAGCTCTGGAGGCTGTGAAATCCACAGTGGGCTCTGGCAGGACGAGGTTTCTGGTGAGGCTCCCTTCCTTACTCGTAGGTGGCTGCCCTTGCTGTGTCCGCAGTGGCAGAAAGGTAGTGCTCTCCCTCCCCTCCTATAAGGCCACAGTCCTGCAGGATTAGAACTCCTTCCATAGGACTTCATTTAACCTAATTACCTCCTGACAACCCTGTCTCCAGACACAGTCCCATTGGGGTTAGAGCTTGAACATGAGCTTTGACAGAACAAAGTTCAGTCTATGCAACACATACTCTACAGAAAGATAAATTTTTTATAATTAAATTTTCAATTCATTTGAAATTTAACTCTACACATACTAGAAGAAAAGATAGGCAAATTGTTCTATAACTTGGGGTTAGGGGAAATTTTACTAGCCATAACTCAAAACCCAGAAGCAACAAGGGAAATTTTTTGATAAATGTGACTAAATTAAAAAGACATATTGCATGGCTCAGAAAACAGGCTAAGTGGAAACAAAAACAAACAAACATATACACATATATTTAACATACATATACATACAGAAATGCATATATGGATGTATATACTTCGTATATATATATATGGATTTCTGAAAGTAAGGGTTATATGTAAATCTGTGTCATAAAGTGTTCTTATCCTTATATATAAGGAACTTCTAAAAGTAGGAAGAAAAATGCAAACCATCCCGTGTAAAAATGGGCATGTGGTATCAACAAAAGTTCACAGAGAAAAAATTGCAAATAGTTCTTAAAAAAAATAAAAACAAAATCCTGGGCTGAAGTAATTATCCCGCCTCAGCCTCCCAAAGTGCTGGGGTTACAGGCATGAACCACTGCACCCAGCCAACAAATAGCTCTTAATTTATAAAAAGATTATCAGCTTCCGTATTATAGAGAAATTCAAATCAAACTCACACTCTAATACCACTTCTCAAATATTAGATTGGCAAAAATCCAAAATGTTGGTGGCAGGGTTCTGTGGGAAGAGGCACGGCCATATGATGCCGATGGTGGGCAAAGCCCAGACCTACGGGAGAAGTGAGCACAATCTCATACAGTCACACGGGCATCTGTCCTTTCACGCTCAGTCCCAGTTTCAAAGATACAAACAGTGTTGTAAAATATTTTAGTTGAAGCATTTTTTGTAATAGCAAAATGGGAACCAACCCATATGTCCATCAGGGAGCTGGGTAAATCAATTAAGGTGCTTTTAACACAATAAAGTATGATGCTTTAAAAAGGAATGAGAAACATCTCTGTATACTACTCTAATGTTATTTCTAGGATGTTCTGTTTAATGAAAAAAGCAAGGTGAAGAAAAATGTGTAAAATACACAATGTTTATCTAAAAAAGGGGATGAAATGTATATATCTATATATACACATATGTGTAATAAATACTTGTGCACACAAACACATACACAGGCACATATATGTAATAAATACATGTGCACACAAACACATACACAAGCACATATATGTAATAAATACATGTACACATAAACACATACACAAGCACATGTGTGTAATAAATACATGTGCACACAAACACACAAGCACATATGTGTAATAAATGCATGTACACATAAACACATACACAAGCATATATATGTAATAAATACATGTACACATAAACACATACACAAGCACATATGTGTAATAAATACATGTGCACACACATACACAAGCACATAT
>CM052648.1:193937854-193956557 GCA_028533165.1 Leontopithecus rosalia
ACATACACAAGCACATGTGTGTAATAAATACATGTGCACACAAACACACAAGCACATATGTGTAATAAATGCATGTACACATAAACACATACACAAGCATATATATGTAATAAATACATGTACACATAAACACATACACAAGCACATATGTGTAATAAATACATGTGCACACACATACACAAGCACATATGTGTAATAAATACATGTACACATAAACACATACACAAGTACATATGTGTAATAAATATGTGTACACATAAACACATACACAAGCACATGTGTGTAATAAATACATGTGCACATAAACACATATTCTATGTTCTTATATTTTGAGGAATGTAATAACTCTAAAATGAGAAGAATGGTCAACGGAACAGGGTGAAGATGAGCGTATAGAACTTAGACGTCTTGGAAGAAGTTGTTTGGCACACTGGGCTCTGGTGCCACGTAATGTTTTACATACTACAAAACAAAATTAAACTTAAAAAGCATTTCTAAATTCTGGAAATAAAATGAGCCTAGGTGCAGATGTAGCAGATGCCACAGCCATACCGAGAGGAGCTAACTCTTCCAGCTGCCTTTGAAACTGAGTAATGTGGATATTCATCATGAGATCCTCTAATGACAAAACAATGTCAGAAAATTACGTGATTTTCAGTAATCACATTAATGGGGGCATGTCAGTATTATTGCTAATCTTTTTTTTTTTTTTTGAGATAAGGTCTCACTCCGTGGGCCTGGCTGGAGTGACCATGGCTCACTGCAGCCTCGATCTCCAAGGCTCAAGCAATCCTCCCACCTCAGCTTCCCAAGTAGTTGGGACCACAGGCATATACCGCCATGACTGGTTACTTTTTTTTTTAATTTTTTGCAGAGACTGAGGTCTCACTGTTTCCCCCAGGCTGGTCTCAAACTCCAGGGCTCAAGCGATCCTCCTGACTCAGCTTCCCAATGTGCAAAGATTACAGGCTGAGCACCATGCCCAGTCCAGATTGCTGCGTTCACACTGGGAGAAAACAAATGAGTAATTCTGTTGGTGTCATTAAGAATTGGGAATTTTCACTTGGCAAGAATGAAATGCAGAAGCAAGATCAATGAGGCAAAGAGAAATGCAGGCCTGAACTGGAATCGGAAGGACCATGGGCTCTCTCCACTGCAAAGGGCTGGAAACAGCAGCAGCCCCCTAATTACGGTGACTAATACTCAAAGGCCATTTCTCACCAAGAGAGCCAGAGCACAGTGGTAGAAATGGCTGATCCCAAGTTGAGGTAGGATATATGCAAAATAAGCCTGCATTACCTTGTCACTCTAGAAGCCAAGGAACCTGTTGAGTCTACTAGGTTGTGTGGAAAGGTCCCAGGAGCCACTAGAGGAGGTTCTCACTGGACAAAGATGGACAAGTTGAGCACCAATAAGAAAGTTATTTATTTATTCTTGAGACAGAGTCTCACTCTGTCGCCCAGGCTGGAGTGCAATGGTGTGATCTCACCTCCGGGGTTTGAGTGATTCTCCACCTTAGCCTCCCAAGTAGATGGGATTACAGTCACCTGCCATCATGCCCAGCTAATTTTTGTATTTTTGTAGAGATGAAGTTTCACCATGTTGGCCAGGCTGGTCTTGAACTCCTGACCTCAGGTGATCCACCTGCCTTGGCCTCCCAAAGTGCTGGGATTAGAGATGTGAGCCATGGTGCCTTGCCAAAGTTAGTGCAATAGATTGAAACATGTCAAATATGTTTTAACATTATACTTCCTAATGTCTTTAAAATAAAAAACTTCACTAGTCATCTTTGGAAGATACTAAGAACTAACTTACTGTTTTGAAAATTGGCAAACAGAGAAAACCTAGTAATTTTCCTGCCAATGCAAAGCTTTTCATTATAGAAATATTCCAGCATATAAATATAGATCGAATGATAGAATTATAATATTTTCATTTTTCAAACCATAATCAAGTAATGAATCAAGGATCATTCACTGCTGCTAACGTCACAAGGTAGAGACAAGCAGAAATTTGTACCTGCCAATAAAATGTCACTATATCACCTATGGTTTATCAAGGGAAAAAAATGAACCTGAATTTCTAACTGCCAATATTCAGAAAATGTCAGGCAGGGGTTCAGCAAAATCCAAACTCTGAAACTCTACAGGACCAATTATCTGGATTTCTCATAGCAAATGCAGGGAGATAAACACGGAAATTATACAGTAGACATAAGAGATTTACCAAACTGTGACAATATGGGCCTTTTTATGTGAGTCCTGAGTCAAACGAGGAAGGGAGACTGGGTCTCTGTTTTCTTATACTAATAAGCACTCTGCTGGGGGCACTCATCCCCCCTAAGAGCAAACGTTCACTGATGATTTTGCTGAAACCAATCTCTGCAATGATGATTACAAAATGGTGATTTTTCGACCACACCACTGCCTCTACATTTACCAACTGGCATTTTGCTGAAAGGAAGCACTCCCTTCCCCCTTGTACTTCATGTTTAAATTAAACAAGAAGCAACATCAGATAACATCAAGGGGTTCCAAAGGCTTTGGTCAACAAGTTCTGCCATCAGGCAAACTAGTGTGGCATTTTTAATAACAGTCATGGACCTCAAATCTTTATCCGGAGCTTGAAGGAACTTGCTTCTAGAAAGCTCTGTGTAGGCATCTCAGATTAAACATGTTTAACTCAGAATTCACTGTACATACCCCAAACCCACTCACCACCAACACACTCTTAGTGTCACCACACATGAAAACTGGAAGCGGAGGGCATTGTTCATTCCTTTCTCTCCCTTCACGCCCTACACATGCACACGGCACCTGGGTGTGGCTCCTGCCAGCTCCCCCACCCAGTGGCCCCACAGCCCTGAGCATGCTGCAGGCCCGGGCCTCCTCCCTGGATGACCACAGGGGCCTTGGTACTGGCCTCCCCACCTTCTTAAAGATTTGTCTTCATTCACACATAGTGACAGAGAAAGCTGTAAAAGGTGACCATGTGACCACCACATCACTCCTCTGCCTCTGTTCTCAATGCTTCCCTTTTCTTTGGGGGCCAAGTTGCAGTTCCTAAGTGTGCTCTGTTGCTCTGTGCACACCTCACCATCCAGCCCTTTCTCCACCTCCTGATGTCTCTTTGCATCTTCTCCGTCCTCCATGCTGTCACTACCCTGCCCAAGGGTTCCGTCCCCGGGCCGGCCATCCTTCTCCCCGTGCTCGGGGCCTCTCCCTCTGCTGGGGAGTTTCCCAATGCTGTCACCTTCAGGTTATCCGTGAGCAGGTTCCGCAGTTATCAATCTGTGAAGAAACATTCCAGAATGTGCAGAAATTCCTTTTTATTGCAGGCAGTGATGCATACAGGTCTCACACATTTAACCTGTTGCATTTTAAAATATAAATGTTTCCCTTATTTGTAAATTTCCCAATTGGAAACTTTAGAGATTGCTGTACACTAACTGATGCGTAAGGTGCTCATCCTGAAGTACTGGTGGAGAGCTTGGTTGCAGGGACGTAACTCACTGTATAAAAGACCTCTTGGCAATAGAGTGCAGGCTGGAAATGTCATCAGGTGGTTGGCATTTAATGAATTCCCACCCTGCGCCCACTTAATTATCTCTTTTAAAAGGAAATGGAGGCTCACTTCTGGCTCCCTCCAGGAGATACCCAGATTCCAAATCTAAGCACAAGCCTCTTTCAGAACTTCATGCTGCGGGCTGACGTGGAATCTCTGGTGCCACAAAAGGCCCCAGAGCAGCACGGTCTGAGCTCACTCTCTGCAACACTGCGCACAGGTAACGCTGCCTCCTCATGCCACAGGTCGAGAACGCCCAGCCGCTGGTGGATACCTGCGCCCCACTGACATTCCACCACCTCCAGCTGAAACTCAAGAGGCTGAAGGTACACTTTCATTTCTACCTTTCTTAACATAATAGCTGACCAGAAAATGCCGGCTTAAAAGCCCAGGAAAATAGAAAAGGCAGGTTTCATTGGGAATAAACTCACCAAAGGCAAAACGCAGAGTAGGTGATGAATTAGCCCCATCTGTCCCTGACGGAGCTGTTTGGTAATTGCAGCAGAAATCTTCCCCAGTCACCATGCTGACGGTACACCAAGAAGTGTGTGACACAGGGCTCAATCAATTTGGACATTCGCCAAGTCTAAGGACATGCCCCTGGCATGTCCCCAGGAGGTCCTTGAGAACATGCTCTCAGGGTGTTCAAGATACAGCTCTGTTTTGTGCGTTTCAGGGACTTGACACATCCATCAATACGTGTAAGGTATACATTGGTTTGGTCCAGAAAGGCAGGACAGCTTGGAGTCGGGGCAGGGGTACTTCCAGGTCACAGGTGGATTCAAAGATCTCCTGACTGCCAATTGGTTGAAAGAATTAAAAGACCCTGAATTAATAGAAGGGAGTGTCTGGGTTAAGACAAGGGGTTGCAGAGATCGAGGTTCTTATCCTGCAGACAAAGCCTCCAGGTAGCAGGCTTCAGGGGAAATAAATTGTAAATGTTTCTCATCAGACTTTAGAAGGTGCCATACTCTTAGTAAATTCCCTCCTGGATCATGAAGACCTGGAAGGGGAAGGAGATTCTCTACAGAATGTAGATTTTTCACAAGAGACAGCTTTGCAGGGGCATTTCAAAATAAGTCAAAAAATATTTTGGGGGATAAAATACTTATAATGCTTTTAAGGCCTGCTACCTATCATGTTGGTATCTTAGTGCTGCAGAGAGTCTTTTCGTCAGTCTTAAGGTCTCGTTTTAACCGTAATGCTGGTCAGCTATGCCTGAATTCCATCGGAAGGAGGGCGTAAGGAGGCATGTCTAGCCCCACTTCCCATCATGGCCTGAACAGTTTGTCGGGTTAACTTAGGAATGCCCTTGGCCAAGGGGAGGGGCCCGTTTAGCTGGCTGGGGGTTGTGGAGGCTTTTAGAATTTTATTTGTGGTTTACATAACACATCATGTCTTAGGGGGAAGGGGAGTGGATTCACAGTAACAACTATTCAGTGCCGTTCCAGATAACTAGCGTCATTCCTTCACAGTAAACCATTTCTTAACCACCTCAGAATGCTGGGTTTTTTGTTTGTTTTTGAGACAGAATCTCACTCTGTCACCCAGGCTAGAGTGCAATGACGCAATCTCAGCTCACTGCAGCCTCAGCTCCCAGATTCAAGTGATTCTCCTGCCTCAGCCTCCAAGTAGCTGGAATTCCAGGCACGCTCAACACCACACCTGGCTAGTTTTTGTATTTTTAGTAGAGACAGAGTTTTGCCACATTGGCCAGGCTGGTTTCGAACTCCTGACCTCAGGAGATCTGCCTGCCTCTCCCTCCTAAAGTGCTGGGATTACAGGCATTGTTTCTCTCTTGCAGTTTAGGTCATTTGATGAGTTAGAACTGCACAAAGTAATGCCTCCAGGAAAAAATGCTGTGGGCTTTCTATGTACCTGTTAAGCAACAGTGTTGTAAATGAGCTGAACTAAAGCCCAGTAACCAGTCTTGAGCTTATCTGCAGATCGACCCCTTAGATGCCTAAACCAAGAGGCAGATTCTTTTCCTCTGGGCTCAAATATTCTCTTCTTATAATGGAATAAAATATCTCTATCTTTATTAAGTGTGTCCTGTATGTACAGTCCCTGCTGAGGTGTGACAGTGTGTCCCTGTGTGTACAGTCCCCGCTGAGGTGTGACAGTGTGTCCTGTGTGTACGGTCCCTGCTGAGGCGTGACCGTGTGTCCCTGTGTGTATGGTCCCCGCTGAGGTGTCACAGTGTGTCCTGTGTGTACGGTCCCCACTGAGGTGTGACAGTGTGTCCTGTGTATACGGTCCCCGCTGAGGTGTGACAGTGTGTCCTGTGTGTACGGTCCCTATGGAGGTGTCACAGTGTGTCCCTGTATGTATGGTCCCTGCTGAGGTGTCACAGTGTGTCCTGTGTGTACGGTCCCCGCTGAGGTGTGACAGTGTGTCCCTGTGTGTATGGTCCCCGCTGAAGTTTGACAGTGTGTCCTGGTGGGCACCGGCCCCACTGAGGCACAACAGCACACTCGCCGATGAGACGAGGCAGCGTAAGACTTCCAGGGCACTCAAGTCACAGAAATGTGGCATGAGGAGGGGCCTCGCCATCAGTGTAGATGCTCGTCAGCCCCCTCTCTGTCCACAGCTGGAGGAGGAACGGCTCTCCATCATCCAGAGGGACAACCGCCTGCTTCTGGAGAAGGTGGCCTCTGTCATGAGGACGAGGAGACAGACCGACGGTAAAAACGACTCCACACACAGGAGGTAAGGGAGGGGCTCCTGCCATCCCACGGGCTCCGCACCACACTGCAGTGCCAGGAGGGGGGTGGGGAGGAGCAGAAGAGCTGCCCGTGGGTCGGAGTCGAGGCGTTTCTGTCCTCTCCTGAAAAGAGCCACACCTCCGAGGAGCGCCCTTTTCCTCGGCGGTTTGTGATGCTATGTTTTACTTGAGACTCCTAGACTGCATCTGCAACCTACAACTAAAGGGGGACCCAAAATCATAGCTAGCAGCCGTGAGCTGCCATGCGCCAGACACTCCTCTGAACCTGCTAACGCACCTGACTCCACACCCTCCCATGGCCCCGTGTGGCAGAGGCTCTTGTGTCTCTCACAGGAGAGGGGGAAACAGAGGCGCTGGGAGGCAACCACTTGGCCGAGGTTGCAGCTCGATGGCGGGGAACGCAGGCTGTGCCCCAGCCTTGATCACGCAGTTCTCAAAGGTGTCGGTTTCCAAAAGCAACAAAGGTTTTGGTTTTCTGTCGGCAGACCAGTATGTCCAGCATCTTTCTGGAAAAAACACTGAAGGTCATGTAGCCATGTGGGTCCCAGCCTGGGATGCCGGTGCTACTTTCACAGCTTCACTTTTTACCCAGAGGTGGAGTTCTGCCCTTTATAAAGATGAAGATCAGCAGGATTTCATACCCTTAAAACCACCTTATAAATGCATGACTGTGAGTCCTAAAGCCCCTCTTGTCTAAGGTCAGTAACCTCTGTCCTCCTGCATTTTACACACCCTAGAATAACCTCATAGTTACACGACGGCCCTTTCCCTGTAAGTGCAAGATTTTGATCGTGATTGTGATACTTCATTCTAATGAAGGGCTTTTTTGTTCCAGAAGTGCTTGAGCCTTTTAAGATCTTTGGCCTGTACCTGTCCCCAAGAAGCTTATAGTGGCTTCAGACTTTGTAATAAATTAAAATATAATGGATCCTCAGGTACCTTGAGGGGTGTGATACAGGAAGGCCGCAGGCCCCACAAGGTGCGCCACTGGGAAGGCGCTGCTCCAAGCTCAGGCAGGCCCTGCGTGGTCCTGCATGCTGGGTTCCTTCAAAGGCCCAACCAGAGCAAACCTGCCTCAGAGATGGTTCACCGCGGGCTCCTAGGGCTTCAGCGGAAGCCAAGGGAAAGTCAACCATTTTTGTCAAGAATGCATCAGTTTGGTGCTTGATAACTGGCCGTTTCGTGTCTCAGTTGACTCCATTCTTTAACAAAGGACACTTGCCAAGTTAATGCACAATGCTGGAGAGAAACAGTCCATTTTCAGGGAAGTCTCAGCTGCTTCTGGAGCACTGCAGACCAGTTGATTGAATGGAATAAATATGTCTAGCTAGCTGGCCAGCCAGTAGCAAAAGTCAACACAATGAGACAAACTATAGAGCCCACAACAGGACTTTCACTCCTGGTTTCAGTTTTCATGTCTGTATTGAGAGGTGGCTGGCATACAGTAGACACGAATTCACAGTGCATGTAATAGGTTTGTCATATGATACATCCGTGACACCAGCGCCCCATCACTCCCCTCCCCAGGTTTCCCTGTCAGTCCTCCAGCCCCCACCCTCCGCCTGTCAAAGGTTCCCTGTGGGCGCCATTGCACTTTCTGGATTTGATGTGCGTAGGTTCATCAAGTGTCTGCATTTTGTCTGCCTTTCCCTTAGCACAATGTCACTGAGTGGTGATCTATCACAGCGTTTTTATCCATTCACTATTGAGGAGCATTTGGGTGGCTCCAGTTTGGGGCTATCACAAATAAGGCTGCAATGAGAGTCTCCGTGAAATGAAAAATTTCACGGAGATAAATACCTCTGCCCAAGACTGAAAGCTCAACGACAAATGGATTTCAAGTGGAAGCCAGGTGAGAGACCCCCAGAATGACCGCACGAGGAGCTCCCTCAACCCACTTTCCAGCAAAACTTTTGTAAAAGATGAAAAACCGATCGTTTAAAATCTCTGCTATATGCTCCTAAGAAGAGACATTGATTCAAGAAAAGCTACTTTGTAATTTGGCAAGAACAGCAAATGTCCCTGGTATTTGAGCTAAAACCTGCTCTCTCCCCACTGCTCCCAGCTCAGCAATGCAGATACACTCCAGAAGCTGCAGCCAAGCACACAAGTTTCGCTCCCCACAGCTCCTAGTCAAAGGGCCTTCTTCCTGGATGGGGCAGGGCCTTGCTTTTCTTATCTTGTCTGCAGCTGCCTGTTGCTGAGACTAAATCCCAGGTGAGCGTGGCCCCAAGCTGGAGATGCTCTTGTTCTGCTCAGCCCCTGTTTGTGGAATGGATACTCAGCCTGCAGCCTTGGGAATGGTGCTCCTAAGAACACAGGACCCCCGATCACCTGGGTCTGGTTCACAGGCATTGGTTCCATGCTGGGAGAAGCAAGCTAAGACCTGTGTGTCCCTCCAACACACACACAGTGGAGCACAGAGCCTCGGGTGTCACTCAGAGAGAAGACTGCCACTGTCCCCACTATGAGCTCCAGGGCTCTGAGACTCTGCCCAGAGGAGGAAGCAGACCCTCATAACAGCTCCCATTCTCTTCCCCGAGGGATGGTTTCATTTGCAACAGAATTTAGAAAAGTACGAGGCTCAATGGACGTGAAAATAAAAGACATCCAAATTGGGAAGGAAGAAGCAAGGTGTTTCTAGTCACAGATGACATGATCTTGCATATAGAAAAATCTTGGCCAGGCACAGCGGCTCACACCTGTAATCCCAGCACTTTGGGAGGCTGAGGTGGGTGCATCACGAGGTCAAGAGATCAAGACCATCCTGGTCAACATGGTGAAACCCCATCTCTACTAAAAATACAAAAAATTAGCTGGGCATGGAGGCGCGTGCCTGTAATCCCAGCTACTCAGGAGGCTGAGGCAGGAGAATTGCCTGAACCCAGGAGGCAGAGGTTGCAGTGAGCCAAGATCGCACCATTGCACTCCAGCCTGGGTAAGAAGAGCGAAACTCCGTCTCAAAAAAAAAAAAAAAAAAAAGAAAATCTTAAGGAATTCACTAAAAAGCTCTAGAATTAATCCACAATTTCAACAAGGTTGCAGAATACAAGGTCAATACACAAAAATCAATTGTATGTTTACATACTTGCAATGAAAAATCTGAAGATGAAACTCAAGAAAATCCCATTCGCAAAAGCATCCAAAGAATGGGTACTTAGGAATAACAGAGGAAGTACAAAATTTATACTCCAAAAACTACAAAACATCATCCAAAACAACTGAAGAGCTAAATAAATGGAAAACTATCCCATGTCTGTGGATTCAGAAGCCTTGCTATGTCAAGATGGCAATACACAAACTATTGTAGAATTTTTCTTCTTAGTTCAGCTAACACTGGGTTCTTGTCAGACCAGGAAAATCTAGGCACGTGAACACATTGAAGGGTGAGTAGAGCAGGATTTTGTTGGGCAACAAAGGGAAAAAAAAACTCAACAAAGCAAGATGGAGTCCTGCCAACAAGCTCCCACCTCACAAGTCAAATCCCAAGCCACCACACAGAAACCGAAGAGGTCAGGTTCCTCCCCTGCCTGGGGCTCCACCCCATTTCCCCAGAGTGCATGTGGCTCAGACAAGGTTCTGTGCGGGTTCCCTCATCTGCACAAAAGCATCTGGTGTAAACACTTGTGGGATGGGGCAGAGATTCTGGGCATTTGACTGTCACAAACCCAATCTACAAATTCAATACAATCCCAATTAGAACCCCAGCCAACTTCTCTGTAGAAGCCAGCACAAATTAGACAAAACAATCTTGAAAGAGAAGATCCAAGTAGTAGGACTCACAATTCCCTATGGCCACTGGAGAGCAATGGCTGTCTCAGCCAGCAGCATGGGGGTAATGAATTTTCCAAGACAGTTGTAGGTAAAGAAAGGCAGGTTTATGAGAGAAAGAAGGAAAATACGTTTCGAGGAGGCAACAGGCAGCCCTGAGGAGAGGCTGGCTGTGTGAAGACCAAGGCTGGCTGGAGATTTTACAGGTGGCATTTATGCAGAAGAGGGCTTTGTGTAGCACCATAACACCGAGGCTGCAGTGAGCTAACTGTGGTGCCTGGTGTTAGCTCTGCACAGGAAAATTGTGAGCTGTTTGCTGGGAGGGCTGTGTGTCCTAGACTTGAGGAAAGGCCGACTTGTCACTTATCTGCTTTATCTCTGCTTTCCCCTGGTCCCACCAGCCTGACTCCTCTTTCCTAATTAGGACTCCACACCTATTTCAAACTTACTACAGAGCTATAATAATCAAGATAGTCTTACAATCGCATAAAGATAGACATAGAAATCAATGGGGGTCCAGAAATAAGTCCATGTGTCTATAATCAATTTATTTTCAACAAAGGGGCCAAGACCACTTAATGAGGAAAGAACAGTCTTTCCATAAATGTTGCGGAGACAACTCTCTCTCCTCACACAAAAGAATGAAGTTGGACTCTCACCTCACACCATACACAAGCATTAATCAAAACTGGATCAGAGGCCTAAATGTAAGAACTAAAACCATAAAACTCTTAGAAGAAAACAGTGGAGAATCATCGTGACTTCAGACTTGGCAATGGATTCTTAGATGTGGCACCAAAAGCAGGAATGACAAGCAAGAAAATACATCAACTAGACTTAACAAAAATCAGCAGCTGTTGTGCGTCACAGGACACTGTCAAGAAAGTAAAAAACCCACAGAATGGGAGAAAATACTTGCAAATCAGATACAACAAGGGACTTGTATCTAGAATATGTGAAAAGCTCTTACAGCTCAATGTAAAAAGACAATGACCCATTAAAAGATAGGCAAAAAGATCTGAATAGACACTTCTCCAAGGAAGACATACAGATGATTAGTAAGTACATGAAAAAACACTTAGCATCATTAATCATCAAGGAAATCCAAATCAAAACCACAACATGATAGCCTTTCACACAGATCAGATTGGCTGGAATCAAAAAGACAGATCGTAAGGAGTGCGGGTGACGATGTGGGGAGCTCGGAACCCTTCAGGGCTGGGAGGAATGTAATATGGTGCAGCCACTTTGGAAAAGTCTAGCCTCAAATGATTAAACATATTTACCATATAACCCAACAATTTCACTTCCGAGTATATAACCAAGATAAATGAAAACATGTCTACACAAAAACATATACAATTTATTTTTGTGTGTTGATCTTGTATTAGGCAACCTTTGTGAACTTGTGGATTAGTTCTAGAGCTTTTTAGTGAATTCCTTAAGATTTTCTAAATGCAAGATCATATCATCAGTGCATAGAACTAGTTTGCATCCTCTTTCCCAATTTGGATGTCTTTATTTTCATGTTCAGTGAGGTTTGAACTTCTCTAAATTCTGTTGCCAATGAAACAGTCCCTTTGCGAAGAGCTGGGAGTGGGGACAATGGCAATCCTCTCCCTGAGTGACACCTCAGGCTCTTTGCTTCATTGTGCGTGTGTTGGGGGGACACACAGGTCTTCTTGGCTTGCCTCTCCCATCATGGATTCAATGACTATGAACCAGAACAAGGGGGTCTGGGCTCCTGTGTTCTTAGGAGCACCATTCCCAGGGCTCCAGGCCCATCCTCCATTCCATAAACAGGGGCCGGGCAGAACAAGGGCACCTCCAGCTCAGGGCCACACTCACCTGGGACTTAGTCTTGGCAACATGCACCTGAGGACAAGATGAGAAAAGCTGAGGCCCTGCCTCTCACAGGAAGAAGGCCCTTTAACTAGAAGCTGTAGGGAGTGGAGGCCGTGTGCTTGGCTGCAGCCTCTGTAGTGCAGGCCGCATTGCTGAGCTGGGAACAGCAGAGAATGAGCAGGTTTCAGCTCAAATGCCAAATTACAGTGGCTTTTCTTTCTTTCTTTCTTTCTTCTTTCTTCTTTCTTTCTTTCTTCTTTCTTTCTCTCTCTCTCTCTCTCTCTCTTTTTTTTTTTGACAAAGTCTCACTTTGTTGCCCAGGCTGGAGTGCAGTGGTGCAATCTAGACACACTGCGACCTCCACCTCCCGGGTTCAAGTGATTCTCCTACCTCAGCCTTCTGAGTAGCTGGGGTTACAGGTGCATGCCACCACACCCAGCTAATGTTTGTATTTTTAGTAGGGCCGGGGTTTCGTCACGTTGGCCAGGCTGGTCTCAAACTCCTGACCTCAGGTCACCTGCCCACCTTGGCCTCCCAAAGTTCTGGGATTACAGACATGAGCCATCGCACCTGGCCAGTAGCTTTTCTTGAATTAATGTTTCTTCTTAGGACCATACAGCAGAGACTTTAAACCCAAACCCTAGCCATATGATGGAATATTGCCCAGCTATGGAATGGAATAAAGTATTGACATGGACTACAGCATGGATGAACCTCAGAAACAAAGGCCACATATTAGATGATTCCATTTATATGAAATGTTCAGAGCAAATCTATAGAGACAGGAAGTAGATCAGTGGTTGCATAAGGCGAGGGTGTGAGGGGTAGGTAGCAAAGTGATAATTAAAGGGTCCAGGGCTCCCGAAGGAAGTGACGAAAACCTTCTCAACTGACTGTGCTGATGACTGTGGGCATCTCCCCACTGAGCTGCACATGATAAATGAGTGACTTGTTGGTATACAGTGACCTGTATCTCCAGGAAGAGTCTCGCTGCTTCTGGGACCTTCTAAGGCCCACAGC
The DNA here is from genome assembly GCA_028533165.1 of Leontopithecus rosalia. NCBI lineage: Eukaryota > Metazoa > Chordata > Mammalia > Primates > Cebidae > Leontopithecus > Leontopithecus rosalia. Next base: position 193,950,780 of record CM052648.1, read on the forward strand.
CCATTCACCAAACCTAATGCAAATGGCAAGGGACCAGGGTCACTGGATTCTGGCCTTCTATGGTCAGCTGGATGTGTGTGGATGCTCGTGTGTGGGATCAGGGAGGAGTTCTTGCCTTAAAGGGACGGGCATTCAAATGCCAGCACAAATGCATGCACATCCCAGACCCAGTGCAATCCCCGAGGGGATAAAAGATAAAGAGAAGGTATGGCCCTGGCATCCACTGCCAAGTGCCACTGTGGTGGGCGGCAGTGTCTCCCGTGTGCCCGGCGTGGGCAAGGCATGAGCTTAGCCTGAGCCCCGGCTGCCCCCCTGCTGGTGAAGGGCAGTGACATGTGGGGTACACGGGGGTCCTCGGGGCTCGTAAACCAGAAAGTGTCTAGACAGGTCTCAAGCAGCCAGAGGTTTATTTTGCCACCACTGAGGACGCTACTGGGTTACAGAGACACAAGTCACAGTAAGATCTGTGCTTTTCCAAAAGAGGGTTTTGAGGATCTTTGTATTTGAAGGGGAAAGGCCGGGCAGCAGAAGGAGGAAAAATAAACAAGAGAGGACTGGACACGGAGGGGAGGGCCCATTCTCCTGAGGCGGGACTAGCGCTCGCCTGATCCACATTTCAGTGGGAAAGGAGCGGGTGGAAGAACGGTCAGTTATCCACTCCTCGTGCTCCGTGAAGCTGTGTGTAAAGCAAGATAAAGAAGTCAAATGTGAATTTCCCTTGGGTGGGTGGAGGGACGGTGCCATCCTGTCTTTCTCCCCTGCCTGTGAAGGTAAGCTGGCAACTCACATTGTTAGACTGAGATTCACCAGAACTCTTTTGTGGTAGTTTATCGGGGAGGAGGGGCTGTATTCCGAAAGGAATGTCCTGAGCAGTTTGCGAGGGAGGCCCCTGCGGAGATCGTGGCTTTCTGTCTCCGCTGCTGCCTGGTCATGAACAAAAGGAAGGCAGTCTGTGGTGCGTGACTCCGTTCCTGAGCCCAACTTTCCGTGTGGTATAGTGAGCTTGGGGTCCCCAGATTTTTATTTTCCTTTCACAGACTTAAGGGTTATGGATGGCTGGGGTGCTTGTGGGAATAACAGCGCTAGTTTCATTCTGCTTGGTAGTGCTGATTGCCCTTTATACATGGCACCTGGATTCGGAAGTTTTCCCTCTACACCTTGTAGTGGCAGCCCCCAACATTTTTGCCACCAGGGACCAGTTCTGTGGAAGACAATTTTCCACAGACAGGGTCAGCCAGGGAGGCAGATGGTTTGGGGATGATTCACATGTGTTATGTTTATCGCACACTTTGTTTCTATTGTGATTATGTTGTAATAGAGAACAAGTCAGCATCAGGTAGAGTCAGGGGAGCCCTGAGTTTGTTTTCCTGCAACTAGATGATCCCATCTAGGGATGGCAGAGACAGTGACAGACCATCAGGCATCAGATCCTCACAAGCATGCAGCCTCGATCTCGCAAATGTGCGGGTCACAGCAGGGCTCGTGCTCCTATGAGAATCTAATGGGCTGCTCATCTGACGGGAGGCAGAGCTCAGGCCGTAACGCCAGCCATGGGGGGTGGCTGCAAACAGAGATGAAGCTTCCTCCCGGCCCGCTCATCTCCTGCTGTGTGGCCTGCTTCCTAACAGGCCACAGACTGGTGTGGGTCTGTGGCCCGGGGTTGGGGACCTCTGCCTTACAGGGAAAGCTGATTAGTCCATTGTTCTGTGCTTGGAAATGTTCTTCTGTAGCCAGCTAGATTTTGTCACCACCACCATTTTTTCCCTCGAGAGGCTATGTGGTGGCTTTTAACCCCATTTTGGCACTGCAGCTCAGGTCCAGAATATGTCCTGCACTCTTCCTCTGAGAGAGGACTTGGCCAGAAAGCAAGGAGAAGCTGAATCAAAAAATAAAAAATCTGCAATGAATGCATCTCCTTGGGTCGCTGGGTAGCTCCAGCATTCCATGGAGCTGGTAAGACATGTGAGCCAGGTGGGACCTCGGCTCACTCTGCAGTCTCTCCCAGCTTTAGACTTCCAGCTGTGTGACCTTGGACAAATTGCCAGGTTCTCTGCTCCTTGGTTCCTACATATGAAATAGGAACTCTTGTGCCCTTCTTGTAGGCTTGTCCTGAGAATGAAATGAGCTAAGACAAAGGCTTAGTGCTCAGAACTCAGTTAAGGTCAGCAATAGTGTTGTTGCTATTGGCGTCTTTGTATTTCAAATATGGATGTTTTCTATCAAGCGTTCTTTAACTTCATGCCACGACCTGCTTGGGAAGAATGATGACGTCATACACTCCCGAAAGCAGTGTGTTTAAATGAGTAGAATAAAATCCACACAGTTTCACAGGCAATCAATTACAGTGAAGCACATTATCTTTTCTTTTTCTTTTTTTTTTTTGAGGTAGAGTTTCACTCCTATTGCCTAGGTTGGAGTGCTGTGGTGCAATCTTGGCTCACTGCAATCACTGCCTCCTGGGCCCAAGCAGTTCTCCTGCCTCAGCCTCCCAAGTAGCTGGGATTAAGGCGCCCACCATGCCCGCCTAATTTTTGTATTTTTAGTGGAGACGGGGTTTCATCATATTGGTCAGGCTGGTCTTGAACTCCTGACCTCAGGTGATCTGCCCACCTCAGCCTCCCAAAGTGCTGGGATTATAGGTGTGAGCCACCGCGCCCAGCCTAAAGCACATTATCAAAGTAATTTTTAACTATGACAAAATAATCCATGTGCTTATTTATTACCATGTTAAATAACAGGACCTTGCAGCAGGCCCAACGGCCACCAGAATTTACCCAAGTGATACGTGTGATAATGTTTGAAAAAATAAGCAGCAGCTGTAATGTCTGAAGTTTCTCTTGGTGATAGAGTCACGGGTGAGCATGTTTGTTGCCTCCAAGTATAATGAAGGAAATGTGGAATGACAGCCAAAACTGATGAAAACATGGCTCTATTACTTTCCTATCCGGGTTCGTGGCTGCCTGAATTCTACCCACAGTCTTCCAGACTGTGTGCCGTGTCTCTGGGATTTGGTTCTGGCTGGGACGACTCTGGGAGCCTTCCTGTGTGTCCAGTGTTCTAGACAGAAGCCTGGACAACAACCCCCTCCTTTGGGCGGCCAGAAACCACAAGAAGTGCGTTCCCCCTGCCACCTCCAGTGTGAATAAGCAGGTCCACAACCAAGGGCAGCCTCATCCTTCAGAGAAATAAATAGGACCCATTTGGTTTTCTTGATGTAGAAGGAGATTTTTTAAAGCCTGGAGGTAGAATTTGGGTCAATGAGAATTCAGGGAGGAAGGAAGACAAATGAGGCCAGCTGCCAATTAGTCATGGAAACAAAAGAGAGGAAAGCAAGCAAGGGTAATTCCCGAATAATGGATAATACAGAAACATTTCCTTTGTTGTCATGGGGAGCTGCAGGGAAACAGGAGCCGCCTGCCAGTGCCATCCGGCGCCTTCCCTCTGTCCGAATCCAACATGTGCTGACTTGCTCCTGTGAAACCTCAAGTAGCCAAAATCATCATTTAGACACAGAAAAAGAAAGAGAAGAGTGAATCGGATGACACTGATTTGCATGATAATCCGAGTAGCTGGTCTCATGGAAGATCAGATAATAAAGTCATTTCTACCTGGAATAACAGCAAAGGTGTCAGCTGAGATGAGGTCTCGAGTACACCTTTCTCCTCCGTGTCTCAGGGGCCCTTCCTGGTGTGTGAGAAGGAATCTAGAATGTTCCCATAGGCCTACCTCGTATTCAGATTTCGGCCTCAACCTAAATGTCACGTCTAGAGGAAGGCCCGATGACCTCCGGTGTGGCACCCTTCCCGCTCCTTCCGGCTCCACCGTTGTCCCTCCTTTAGCACGGGCACCACAGCTGTCATCCGCCGTCACTTACGTGTGTGTTGACCTGTTTACTGTGTGTCTCCCACTGAACCTCAAGCCTCATGACTCCAGGGACTTTGTCTCTTTTGTTCGCCAGACCGGTGCTGGGCATGCAGTAGGTATCCAGTCAGTATTTGTCAACTGACTGAACAATCAAATGAGGCCACCAGTGACTTCCCAGTTGCTCAATTTATTGAATTGTTTCCTCCTAAAGTTTGAAAAGCAATGTTTTTATTACTATTGATCGTAACATAACATATTTATGGATACAGAGAAGAAATTTAATGTGCCTGCGATTCCATCACCCAGAGAGAATACTTTTGTATATTTTCTGCATTCCCTTGTAGTTATATTTTGTGCACATAGATATGTATTAAGCATAATTAAAATCGTACCTGGCATATAATCTCATATCCTGGCTTAAGACATTTTGCATCTCACTGAAACTTTTGAACATCACTTCAGTGGGTTCATCACTTCTTAATCAATCCGTATTATTAAAAACTCATTCAGAATTTTCACTATTATCAGTGATGCTGAAAGGAACGTTTTTATGCACTGATTTCACAAGGACTCTTCCGTCCTCCTCTTTTTATGTTGAGTGACTTTGCTGATTTTCCACTGTATTTGACCCTCATAAAATGTCAGTTTAGTTTCATCCGACCTAACCCTTGACTTCTCTGCAGCTTTTAACATAAGCGTCCATGCCCCTGCCGGTCATAATTCACTCCTGACTTTCTCTTGCTCTTCCTGCCTCCCTCAAGTGTTTCCTTCTGCCCCGTGTTCCTCTGCTCCTGTGGCTCAGCCTTTGGCTGCCTCCCTGCCTGTCTGTCCTCCCTGGACAACGTTGCCCCAGCACCACTTCCATGCAGCAGAACGGATCTCAGATCCAGGTCTTCAGCCCTGTTGTCACTCCTGAACACCAGCCTCACTCCTGAGTTCCACCCAAATGTTCCAGCCCAGCCCAGCCCAGCCCAGCTCCAGCCCCCACTCGGATGGCTTCAGCCTCCACCAGGCCTCCAACAGTGCCTCCCTCTCGGGTCACTCCCAGGTTTAAATAAGAGAAGCACATTTCACCGAGACACACACTCTTTAATGGCTCTGAGATGGAGACACATCTCACAGCGCATGAGGGGCTATGGTTTTCCAAAACGATAGATGAAATCTGTCACCAACGAAACCAAATATACACAGGACAGGGCCTGGCACAGAGGACGTGCACAAGGTCCAGAGGGTGATGGTGACCTTCCAGGAGGAGGCCACCGGTTGTCCACCAATGTTCTCTGCTTCCACATAGCTCCCCAGTTCAGCAGACTCAGCCCTAACACTGGCAGGTTCTTGACTTTGTGCTTCTCTGTGCTCCACAGCCAGGGAGACCCCCTGCTCTAGGCACTTCCGCAGCCCCCACAGCTCCCTCTCCAACACGCAGCCTCCTGAACAGGTCTTCATGCTCCTATCTCACCACTGCAGTGGGCTTTCCTCGATGCCCCTCCCTTCCACCTGATGCCCCCTAGTCCCGCCCCAGCCTGTCCACAGGGTCTTTCTCAAGGGCCTGCAGCACCTGATGTGAAGCATTCAGAGGCTCCCCGATGTCTTGCATGTGCACAGGACTCCGTGCACTCTTAGGACCCTCCAAAATCCAGCCCCTGCCAAACTCCCTCATAGCTCCCAGAGGCGCCCAGGTGCTTGCCCTCCCCGTCTGGGGACCCCGTTCTCTCCCACTCATCTCACCCAGCATCTGCTCCACTGACCATGCTCAGGAAGTGCCCAGAGCCCTCCCTGCTGTGCCCCATTGTCCTCACCCAGAACCAACCCTCCTGCAGGGCTGAGTGCCCCTCACCCCTCTCCTCTCTGAGCCAGCAGTGCCCACTCCAGAACCTGCAGGAGAACTGTTTTTTTTTTTTTTTTTTTTTTTTA
>CM052648.1:193957057-193981397 GCA_028533165.1 Leontopithecus rosalia
AGTCCTTTTCCATCAGGGCTTGTTCCGTTGCTGATAAGGAACCGCAATCCCCTGTAGGGGGAGAGGGGTTCTGATTTTGGGTATTCTCAGCCTTTTTAGGCTGGTTTCTTCCCTTTATTATGAATTTATCCATCTGTCGTCTTTACTATTAACACCTTTCTAATTAGGTTTCTGAGTGGACGCCCAGTTTATTGATTCCCAGTGCTGGAATCCGAGCAACCCACTGCACTGGCCAAAACAGCAGTGATAAGGCTGATGGTGCTCCTCTGCCTGGGAATCTCCGGTCTGGCTTCCTTCTTGAGTCCGTAACAAGCGTCTCTGCCTTCCCGGAGCTCCAAGCATTAGTCAGTAGGGGAACCAAGCCCGTCCACTCTACACGAAGAGCTGCCGCACCGAGACGCCGGCAAAACCGCTGCGCCGGCCACAAGAGTCGCGCTGGCGACCCGTGGGGCTCCTCCACTGGGAATCTTCTGGTCCGTGAGTGACGAAAATTGGTCTGAAAGTGTGGCGTGCTCTCGTTCTCTGGGCTTTCACCGGGAGCTACAATCCTGAGCTGTCAGTGATCAGCCATCTTGGATCAATCCATTTGGTTTCTTAAATGCTGGTTCAGTGGGAAGCAGGAGCAACCCTGCACCTGGAACCCCCTTCCCACCCTGGAGCCTGCTGGCCCTATCCAGGGAATGGCAGCCACACACGCCTTAATTAAGTCCAGATTTCAAAACATGTGTTTGCTCTTTCCTGGAGTCTACGCAGGGGGAAGAGAGAACAGGAACTTCGTAGAGTGCAGAAGAAAACAGGGTCGTTCGGGAAGGAATCACACACTGAGAACTGTGATGTGGAGCTCAGAGGTGGTGTGAAGACGGGCAGAGCTGAGAGGCCTGGGGCGCTCGTGCAGAACCTCCCCAGAGGCAGATGCACCAAGCAAAAAGGTACCTGCACCTTCCTTTTCATCTAAAATCCATAGCTATTTGAAAGTTCCCATTTTACTTCATCAGATTCATCAAAATTATGTATTCGCTGATTCTTTGCTGTATTTGAGCATTTTGTTCAGTTGTCAGCAAGGATATGTCCAGTGGTCACATCCTCTAACAGGAGATGCAGAACAGCCTCCCAGACGATGCGTTTGCTCACGAAACTAAGGAAATTAAAATAAGGTCAGCTGATTGACTGCAGATTGTGAGAGAAAGATCCCGTGAAAATAACTTCGCCAGATAATATGAATAAAACATCATTAAAATCATGTTGACCAGACACAGTGGCTCACACCTATAACCCCAGGACTTCGGGAGGCCAAGGTAGGAAGATCATTGAGCTGAGGAGTTTGTGACCAGCCTGGGAAACAGTGAGCCACTGTCTCTATTAAAAAAAGAAAAAGAGGCCAGGCGCAGTGGCTCACTCCTGTAATCCCAGCACTTTGGGAGGCTGAGGCGGGCGGATCACGAGGCCAGGAGTTCGAGACCAGCCTGGCCAAGATGGTGAAGCCCCATCTCTACTAAAAACACACACAAAAAATAGCCAAGTGTGGCACACGCCTGTAATGCCAGCTACTCGGGAGGCTGAGGCAGGAGAATCGCTTGAACCTGGGAGGCAGAGGTTGCAGTGAGCTGAGATCACACCACTGCACTCCAGCCTGGGTGACAGAGAGAGACTCTGTCTCAAATAAATACAAAATTAAATAAATAAATAAATAAATATTTAAAATTTAACTTTAGAAAAGAGAAAAAGGAAAAAAGAAATCATGTCATGATCTTGAATTAAATTGCTGTCCCACAGTCCAGAATGGAAAGAATTAAAAATCTGAGTTTGCCCCACAATTTAAACTCTAAACTCTCTTCATTTTATTCACATTGGCAAAATTATAATTGCAAAGGCAGAACCATGAGATTTAAATTTTGTCATTAATTATACTGCTTATAAATAACCCCAATAAATCAAATTAATTAAAGAGTTATAAAAATCTTCCATCACTCTTTACCTGGACATGTAACCGTTATAATGCAGAACATTGTAGTGTGGAAGACGGCTTTCATTAAACTCCAGTCCATCATAAGGAAAATACATAGACATCAAACATTAAATAAATGCTCCAGGACCACGGACCCCAACCCTATGGAAGCTCTGGGACCAGACACCCCACCCTAGGACAACCTCCAAGACCACAGACCTCATCCTGCATAAACACCAGGACCACGGACCCCACCCCTGCACAAACTCCAAGACCACAGACCCTACCTCTGCATAAACTCCAGGACCACAGACCTCACCCCTGCACAAACTCCAGGACCACAAACCCCACCTCTGCACAAACTCCAAGACCACAGACCCTACCTCTGCATAAACTCCAGGACCATGGACCCTTCCCCTGCATAAACTCCAGGACCACAAACCCCACCCCTGCACAAATTCTAAGACCACAAATCCCACCCCTGCACAAACTCTAAGACCACAAACACCATGCCTGCACAAACTCCAGGACCACAAACCCCACCCCTGCATAAACTTAAGGACCATGAACCCCACCCCTGCACAAACTCGGAGGCCATGAACCCCACCCCTGCACAAACTCCAGGACCACGAACTCCACCCCTGCACAAACTCTGAGACCATGAGCCCCACCCCTGCACAAACTCCAAGACCACGAACCCCACCACCACACAAACTCTGAGACCACGAACCCCACCCCTGCACAAACTCTGAGACCACGAACCCCACCCCTGCACAAACTCTAGGACCACAGACCCCACCCCTGCACAAGCTCCAAGACCACAGACCCCACCCCTGCACAAACTCCAGGACCACAGACCCCACCCCTGCACAGTCTCCAGGACCACAGACCCCACCCCTGCACAAGCTCCAGGACCACAGACCTCACCCCTGCACAAGCTCCAGGACCACAGACCCCACTCCTGCACAAGCTCCAGGACTACGGATCTCACCCATGCATAAACTCCAAGACCATGGACCTCACCCCTCTGGAAGTTCCGGGACTGCAGAAGCCACCCCTGCACAAGCTCCTAACCCTAACCCTGCACAAGCTTCAGAACCACAGGCCCCAATCCTGGACAAGCTTCGGGACCGCAGACTCCACCCCTGCACAGCCACTTGAAGTAGCACCTCATTGTCTAGGCCCGTGCAGTTCCCACAGGTATCTGTGCTGGTGTCAGCTTTGCAGTGCTTCCTTCCCTGCCTGGGAGGACATTGTAAGCCCAGCTCTGCTGCCTGCTGGACGCCACTTTCCAAATGCTGACGAGTGAAGAGAACAAGTGCCTGTGCAAAGACACATGACCGTTAAGGAATTACTAACCCTAAAGCGCTCGGAAATCTAGTTCGCTTTGCAATTTACACTGACAATTTTAACACTTCGTGTCCAATCAACTTTCTCAAATCTTTTCAGTACAAAGCTAATACTTGCTTTTTGTAAACCACAAAATGTCACAGTGTATAGGGTGTAAGGAACATGGGAGTCCTCAATCACTGTTAGCAACTTGCATGTGAACCTGATTTTTATTTGTCAAGTACATATATTTGTGTTTTTTCGGTGTTTGTTTTTGGAGGCAGAGTCTCACTCTGTCACCCAGGCTGGAGCGCAATGGCGTGATCTCGGCTCACTGCAACGTCCTCTGCCCGAGTTAAGTGATTCTCCTGCTTCAATGGCGTGATCTCGGCTCACTGCAACGTCCTCTGCCCGAGTTAAGTGATTCTCCTGCTTCAATGGCGTGATCTCGGCTCACTGCAACGTCCTCTGCCCGAGTTAAGTGATTCTCCTGCTTCAATGGCGTGATCTCGGCTCACTGCAACGTCCTCTGCCCGAGTTAAGTGATTCTCCTGCTTCGGCCTCCTCGCAGCTGGGATTACAGGCGTGAGCCACTGCGCCCAGCTATATGGTTTGTTTTCACAAAAATGGGGCCCTACTCTATGTATTTTTCTGTAAATTGCTAATTCCACTCAATAATGTATCCAACAAATAGTTCCATTCCGTACGTGAAGGGCTTCTTCATTTCTTTTTTTAGCAGTTATAAAATATTTTGTACAGATTTGCCTTAATTTACTTTATCAGTCCCCTAATTATTGAAATCAGGTTGTTTTCAGTTTTTCAATATTCCAAGTAAAACTATGATGATCATCTTAACCCATATGTATCTTTACACAAAATTATGCTGTAACTTATATTCCTAGAAGTAAAATTGTTAAATAAAAAGGCAAGCACATTTAGATTTTCAATGGACACCACCAAATTGCCCCCTACCAACGGTCTAGCAATTTGCACCTCTGCTTAAAGTGGTCTCAGAAATGTCCGTTTCCTCATACTTTTGGGTAGTAAATATATTTTTACTGGGTAGTAAACATATTTTTAAATTTTGGATCATTTAATTTCTTCTCGCATGAATTGTCTATTCACAGCCTTGACCAAATTCTTTTTTTTTTTTTTTTTTTTTTTTTTTTTTTGAGATGGAGTTTCGCTCTTGTTACCCAGACTGGAGTGCAATGGCGCTATCTCGGCTCACCGCAACCTCCGCCTCCTGGGCTGGGATTACAGGCTTGAGCCACCTCGCCCGGCCCCGACCAAATTCTTATCATGTGTTCCTTTTAGTTATTAATCTGTAGTAACTACATGTTATCAATATTTACCTTTTTCTATTATCAATGTCATAAGCACTCTCTTCCACATTATTATTTATCATTTCACCTAAGTTTGTTTTAAGATAGTCAAATCCGTCAGCAGTTTCCCTGTGGCATCTGGTCCCTGTGCCTTAACCAGAAAGGGCTCTCAAGCTAAGATGTGCAAGTATTTGCCTGTATTTTCTCCTATTACTATAAGTTTTCATGATGATCTTTGAGTCTTTCATAAATATGGAATTCAATAAGTACGGACTTTTGGTGTATTGTGCAAGTTACAGATCAATGTTATTTTCTCAATTTATAATAAGTTATTTAAAATCAGTTTACGATGTCAAAAACTCTATTCTTTACACTTCCTAGAAACGTTTGTAGTGGTGCTTTCCCACATCCTTACCAACATGAAGGGTGGCATGTGGGGGCACTTGGCTCATTTCACTGCCGAAAGCAGTACCCTCTTTGACTCCAGGTGGGGCGCTTTCTCCCTCTCAATGACAAATCAATGTGGCAATATGTCACAATTCCATCTGTGGGCTGGACTCAGGCAGGAGAGTCAAATTACTCAGGTGGTTGGCAGAGGCCTACGACAGAGCCAAACCTGCAGGAAGATTTGGGGATGAGATTTAACAATCCCGCACGTGTCTTGTTTCTAGGTATGAGAGCCAACACCTCCTATATGCTGGGTCTAAGCACACAAGTCAAAATCTCATTAATGGACTGAATCCCTGCATGAGCCTCCCAGAGCCTCCCACCTCTTCCGCTGGCTTTGCCCTTGTGAAGTCACAGCCCCACAGCTGTGCTTCTCCCAGGCCGCCTGTGTCTGAGACGCTCCTTCTCCAGGAAGCTGTGTTTTCTCCACATTGTCACCTCCACTGCCCTCCTCCCAGCTTGTTTTTGGACATCATTTTTTTTTAGACAGAGACTTGCTCTGTCACTCACGCTGGAGCACGGTGCTGCGATCTTGTTCACTGCAACCTCCACCTCCCGGGTTCAAGCGATTCTCTTGCCTCAGCCTCCTGAGTAGCTGAGACTACAGGCGTGCACCACCATGTCCAGCTAATTTTTTTTATTTTTAGTAGAGACGGGGTTTCACCATGTTGGCCAGGATGGCCTCGATCTCTTGACCTCATGATCCTATTTTTAAAATATTTAGGTCATTTTATTTTAGGTTGTCTCATAAACAGAGTAGCATAATTTGCATTTTAACCGAGTCCCAGAGGCTCATTTACTTTCTTTGACTCTCTTGCTCTTCCTGCTTTACTTCACAGGAAATAGGTCAGCCCACCACAAGGCCAGTGTGAAGATAAAGTCAAACAAAAAAGGGAAAACAGAAGCCCTGGAAAGAGTTTCCTGCAGCCACAGCCAGACGCTGCATTTACTTGAAGTCCCAGCTTTGGCAACATGGTTCAAGTGTCGGTCTCAGGACAGAGCTGGGGAGGGCAGCTCTGGCCAGACAGTGGCGCCGAGGCATCCCTCCCCCTACCCTGTACCTGGACAAAAACGGGAAACATGGGAAATGACTCATTGTCTCTGAACCTCAAGCTGGAACTGTGGTCTGTGTGTCCCAGGAAGATGGCTTTCTCAGCAGCGTCTTTAACTCCGAGGGCTCTTGGCTCCTGTGTGTGAGGAAGGAAGCAGGCGATGGGCCCAGGGCCTGTCTTCAATCCCTGCCTGCCATGGGGTCTGCAGCTTTGAACTACTGGAACGCAGATGTGTCTCTTGGTGGTGCTTCCCCACCTTGGAAACGGACCAGCTAAGCACCACGCTGGGAGGAGCAAGCACAGCACAGTTTCCGACAGGTCTTCTCCTTTTAGAAAGAAAAGCAAAGTTAAGTTACATGAAAACTGCACGTTTAGGAAAGATAAATGCTAGTTTTATAAGACGAGAAACCTGAAACATAGCCTTCAGAAGATTCTCCTGGGCCTGGTGGCTGCCTTGACCACTGTTGGACCACCTCCCTGCGATCCGGCCAGCTGAAGACCTTTCGGATACAGGGTCTTTGCTCTGGGATCTTTGCTGGCCTTGCATGGACAGCACACCAGTTTACCTTTATAGTCCCAGAAGTTCATGACACTGGCAGAGAAGTCCTGCCCAGCCCTCCAGAGCCCAGGCCCCTCTCCTCAGCCCCGAAGCTTCTCCCAACCAAGTCTCCATTGCCAGTCTCCTGGGTATCTCAATCTGGTTTAAACACTAACTTGCAAAATTTCTCAAACACTTTAAGAGAAGGACTCCAATTTTCCATCCTTCTTATACCTTCAAGTCATCCCTTATTTATCCCTTACTCCAAAATGAGAAGATACTGATTTTGTAACTGTTTCTACTGAAGGATTTCTGTAAGATTATCCAACAAAACCCACCAGCCATCCTGGCACTTCCCTGAGCCCCCAGCTAATTGGAAGTATGCATTGCTCTAACTTGGTGCCCCAACCCCAATAACCCCTACACATGAGAAAGAAACAAACAGGAATGATCTCGAGGAGCAAAATTAACTGTTTAAATAATCAGCTGGTTCAGTGCAGGTTGGCACAGGGCACACAGTGGGTGTGGGTTGGCTCTGAGCTCCTTGGCCTCCACCAGCATCGTGGACAAAAGCTCAGCCTCAGGGAGCCCCACTTCTCTCGTGAAGTGGGAAGGAACCACCTCCTAGACCTCAGGTCAGGGTTTAGTGAATAACATTTGCAGAAATCACTGTGAAAGTAACTCATACTTAGCAAAAGTAAATTTGAGGTTCTTTCCTTTTTCCTCCTGAAGGCCCTGTACCATCCAGCAACAAACCAACATGGCTCATTTTACTGATTCCAGGTAAAAGTACTTGGCTGCATTTCAGAAAGATATTTAACAACAGAATTGACAAAAGATTATCTGATCATTTGAACAGACATTTCTCCCAATGAGATATACACATGGCAAATAAGCACAGGCGAAGATGCTCAGTGTTATCAGGAAATGCACATTAAGACCACGTCACTTCGCAGCCACTAACTCAACTGCAACAAAAGGCAGATTGTAATAAGGACGTGGAGAAATTGGAACCCTTGTACGCTGTGGTAAGGATAAAGAGTGGTGCAGCCACTTTGGAAAGCGTTTGGTAATTCCTCAGAAAGTGAAAACAGTTACCAAATCACCCGGATACTCCACTCTCAGGTCTATACTTGAGAGACTCGAAAACATACATCCATGCAAAACCCATACACTGATGTTCACAGCAGCATAATTAACAACGGCTAAGAGGTGTGAGTAACCCAAATGCCTATCAGCTGATGAGCAGGTGAGCATGTGGGATAGCCACACAATGGCATTTAACCTACCATGAAAACGAATGAATTCCGACACTGGTACAGAATGGATAACCCTTAAAGACAGTGTAATGCTCAGTGAAAAAGCCAGATACTAAATGCCACATGTTGTCTGATTCCTTTTATATGAAATGTCCAGAATAGGCACCTTCAAAGAGGGGAGCCGCGGTGGCTCCGGCCAGTCGTCCTGGCGCTTGGGGAGGCGAGGCTATGAGTTCAAGGCCAACCTGAGCAACATAACAAGCTCTCATTGATTCTAAGAGACAGAAAGCAATCAGTGGTTGTCATGACATTTGCAGAAATGACTGTGAAAGTAACTCATACTTAATTAGCAAAAAGCGAATTTGAGTTTCTTTCCTTTTTCCTCCTGTGGGAAGGGAAATTGGGGAGTGATGGCTAAGGAGTTTGATTTTTGTTGGGGGAGGTGATGAAAATGTTCTGAAGTTACACTGTGACAATAGTTGCACAACTCTGAATATACCAAAAGCCACTAAAATATACACTATTAAGGGGTATAGAATTGTATCTAAATAAAGCTGTTATTTTTAAAATTCTGTTTAATTCTAAGTAAGGAATTGTCAATGAGTTGAAATACTCCCTTTCCCAAGTAAGTTGATAGTTTCTTGTTCTTGCCTAAGGAAGTGTTAGTTTCAAGTATGTTTTTTTTTGATCCAGCAGGAACTGAAACTGTAATTTCAAGTGCACAGCCAAGCCTAAACCCTAGAAGAGAAGTGAGAAAGGGTGAGGATTCAGAACACAAATCCAGAAACAAGACAAGTGTGATGAGGGGGGACAAGAAGTCCCCAAGGCTGCCCATGAGCACCCCAGGCTAATATGGCCAGCAGTCTGGGGCAGTGTGAGGCATCACGCGTGAGCCCTGGTGACCTGAGGTGGGGGCCAGGGTAGCCCGGCTCTCTTCCTCTCTTCACCATTATCACAGCCGGAGCAGCTGTGAAGTGCCCATGAGGCAGCTCCTAAGGCAGTGTTCCAACAATGTGCCCGACCAGATGATGCAGCAAAACTATTCTCCGTGTTTTTTGGACTGATAAATGAAAACAAATTATGCAGAGTAATCTTAGGAGCCGAGGGTTTTGAATTAGATTTTTTTTTTTAGCTCTGAAGACTTATTCTGTTACCATATTTTGAGCTGTGGTGGATTTGACTATAATTCCTAGGTGAATTTGTGTACTTAAAAGCTCTGTGATTGTTACTTTAACGAATATGTAAATCAATCAAACTAAAAATTTTCAACATGATGAAACTACAGCCTGACTCCAGAATACATAACCTAAGATATAAAAAGAGCCCTGAGAGTCTCGGGTGGAGACAGTAAGGGCGTGTCTGAGAACCCTTGGAGCCTGGCATGTTTTCCCTCAGCCCCAGGTAAGATGCATTCTAAACTGTTCCACAGCAGTGAACATCTAGCCCATAGGCAATGCCCTTTAAAAATGAGTTAAAATGCTCACACTTTCATTCATTCAACAAAACTCTGCATATGCCTGAGACTCAAAGATGAGGGAGATCCATGGGGGCTTAGCCTCCCGGAGCTGCTAGCGGACCCTTCAGAAATGTGACAGTCCCTGACTACTCTTTGCTCTTTTTAACCCATTCCATAGATTTAGATTTTTGTTTTGTTTTGTTTTAAGGAAAATAAGAAGATAATTTCAGGCTGGGCATGGTGCTGCACACCTACAATCCCAGCAGTTTGGGAAGCCAAGGTGGGAGGGTTGCGTGAGCTTGGGAATTCAAGACCAACCTGAGACTGCAACTCTACCAAAAAAAAAAAAAAAAGGAAGAAGGAGAAGCTAATTTCATTCCTTTATTTACAAGCCCCTTTAAAATGCACTTGACATGAGGCACAAGCCTTGCCCCTGGATCCTCCACACGGAATCCGGCAATCCCGGGTTCCTCACCACTCCTCAGGGTGGACCTTCCATTGGCAGTGTTTAAAATCACAGACTGCGGAGTCAGCCAGGCCTGGGTGTGGATTTTGGCTCTCCTGATGATCCTGAGTGGCCTCCCAAAGCCTCTCCTATGCAGCAGGTGAGGCTGGAGCCTGCCTGAGATGCCTGCATCAGGCCGGGAGGGCTCAGCCTCTGCCCACTGCAGCCACGGCCTCTCCAGGTGGCCCACGGCCCTCTCTGTCATGAAGCCCAGCTGGGCACAGGACCTCCACCAACAGTCCACGTCTTGCTAAACTTGATGGAAAAATGGCCTCTCCATAGTGACTGTGTCCTTGGTTTGCAAGCCTCGAATTGCACTTCCTTTTCGAGGTGGCAGTTGACTCTGGCAGCATCTTCTGAACGTACCTGCCTGTGTGTCCCCACCTTGTCCCATCCCACAGGGACTGTGCTGTAGCAGCCCTGGTCCTCTGCCAGCCTCCCTGATAGGTCCTAATGCAATGCACTTTAAAGGGTCTATCACAAAACTAGAAAGCCTGCCTTTTGGTCCTGAGAACATTGTTCTCTTTACAACCTGCCGCTTTCCAGAGAGCAAACCATTTATGAAGACTGACAAATTGCCACACAGTCAAGAAGTAGGATAAAATTTTCCCATTACACGGAAGAGCCATAATGTCAGTTCTTTTCCCTTCTGGACTTTGCTCAGAGAGGCAGTGGACAAATGAGCAACCTGTCAGCAGCCCTGAGGGTAAAAACGGGCCACCCAAGAGCTCTGATGACCTGAAAAGGTCAAGTATCAGCTGCATTTTCAGATCTAGAGATGTATCTGATGTGTCTGTCCCATGTTACACTGGGTGTCAAATTAGTTTAAACCTACAGAACTTTGAAATGCTTTAAAACCATGATAAATATAATGGATCGAGCGGTGAGGACCGAACCCAGTCTCCCCTGTGTGAGGTGAGCACACAAGAAATATGTGTTAGATATAGAAAAGAAGAAAGGAAAGGAGGGAGAGAAGAAGGGAGAAGGGAAAAGAAGGAAGAAAAGTAGTCCCATAGTGGAAGAGGAGGGACAGAGACAGAGGAGGAGGAGGACAGGAGAGGGAGACCTGCTGGATGTCTCAGCCCTTCGGCCGTGGCTCTGCTGCGTTTGATTGGCATCCTCTTCCCTGCTGCCACTTCAGTCCAGGACACCTGAAGGGCCACACAAGGTCACTCTCAGGACTCCCAGACCTCGTCTGTCTCAGAGAAGAACGAGGCCACGACACAAGGGCGGCGTCCGTCCTGTTGGCCTTCGGTGCATGTAGGCCCCTCTGGTTGCTGCATGGAGAGTTCTGGATGTGAGTGAATGTTTTGGAAATACGACCGGGCAACGGATGGAGTCCAGGCCCTTCGGGTGCCAACACTGTGAAACGTCTCTGTTCCAGAAATGGTTGTCAAGCCCAGAGGTCAGACTTGCTTAGCAGAGAAGGCAAACTCTGGTGGGCTACAGCTGGGTTCACACATGGGTCTGATAGGAAACACACTGAAACGTCATTAAAACCAGCACGACTGACACAGGCCCATGTCACACTCAGCTGGTTTTCGGGGCCTGAGGACACAGGTGGTGGTGGGTGTGGCATCTGTCCCACGTTACACCGAGCTGGTTTTCGGGTCCGGAGACGCACTGGTGCCTGCCACACTGGGCTGGAGCCACTCGTGAAATGTCATTCCACTTACGTAGCTGTGAAGCTTTCAGTATTTACCAACTAGGACTTTTCTTTTATGGATGTTTGTTTAATTGTCTTGTCTCCTCAACAGTAACTAAACTACTTCTAAAACTGTCCTAAAAGTATGTAGACAATAAATCGTTCTTTAAAGACCCGATTTATTTTTTATGTAACCCACAGGCTTGGGAAGGGAACACAAATTGTACTGACCCTCAAAACAGTGTCTGAAATGGGAAGAACCCCTTACACTGAACCCTTAGGGTTAGCCCCATTGGCTCTCAGGTCTGGGCCTCAACAGCATTCAGAGTCCCTCACCTGCCCAGTGCATGTCTGGTCAGAGACTTGCAAAGAATGAAATGCACCAGGCCAGAAGTCATCCCTGACAAGGACCTCAGTGAAAGGCCCCTGGACGCATGGAGAAACGGTGCCCACTAGCGGTGATCTCCAGAATGGACACCTCTGAGTCCTGTGAAGTAGACGCCGCGGGCTCACACCTGTCAGCACCTCCGGAGGCTGAGACAAGGGATTACTTGAGTCTGGAAATTCAAGACCAGCCTGGGCAACACAGTGAGACCCTGTCTCTACAAATCATACAAAAACTAGCCGGGCGTGGCGGTGCCTGTGGTCCCAGCTACTCAGGAGGCTGAGGTGAGAGGATTGCTTGGGGCTGGGAGGTCAGAGCTGCAGTGAGCAGGGATCACACCAGTGCACTCCAGCCTGGGTGACTGAGGGAGAGCTTGTCTCAAAAACAAAGAAAGAAAAAAGATGCTGCTGACTCCGGTGCCTGGGAAATTAACCAGACACTTGGAATTTTCTCATTTTCTACAAGGCTGAGGGGAAATTTCAAGGAGCCCACACTTCCAATACCCTATTATTCTTTCTCATGTTTATCCCAATATTTTCATCACATCATAAATTATGACAAAATAATGTATAATTCTCAACAAATGCATGCAAAGTAACCAGAATAAGGCCTGATCGAGAAGAACGTAATCAGCCACCAAGTGCCACATTCACTGAAATCAACAATTCGTAAGCATAGTTATGTGTGTGTGGTGTTGGGGGAGGAGGAAGCCTGTGGGGGGCGGGGTGTGGTCTGTGGTGTGTGCACTAGTGTGTGGTGTGTGATATGTCTGGTGTGTGTGGTGTGTGGGGGGTATGTTTGTGGGTGAATGCTCTAGTGTGTGGTGTGTGACGTGTGTGTGTGGTGTGTGTGTGGTATATGTGTGGGGTATGACTGTTGGGTGAATGCACTAGTGTGTGGTGTGTGATGTGTGTGTGTGTGATGTGTGTGGAGTATGTTGCGGGTGGTGTGTGTACTAGTGTGTGGTGTGTGCTGTTTATGTGTAGTGTGTGTGGTATATGTGTGGGGTGTGACTGTTGGGTGAATGCGCTAGTGTGTGGTGTGTGATATGTGTGGTGTGTGTGGAGTATGTCTGTTGGGGTGGTGTGTGCGGTGTCTGTGTGGTGTGTGCAGTATATGTGTGTGGTATGTCTGTTGGGTGAATGCACTAGTGCGTGGTGTGTGCTGTGTGTGGAGTATGTCTGTTGGGGGTGGTGTGTATGGTGTGTGGTGTGTGCTGTGTGTGTGTTGTGTGTGGTGTGTGTGGCGTATGTCTGTTGGGGGTGGTGTGTGTACTAATGTGTGGTGTGTGGGGGTATGTCTGTTGGGTGAATGCACTAGTGTGTTGTGTGTGACATGTGTGTGTGTTGTGTGTGGTGTGTGTGGAGTATGTCTGTTGGGGGTGGTGTGTGTATTAGTGTGTGGTGTGTGCTGTGTCTGTGTGGTGTGTGTGCGGGTAATATGTCTGTTGGGTGAATGCACTAGTGTGTGGTGTGTGATATGTGTGTGTGTTGAGTGTGGTATGTGTGTGGAGTATGTCTGTTGGGGTGGTGTGTGTACTAGTGTGTGGTGTGTGGTGTGTGTGTGGTGTGTGGGGGTATGTCTGTTGGGTGAATGCACTATGTGGTGTGTGCTATATCTGTGTGATATGTGTGCAGTGCGTGTATAGGGTATGACTGTTGGGTGAATGCACTAGTGTGTGGTGTGTGATATGTGTGTGTGTTGCGTGTGGTATGTGTGTGGAGTATGTATGTTGGGGTGGTGTGTGTACTAGTGTGAGGTGTGTGCTGTGTGGTGTGTGTGTGGTGTGTGGGGGTATGTCTGTTGGGTGAATGCACTAGTGAGTGGTGTATGCTGGGTCTGTGTGATGTGTGTGCAGTGTGTATAGAGTATGACTGTTGGGTGTGTGCACTAGTGTGTGGTGTGTGCTGTGTCTGTGTGGTGTGTGTGGTGTGGGGTATGACTGTTGGGTGTGTGCACTAGTGTGTGGTGTGTGCTGTGTCTGTGTGGTGTGTGTGGTGTGGGGTATGACTGTTGGGTGTGTGCACTAGTGTGTGGTGTGTGCTGTGTTTGTGTGGTGTGTGTGCGGGGAATATGTTGGGTGAATGCACTAGTGTGTGGTGTGTGATATGTGTGTGTGTTGTGTGTGGTGTGTGTGGAGTATGTCTGTTGGGGGTGGTATGTGTGGTGTGTGATATGTGTGTGTGTTGTGTGTGGTGTGTGTGGTGTATGTTGGGTGTGGTGTGTGTACTGTGTGGTGTGTGATGTGTGTGTGTGGTGTGTGTGTGTGGTGTATGTCTGTTGGGTGAATGCACCAGTGTGTGGTGTGTGATATGTGTGTGTGTTGCGTGTGGTATGTGTGTGGAGTATGTATGTTGGGGTGGTGTGTGTACTAGTGTGTGGTGTGTGGTGTGTGTGTGGTGTGTAGGGGTATGTCTGTTGGGTGAATGCACTATGTGGTGTGTGCTGTATCTGTGTGATGTGTGTGCAGTGCGTGTATAGGGTATGACTGTTGGGTGTGTGCACTAGTGTGTGGTGTGTGCTGTGTCTGTGTGGTGTGTGGTGTGGGGTATGACTGTTGGGTGTGTGCACTAGTGTGTGGTGTGTGCTGTGTGCTGTGTCTGTGTGGCGTGTGTGTGGTGTGGGGTATGACTGTTGGGTGTGTGCACTAGTGTGTGGTGTGTGCTGTGTCTGTGTGGTGTGTGTGTGGTGTGGGGTATGACTGTTGGGTGTGTGCACTAGTGTGTGGTGTGTGCTTTGTGTGATGTGTGTGGTGTGGGGTGTATGACTGTTGGGTGTGTGCACTAGTGTGTGGTGTGTGATATGTGTGTATGTGGTGTGTGTGGTATATGTGTGCGGTATGTCTGTTGGGTGAATGCACTATTGAGTAGTGTGTGCTGTGTCTGTGTGATGTGTATGCAGTGTGTATATGGTATGACTGTTGGGTGAATGCACTAGTGTGTGGTGTGTGCTGTGTCTGTGTGATGTGTGTGGTGTGGGGTGTATGACTGTTGGGTGTGTGCACTAGTGTGTGGTGTGTGCTGTGTCTGTGTGATGTGTGTGGTGTGGGGTGTATGACTTGGGTGTGTGTACTAGTGTGTGGTGTGTGCTGTGTCTGCATGATGTGTATGGTGTGGGGTGTATGACTGCTGAGTGAATGCACTAGTGTGTGGTGTGTGCTGTGTCTGTGTGGTGTGTGTGTGGTGTGGGGGGTAGTTCTGTTGGGTGAATGCACTAGTGTGTGGTATGTGCTGTGTCTGTGTGATGTGTGTGGTATATGTGTGCTATATGTTTGTTGGGTGAATGCACTAGTGTGTGGTGCGTGGTATGTTATGTGTGGTATATGGTGTGTGTGGACTAGCGTATGGTGTGTAGTGTGTCTGTGGGGAGTGTGCACCAGTGTGTGTTGTGTGGTGTGTGTTTATCTCCAGTTTATATGATTTCATGCTTTTTTCAGTGATACACTGCTGTCATTTTTAGAAATTATCCAGAGCACTATATTTCAGACGATAACATGTCTTGGCATAAGCAAGCTGTGTGTTAAAATACTTTTGGCTGGGTGCGGTGGCTCACACTTGTAATCCCAGCATTTTGGGAGGCCAAGGAGGGCTGATCACGAGGTCAGGAGATCGGGACCATACTGGCTTACATGGTGAAACCCCATCTCTACTTGAACCCGGGAGATGGAGGTTGCAATGAGCCGAGATCGCACCACTGCACTCCAGCCTGGGCAACAAAAGCAAAACGCCTTGTCAAAAAAAATAAATAAAATGGAAATGAAACATTTTTGACACTGGGCCACAGCTGTAAGCTTTGTAAGTTATGCAGAGGCAGCTGTTTTTTCACACATCACTGCACGGGCCTTTTCCTCACTCCTCTTAGGGGCCTTCATTCACTGCATTCCAGCCAGACTAGGTTTGTTTCCATTCCCTCAATGTCCTGGGCCTTCTCCCACCCCACACCCTCCCTATCCACTGGGCTGAACCGTCCTTCAGTTCCATTTTGGTGTCCCTTTGAGAACCGCCACTGTGGCCTCCGTGGCCATCAAGCCCTCCACGATCTGCACGCTTGTCACCCATTCCGGGCAGAACACTGGCACAGGGGACCAAAGCTCGTGTGAATGAGTCAATCAGAAGAACATCTGATACTAGAAAGTGCTTTCCCAAATTTGACATCAAATTTGAGACCAGTGAACACTTTCATGGCTCCTGACAAAGTTCACATGCACCTAACAGAAAATCAGGGCATATTCAGTGAATTAGATACATTAGAAAGATAATCAGATAACCGGCCAAAGTCACACTGTTTCCGGATTGGCCGCTACCGTCATGTCCACGGGTCCGAGGACAGCAGTCCAGAGCAGTCATAGCGGGAGGCGGTGCAGGGTGACTGCCGTGTCCTGCTGGCGGCAGGACAGGATGCCGGGAAGAAAGGGTGTCCAGCACCTAGGGGTTCTCTGTCCAGGTGTCTCAGCTTGCGTTCTGCAGCCTCTCCGTCCTCTGACTACAGTTGCAGGAGGTGCTGCTGGGGGCATGGGGCCAGGTAGATCCTGCTCCAGGCTTCCCTTCATCCCGCAGAGCTTCCCTGCACTGGCAGAGCTCCATCACCGACACCCAGAGGGCATTGTCTCTGAAGAGGCAGGGAGCTGGGGAAGCTGCAAGCCCCAGGCCAAGGTGCTCAGTTTCCCCACAGCCGGCTTTTGCCTCAAAACCCCAGGTATAGTCACAAATGGGTATGACCCCCAACAGGCCATTGTCAGCTCAGTGACTTGGTTTTAGTTGCGGCTTTGAGACCTTCTTAGGTAAGTTACCTTTGCTGGGCCTTACTTTCCACATCGGTAAGTGCCACAAAGCTTCACCTTGATAAGCCAACAGAAAGCCTCAATTTTAATTAACAAACATTTACTTATCAATCATTTTCTACCTGGATGGAGGTTAATTCAAAGGAAAGATGTTAACCGAGAAGGTTTTTCTTTTTAAGAGTGTGTGGGCCAGGCACCATGGCTCCCACCTGTAATCCCAGTACTTTGGGAGGCCGAGGTGGGTGGATCACAAGGTCAGGAGATTGAGACCATCCTGGCCGAAACTCTGAAACCCCATCTCTACTAAAATACAAAAAATTAGCCAGCCATGGTGGCACACGCCTATAGACCCAGCTACTCAGGAGGCTGAGGCAGGAGAATCGCTTGAACCCGGGAGGCAGAGGTTGCAGTGAACTGAGATCGTGCCACTGCGCTCCAGCCTGGAGACAGAGCAAGGCTCCATCTCAAAAAAAAGAGTGTCAGTGTGGCGCTCATGTCCCGGCAGGGAAGGGCTGGCACTGTTTCCTCTGCCCAGCTCTGCAGGCGACTGTTATGGCTCATCAGAGCCACGTGGACCCCACAGACAGGTCTCTAAGGCAGCGCCAGAGCAGACTGGCAGCCACAGCGTGTGGAGAAACGTAAAGGAAGTTGGGATTTGACATTTGGATAGATGTTAATTTCAAATTTGAGAACTGTGTAAAATGACAGCAGAGACATGTTTACTGATCATTGACTCCTCAATCATTGCTTTTGTTCCTTCAAAGTCTCCACATTTTGCAGTTTCTGCCAACAGAATCCTCTAACTTTGTAAACCGCTCTCCTGTGAGGCGAGAGTACCACCTCACTCCCAATCCCTGAGAAGGGTGATTTTATGTCTTCCTTCCAGAGCAATTTAAATTCCTGGGAAGCTGCTCAGCCTGTTTAATATTCTCATCATACTGAGAATCCATGTCTTGTTTTCCTGACTGTATTTCAGGAACGAGTTTGAGGAAGGAATAATTTTTTAAAACCACAAAACAAAGAGTTCACAAAATTCAGTACTGCAGAATTGCAAATACATGCTCTGTGACTCAGTCTCCAGGGCTTAACTTCCCCCTCATAATAAATTTAGAGGGTCCTGAAATTTTATCTTCTTTTGCAAGGACAAATACTGGGAGAGAATGTAAGGAGAGGAAAATAAGCAGAATGTCTTCTGTTAGACAAACCACCCTTGGGCATTTAGCAGAGTTCTGATTTTTTTTCCTAACCACCAATCACTATCTGAAATGGGTCTCCGCAGGCTGTCAAGATGCCAGCAGCACTGTGCTCCTAGGGCATCTAGGCGAAAATCCAATCCCTGGCCTTTTCCAGCTTCTGGAGGCCGCTGCACTCCCGGCTCACTGTTCCTTTCTCCTTCCTCCATCTTCAAAGCCAGCAGCATAGTGTCTTCCAATCTCTCTGGCTCTGACCCTCCTGCCTCCCTCTTTGACTCGTAAGAACTCTTGTGATGACATCACGCCCACCCACAAAACCCATCTTAATTTAATCACCCCTTACAAAGTCCATTTTGTCATGTGAGGTAATATATTTATGAGCCCAGTTTAACCAATTACTAAGCGTGGTAGAGGAAATACAATGACGGAAGGTTTAACCTGAGGAAAGAAAAATAGCTCAAAGCAGTCTGAACTATTCGAAGGCTGTGGGACTAACTTCAGTCACTCTGCTCCCCATGCCCCTGGGGCAATTGTTTACAGGCATTTTGTTCCTGGCAGCTGTGTCACCCATTATTTTCATGTTCCTGGAGTCTGTGAGACAAAGAAACATGTATAGTCAATCAATAGCTTATGTTGTTTTAATGTAAATTATTGGTAAACAACTCAGGATCTGCCTCTTCTTTTCTCCTTAAAAACCCCCTGGTACCTGCTGCTGATGGGTGCGACTCAGGGAAACCCAATCTGTGCTCCCAGGCGGCCAACCTCAGGGCTTGTGCTCAAATAAACTCCATGCTAACTCATATTTTTTGAATCTTGTTATCTAAAGTTGACAAACCTAAGGGGCATCATTCTAAGATCAGTGAACATGATTTTGCTGTAGGTTATCATAGGTTTAGAAAGGAAAAATGCACAAGAAATCGAACCAGATACAGGGATTCCAGGTCATACTATCAGAATGTGATATGGTTTGGATCTGTGTCCCCACCAAATCTCAGGTGGAATTGTAATCCCTGGTGTTGGAGGTGGGGCCCGGTGGGAGTGACTGCATCGTGGGCGTGGGCTCTCCTGAATGGTTTAGCACCACCCCCACTCGGCACTGTATCATCAGTGAGTTCCTGTGAGACCTGGTTGTTGAAAAGTGAGTGGCACCTGCCCTGTCTCTTTCTCCCGTTCTGGCCACGTAAGCCGTGTCTGCTTCCCCTTCATCTTCGCCATGACTGTAAGTTTCCTGAGACCTGCCCAAAAGCAGAAGCAGCTGTGCTTCCTGTACAGCCTGCAGAACAATAAACCAAGCAAACCTTTTTCTTACAAGTTACCCAGTCTTGGGTGTTTCTTTTTCTCTTTTTTTTTTTTGAGACAGAATTTCAGTCTTCCCGCCCAGGCTGGAGTGCAGTGATGCAAACTCAGCTCACTGCAACCTCCGCCTCCCAGATTTAAGTGATTCTCCTGCCTCAGCTTCCCGAGTAGCTGGGATTACAGGCATCCACCACCACATCCAGCTAATATTTGTATTTTTAGTAGAAATTGGGTTTCACCATGTTGGCGAGGCTGGTCTTGATCTCCTGACCTCAGGTGATCCCCCCACCTTGGCCTCCTAAAGTGTTGGGATTACAGTGTGAGCCACCATGCCCGGCCTCAGCTGTTTCGTTATAGGAATGTGAGAACAGGCTACTACAGAAAATTGGTACTGAGAAGTGGGGTATTCCTATAAAGATACCTGAAAACGTGGAAACAACTTTGGAACTGGATAGTGAGCAGCGGTTGGAAGAGTGTGGGGGTCTCAGAAGAAGACAAGAAGATAGGGGAAATTTTGAAATTTCCTTAATCATTGTGACCCAAATGCTCATGGTGATATGGAGAGATGGTCAGGCTGACAAGGTCTCAGTAGAGATGAGGGACTTACTAGGAACTAAAGCAAAGGTCACTTTTGTTATGCGTTGGCAAAGAACCTGGCAGCACCGTACTCCTGCTCTAGGGATCTTTGGAATGCTGAGCTTGAGAGTGATGATTCAGGGTATCTGACAGAGGAAATTTCTTTTTCTTTTTCTTTTCTTTTCTTTCTTTCTTTTTTGTTTTGAGACAGAATCTCGCTCTGTCACCCACGCTAGAGTGCAGTGGTGCAATCTCAGCTCACTGCAACCACCTCCACCTCCTGGGTTCAAGCCGATTCTCCTGCCTCAACCTCTCAAGTAGCCAGGATTACAGGCACATCCCACCACATGTGGCTGATTTTTGTAGAGATGGGGTTTCACCATGTTGGCAAGGCTGGTCTCGAACTTCCAACCTCAGGGGATCTGCCCACCTCAGCTTCCCAAAGTGCTGGGATTACAGGTGTGAACCACCGTGCCCAGCCTGGCAGAGGAAATTTCTAAGCAGTAAAGCCTTCAAGATGTTTCCTGGCTGCTTCTAACAACCTTTGCTCATATGCGTGAGCAAAGAAATGACCTGAAACTGTAACATATTTAAAAGGGAAGCAGAGCTTAAACATTTGGAAAATTTACAGCCTGCCCATGTGGTAGAAAACAAAAGCCCATTTTCAGGGGAAAAATTCAAGCAGGCTGCAGAAATTTGCAGAAGCAAATAGGAGCCAAGTGCTGACAGCCAAGACAACAGGAAAAAGGACTCCAAAGAATTTCAGAGAGCTTCATGGCAGTCCCTCCCATCACAGGCTCAGAGGCCTAGGAGTGAAGAATGGTTTCATGGGCTGGGCCCATGGCCCTATTGACTCAACCACCTCAGGACACTGCTCCCTGCATCCTGGCTGCTCCAGCTCCATCTGTGGCTCAAAGGAGCCCAGGTACAGCTCAGGTCACTGCTTCAGAGGGTGCAAACTATAAGCCTTGGTGGCTTTCACATGTTGTTAAGACTGCAGGTATGCAGAGTGCAAGAGTTGAGGCCTGGGAACCTCCACCTAGATTTCAGAGGATGTATGGGAATGCTTGGGTGTCCAAGCAAAAGGCTGCTTCAGGGACAGAGTCCTCATGAAGAAACTCTACTAGAACAGTTCAGAGGGGATGTGTGGGAGTGGAGGCCCCACAGTCCCTACTGGAGCACTGCCTAGAGAACTGTGAGAAGAGGGCTGCCATCCTCCAGACCCCAGAATGGTGGATCCACCACAGTTTGCACCCTGTACCTGGAAAGCCTATAGGCACATAAGAGCAGCCACAGGGGCTGAGCCCTACAAAGCCACAGAGGTAGAACTGCCTAAGACTTTGGGAGCTCACCCCTTTCATCAGTGTGCCCTGGATGTGAGACATGGAGTCAAAGGAAATTATCTTGGAGCTTTAATATTTAATGACTTCCCTGCTGGGTTTCAGACTTGCATGAGTCCTGTAGCCCCTTTCTTTTGGCCAATTTCTCCTTGAAATGGGAATCTGTTGGGAAACACTGCAAAGGAGAAAGGACTTACAAAGTACCTACATAAATTTGTTATGAGTAACATAAACAAGGAACAAAACTACAGAAGGCTGCAGGAGGCCTCTGAGGAGGAAGGCCTCTCCATGCCTCATGTTCTGGTGCAGGGTGACCTCGGCTCGGTTACCATAAACCTTGTGCTCAAGGACATAAAACCCTTTCATAGGACTATGACGTAGCCAGACTTGTAGGCTCCTTATAAGGCATGAGTTCCATCAGCTGCACATAGATAATAAGCTAAAGACAACCACATGTTCTTGTTTTGTGAAGCTCTGTTATCAATCCTTAGGATGACATACCAGTTCCAGCTCACTGATTCTCTCCACCATCACTCCAACCCTACTGTATAGATCAAAGTGATTGTGATCAATAAATAGTGTGGATGATCAGAGCTCAGGGCCTTCATTGTTTCCTCCAGAGTAACGAAGTGATGGCCCCCGGTCCCACTTTTTCACTTAATCTGTCTTTCTCTCATTCCTTTGTTGCCACCAAACTTGGGGTACCCATGGGTGATGTGGGGCTGGCTCCCTACATTCTGGTGCCCATCGTGGGACTCATGGATCCCTGCATTCTGGCACCTACAATATGTGGGGCTCATGGAATCTTTACCCAGTGCTTTTTACCTCCATTGTATCTTGGAAGTAAACAACTTGGTTTTTATTTTACAGGCTCATAGGTGGAAGAGACTTGCCTTGTCACAGGGGTTTTGGACTTTGGACTTTGGAGTTAATGCTGAAATTAAGACTTTGGGGATCTGTTAAGAAGGGATGATTGTATTTTGCAATCTGAGAAGGACATGAAATTTGGAGGGGCCAGGGGTAAAATGATATGGCTTGGATCTGTGTCCCCACCAAATCTCATGTCAAATTGTGATCCCTAGTGTTGGAGGTGGGGCCTGGTAGGAGGTGATTGGATCATGGGGGCAGAGATCTCATGAATGGTTTAGCACCACCCCCCTTGGTATTGTGTAGTGAGTTCTCATGAGATTTGGTTGTTTAAAAGTGGGTAGTACCTCCTCCACTCTCGCTTCCTTCTGCTCCAGCCATGTCAGATGTGCCTGCTTCCCCTTCACCTTCCTCCAAGGTTTTGTTTCCTGAGGCCTCCCCAGAAGCAGAAATTACTATGCTTCCTGCAGAGTCTTCTATGAGCTAATTAAACTTCTTTTATTTTAAATTACCAAATCTCTGGTATTACTTTATAGCAATGCAAGAGCAGACTAATGCAGAACATTGCCTAAAAATAAAATTCTAAGCCCCTGAACCAACTAAACAGACACCTCCTCTCAGCCAAGGGCATTCCTACGTTAACCTGACAAATCAGTTCAGGCCATGGTGGGAAGAGGGGGTCAGATATGCCTTATTAGACCATCCTCCCTTTGAAATTCAGGCACAGTTGATTAGCATTAACATTAAAATAGAGACCTTAAGACTGATGAAAAGACTATTTGTAGCAATAAGATAGCAACATGATAGATAGCAGCCCTCAAAAGAAATATAAGGATTTTACTCCAAAATATATTTCTTTGACATATTTTGAAATGGTCCTGCAAAGCTGTCTTCTGTGGGGAAAATGTATGTTCTGTAGAGAATCTCCTTCTTTTTCTAGGTCTTTTCTCTAGATCCAAAAGAGAATTAACTGAGTCTGGCACCTTTTTAAGTCTGATAAGAAACATTTACAGTCTGTTCTCTCTGAAGCCTATTACTTGGAGGCTTCAGCTGATTAATAAAAACCTGGGTCTCTGTAATCACTTATCTTAACCCAGACACTCCCTTCTAATGATTCCAGTTCTTCAGATAATAACTTTTTCCACCAATTGCCAATCAGAAAATCTTTGAATCCACCTAGGACCTAGAAGTCCCCTACCTGCCACTTCAAGTTGTCCTGCCTTTCTGAACCAAACCAATTTAAATTGTACATATACTGATTGATTTCTTAAGTCTCCCTAAAACGTATAAAACCAAGCTGCAGCCCAACCACCTTGGGCACACATTCTCAGGCCTGCCTAGGGCTGTGTCACACGTTATGATTCTCACATTTGGCTCAGAATAAATATCCTCCAATATTTTACAGAGTTTGACTCTTTTCCTTGACAATAACTGGCACCCTACATGTGGAATCTCAGAGAAGACTCAGAACCCCAATGGAGCTTCCCAAAACTGGAGCTGAGGTAATAGCTGGGGCCCACTGAAAACCCCTCTAACTCTGAGTTTCCTCTCAAGTGAAACTGGTAAGTTCTACTGAGCCCTGGACAATTTCACTGACGGTCCTTGGTTTATTCTGATTTTTTTTTTCTCCTAGGAATTTGTTGAGGATGAATTCGAAAGGTCTTCCCTATTGATTTTTCTCTCAACATTTATCTCAATTGGCTTGCGATAGGCTTTGGCTGTGTCTCCACCTAAATCTCTCTTGAATTGTAGTTTCCATTGTCCCCATGTGTTATGGGAGGGACCTGGTGGGTGGTAATTGAATTATGGGGGTGGTTACTTCCATGCTGTTACCATGATAATGGGTGAGTTCTCCAAAGATCTGAAGGTTTTATAAGGGGGTTTTTCCCTCCTTTACTTGGCACTTCTCCTTCCTGCCATCATGCGAAGGATGTGTTTGCTTCCCCTTTTCCCACCATTATAAATTTCCTAAAGCCTCCCCAGCCATGCTGAACTGTGAATCAATTAAACTTCTTTCCTTTACAAATTACCTAGTCTCAGGTATGTCTTTATTAGCAGCCTGAGAACAGACTAAAACTGCTTGTCTGTGCATTTTCATGATGAACTGAGCTGTCATTTTCATAGATAAATGACATACTGAACTCCTCAGCTCCAAAGAGAAAGGACATTTTGCTCCTCCAAGCCAAAAGTGCCCCTGAGTGACCAGGTAACAGGTGGGAATGTGTGGGGGTGGACCTCCCATGATGTGTACTGGCATTACAGGGAATGCCCCCAACCAACAAATTAATTTTAAAAGGCTCATCCAGGAAATACATATAAGACATGACCACTCAGAATTTTGAGCCCCCGGAGGTGATAGACCTCTGGAGAGAGAAACTGGGACACATAGAGACAGAAGTGAC
>CM052648.1:193981497-194007361 GCA_028533165.1 Leontopithecus rosalia
AGGCAATTCTCCTGCCTCAGCCTCCCAAGTAGCTGGGATTACGGGCACGCGCCACCATGCCCAGCTAATTTTTTGTATCTTTAGTAGAGACGGGGTTTCACGATTTTGACCAGGTTGGTCTCGATCTCATGACCTCGTGATCCACCCGCCTCGGCCTCCCAAAGTGCTGGGATTACAGGCTTGAGCCACCGCGCCCGGCTGCACACATTTTTTAATGATACGCAAATTACATCAAGAAAAATTCAGAGCCTAAAAGTTGACCTGCAAGTATGGAGTTCCTAAGTTCTCCGTCTCTCTGTGTTTTTTCTGCCTGCTTTAAATCTGCTACTACCTTTCTACTGGTGTTGGGATAAAAACTACTCTTTGGATATTTGGATATTTTTGTCTGATTTCATTTTTTGTAAACTGGTGAGTTTGTATCGATACCTCATGGCTAGAGTTCCGTAAAAGCTAAAGAATCTTGTTTGTCTAAGTGTGTACATGTGTTTAAATGTGTTTATGTGTATGTACATGTATTTTGTTATGTGTTGTGGCCACAATGTACCAATTTGGCTTAAAAGAAGCAGTCAGAAATTGAGGAAATAAGCCCACATGTCCTTCCAGGGCATGTGACTTAAGTAAATCACATTTTATTTTACCAATACGAAGCCAGCTTACCATCACCAGCAATATGTGGCTATATTTGTAATTGTGCACCTCTGCATTCAAAGCCCGGAAAGGAGAGTGGACGTGCATAAGCTGACAGTGATTGTTTCTGGGAAGAGAAGGAGGGAAGGAGAACTTTCACAGTCTGTCACTGGTGTGTCACAGTCCCACTCCTTTATCGTTGAAATCTTTTACCAAAAGAGCATATTCACGTGTAACTCATATGGTAAAAAATCCACAAAAACCTAAAACTGTAATACACATATAACTGCAGTATATAGGTGTAAAAGAAAATAAAATCTCAGGAACCCCAAACTCATTATGTCAAAGGGAGGGTTAAACCTGGGAACTGCGTCATGCAACCCAGCCGTTGCTCTTCTCGAGTGGATAGCTGTAATTTCATCACCCTGCGTCACAGCACCGTACATACACCAGATTCCCACAAGGACAAAGGGCCTTCTGCCTCTCCACATGGCCACCTTCGCAAAGTGCTCACAAGGAAATCCTTGCTGGTCCCTAATCTTTCAGGATACTCATTCCTGTGTAAAACAAACATGCTTATTGTAACTTTAGGTCTGCCACCTAACTTTGACTCCTAAAAGTGATTTCTGTT
Source organism: Leontopithecus rosalia (assembly GCA_028533165.1). Classification (NCBI taxonomy): domain Eukaryota; kingdom Metazoa; phylum Chordata; class Mammalia; order Primates; family Cebidae; genus Leontopithecus; species Leontopithecus rosalia. Next base: position 193,982,756 of record CM052648.1, read on the forward strand.
AAATCTCACCCTGGCAATATGAATTACGAGTTTACCTTCCAGGTACAGAACAGGGACAAGAGGATCAGCCACTCTTCTGCCTACCCTGATACAGGCTACATAACTCTTTCCTCCACTCCCTCTGGTCAGAAGTTTGCCTCATCTTATATAAATTATTGGTTTACTGAGCACTCATCAGAGCCTCACTGCCGACATTTCCCTTTTTTTCCTCCTGCTTGCTCTCTCCTCCTCAACACCGAGTCCCCAAAACCCTATTTAGATGGCACAGTCGATGCTTCTGTGGCTTGCGTTTTCCTGGGCCCATCTTCAGACCTCTACTGATGGAGACATTTGCCTCAGTCACTCATTGTTGGTTAAGAATCTCATGAAGTGAATGGAAGCCATTGAACACACCTCGCCACATGCCTGCCCCAAGTTAATGAGCAGAACTGACTACTACCTGCTTGCAGAAGGAGTGGGACAGGAGGAGGAAAGGGAAACATATAAGGGGACACATTTTTTTAACACAATTTCAAAATTTCACCCAGTCCTGTGTATACACACCCATAGAAAATTACAAGGCAGATTACTCACAGCAGCATGAGAGAATTGTTGAGTGGGTGTGATTTTTTAGAGGAAGGGTTTTTTTGGATTCTTTGAATATTTTTTCTTTTTTAGGTTTTTATATTCATAAAAGTTATATTTAGTTTTTAAAAGTGTCAACCTTAAACAATGAGATTCTGAAAATATGATTACATATAGCTTGTATTCGAACACACAGCCTGAGATTGGTCACCGAACCAAGTGGGGTCAGCCTTTCCAAGTGGAGAAGTTCAGGTTTCACCTCTCAGGTGGAGACAGAGAAACTCCAGCAGGATCACCACAGTATTCACAGAGGAGACCAGGGGCACACGCCACAGCCATTCCATTGGTTAGGGATCACTGTATTTCACAGAAGATTGCATTATGACTCCATGAGGAGGGGTAGTGAACTGAGGGGGTCTTATCTCTGGCACCATTTGGTCTTTACTATTCACAGGTAAAAGAGAATAAAAAGGCAGAGTTGCGCTTCATGCCATGTGACCTAGGCTGCATAGCCACATTCCCCTCAAGGCTCAGGATAATTCAAAGTCCCAACAGCTTTAAGTTTGAATGACTTAATTTCACAAAAGATAATATATGCACATGAATTGAAAATCAAAAAGTACAAAAAGATATCCAGGGAAGCACCTCTCCCACTTCTACCGTCTCTCATCTTCCAGCACTGCTTCCAGAAGGCCTTGCGCTATGCCAGTTTTCTCATTTTTCCTTCCAGGGACAATTTAGGGATCTTTCTACCTATCCCTTTGTTAAATTTATATTTTACTCAAATGCAAGCATATGATAAACGTGATCCTATACTTGCTTTTTTCCACATACAATATCTTGGAGATTGTTCAGTGTGCTTTCAAAGCCGCCTGTTCTTTTGAACAGCCACCGAGTATTCCATTACGTATAGCTGGTATTGGAATACATTCCATTACGTGAGTGTACCACAGCCTATTTACTGAGGTCCATACTTGATGGGTCTTTAAATTGTCTGCAATCTTTTGCTATTACAAAACATGCTGCAGGTCATTTTGTGGGCATGCAAAAATGCAAATCTATGGTATAGTTCCCAAAACAAAAGTCATTAGGTTTAACGGCATGAACTTTTAATTTTGGAAGATATTTCAACTTGTTCATCCTGGAGAGCATATCAATATCACTCACAAAAACAATACATGAGGGTGCCTGCTTCCCCCCACTCTTGCTAGCAGCGTCATCACCTTTTTGATCTTTGTTAACATATGAAAAGAGCTACCGCATTGCAATTTTAATATTTATTGTAAATTAAGTTGGGCTTTCTTTCATATGTTAAAATCTATTTGCATTTCTTTCCCTGTGAACTGTTTCTTGCGTGTCTTTTCCTGAACCACTGGTCTCCTCCCACTGACTTATTACCCATGTGTAAAGGGAATACTGGCTCTACATTTTAAGGAAATTCGCACTTTGTGAAGGGTTTTGAATTTTTCCCTAGCTTGTCTTTTGACTTCATTTGCTGTTTGTGCACACTATTTTTTTTTTTTGTAAGGAGAGTGCATTGCTCTTATTTTTAAAATGCTGATTACATTCTGGGGAAGGCAGGCAGGGCTAATGCCCCCCTTTCCATTGCTCAGCCACCTGCTTTTCTGCTGGTCGGGTGAGTGGTCCGGCCCCGCGCCCTCCAGAGTCTTGGGCCAATGCCCAGAACCGACTCCGGGGAGGCCGCGCTCTCGCCCCAAGGCGTCCAGAAGCCCATGTGCCACGGGAGACATCGGAACCAGCAACTCAGCGCCAGTTTCCCGCGTTAGATGGGACCCGTTTGCTAGGGATTTCCGGGGCGGGGCCTGTCTGGAGCGGAAGAGCCTGGGCGGTGCTCTGGGATCGGGTGGGGGTGCGGGTCTGCGGCCTTCGGGTCCCGGGGCAGCGGCGGCGGGCGCGGGCGCGGGCGCGGGCGCGGGCCGGGGCGGGGCGCGAAGCGGGAGGCGCGCGCCAGGCTGTGGAGTGCGGCGTGAGGCCGGGCCGCGCGGCCATGAACCTGGAGCGGTTGCGGAAGCGCGTCCGGCAGTACCTCGACCAGGTGGGCTGCCCCGATCCGGGGCGCGGGGCCCAGGCCGCGCTGGTCCTTTTCCGCGCGGCGTGGAGCTGGAGGGACTGTCGTCGGGCTCCGGGTGTGGAAGGGCTGGGCTGGCCCCGGACCTTCATCTGGGGCCAGCGCTGTCTGCGCCTCCCCCCGAGGGGAGCGGTCCCTGCCGCCGGCGGCGCCCAGCCTGGGCAGTGTAGGCCGCCCGAGCGCAGGGGGCGCCTCACGCGGGTCTGAGCCTCGCTGTGCGCCGGGCGCGGAGGAGGGGCCCAGGGGACGCTGGCTCCTCGGCGAGTCGAAGGACAGGTTTTGGAGGGTTGCAGGGAGGCCTTAGAATTGGGCTGGCTAATAAAACATTTTTGCGAGGTTTAGTTGTCGTTTTTGTTGGGCTGAGTTGAGTGAATAAAGATGTAAAGAAGCCTGTTGTCTCCGATCAGTACTTTAAGAATTCTGGTTAAGTGCCTCTGTGTTCCCCGCACTACCTTTGAGTGAATAGCAGACAGTGTTTAAGGGACAATCAGCAGCAGCCGTTGCATTCACGATGCCGTTTGTTTTTGTCAGAATGCTTGCTCTTTCAGTAAATTGGAAACGAAGGGGCAGAGACGCCCAGTGTAATGCAGGGTTTTCGGAACTGCGTGCTAAATGACGTGGCCAGATGTTTGCAGTCCACTGCAGGGCTGTGTTTTGTTTGCCCTGAGTCAGTGGAGCTCCGTGTTTTCTGATCGCTTTTTCTTCGGCACGGAGACATAGTGAAGAGTACGACAGGCCTGGTTTCCAGCCTCAGACACTGGTACTGAGCATTTGTATCCAGCCCGTTGGCATTCCTTCTGCCTTGGGCTGGCAGAGGTGGTCCTGGCTTGCATCCAGGGGAACTGAGGCAGAAACTGTAGAAGACTGAGGACCGAGGAACAGAACAGGGACTAAACCTAGCCGTGGGTCACTGGGTGGCTCTCATTGTCGGCTCCTTCATTTCTGTTAGACTTGGAGGAGGTGAGTTTTTGTTAGAGGAGTTTTCATAGAGGAGGCGAGTTCTTCCCCATGTTCAGTGAAGCTTAGTTAATGTATATGTGTTATGTTTTTAAATTGGAGTGTTATTAAAACTGTAACTGTATTATATGAGGTATTTGAGTATAGTGTTCTGTCTACTAAATTTCACGTTGGGATTCATTGCCATCTCATTGAAAGTGTTGCGTAAATATCAGCACAAGAATTGCTAATGACTAGCCTTTGCTGTTTCAGCTGCATTTCACATGTATGTTTCACGATACATTTTTATAGTATATGAGTTTTTTTAAAAATTACCTTCATGAGTGGCATATACAAAGATATTGCAGTAATATTTGTATTGTGCCATTGAACTAAAATTCACCCTACTTGAGATATAAGAGAGATGTAAAAAGTTGTCCTGAAATGTAGATTTATGATATAGAATTATGATAATAATAGGAATCTGTTTAAGACCATTGAAATAACAGGGTCCTTGTTTTTTTGGTTTGCAGCAACAGTATCAAAGTGCTCTATTTTGGGCAGATAAAGTAGCTTCACTCTCTCACGGTAAGTGACAAAATGCTAATTTTTTTTGTGATTACTCTTAAAAAATGTTTTCTATTTCACCTTGTGCCCCAGACCACTTATGTGAATTTTTCCCTTCAGAGGAACCCCAGGACATCTATTGGTTGGCTCAATGTCTTTACCTGACAGCACAATATCACAGAGCCGCTCATGCGCTTCGGTCACGAAAACTGGACAAGGTAAGTAGTTGTATGAACTTTAAAGCTCTTCATAGCTTTCAAAAAATGTTGTTAGTGGCCAAGCGCAGAGGCTCATGTCTGTAATCCCAGCACTTTGGAAGGCCGAGGCGGGTAGCTCACAAGGTCGGGAGTTCAAGACCAGCCTAGCCAAAATGGTGGAACCCTGTCTCTACTAAACATACAAAAATTACCCAGGCGTGATGGCAGGTGCCTGTAATCCCAGCTACTCTGGAGGCTGAGGCAGGGAATTGCTTGAACCTGGGAGCCTGGGCGAGAGAGCAAAACTCTGTCTCAAAAAAAAAGTTCGGTGGCTCACACCTATAATCCCAGCGCATTGGGAGGCTGAGGCAGGTAGATCACAAGATCAAGAGATCAAGACCATCCTGGTCAACATGGCGAAACTCCGTCTCTACTAAAAATACAAAAATTAGCTGGGCATGGTGGCACACGCCTGTAGTCCCAGCTACTCTGGAGGCTGAGGCGGGAGAATTGCTTGAACCCAGGAGGCAGAGGTTGCAGTGAGCTGAGATTGCATCATTACACTCCAGCCTGGGTAACAAGAGTGAAACTCTGTCTCAGAAAAAAAAAAGTTAGTGTTTTACGTGTATATCCCACCCATTTATGTTGAAATTATTTATATGGATGCAATTTTATTTTTATTTTTATTTTTGTTTTTTTTGGAGTTTCACTCTGTTACCCAGGCTGGGGTGCAGTGGGATGATCATGGCTCATGATAGCCTCAGACTTCTGGGTTCAAGAGATCCTTCTGCCTCAGCCTTCTTGATAGCTGGGACTACAGGTACATGCCACCACACCCATCTAATTTTTAAATTTTTTTTGGTAGAGATGGGCTCTCACTATGTTGCCCAGGCTAGTCTTGAACTCCTGGTCTCAAGTGATCCTCCTGCCTTGGTCTCCCAAAGTGCTGGGATTATAGATGTGAGCCATCACAGTAGGCCCAACTTTTCTTACTGAATGTGAAGACAAAATGTCTTACACCTAATCTGTACCTTCTTTTCCCCCATCTTTCATCTGGTCTCTAAATTCTGAAGACTGTTTTCTAAACAGCTCTGAAATCATAAATATTCCTTTTCCTCTCCACTCAGACATATCAGGCCTTTAATTTTTTGTCTATTCTGTTACAGCTTCTCTTCTTGTTTCTTTTCTCCAGTAACAGTTTCTCTTTTCTTACTCCCTGTGTCCAGTTCATCTTATGAACTGTTACAGGGGTGAGTAGTAGTAGTCTTCATAAAACATGGATGTGATTATATTCCCACAAGGTCATTCAGTGACTTCCCGTTACCTGCAGGATAAAGTCAGATGCAGCAGTAGGTCTGTGAGGGCCTCCATGATTTCTCTCCAGTCTCTGTCTAATCTACCACCATCAATACCCGGAGCAGGTGCCCCAGTCACGTGGAGCTGCTCTGAGCTCCTTGGCCCTGTAGTTATTCACACTCAGAGCTTGGAGTGCTGCCCAGGCTCTACTCCGCTGCCTGACCAAGTGCTCACTTAGTTGCTCTCCTGCAGATGTTTCCTTCTTCACCTGGCTGCCACCTTCTGTGCCCCCTTTCATCATGCTTACCCGTTGGGCTTAGGTCACGTCTCCCCTACTGTAACCTCCTGGGGCAAGGCCTTACTCCTTTTTGAAACCTTGGTGCCTAGTAAACACTAGGTTCATGATAAATATGGTTTAACAAGACTGGAATTTTTTTTTAAACTGTAAGAGTAAAAGGAGAAATGAAAATAGCTCTATTTCATGCTTATGGCTGTCTTTGAAAGTGAAGATACATATTATTTTGACCACTTTTTAAACAAATTGATTTCTTTCCTAGTTGTATGAAGCATGTCGTTACCTTGCAGCTAGGTGCCATGTAAGTATGCTCACAATTTCATTTTTATTTGGTTGAAAGTTTGATGTTGTGTGTTAGGCATCCCTTGTATATGTGTGAGGTTTTTAGTGATGGAGGTTGGCAGGTTATTAAAGTATTTCATGAGGAAGTGTTCTTTTCCTTAGTATTGTTTGCTGTAAAATACTACTTCATTTACTAAAAGTTGACATGCATGAAGAAAATTCTACTTTAAACATTTTACATTTAAGTAATGGTTATCATACATATTATCCTTTAAAAGATTGGATCATATGTTTAGTGTTAGAAATCATGGGTGATGGGTGGCATTTCTGTTTTCCACATAGTATGCTGCAAAAGAGCACCAGCAGGCCCTTGATATTCTTGATATGGAAGAGCCAATCAACAAAAGATTATTTGAAAAATACTTGAAGGATGAAAGTGGCCTCAAAGATCCCTCCAGTGACTGGGAGATGTCACAATCTTCAGTAAGTAGTACTGTTACACACCTCAGTAATGGCAGTGAGAATTACCCTCTTTACATGGCAGAAATGCGTTATCTTCTTTAGCTTGAGTATTACCATATTGAAACAGTGTGGTTGCCATTTTCTTTAATTTGCCCACCAAAACCAGAAAAGATTCAGAGACATTTCTTAGCCATCAGTCGGAAGCTGTAATTCTGTCCTCAGATGCCTGCATCTAAAATAGGCTGGCTTAAAATCTTCCTTCTCATATTTGATGCGTTAAGCTACTCCCTAAAAGTGGAATCATTTTTCTCCTTTTTTCTGTGTTTCAGCAGTTTTGGACCTACACCAAGAAATCTTGATTAGCTTAGATGTTTCTTTCCAGGAAATGGTTTTGTGTTCCTGTTTGCTTCATAGTACATTGCTGTGTAATTTTGTATATATCAGTTTTTAATACTTCTTATCTCCATGAAATTCCACATTTCTTGCTGGCAGAAATTATGTAATAATAAGTAACATTTACAGATTATTATTCTGGATTGTTATTCTTTAAAAAAAAACTTATGCCATGCAGTTCACTCATTTAAAGTGTATGGTTCGATGCCTTTTAGTATATTCACAGAGCTTTGCAAACCTCACCATGGTCAATTTTAGGATGTTTTTATTATTCAGAAAGAATCCTGTACCCCTTACCTGACCCACCAATTTCTCTATCTTTCCACTTCTTCTTTCTTTTTTAATTGAGACAGGCTCTTTGCTCTGCTGCCTAGGCTGGAGTACAGTGGCACAATCACAGCTAACTACAGCCTCAACCTCCCAAGTTCCAGTGATGCTCCCACCTCAGGCTCCCAAATAGCTGGGACTATAAGCACATGCCACCACAGTCGGCTACATTTTTAAAAAATGTTTTGTAGAGACAGGGTGTCACTGTGTTGCCCAGGCTGGTCTCAAACTCCTGGGCTCAAGTGATCCTTGCACCTTAGTTTCCCAAAGTGTTGGGATTACAGGCATGAGCCACCACACCTAGCCCAGTTATTCTTTATATTTTTGGTAGAACTTTATTACTCTACTTTTCACCTTAGATATTTTTAAGCATAAAAAAAATTACACATTCTAGGTGTATGTTGCTTTTTTTTCTGGCCACTCATTAATTTATGTGCTAGGAAGCACGTTAATTCTTCTGCTAATAAATGCATTTATGAGAGTGTTTGGTACAGTCATTATTTTTGGGACCTCTTATCCATCAACTTATCTGCTACAAAATGTGTGATTTATTTGTAATGCATTATTTATTTTGTGAAGTTGCTTTTTAAAAAAACAACTCATAGGATATTGCTTAGGTCAGAGACTCTCTCATAATTCATTATTTTTTCCAAAATTTTACTTTATGAATCTTCTTCATACCCTTAATGATCGTAGCTGCCTGTTGCTGGATCGTCTTTAAATTCAGTTATGTATTTGAGGTCCAGAGTCCGGAATGTATATCAGATTTCCACGTCTTGTTTATGGTAGTCGTGAGATGACTGTCGAACACCTTCCTCTGTGCTAGCACCACAGAGATAGTAGTATCTCTAGTCCTCACAGAGTTCTATAAGTTAGATAGTGTTTTTACCTTTTTACAGATGAGGAAAGGGAATGGAGGCCAAGAGAGGTTAAGTCACTGGTCCAAGGTTGTGAGTAAGTGGCAGAGCTAGGGTTTGAACTTAGGTCTGTCCTGCCCCAGCAGGCCATTGTGCTGACTGCAGTGACCACTGAGCTGCCTTGCTGACAGTTTCTGCTCATTAAGATCCTTTTGAGGGGTGATTGTCTATCACACTGATCCTTTTCAGGAGTTTTGTTTATACACACACACTCACACATACACATACACACACTGCTTGCTGTCTGCAAATCATTGCACTGTTTTGGACGAAACAGATAATGAAGGTAATAACCATGACATGCACTTTTGTTATAAAGGTATGTTGGAACAGAGTGTTTAGAGCCCAGGGAAGATGGATTGAAGAAGCTTTGCTGTGTTTTTTGTGTGTGTGTTTATTAATTTATGCCTTAACAGTTGGGATGAACTAAATCCTTTTAAATGCAATAAAAATTTGTCAGCATTCTAATACAATTCTCTATCAAAAGTTAAGTTTAAGGACCAGGCATGGTCATGCCTGTAATCTCAGCACTTTGGGAGGCTGAAGTGGGAGGATCACTTGAGGCCAGGAGTTTGAGACCATCCTGGGCAATGTAGCAAGATTGTCTCTACAGTATGTTTAAAAAATTAGTTCTTTGGGTGTTGTGTACCTGTAATCCTGGCTATTCAGGAGGCTGAGGCAGGAGGGTCACTTGAGATCATAAGACTTCAAGGCTGCAGTGAGCTGTGATTGTGCCACTGCACTCTAGCCTGGGAGGCAGAGTGACTCGGCCTCTAAGGAAAAAAAAAGTTAAGTTTAAAAGTACTGACTTAACATGTGACTCATCATTTTTCCAACAGATCAAGAGTTCTATTTGTCTTCTCCGTGGGAAAATCTATGATGCTCTAGATAACCGAACCCTGGCTACCTACAGCTACAAAGAAGCTTTGAAGCTCGATGTCTACTGTTTTGAAGCATTTGATCTTTTAACGTCACACCACATGTTGACAGCACAAGAAGGTTTGAAAACTTGGGTGTTTTATGTTTAGCAAAATTAATATTGTTTGGATTTTTTTGCTCTGAAATCTTAGCAGGCCATGCACAGGTTTAAATAGACCTACTCACTTTCTTGATGTCTTCAAATGTAAAGCACATTGCAGAATGCAGTATTGTACAGTGCCTTGTGCTGTCTGAATCTAGGGATTGTGATATGAAGAGGCCATCTTTTTGAGAAGTGATTGAGATAGTATAAGCCAGGATTTCAGTATCTCATTCAGTGATTCCCAGCCATGTTGCTCTTTAAATCCTTGGGAAGATTTAGAAACATCCATGTCTAGTTCCCAACTCCAGAGCAGTTCAGTCGGAGTCTCAGGGTGAGACCCTATCATCAGATGATTTAAAGCTCCCGCATGATCCTGATGTACCACAGGCACTGAAAATCGCAGTCCAAGTATGTTGGCAGTGATGTGAGGTGGTAAACAAGAGAAACAGAAAATAGAGTGGTTGAAATAATGGGGTTCTAATATATTTTAGCCTAGTGCAGTGGTTCTCAATGAGGGTAATTTTGCCCCGCTGCAGGGAACATCTGGCAATGTCTGGAGACTGTTTGTCACAGCTTAGGGGCAGGGAGGGAGGTTGAGAGGTTGCTGGTGGTATCTAGAGGCTACCGGCCAGAGGTCCTGCTTGGTACCGGCAATGCACAGGCTGCCCTCTTCCCAGCAGAGCAAGCTCCACACAGTGTCAGGAGTATGGAGGCTGGTGACAAGAGCCACCTGGGGACCTCCTGGCCTCAGCCCTGGAAAAGCAGCCTCCAACCACCAGATGATTCCCATCTCCAGGCCTGAAACCACTGTGTCAGCTTCTGTAGCACATTTTGATCTTCTTATGTTCTGAATTTGATTTATTTAGACCAAGAACTATAGAATAATATTTTTAGTTGTTGGCTTTTTCCCTCTATAAATATTATGAGGATATTCTTTTTTTTTCTCACTGTTTTTAAGAAAAAGAACTTCTTGAATCACTACCTCTTAGCAAGCTCTGTAATGAAGAACAGGAATTGCTGCGTTTTCTATTTGAGAACAAATTAAAAAAAGTAAGTAAAACCAAAGAATTAGCATTTGCTTTATGTAAATATCCTATTTTTCCATTAAATTTGGCATCTAGTCTTGTATTAAATTTTCGAAAATAAAATTTTTATAAATTTAGCACATTTTTGAGAATAGAGCATTTAAAATACATATGATTCCAAAAAAAAGCTTCCAAAAATACCTATCTTCTCTGAAAGACTCCTTATACTAAAAGATTGAATTATCAAGTAAATGGAATGGTGTTGCATGAAAATGAAGATCTTTTTGTTATGGTTCCTAAATGTTTACTTTGGGAAATACGTCCCACTATGGAATTCTGTGATAAAATTGAGAAGAGAATTACACTTACTGAGAGGAGTACTTATACAACCTAAAATTAAAAGTTTTCAGCAGCTCACATTTATCCTTGTCAGTGTTTTACCCACTTGGGCCAAACACCAGTTGAATCTGCGTTTTATTTTGTTTTTGTTCATTGTGTTCATGTTTAAATTTCTCTGTGTTTCAGTATAATAAGCCTAGTGAAACGGTCATCCCTGAGTCTGTAGATGGCTTGCAAGAGAATCTGGATGTGGTAGTGTCTTTAGCTGAGAGACATTATTATAACTGTGATTTTAAAATGTGCTGCAAGCTTACTTCTGTGTAAGTATATCCATCCATTTTTATGTAGGAACATGGGATCAATGTGCCATGCTTAGTAGCTAAGCCATCCCCCCCACACACCAGTTTCCAGGCTACATAATTTAAACTTTAGCTAAATTACATATAGTATTTTTTGTAGATCTTTTGGGTTTAAAATCCTTGACATTAAAAAATATTTAATTGGCAGATACATGTAATCTGTATTAGGTTGGTGCAAATAAAGGTTTGCTGCAGATATCTAGTGGCTGCCAGCCAGAGGTCCTGCTTAGCACTGGCAATTTTGTAAAATATTACAAAATAATTGTAAAACTGCAGTTATTTTTGTACCAACCTAATAGTATTTCCTGTTGGTTTTGATTCTTTTAAATAATTGGACTACTTATTTTATTTATAATAATTCTGTTCATTTAAAGTAAATGTATGTGATAATGTTTATTTGTATTCCTTTCAGATAAACCAGAATTTTTTCTTTCATTTGTAACTTAATTATGGCCTTAACTGAATCAAACTGAAGATAATGGAGCAAAGAAAGTAAAGTGTTATAACCTGCAGCATCATATGTAATGCTGTGATGACTGTCTGCACATAGCTGATCATCATGAGTGCTGTCATCTACTGTTTTGGGGATAGTAATGTGTCGCTTTAACTTTCAGAGTGATGGAGAAAGATCCTTTCCATGCAAGTTGTTTACCTGTACATATAGGGACTCTTGTAGAGCTGAATAAAGCCAATGGTAAGAACTTTTTTTTAATTAAAGTAATTATTTGACATGAAACAAATTTTCTCTGTAACTTGAAATTTTTTCTCCAAAATTCTGGATGGTTGGGATTGCAGGTAACACCATGATGGAACCCTACCATAAAAGTAATAACTGGGGAGGAAATGTTTATAAAAGTAGCAAACGGCCTGTTTTGTTTTCCCATCAGAACAATTAGTTCTTTATCCTGCTTCCTACTGTCTTTTCTCAAATTCATCTTTCAAGGTTTGTTAGCTTTAATTATTGGGTGTCAGTTCTGCTTTTTCTCTCTCTCTCTTTTTTTTTATAAATTCCATTGGAAATCTGATATGGTAAGAGCCAGTAACTATTTGGAAATTGGAGGGGAACAGATTGTTTGCTCATGTTTTCTGTATTCTAAATTTGATATTTAGCTGTGTTTGGGGCTGCATTTGTCCTTAAGTTTTTCTAAACTGAATGGAGAGCTCTGTCAGGACGGAAAAACCCTCGAACACTCCATTCCAAATCCCTGCTGCTCAGAGTATGGTCCAGGGACCAGCAGCATCAGCATTTGTGGAAGCCGGTTGGAAATGCAGCATCTCCAGCTGCCTGATCTATTGAATCCAAGTCTGCATGTAGGAATTGTATTTATTTGTATTCCTTTCAAATAAACCACAATTTTTTCTTTCATTTGTAACTTAATTATGGCCTTATCTGAATCTTGGAATGCCAGGACTTTCACATTCCTCAAGATTAAATAGTATGACTGATCTGATAAACCTGAAAGTTTGTTCAACCAAATTGATTGTGGGTGGTTATCATGGTCCATAATGGCCCCTTGGTGTGAAAGGCATGAGTGTCTGAGAGAGGTGAGGTGCTTTGCTGTGTCCTCTGCAGTATTCAAGAAGTACTTTGGTAGGGGTGTCTAGTCTCACCTTGCCCACTGTGTGTCCTTCATCTAACTCTCCAGTTAGAGAGTTGATTTTGTATCTAGAAGGAAAGACAAATATGAAATTACTGCTGTAAGAACAGAATTCTATGATTGTGAAGAGTTGTAATGAAGTAATATTTTAAATTACGTGTGATATGGACAGTTGTTCTTTTTCTGTTTTTTTTCCCGAACAGAACTTTTCTATCTTTCTCATAAACTGGTGGATTTATATCCTAGTAATCCTGTAAGTAATATAACTTTTAGTTTTAGTTTTTTTTTACCTGAACTTTAAGAAAATGCTTAACTTATATTTAGCCAATAGCTTAAGTTCAAGTAAATGACATTTTATTTGAAGTGTTGGAGCAGAATCTCCTAGTGTTTAACGTACTTAGAAAGCAGCATTAACTTTTCAATCCATGAAGGTATTTTTTTTGTTATACCAAAGCACTAACTTTAAAAGTCTTTTTTTCTGATTATAGAGATTATATATGCTTATTTTAAAATACTTAGCACACAGCAATATAAAATACTACGACCGTCACACCTCCCTTTCATAAGAAATGCTGATCATTGGTGGCTTTTTCACATTGTACATATAAGACAACTTACTGAATTGTGTACTGATTCCAAACTGTCATGGTTTGGAATGGAGAACCAGGGATGGAAAATGGAAGCAGGGACTGCATTGTTAAAGACAAAATCAGGAATCAGGGTGTAAGACTCAGACAAGACAAGAATTTGCACCCTAGCCCAGTGAGAAACCAGTGCAAGGGAAAACCAAAAACCAGCCAACCGACTCAGAACTGGTCAGAGAGCAAGGAAGAGGCAGGATCCAGCTCAGGGAGATGAGCAGTGCAGGGGAGTCAGGACTTTTGGGCTGGTTTTTGAAACAGGGTCTCCTCAGGGGCCCGTCTTTTATGGATGCCTCCTTGAGAAACAGCCATGGAGTGTCTGCTCTCTTCTCATCTTGGACCTGAGTAGATAGACTGTTCTAGAAATGTCTAACTTGAACTAGAAAATGTGATAAGGAACATCTAGTATACCCTCTGTCTACTCTAAGTTGTTACAGATTCCAATTCCAATCTTTGGTTATGGTAAATTTTGAACTTTTTAGGTGTCTTGGTTTGCAGTGGGATGTTACTATCTCATGGTTGGTCATAAAAATGAACATGCCAGAAGATATCTCAGGTATGAATTTATTTTCTTCCCCCCTCTGTAGTTAACCTACAGAATTGATGTCTTGCTCATAAGCTTTCAGGTAGTTATGAGTGAGTACTTTAAAAGCAGTGTGAAAGAATGTTTCCTTCCTTCCTTTTGACCTTTTTCTTTTTCTTTTCTCTCTCTCTTTCTCTTTTCTTTTTTTGACAGGTTCTCACTATGTTGCTCAGACTAGAGTGCATTGGTGCAATAATAGCTCACTGCAACCTTGAATTCAAGTGATCCTCTTGCCTCAGCCTCCCAAGTAGCTGGGACTACAGGTGCCACCAGGCCTAGACTTAAAAATTTTTTTTTAATAGAGACAAATCTGTCTTGCCTAGGCTGATCTTGAACTCCTGGCCTCACGTAGTCCTCATGCCTCGGTCTCCCAAAGTGTTGGGATTATGGGCATGAGCCACCATACTGGCTAAATAAATGTTTTTTTTTCAAGAGATTTGTTCTTTATAAGATGCCACAGGGGGAGAGAGAAAAAAATCAGTGATATAGGCCCTCTTCTCAAGGAGCTTACATATTTTATGTATAAATGAGAATAAATGGCTGGGTTTGGTGGCTCACACCTGTAACCCCAGCACTTTGGGAGGCCCAGGCAGGTTGGCCAGACTAGCCTGGCCAATATGGTGAAACTCTCTCTCTACTAAAAAATACAAAAAATTAGCCAGGTGTGGTTGTGGGCATCTGTAATCCTAGCTACTCGGGAGGATGAGACAGGAGAATCGCTTGAACCTGGAAGGCGGAGTTGCTGTGAGCCAAGATCACACCATTGCACTCCAGCCTGAGCAACAAGACCAAAACTCCATCTCATTCATTCATTCATTCATTAATAAATAAATGAGAATAAATATGAAACAATAGAGAATAATAGAGTTTGACAGTTTCTGTTTTTTATTTATAGAGATCCTGTTAACCTTTTACTTTTAGGATTTCTTTTATTAATAGCTGTGAAATTACACAAAACTTTACTTAAAATTGGGGTCAGTAAATGTGACTATCAAACAGAGTTCTTAGTGGGGTGAACTGGTTCATATAATGATCTGCTGTGGTTTTAACTTAAAGCTGTGCATCCTAGTGAAGCTATGTAACCAGTATTATTTAAGCATAGAAAAATGTCATTATATGAAGAATTAATTAAACTCTGTAACTGTTCTAATTTCTATGATTTCTTCTGTACAAACAAAACAATTGATCTCTAAACGAAATAAACTTTGGAGTCAAATTTGAATTCTAATTAAGTTCTTTGACTTATCAGCTGAAATTCCTTGGGAAAGTTAATTTCTCCTATTCTTTGTTTAAAAATGGAGATGTCATACTTATATACCAGGATTGTTAGGAAAACCAGTGCCACAAAAGTACCCTGTACTAGGAAGATACTAGAATGTTCTCTGGTATTGTAAAAGTTCTTTTGAACTGTGCTGCTTTGATTTAGTGTTCAGTTCAGTGATGGACTCTTAGCAATGGTCACCAGCCTGTTTGGCACCAGAGTCTGTTTTGTGGAAGACCCTTGGGGGTGGGGGGGCTGGTTTCATGATGATTCAAGTGCATTACCTTTATTGTGTACTTTATTTCTATTATGATTACGTTGTAATATATAATGAAATAATTATACAACTCACCATACTGAAGAATCATTGAGAGCCCTCAGCTTGTTTTCCTGCAACTAGATGGTCCCATCAGGGAGTGGTGGGAGACGGTGACTGGTCATCAGGCATTAGATTCTCATAAGGAGTGCATCACTAGATCCCTCATGTGTGCAGTTCACAGTAAGATTTGCGCACTTATGAGAACCTAATATCCCCTCTGATCTGTCAGGAGGCAGAGTTCAGGCGGTAATGCAAGTGAAGGAGAGCGGCTGTAAATACAGATTAAACTTTTGTTTTTTAAATGGCAGGTTCTTTCTTGACACATGAAGCTTTAGCTAACCGGCCACTCACCTCCTTTCCTGCTGTGTCGACTGCTTCCTAACAGGGGAAGGACTGATAGCAGTCCATGGCCCCGGGGTTGGGGACCCCTGCTCTACATGAAACAGGGAACATTTGGGTAAAAGAAAACTTAAAATATAAGGAAGTGGGCTATCCCCCTTATGTTTTCATGTTTTGTGATATGTTCTCTTTATTCCTTGTGGGTTAATTATACAGTGTGTTCCCTAACCGTAATCAGGGTACATCTGTTTACCACCATCTATAGGATATTGCTTAATCTCTCAAGCCTCGATATACCTGTCTTTAAAATGTAAGTGAATTTATCTTGCAAGTTATTAGGATGCGAGGATGTATCTACTAGGTTACAAAATGATGCTCCAGGGTTAAGTAATATCTGTAAGTTCTATTTAGAATGTTAATGGGTTTTGCTACAGTACATAAAAGGCTGTGGATCTCTCCTAAAACATATTAAAATTTTGCTATACTATTAAACATAGTTTTAGTTCAAATGAATTAACACAGATGTTACATTAGTGTTTAATGTTTGACAGTTCATTTATTTACCAAATGAATGTTAATGTTTTTGAGGCCATCTGCTTATATAAAATTAATAATTTAAGAATAAGTATTGGCTGAGCACAATGGTTCATGCCTGTAATCCTAGTGACTCAAGAGGCCGAGGCAGGAGGATCACTTGAGCCCAGGAGTTTGAAGCTGCAGTGAGCTATGGTCATACCACTGCATTCCAGCCTCCAGCAACAGAGCAAGACCCTATCTCTAAAAATAAATAAGAATAAATTGGCTAGGCAGTGTGGCTCATGCCTGTTAATCCCAGCACTTTGGGAGGCCAAGACGGATGGATCACCTGAGTCAGGAGTTCGAGACCAGCCTGACCAACATGGTGAAATCCCGTCTCTACTACAAATACAAAATTAGATGGGTACGGTGGCAGGTGCCTGTAATCCCAGCTACTCAGGAGCTGGGGCAGGAGAATCGCTTGATCCCAGGAGATGGAGGCTGCAGTGAACTGAGATCGCACCACTGCACTCCAGCCTAGACAACAGAGTAAGGCTCCATCTCAAAAAAAAACCAAAAAGGATAAATATTATGTTACTCAAATTAACTCTTTTGTTTTAGCAAAGCCACAACACTTGAGAAAACCTATGGACCTGCATGGATAGCCTATGGACATTCATTTGCAGTGGAGAGTGAGCACGACCAAGCCATGGCTGCTTACTTCACAGCAGCACAGCTGATGAAAGGGTATGGCAGAGCAGACTCATGCTCGATGAAGGATGTTTTTGCTAATAGCAATGAAATTTCTATTGTTATTACTGCTCTTTGGTTGCTAAACTAAACAAAAACGTTTTACTTGCCTTTTATCTAGTTGCTTGTGATTGTAAAATAACTATGAAAGTGGAGGGGGAAGGAAGCTGGTGTAGTGAATTTGCCTAGCAGTTGATTTCAACCAGTGCAAGAAGGAACTTCGAATTTAGGCCAAAGGAAGAGATGAGTTATGGAAGCCCTTCTTCACATGCCCATGCGAGAATGAAAATATTCATGAGCAAAGTTATTATATCTTGCCTGTTAACAAAAGGTATTTGATATGGCTTAGTGGTAAGTGCAGGACTGTACAGCCAATATTCTAGATTTCTATCAACATTAAATGTATTGATACTACGAGTATAGAGTATTGCTATTCACACTGACTCTTGGTCTCACCATCAGTTACACATTGCAGGGTTCTTTTGTGTGGACTGCTTCTATTGACTGGTGACTGCTCCTGCCTGGAGAGGTAGTGGCAGTGCAGTGGTCCAGAGGCCTGGTCTAGAGTCGTACTGCCTGGACTCACTTCCTGGCTCTTCCACTCGAAGCCACGTGATATTGGGCAAGTTTTTTAGCTTCCCGAGAAATAGGAATAATAGCAAAACTTACTGGCTTATTGTGAGAAGTAATTGAGATAATACCAGTTAAAAATTTTGAAGAGTAACAAATGAACACATGCAAATGAACCACAGATACATAAAAAAATGAAAGAAAAAAAACCAAAAACTTTGAAGAGTATCTTACACATAGAAAGCACTCAATGAAAGTTAGCTACCATTGTTTATTTACTTGTAGTATGCACAGGTGGAATCATCTATTTATCTGTATTAAATTTCATCCCGTTAGGTTTGATCTCTTTGCAAACTATTAGACTCTTTTTGACACTCAGTTCTGCATCCAAATTATTATCGACCCCAATCAATAGTCGTATTTGGTAAGTATGAGTTTGATATCTAATCATCCAAGTAAACATTGTGAAGGACATAGCCATATTAATCAGTAGGGTTACCATAACAAAACACCACAGACTGAGTGACTTAAAGGACAGAAATTTATTTTCTCATAGTTCTGGAGGTTCAGAAGTCCAAGATCAGGATGCTGGCCAGTGCAGTTCCTGTTGAGGGCTCTCTTCCTGGTTTGTAGATAGCTGCCTTCTTGCTCTCCTCACATGGCAGAGAGAGCTCTGGTGTCTCTCCTCTTATAAGAACACTAACCCTACTGGATAAGAGCCCTACTCTTATGGGCTTTGTTCATAAGAGTTCATATTCACTTTTGTTATCTCTTCATAGGCCTTATCTCCAAGTACAGGCACAGTAGGGTTAGGGCTTTAATGTATGAATTCAGGGGGCAGAGGGGACACAGACATTCAGTCCATAGCAGTAACATATTACTAGAAACAACCTTTGAGGTTACAGTTGCACACCCTGTTCTGGATCCACCTAAATGGTCCAGGTCTCTCCATCCTGTTCACCAAGATGGGTGAGACCTTTGCCTCTTCTGAAGCTCAGCTCTAGTATCTGCATATTTCCCCTGTGTATCAATCTGATAATTTGTTACCAAAAAAACTCACCAATTCCCTGTAAGTTGGTTTTGATGAGCACATGCTACAGTCTGGTAATTTTTATTTGATATTTTGGGTGCTCAGAAACAGAATAGTGATTAGTTTCTAGCTGGGAATCAGAATCAATGATAATTAGGGACACAATACCTTCAATGTTTCCCAATCGAACAAACTCATTAAAGTCTCACATTCAGCTAGGTGTGGTGGCTCACACCTGTAATCCCAGCACTTTGGGAGGCTGAGGTGGGAGGATTGCTTGAGGCCAGAAGTTTGATACCCATCCGGGCCACATAGTGAGACCTTATCTTTATAAAAAAATTTTTTTAATTAGGTGAGTTTGAAGGCATCTGCCTGTAATCCCAGCTATTCATGAGGCTGAGGCAGGATGGTCACTGTGCCACTGCAATCCAGCTTGGGTGACCAGTTGAAATACTGTCTCAAAAAAACAAACAAACTCATGTTAGCTCATCAAGATAAGCATTACCTTTCTTTCAAGTTTACTTAGTTGTCAGCTCAGCTTTGTGGTTTCTTGTCTGTGTTTGGATAGATGTTTGAAATTGGATGAATATTTTTACATTTCCTTGATGATTTCTTTTTTGAGTCATTGGTTATTTAAGAGTATGTTGACATTTAACCTTTACATATTTATTATGAATTTCCCAAATTTCTTCTTTTTTTTTCTTTTTCTAGATAGAGTCTTGCTCTGTCACCCAGGCTGGAGTGCATTGGCGCAGTCTTATCTCACCACAACCTCCGCCTCCGGGGTTCAAGCAATTCTGCATCTCCTAGCTGGGACTACAGGCGTGCACCACCACGCCAAGCGAATTTTTGTATTTTTAGTAGAGATGGAGTTTCATCATGTTGGCCAGGCTGGTCTCAAACTCCTGACCTTGTGATCCACCTGCCTTGACCTCCCAAAGTGCTGGGATTAGAGGCGTGAGCCACCGCGCCCGGCCTCTTTTGTTGTTTTTTAACTTAATTCCATTGTAGTTGGAGAACATACTTCCTGTGATTTTAATCCTTTTAAATTTATTGAGGCTGGCTTGGCACAATGGCTTACACCTGTAATCTCAGCACACTGGGAGGCCGAGGTGGGTGGATCACTTGAGGTTAGGAGTTCAAGACCAGCCTCGCCAATATGGCGAAACCCCATCTCTACTAAAAATACAAAAATTAGCCGGGTGTGGTGGCTCACACCTGTAGTACCAGTTACTCGGGAGGCTGAGGCAGGAGAATCGCTTGAACCTGGAAGGTGGAGGTTGCAGTGAGCCAAGATCACGCCACTGTACTCCAGCCTGGGCGACAGATAGAGACCCCATCTCCAAAAAAAAAAAAATTATTGAGACTTTTTATGAGCTATTCTAGAGATTGTTCCAGATGTATTTGAGAATTCTGCTCTTGTGGGATGGAGTGTTCCATAGATACTGGTTACATCTAGTTTTTATAGTGTTGAAGTCTTCTATTTCCTCATTGAGCTTCTAATATTCTCTCTATTATTGCAAGTAAGATATTAAAGTCTTCAAATATTATTGTTGAATTGTCTATTTCTGCCTTCAATGTTGGCATATTATACTTCATATATTCTGATTCTCTGTTGTTAGCTGTGTATGTTTATAAGTGTTATATTTTCTTGATGGATTGAGCCTTTTATCATTATAAAATGTTACTAATTATCTCTAATCATACGTTTTTCATAAAGTCTGTTTTAGCTGATGTTAATATAGGCACGCCAGCTCTCTTTTGTTACTGTTTATAAGGTACGTCTTTTTTCATCCTTTTAATTTCACTTGTGTTTTGAACCTAAGGCATGTCTCTTGTTGACGGCATATAGTTAGATCAAGTTTTTAAATCTATTCTGCCAGTTGCTACCTTTGGAATATTTATTCCATTTGTTTAATATAATTACTAACAAGATAGTCTTTATGTCTGGCATTTTGTTCTTTATATTCTATATGTCACATCTTTTTTTGTTCCTGTATTTCTCATTACTGCCTTATTTTTTGTGTTGAATAAATATTTTATAATGTCCCATTTTAATCCCCCTTTTTAAATTATACTGTATTTTTAAAGTTATTTTCTTAGGTTGGTTATCTAGAGGATTATAATTAGCACCTTGATTTAAAATGACCTAGTTTGAATTACTACCTTTTAATACCAATTTAATTTTAATAAGTATACCAAAACCAGGCCAGGTGCAGTGGCTCACTCCTGTAATCCTAGTACTTTGAGAGGCTGAGGTGTGTGGATCACTTGAGGTTGGGAGTTTGAGACCAGCCTGACCAACATGGAGAAACCCTGTCTCTACTAAAAATACAAAATTAGCTGGGCGTGGTGGTGCATGTCTGTAATTCCAGATACTCAGGAGGCTGAGGCAAGAGATTCTCTTGAACCCGGAAGGCAGAGGTTGCGGTGAGCCGAGATCACATGATTGCACCCCAGCCTGGGCAACAAGAGTGAAACTCTGTCTCAAAAAAGAAATAGTATACCAAAACCTTACTCCAACGTAGCTCAGTTTCCTCTTGCCACCTTTGTGCCGTTATTGTCATACAAATTATATCTAAAACATTGTAAGTCCATCAGCACAGGTCTGTGATTATTGTTTATTCAATTGTCTTTTAAATCAGATAGAAGAGTTAAAAACAAAAATACATTTTATACTGCCTAATAATTACCAATATAGCTATTTTTATCAGACTCTCATTTCTTCATATTGTAAACCAAAAGTAGAATTTGAAGCTCCCGCCCACCCCACCCATCTGAATGGGCTTCCTCCTCTAGCTAGGCCAGGGCCCTCAAAATGTAACCTGAAAGACTGGTTCAGGCCTCGATGGGAAGTGGGGGTCAGTTGAATCTGTTTTGCTTGAAAGACTAGTTCAGGCCATGATGGGAAGTGGGAGTCAGACGGGCCTCAGTTTCACCTGAAAGACTAGTTCAGGCCACAATGGGAAGTGGGGGTCAGACAGGCGTCATTATGCCCTCCAGCATTCACATCAACACAGACCTTAAGTCTGATAAGAAACACTTACCATCTATCCTCTGAAGCCTGCTACCTGGAGGCTTCATCTGCATAAAATTGGGTCTCTACAACCTCTTTTTTTTTTTTTTTGAGGGAGTTTCACTCTTGTTACCCAGACTGGAGTGCAATGGAACCATCTCGGCTCACGGCAACCTCCGCCTCCGGGGTTCAAGCAATTCTCCTGCCTCAGCCTCCTGAGTAGCTGGGACTACAGGCGTGTGCCACCATGCCCAGCTAATTTTTTGTATTTTTATTAGAGATGGGGTTTTACCTTGTTGACCAGGATGGTCTCGATCTCTTGACCTCGTGATCCACCCGCCTTGGCCTCCCAAAGTGCTGGGATTATAGGTGTGAGCTACCACGTCCGGCCAAGGGTCTCTACAACCTCTTATCATAACCCAGACATTGCTTACTGTTGAAAATAACTTTTTTTTAACGTATATATATTTTATTGCACTTTAGGTTCTGGGATACATGTTAAGAACATGCAGGCTTGTTGCATTCGTACATACATGGCAATGTGGTTTGCTGCCTCCATCCCCATCACCTATATCTGGCATTACTCTCCATGTTATCCCTCCCCAACTTCCTACCCACCCCGTTCCTCCCCTAGTGCCCCCCAAGAGACCTCAGTGTGTGATGCTCCCCTTCCTGTGTCCATGTGTTCTCCTTGTTCAACACCTGCCTATGAGTGAGAACATGCGGTGTTTGATTTTCTGTTCTTGTGTCAGTTTGCTGAGAATGATGGTTTCCACGTTCATCCATGTCCCTACAAAGGACACGAACTCATAATTTTTTATGGCTGCATAGTATTCCACGGTGTATATGTGCCACATTTTCCCTGTCTGGTCTATCATCGATGGGCATTTGGGTTGGTTCCAAGTCTTTGCCATTGTAAACAGTGCCACAACGAACATATGTGTGCATGTGTCTTTATAATAGAACGATTTATAATCCTTTGGATATATACCCAGGAATGGGATTGCTGGGTCAAATGGAATTTCTGTTTCTAGGTCCTTGAGGAATCGCCACACTGTCTTCCACAGTCGTTGAACTAATTTACACTCCCACCAGCAGTGTAAAAGTGTTCCTATTTCTCCACATCCTCTCCAGCATCTGTCGTCTCCCGATTTTTTAATGATTGCCATTCTAACTGGCTTGAGATGGTATCTCAATGTAGTTTTGATTTGCATTTCTCTAATGACCAGTGATGATGAGCATTTTTTCATGTTTGTTGGCCTCATGTATGTCTTCTTTTGTAAAGGGTCTGTTCATGTCCTTTGCCCATTTTTGAATGGGCTTGTTTTTTTCTTGTAAATCTGTTTTAGTTCTTTGTAGATGCCGGGTATAATTCCTTTGTCAGATGGTTAGATTACAAAAATTTTTTCCCATTCTGTTGCTTGCCAGTTTACTCTAATGATTGTTTCTTTTGCTGTGAGAAGCTCTGGAGTTTAATTAGATTCCATTTGTCTATTTTGGCTTTTGTTGCCAATGCTTTTGGTGTTTTAGTCATGAAGTCCTTGCCTATGCTTATGTTCTGAATGGTTTTGTCTAGGTTTTCTTTCAGGGTTTTTATGGTGTTAGGTTTTTTTTTGTTTTTTTTTTTTGAGACGGAGTTTCGCTCTTGTTACCCAGGCTGGAGTGCAATGGTGCGATCTCGGCTCACTGCACCCTCCGCCTCCTGGGTTCAGGCAATTCTCCTGCCTCAGCCTCCCGAGTAGCTGGGATTACAGGCACGCGCCACCACGCCCAGCTAATTTTTTGTATTTTTAGTAGAGATGGGGTTTCACCATGTTGACCAGGATGGTCTTGATCTCTTGACCTCATGATCCACCCGCCTTGGCCTCCCAGAGTGCTGGGATTACAGGTGTGAGCCACCGCGCCCGGCCGGTGTTAGGTTTATATTTAAGTTTTTAATCCATCTGGAGTAATTTGAGTGTAAGGTGTCAGGAAGGAGTCCAGTTTCTGCTTTGTGCACATGGCTAGCCAGTTTTCCCAACACCATTTATTAAACAGGGAATCCTATCCCCAGTGCTTTTGTCAGGTGTGTCAAAGATCAGATGGTTGTAGATGTGTGATGTTGCCTCCAAGGCCTTTGTTCTGTTCCATAGGTCTATATCTCTGTTTTGGTACCAGTGCCATGCTGTTTTGATTACTGTAGCCTTGTAGTATAGTTTGAAGTCAGGTAGTGTGATGCCTTCAGCTTTGTTCTTTTTCCTTAGAATTCACTTGGCTATGCAGGCTTTCTTTTGGTTCCATATGAAGTTTAAGGTGGTTTTGTCCAGTTCTGTGAAGAGGGTCATAGGTAGCTTGATGAGGATAGCATTGAATCTGTAAATTACTTTGGGAAGTATGGCCATTTTCACAATATTGATTCTTCCTAACCATGAGCATGGAATGTTTTTTCCATCTGTATATGTCCTCTCTTATTTCCTTGAACAGTGGTTTGAAATTCTCCTTGAAGAGGTCCTTGATATCCTTTGTTAGTTGTATTCCTACAAAGGTATTTTATTCTCTTTGTAGCACTTGTGAATGGCAGTTCATTCTTGATTTGGCTCTCTTTAAGTCTGTTATTAGTGTATAGAAATGCTTGTGATTTTTGCATATTGATTTTGTATCCTGAGACTTTGCTGAAGTTGCTTATCAGTTTCAGGAGATTTTGGGCTGAGACGATGGGGTCTTCTAAATATACAATCATGTCGTCTGCAAATAGAGACAATTTGACTTCCTCCTTTACTATTTGAATACCCTTTATTTCTTTTCCTTACCTGATTGCTCTGTGTAGAACTTCCAGTACTGTATTGAATAGGAGTGGTGAGAGGGGCATCCTTGTCTAGTGCCAGATTTCAAAGGGAATACTTCCAGTTTTTGCCCATTCAGTATGATATTGGCT
>CM052648.1:194016273-194042227 GCA_028533165.1 Leontopithecus rosalia
ACTGGGTAACAAGAGCGAAACTCCATCTCAAAAAAAAAAAAAAAGGAAGCACATGTATTAGAGAAGCTTCATTCAGGCAGGCCTAAGTTATAATGTGCTGCTGGCCCTGAGTTCAATGTTGATGAATCAACAATTTGTATCAAGTAAGATGTCTTTAAATAGAAACCCACATAAAACAAGGTTACACATTGATCAGTTAGGGAAAATGTGACCAGAGATTTGCAGGAATGTATTTCCCCTGGGAGCAGCAGTTCAGTATTTGCTGACTCGGTGTACACAGTGACTTTATAGACCATAAATACGGTGGTTGGCTGGGTGCGGTGGTTCATGCCTGTAATCCCAGCACTTTGGGAGGCTGAGGTAGGCATATTACTTGAGGCCAGGAGCTTGAGACCAGCCTGGACAATATGGTGAAGCCCTATCTCTACTAAAAATATAGAAATTACCTGGACATGGTGTTTTACTCCTGTAATCCCAGCTGTGTCAGGAGGCTGAAGCATAAGAGTCACTTGAACCCAAGAGGCAGAGGTTGTAGTGAGCCTCACTGCAATCCGTCCTGGGTGAGAGTGAGACTCTTAAAAAAAGAAGAACATAAATATCTCCTAAAATCTTGAATTCTTGGTGGTAATGCCATAATATTAATCATTTATGTTACTTAACTTTGAATTTTTATGATTATTTCCAGCAGTTTACCCCATTTCATTTTCCGTACTACTGGAAAGATAATCAAATTTTTTTTAAGTTTATATTTGCTAATTTTATGTTTTCCCCCTTTATTTCAGGTGGAAAACAGCTGAAAAATGGTTTCTTGATGCTTTGGAAAAAATTAAAGCAATTGGGAACGAGGTATTCTTTGTACTGTCTGTAAATACACATACACACCTGCTAAATGAGGAAAAAACAGTCTCTCTTGCCTTAGAAGATAATAACCTGATATTTATCCTAACAAGCTGCTGTTAATGTAAGAAATGAGTTTTTTCCTAATTTAAGGGGCAGGTGTTGGGTGTTTGCTTAAGTGGGCTCTAGCTTTGAAATGTGAGAGGCATCAGAATAGACCGGATGATTATTTGAAGCTAGGAATAGTCTATGGTTCGTGGAAACTATCGTGCACTGAAGCGTCTAAGGTAATATTCTTCCTCTAGAACTTCAGAGAGCCACTTTGACTGAAGGGTAATGTATAGCAGCAGGTCCCACTTTTGAAAGAATAGCGATGGGACAGGTATCTCTCAAATTCACCTTTTGTTGCTGTTACTGGATACTCTGTGTATTTGGGCCTTTCCATTTTGAAATATTTGACTGCTTCTGTTGTATTAATAATGTACCCCATGAATTGGTGCTTATGAGTTAGCCTAACAACTAGCAAGGATGTATATATACTGATATTACTTAAAAGCAGTAACAATTTTAGATACCATAAACTCGCGTAGGTAAGAGATTTGTATGTTGCTCTTCTGATTTATTGATGCCCATTTGGTTTCATTCTGTTCTGATTTTCACTTCTCAGCTTCCTGCTGTTCCTGTTTGTGCACACCTGCCCACAGTTTTCTCTCCCTTGGGTGTTAGCTCTCTCGGCCGTTACAGACACAGCTTTGCCTCCCTGCCAGGCAACCTGCCTGTCCCCATAGACGCAGCTTTGTTTACTCTGGTCTCTCATGTCACCTGAACGTATAAGCACTATTTCTGTGCATTTCCACGTGTGTATATAAAGCAGGTGCCTCTGCCGCATAGTCTTTGGTAGTTCTGGATAATGCAGGTGTTTTGTTAGTAGGGGATTGCCTCCTGCCACCTTGTCAGTTTTCTAAGATGTGACTACCTTGCACCTCAGACCGGCTCAGCAGCATCAGCATCACCTAGAAGCCTGCTAGCAGTTCAGAGTCTCAGACCAACTAAATCAGAATCTGCAGTTTTAGCAAGATCCCCAGGTGATTCTCATGCACAGAAAAGTTTGAGAAGCACCTTCCTAAACCGTACTAAGTTGAACCTGTATTCTTTGATGATTCAGAGGCACTTTTTTATAGTCTTAGAGAAATTTAAAGTGATGGTTTTAAGTATGAAAGCACAATACTATTGAAATGTCAAAATGCCCTTTAAAAAGTTCTATGAAGGCCAGGTGTGGTGGCTCACGCCTATAATCCCAGCACTTTGGGAGGCTGAGGCAGGTGGATCACGAGGTCAAGAGATAGAGACCATCCTGGTCAACAAGGTGAAACCCCATCTGTACTAAAAATACAAAAATTAGCTGGGCATGGTGGCACGTGCCTGTAATCCCAGCTACTCGGGAGGCTGAGGCAGAATTGCTTGAACCCAGGAGGCGGAGGTTGCCGTGAGTCGAGATCATGCCATTGCACTCCCGTCTGGGTAACAACAGGGAAACTCCGTCTCAAAAAAAAAAAAGTTTTATGAAGAGAGGGAAAATATTGACTTCAGTGAAGAGAAACAGTCATGCCTAAGAGTCATTAAATGATTCGTCTTTCATTCACTTGGGCTGTGCCTCATAGAGCTGGTCTCAATAAAGTTAGTCTGTGGCTCAGGTCTGCTCATTCATTTAGTTGACATATATTTAATGAGTGTCAGCCATGCCATAGTCTCTAAGCTAGGTGTTGGGATGCAGCAGGGATTGAGTTTACTATTTCTTGACCTCAGATACACTGGGGCATATAAGTAAGTGGATAGACAGTGAAAATACAGTGCAGCTGAGGAAACTAAAGGTGCCCATAGAGAAAGACAGTTCACCCAGAAATGAGACTTTGGTTACAACATGCACCTCAGTCCTGAAAGTCACCAGACATTAGCCAGGCAAAAAATGAGGGCTAGAGTATTTTAGTGTTTGCAAAAATTAGAGCTAATATGGTGTGGCTTGGATGTTGAGTTCACAGAGAATGTCAAGGAGTAGGCCAGGAGAGTTAAGTTGTGGGTCACCAAGGGCCCAGAATGATGTTGACAAGTTTGTGCCTTATCCTGAGGAGAGTGGGAAGACAAAAGGGATTTTAGAAGGAAACAACCTGGTCAGACTTTTATGATTGGGGCCCAGATTTGACTTATTAATTTGGAAGGTGAGGATTAAATAGGTTGGAGTTATGCCCAGGAATTAGAAGGAACCAGCCCTGGTGTGCTTTGTGGGAGGGTCAAGGGGATTGGTGTGCCATTCACTCACAGGGGCTGAGATAGCCTGGGAGACATGGGTGTGGTGCTTGTAACATTTCAAAGTAGAAATACTTAGCAGGCAAATGGATCAGAGGTCTGGCGTTTTAGGGAAAGCTCTGAGCTGCAGATACTCCTTTGAACTCCAGCAGGGATAGGCTCTTGGATAAACTTGTCCTCATAATAACAGCATCCTCAGAAAGTCTCCTAGTAAGAAAGTAAGGGAGATAAACTAGCAGTTACCCTGGCCTTGTGGTGTGCTGGAGGCACACACTGGGAGAGAGCCCAGCTTGCAAGATGTGAAATAATTCAGTGCAAATAAATCAGGCTGAACAGTGACATATATAACTCGTGGGCTTGATGTTGCTATGTTTTAGGTAACAGTTGACAAATGGGAACCTTTGTTGAACAACTTGGGGCATGTCTGCAGAAAACTTAAGTAAGTGAAGTAGAGCATTTTCAGAAATATACTTTGTGATTCAAAGTTTACTTAATTTTGAATGCTTTGTCATATTTTTATTTCATGAGTTCCACCAGCTTTCTTGTACTTGGCTGCTCTGATATAAGCATCAGAATCAGTTTTTACTATTTATATCTGTTGGTGTAATTTTATTTTAGAAACACATTAAGAATTTTACTTTTTTCTAGATGAAAATTTAGCATTCAAAATTAATTTGCAGGAATTAAGACAGTAAGATGTAATTGAAATCCTATCTATATTCTGTTTTCTGCTAGAGGTTTTGTGGTGTGAGAAACAGGTGACAGTTGAAAAATTGATTTTTCAGTTAAATGAGTCTGGGCAATTGTAGGTTACTCAATATTTAACAAGTGTTTCTATTGCAGGATTTCTTTGAGTCTTTACTATGTATTATGAGGTGTAACATTTTCCAAAGTTTAATTGGGCATAAAACATTTTTTTCACAAAAGATTTTACAAGTCAGGTATTCCAGAGAACTTTGAGGAACACTTTTCTAAGTAAGTCTTTTGGACCTTAAGGCAATACTCCTTGGCTGCTTTCACGTACACCTGATACAGGACGTTGACTGTCACCTAAGAGGGTGGTGCGTGGTAAGGACACAGCCAGGAGGCAGGGATGAGGTTCTGGTTGCAGTGTCCCACTAGACATCACAAGGAATATAGTGCCATCCCTGCAGGAGCACCCTCGGCCGGCGGAGGGAGCAGGCCTGGAGGATGCATTTAGAGGGCATATTAGGTCGGTGTGGAGGATAGTCACCAGTCCAGGCTGCTGTTCTCATTGAGACAGTGTTTCTTAGCTGTTGATACGGATGAACACTCATCTTAGACTTAGGAATTTAGTGCTTTTACTATACCCAGTAATTGTGTTCTCCCCCACAGAAAGTACGCCGAGGCCTTGGACTACCACCGCCAGGCACTGGTGTTGATTCCTCAGAATGCATCCACCTACTCTGCTATCGGATATATCCACAGTCTGATGGGCAACTTTGAAAATGCTGTGGACTACTTCCACACAGTATGTCCTTTCTTTGTACCTAATTTAAAAACTGGTTAACATTGACTACTTCCTTTTTTAAAAGTATTTTCTCTTGGTAATATTTACTTACTACTGCCGGGCGCGGTGGCTTAAGCCTGTAATCCCAGCACTTTGGGAGGCCAAGGCGGGTGGATCATGAGGTCAAGAGATCGAGACCATCCTGGTCAACATGGTGAAACCCCGTCTCTAATAAAAATACAAAAAATTAGCTGGGTGTGGTGGCGCATGCCTGTAGTCCCAGCTACTCAGGAGGCTGAGGCAGGAGAATTGCCTGAACCCAGGAGGCCGAGGTTGCGGTGAGCCGAGATCACGCCATTGCACTCCAGCCTGGGTAACGAGTGAAACTCCATCTCAAAAAAAAAAAATTTACTTAAATTATTTTAATATTATTTAGGCAACGTTATGTTTTATTTTTTTCTTTGCAGAGAAAAGCATGTGGGTGTTGTACAATATTCATCAAATTAGAAACAAACATGAGTCCTGCCCTCAGTGTTTGCAGTGAGGTGTGCAGGTGCCCAGTGGCGCTTGTCAGTGATCTGAGTGCTGTGTGTGGACTGAGAACACAGGGTTATATGTCCACAGTAGGCCCTTTGGGCACTCCCAGATTTTCTGTTCATGACTCTAATTAATTCCCTTAGATCACTTTAGTAGATAAACAAAACAGTCTCTGCAGTCATCACAAGGAAAGAACCTTTCCTTAATCTGTGCACCATATTCCATCAAATTTAAGACACCTTGAGTAAGCAGGATGACTACAAAGAAAAAAGTGCTGCCAATTAAATTTTTACATAATTTTTTCCTGTCACTTAATTTTCTTGTACTTAGAGAAAATACTCTTGAACATATTTAGGCAGATTTGTATTACTCTGGTATATACATAAAAATGATATATAAGTGAAATAAATGGTTACAGTATTCAACCCAGAGAGCCAGTCTCTGTGTTTTCCCAAAATAGTGCCCTGGTGCTAGCACACATGCCCAGTTCCTGACTCGGTTTCCTCCCAGCCACAGACACCTGCTTTGCAGATCTATCCCTCATCCCTCTCAGTCTGCTAAAGTGTCAACAGAAGAAGGTTTTTAGAAAACCGCAATTGCTGTAGCTGTTTAAGTGTTCCTCACGTGGTTTGTGATCTAGTCTGTGCTGCCAACATAACCACCAGGTCCTCACTGTTCGGGAAGGTTACCCACATCACAGCGGTGGCTGGTTGATGGCAATGTTAGGAAACCACAGGTAAAAGGGAAGAATGTTTGAATTTGAGAAAGTGTGGGTCTTAGAATCAGTGAACTAATGGTATTTGGAGAAAGAAGTAAAATATGAGAAAAATTATCAAAGATAAACTCATGATAGGTCGTAACTCATTTTCAAGAGTTATTTAGAGATTTTGAGGTTAGATGAAGTCATGAAGATACCGTGATGGCAACCAGAGTACTGACCTCATCAGACACTTGGACTAAGCACATTTACTAGTCCTGTATGATCTTTTAAATATGTATATTTGGGTATTGTATAATTTACCTTTCTTCTGTGATCTGATTAATAGAGAAGGCTCAGAGACCTCTGTATGGAGTTTTTTTGTTTTGTTTTGTTTTGTTTTAGACAGAGTTTTTGTTCCTGTTGCCTAGGCTGGAGTGCAATGGCGTGATCTTGGCTCACCACAACCTTTTCCCCCCAGGTTCAAGCGATTCTCCTGCCTCAGCCTTCTGAGTAGCTGGGATTACAGGCACCTGCCACCACGCCCAGCTAATTTTTTTTGTATTTTTTAGTAGAGACGGGGTTTCGCCATGTTGTCCAGGCTGGTCTCAAATTCCTGACTTCAGGTGATCCACCTGTCTTGGCCTCCCAAAGTGCTGGGATTACAGGCATGAGCCACCGCACCCAGCCAAGATAGAACTTTCTTTAAAATATTTTTGGGGTCGATTTCCAGCCTAAGAAAATAGAATAGTGTGATGAACCTCCATGACCCATAACCAGTCTCAACAATCATCAGATCATGGCCAGTCATGGAGCTCCGTCCCCGCTAATAGCCCCCTTCCCTGACCCTGGATGCCCTGGAATCTTTCGAAATGAATCAGTGTGGTAATATTTCTAAACAAAAGAGAAGGAAATACATTTTCTTTTAATAACCATGCTGAATCTTTTATGGCAGGCCCTTGGTCTTAGGCGAGATGATACGTTTTCTGTTACAATGCTTGGTCATTGCATCGAAATGTACATTGGTGATTCTGAAGCTTATATCGGTAAGGTGATCATTATTCTTATTGGTATTGTACTCCATTTTTTAGGTTGTCATATATCTCTGTTTTTGTTTCTCATTCTCATCTGAGGCTCAAAGTTTATCTTTCTAACCAATCGTCCTGCATTAAAAATAAGAAACTCCATTTATTTTATTAGAACAATGCTGTGGGGAGTTAGTGACTCACCAAGGATGCATTCAGTTTAAAGTTGAATACTTGCTGTATGCAAAATACCACTATAGAATACGGGTAAAGCACTTGGTTATAGAAGGACCCATCTGTTTCTATAATGGAAAAAGAAGCTCCCAAGGAGCCCCAGGCTGTCAGAAATTACCTTGAGTCCTCTCATATGGGCGTCAAGAGTGGCAAGAAGACAGACTAGGGAAATAATCCAGTCAACTGAGAAGAAAAACAAAAATTTAGTATAGTCACATTGTAAAGTTGGATAAACTGAGGCACAGCACAGTTTAAAAATACATGTTCACAGAGTTAGGCTCCACAGCTCGCTCTCTTAACCATCCCGTAATTCTGCCTCCTCTATAGCCAGTCACTGATACACTTGTCTGGTACCTCATGGCACGCTTAGCAAAACAGTTTTCCTGCCCCCTTAGAACCTGGATTTCATTCCTGCTCTACAGCTATAAAATTTAACAGTTTTTCTCTGAATATGTTGGGTTCTATCCCTATATATCCCAAATTTTATTAATATTACTGAATCTTATAGGGGTCTGTGATGTCTTTAATCCTTAGAAATATTAAACCTATAAACAAGGAATACATGAGGTTAAACAGTATTCAAATTTCTATATGCTTTAAAACATTGAGTCAGTGTATTGAGAAATACACCTAAGAAACTGCAGTGAATCTACTCTGGACAAAATAATTTTTTTTTTGAGATGGAGTTTCATTCTTGTTGCCCAGGCTGGAGTACAATGGTGCAGTCTCGGCTCACTGCAATCTCTATCTCCTGGGTTCAAGCGATTCTTCTGCTTCAGTCTCCTGAGTAGTTGGGATTACAGGCGCCTGCCACCATGCCCAGTTAATTTTTTGGATTTTTAGTAGACATGGGGTTTCATCATGTTGGCCAGGCTGGTCTTGAACTCCTGATCTCAGGTGATCCACCCACCTTGGCCTCCTGAAGTGCTGGGATTATAGGCGTGAGCCCAGGCTATTCTGGACAAAATTTTAGAGAATCTCTTCAAAAGAAGCTGTCTAGGCTGAGCGTGGTGGCTCATGCCTGTAATCCCAGCACTTTGGGAGGCTAAGGCAGGCAGATTACCCGAAGTCTAGAGTTCAAGACAAACCTGGCCAACATGGTGAAATCCCACCTCTACTAAAAATAAAAAAATAAAATTGGCCAGGCGCGGTGGCTCAAGCCTGTAATTCCAGCACTTTGAGAGGCCAAGGTGGGTGGATCACGAGGTCAAGAGATCGAGACCATCCTGGTCAACAGGGTGAAACCCCGTCTCTAATAAAAATACAAAAAATTAGCTGGGCATTGTGGCGCGTGCCTGTAATCCCAGCTACTCAGGAGGCTGAGGCAGGAGAATTGACTGAACCCAGGAGGCGGAGTTTGCGGTGAGCCCAGATCGTGCCATTACACTCCAGCCTGGGTAACAAGAGTGAAACTCCTCAAAAAATAAAAATAAAATAAAAATAAAACTAACCAGGCATAGTGGTGCAAGCCTGTAATCCCAGCTACTTGGGAGGCTGAGGCAGGAGAATCACTTGAACCCAGGAGGCAAAGGTTGCAGTGAGCCAAGATTGCACCACTGCACTCCAGCCTGGGTGACAGAGCAAGACTCCCATCTCAAATAAAAAAAGAATTGTGGTAGTTTTACATATATTAACAGTATTTTACATACTTATATCCTTAAAAATAATGGAAAAGTATCAAAATTATAGGCTGTATACATTTCTGTGTGCTTGAAAATGACACAATATGGGTTGTTTCTTTAAGACAGTCACTAAAATGTATAAACTTATAGATAGACAAATCACTAAAAAAGAAAATTTAGCTGGGCATGGTGGCTCACTCCTGTAATCCTAGCATTTTTGGAGGCCAAGGTGCATGGATCACGAGGTCAGGAGATCGAGGCCATCCTAGCTAACACGGTGAAACCCCATCTCTACTAAAAGTCCAAAACATTAGCTGGGCCTGATAGCATGTGCCTGTACTCCCAGCTATTCGGGAGGCAGAGGAAGGAGAATCGCTTGAATCTGGGAGGCACAGGTTGCAGTGAGCCGAGATTGTACCACTGCACTCCAGCCTGGGTGACAGAGCAAGATTCCAATTCAAAAAAAAAAAAGAAAAAATTCAAACCAAAAGTAGTAACAGTAGGAATAAAAGAGGGCTCAGCATTGCCTTTGGGAGAGGAAGGGTCCAGACTGGTATATTTTTAATATCTTCCTCTAGCCTGCCATGAGACATGGCTGGATTTTTCTCCTTGTCCTGTGTAACCTCCCTTACTTTATCATAATTTACTGCCTTGGTTACTGTCTTATTCCTCCAAGGGAGCTTCAAGAAATTTAGGTAACACCAGAGTGTGGCCCCAGCCAGTTGCGCTCAGTTACCAAGGAGCAATTAGGAAATGGTCACTGAAAGCCTGAAAATAAGAACAGGACTCCGGTCCTTGCAACCAAACCAGGCAGTGGTGGTCAGGCACTTCCACACAGAAACCTTTCACTGTCACCAGAGAGTGGCCCCAGCCAGAGACCTGCAGGTGCCTCTGTGCTTCGGTCCATCTACTCTGGACAAAATAATTGTTTTTGTCCATCTACTCTGGACAAAAACAGGTCCACTGAGGGTCCCAAGTTGGAAAGGGAAAGAGAGAGGGGAAAGAGTTCCCCTGTTTGGAGCAGAGGGATCCCACATGGAAATAGCTCTAGCTCATGCCCGCAAATGAAGGCTCTATAGAGAAGAAAAAGGGAAAAAGAAAAGAAAAAGAAATCCCCAAATTTGGGCTAACCTCCTGACTGGCTCACCAAAATATATTATTGCTGTGGAAGGTCTTGACTGCAGGTTGCCCAGGTTCTGGGTGTGCTGAACAAAGATTGAACAAAACACACGAAGCAATTGAAGACAAAAGCATAGGCTTATTGAACTGAAAGTACACCAGACAGAGTGGGAGCGGGCTTGAGCAAGCGGGGCTTGAGCAAGTAGCTGATGAGTCCCAGTTGCAAATCTTCTGGGGTTTAAGTACCCTTAGGGGTTTCCTGTTGGTTACAGCCTTTGCAAATTAAGGGTTGACCTGTAGCCAATCAGAGGCTGAAGTGAAGGCTCCCTGTCTCTAAGCCCTTTTCTGCCTCAGTTAAGAAGCCGATAAAGGCCCTCAACATCATTACTTATCAGGGAAAAGAAATTAAAACCATAGTGATACTGGTGCCAGCTGCTTGAGGGCTGAGGCAGGAGGATCACTGGAGCCCAGGAGATCAAAGCTGCAGGGATCACACCACTGTACTCCAACCTGAGCAACAGAGTGAAAACTGGTGTCAGAAAAGTAATATTAAAAAATAAAACCATAGTGAGATACCAGTACACACCCACCAGAATGGCTAAAAATTAAAAATACTGGCTGAGCGTGGTGGCTCATGGCCGTAATCACAGCACTTTGGGAGGCAAAGGTGGGTGGATCACGAGTTCAGGAGTTCAAGACCAGCCTGGCCAAGATGTTGAAACCCATCTCTACTAAAAGTACAAAAATTAGTTGGGCACCGTGGCAGGCACCTGTAATCCCAGCTCCTTGGGAGGCTGAGGCAGGAGAAAAACGAACTTGGGGAGCAGAGCTTGCAGTGAGCCAAGATCACACCACTGCGCTCCAGCCTAGGCGACAGAGTGAGACTCTGTCTCAATAAAAAAAATAAAATAGAAATACTGACAGTACGTAGTGTTGGTGTGATGTGGAGCAACTGGAACTCTTACAGATTGACTTGGTGGGCTATAAAAGAGTAAAACCTCTGGAAAACTGCTTAACATCACAGTAAAGTTAAGCCTATTGTATCAGTTATCTACTGCTGCCTAACCACTCCAAAACCTCAACCAGCAACAGTGTATTACTTTTACAGTTCTGTGAGTTGAGTGACTCAAGTGCAAGTCTTATCTCGGTTTACTTATGCAGCTGTGGTCAGCAGATGCTTGACTGGGTAGATGGTCTAGAATGGTGTCATTCTCCATTAGAGCTCAGCTTGGGTGCTGAGTCTCCCTCTGTGGGGCTTTCATCTTAGGGTTCTTTGTAGCATGATGTTCTCAGGGTTCTGAAGGACAGGAATCAAAGCTTCAAGACCTCTTGAACATTCAGAGTTGCCTAACATCACTTCCATCACGTTCTGTTCCATCAGTGCGAGTCTCATAAGCTTAGAGTTGTTGTGGGAGGGGACTGTATAAGGGTCAGGGTGCTGGGAGGTGTGATTCATTGGGGTGGGTATTAGGGTGATGACTGACCATGCTGATCTTATGATGTAGCAGTTCTACTCCCAGGTATAAGCCCAACGGAAGCAAGTGCTTCTGTTCACTGAAAGTCACAAACAGGAGTCTTTGTGGCTTTATTCATTATAGCACCTAACTGGAAATGACCCAAATGTCCAGCAGTAGGAGAGAGGAGAAATAAACTGTGGTATGTTCATACAACAGAATACTCTTTTACTTGAAAGACTACTGAATCATTTGAATTTCAAAGATTTTTGAAAAAAAAATATAGAAAATGTACTAATTGCTTCCATTTATAGGAAGATTAGTGTATTAGTTCATTCTCGCATTGCTATAAAGAAATACTTGATCCTGGGTAATTTGTAAGAAAAGAGGTGTAATAGGCTCACAGTTCTGCAGTCTATACAGGCAGCATGATGCTGGCATCGCTTGGCTTCTGAGGAGGCCTCAGGAAACCTGAAATCATGGCAGAAAGCAAAGTAGGGAGCCAGCACTTCACATATCTGGAACAGGAGGAATTAGAAAGGGAGGAGGTGCGACATACTCTAAACAACCAGAACACACTATCACAAGAACAGCACCGGGAGGATGGTGCTAACCATTCAGGAGAAACTGCCTCCATGATCCTCCCACCTCCAACACCGGGGATTACAGTTCAACCTGAGATTTCGTGGGGACACAGATCCAAACCATGTCATCTTTGAACAATCAGTAATGAACAAAACTAATTGGTAGTGTTAGAAAAGTCAGAGTAGCTGGGAGTATTGACCAGGAGTGGGCACAGATTGGTCTTGAGATGTACTACTGTCCTATGCCCCTCTGGCAGTATTCGTGTGGGGTGCATATACATAAGGGTTCATTCAGCCCTGTGCTTAAGAGGATCCACACTTGCTGCTTGGTTTTGGCTCCCCACCACAGCCCCGTGGCAAGGAAGGCAAATCTGAGCCTCAGTTCCAAAGGTGGGAAGTTCATTGGAAGCTAATTACCGGCTGGAGAATTGATAATGAGTCAGAATGACGTTTCCGGACCTCGCAGAGGAGATTTATCATTCATGCCATTTTTATTTTTAGAAAGTTTGCATGTCATTTTCTGCCATAATACCTACTCCTGAAAGCTATTGGTTTGAACTGTGTAAAACTGTCACTTTATGTCAAATGATTGAACCTAATACATCTGTTCGGATCTGTTCAAATCTGTATTAACCTTAAGGTTTTAATATACAGGAAATGGATTTTATTTCATTGTGGCTTCTGTATGCATAAGATTGGTGACTCTACCCAGTGGGCACGGCACAACGCAGTTCTTACCTGAAACAGCTGAGAAAAAAGTTGCCCACGGGCCTCATCCATATTTAGGAGGCCTTGGAAACGGCAGCTGTTGAGACTGCATGTGCTTCTAAAAGTCGTCTGACACCTCTTTTGAAAATGGTGGAAAACAAATGAAAAAAGAAAAAGATTGGAACGTTGTTTTCATTCTGCTCTCAACTTGTGTGCTATTAATAGTATAATTTGACTTAAATGATCGAGATGGTATATGATGGAAATGATAGATAAATGATGGAATTTCGTGTTTTATTCTAATTAGTATAATCTGACTTAAATGATAGAAATGGTGTTACATAATGAAAATCACAGATAAATGATGGAATTTCTTTTATTCTAATTATAGTATTTCTTTTTAGGAGCAGACATTAAAGACAAATTAAAATGTTATGACTTTGATGTGCATACAATGAAGACACTAAAAAACATTATTTCACCTCCCTGGGATTTCAGGGAATTTGAAGTAGAAAAACAGACTGCAGAAGAAACGGGGCTTACGCCATTGGAAACCGCAAGGAAAACTCCTGATTCCAGACCTTCCTTGGAAGAAACCTTTGAAATTGAAATGAATGAAAGTGACATGATGTTAGAGACATCTATGTCAGATCATAGCACGTGACTCCAGTCAGTGCTCCTGGCCCCGCTGTCCCGGTGTCGGTTAGTATCCCTCACATCCTTTTCGTGGCTTCAGAATTTCCCACTTGCTAACGTGACTACAAACTGCATCTCTACATTTAGGAACAGAGACCCGCCTTGGGAGACTGGATCGCACACCTCTGCAACCGATGTGTTCTGATTCTCTGAACCTACCAATAGTTAAACATAGTGGAATAAAGAAGGTAAACCATCTATTATGTCTTTTTTTTTTCCATTTTCAATAAACTTTTATTTTGGACTAATTTTAGATTTATAGAAAAATTGCCCAAATAGTACAGAGGCCTTCTGTGTGCCCCTCACCTAGCTTCCCCCATTTTTTTTTTTGAGACAGAGTCTTACCCTTACCCAGGCTAGAGTGCAGTGGTGCGATCTCAGCTCACTGCAATCTCCGACTCCCAGATTCAAACAATTCTCCTGCCTCAGCCTCCCGAGTAGCAGGGATTACAGGCGCCCACCACCATGCCCAGCTAATTTTTGTGGTTTTAGTAGAGATGGGGTTTCACCATGTTGGCCAGGCTGTTCTTGAACTCCTGATCTCGTGATCCGCCTACCTCGGCCTCCCAAAGTGCTGGGATTACAAGCGTGAGCCACCAAGCCTGGCCTCCCCCATTGTTTACCTCTTTCATGACCGTGGAACATTTGTCATGACTAAGTAACCAACGTTGTAGTTACCATTAACTAAAATCCAGACTTTATTTGGATTTCACCAGTTTCTCCCTAATGTCTGCTTTCTGTCCCAGAGTCCCATCCAGGCACGTACTGCATTTAGTCATCCCATCTCCTTTGCGTTCTGTAGCCTGTGACAACTTCTTGGACTTCCCTTGTTTTTCATGACCTTGACAGTTTTGAGGAGTACTGCCCAGGTAGTCTGTAGAATGTCGCTCCATTTGAGTTTGATTGATGTGTTTCTCAAGCACCTTTCTCATCACATCCTACTGTGTGGTTGTGACTACCACAAGACTTCTCCCAGGCAGTGCTGACCTTGGTCGCCTGGTCACAGTGGTGTCTGCCAGATTTCTCCACTGTCAAGTTCCTGTTGTTCCCTTTCTATACTCTATGGGTTGAGAAGGTTTAAGCTCCAGCCCCTGGAGAGGACATTATCTGTGCGTGTTACTCTTGAAGATTTGTTTCTTCTTTCCTGTTTATTCAGTCATTTACCCGTATGGACTCGTGTACTTACAGGCATACCTCAGGGACATTGCAGGTTTGGTTCCAAACCAGTGAAATAAAGCAAACATCACAATAAAACAAGTTTCAAAAATTATTTGGTTTCCCAGTGCATCTTAAGCCTGTAGCCTATTAAGTATGTAATAGCATATGTCCAAAAAGCAATGTACATACCTTAATTTAAAAATACTTTCCCAGCCTGACCAACATGGTGAAACCCCGTCTCTACTAAAAATACAAAATTAGCCAGCTGTGGTGGCACGCACCTATAATCCCAGCTACTCAGGAGGCTGAAGCAGGAGAATCGCTTGAACCCGGGAGGTGGAGGTTGCAATGAGCCAAGATTGGGCCACTGCACTCTAGCCTGGGTGATGGAGAAATCACACCACTACACTCCAGTCTGAGCAACAGAGACTGTCTCAAAAAAGAAAAGAAAACTCTATTGTTAAAAAAATGCTACTGATCATCTAACCCTTTAGGAAGTTGTAATCTTGTAGCTGATGGAGGGTCTTGCTTCCAGGTGGATGGATGATGATGGTTGCTGAAGGCTGGGGTGACTGTGGCAATTTCTTAAAATAAGACAGTGAAGTTGGCTGCATTGATCGACTTTCTTTCTTGAAAGATTTGTCTATGCCGTTTGTCACCAGATCACAGTAGACTGTCTTTCAAAATTGGAGTTAATTCTCTCAAAGTCTGATGCTGCTCTGTCAACTTTTTCAACAGTGTTCACAGTATCTTCACTAGGAGCAGATTCCACTTTGAGAAACTATTTTCTGTGCTCATCCATAGAGAAGAATTCTTCATCTATTAATGTTTATCATGAGATTGCAGCAATTCAGTCACATCTTCAGGCTCCATTTTTATTTCTTTTTTCTTTTCTTTCTTTCTTTTTTTTTTTTTTTTGACAAAAGGTCTCTTATGTTGCCCATGCTAGTCTTGAACTCCTGGGCTCAAGCAGCCCTCCCACTTCAGCCTTCCAAGTAGCTGGGATTACAGGCACACACCACCACACCCAGCTCCACTTCTAATTTTAGTTATCTTGCTATTATGACCACATGCTGCAATTTCTTCCTTCACTGAGGTCTTGAAATTTTTAAAGTCATTCATGAGGGTTGGAATCAACTTCTTACAAACTCCCATTTTGACCTCCTCTCATGAATCACAAATGTTCTTAATGGCATTTAGAATGGTGAATCCTTTCCAGAAAGTTTTCTGTGTTTTTTGCCCAGATCCATTAGAGGACTCACTCTCTGTGGCAGCTATAGCCTTACAAAATGTATTTCCTAAAAAATAAGACTTGAAATTCAAAATGACTCAATCCATGAGCTGCAGGACAGATGTTGTGTTAGCAGCAAACAGCATTTATCTTGTGCATCTCCCTCAGGGCTTATGGCTGTCCAGGTCCACTGTCAGGATTGTCAATGAGCAGTAATATTTTGGGTTTTTTTATTTTTTTGAGATGGAGTCTCACTCTGTCACCCAGGCTGGAGTGCAGTGGCACAATCTCAGCTCACCACAACCTCTGCCTCCCAGGTGCAAGCGATTTTCCTGCCTCTGCCTCCTGAATAGCTGGGATTACAGGTGCACGCCAGCACGCCCAGCTAATTTTTGTATTTTTAGTAGAGACAGGGTTTCACCATGTTGGTCAGGCTGTTCTTGGAACTCCTGATCTTGTGATCCACCCACCTAGGCCTCCGAAAGCACTGGGATTATAGGCGTGAGCCACCGCACCTGGCAATGAGCGGTGGTATTTTGAAAAGAATTTTTTTTTCTGAACAACAAGCCTTAGGGTAGGCTTAAAATAGTAAACCCTACTGTAAACAGATGTGCTGCCATCCATACTTTTTCTATTCATAGAGGACAGGCAGCGTAGACTTAGCTCTCAGATTTTCTTCACAATGTGAATGAGCACTGGCTTTAGTTTAAAGCCTCCAGCTGCATTAGTCCCTGGAAAGCTAGCCTATTCTTTGAAACAAGGCATTGACTTCTCTTCAGCTGTGAAAGTCCTAGATGGCATCATATTCCAATGTAAGGCTGTTTTGTCTGCATTGAACACCAGTTGTTTAATGTAGCCACCTTCATGAATTACCTTTGTTAGATCATCTGGATGGCTTCTCCATCAGCACGTGCTGTTTCATCTTGCACTTTTTATGCTATGGAGATGAATTCAGGAATACAGACTTTGCAAAAATAACTTAGAAAATTCATTATACAAATGAACTGCAGCCCTCAACAAGTAACAGCACCAATCCCTGAGGAGAGGGATAATCTAATTTCCAGAGCTACTATGTCATATTCAAACAGTCCTCAATACAAAATTACAAAGCAAACAAAATGGAAAATACGGCTGACTTATGGGAAAAAAGGAATATGACAGAAACTGTCACTGAGGAAGCCCAGATATTAGGTCAGGAATACAGACTTTGCAAAATAACTTAGAAAATTCACTGATCTTTTTATTGTCTCTCTGGTCAGTCTGTAACCTGACAGAGATTTCCTTAAATGTCTGGATCTTCTTCTTTGAGTTGGGGTCTATCTCTGTCACCTAGGCTAGAGTGCAGTGGCACAATCATAGCTCACTACAGGCTCCAACTCCTGAGTTCAAGGGATCCTCTT
This sequence comes from Leontopithecus rosalia, assembly GCA_028533165.1. NCBI lineage: Eukaryota > Metazoa > Chordata > Mammalia > Primates > Cebidae > Leontopithecus > Leontopithecus rosalia. The sequence goes on from CM052648.1 coordinate 194,033,351, forward strand.
GCCTCAACCTCCTGAGTTGTTAGGACCACAGGAATGCACCACCACACCTGGCTAATTTATTTATTTTTATTTCTGTAGAGATGGGGTTTCACTATGTTACCCAGGCTAGTCTTGAACTCCAGGGCTCCAGCGATCCTCTCGCCTCGGCATCCTGAAGTGCTGGGATTACAGGCCTGAGTACCCACCCTGGGTTCAGTATCTGGGTCTTTTTTTAAAAAAAATGTGTCTCTAATTTTCTGATGGTACTGGGGAAATTGCTGCAGCCTGCCAGGGTGGAAACAAAGGCATGCATCTATGCTGGTCCCTCAGGGCACCACCATACTGACCAAATGCCCAGGGTCCTTGCTGAGAACAGGCTGTAGCAGGTAGGTAGGCTCTCCACCCACACCACCTTCTTAACAAAGAGCTGCAGTCTCTGCATCATCGAGCCTGCCCCTGGTTGCCGTAAGAATCTGATTAGGTGATAGATGTTAGAAAACAGTTGATTCTGCCAATTTTTTTGTCCTGCTTAATGGTTTTGGTGGAAGAATCAATCAATCCCCGAAGCTTCCTGCCCTATTTTCTGTGATGTCACTTCTGTTTTTTAAAACTATAGCTATTAGTCATATATTTAAAAAAAAAAAAAAAAAAACTATAGCTGGCTGGGCACGGTGGCTCACACCTGTAATCCCAGCACTTTGGGAGGCCGAGGCTGGCAGATCATGAGGTCTCCAGTTTGAGACCAGTCTGAACAACATGGTGAAACCCCATCTCTACTTAAAAATATATAAAGATTAGCCAGGTGTGGTGGCAGGTGCCTGTAATCCCAGCTGCTCGGGAGGCTGAGACAGGAGAATTGTTTGAACTCAGGAGGCTGAGGCACGAGAATCACTTGAACCTGGAAGGCGGAGGTTACTGTGAACCAAGATTATGCCACTGCACTCCAGCCTGGGCAACAAGAGCAAGACTCCATCTCAAAAAATATATATATATACATACATACACACACACACACACATATATGTGATAGTCATACAAAACTGTTTACAGTACTTATCAAAATTCATTTAAACTTTTGAAAGTCATAGTATTTAAGATAACAAACTCAGCTGACTGTTAATACATTTTGTGACGCTTTAAAAAGCCCAAAGAATTGAACAGCTATTGGTGCTAAATTATAATTGTGTTCTATAAAATAAATGTGATTCACTATTCTTTATAACATCTACCTCCTGGTGTGTATAAGATAAAGAATTTGAATTTTACCTATTTTCTCACATACTAACTTGGTGACGTATCCTTTTAACTCTTGGTAAATGTAATAGGCTCTCTTGGCCTGTTTTTATTCTATTGTTTTAACATCATCTGCAGTTTTCTCACATAATATTGAAAACTGAATCTGTGAAATAAGCAGGTGTCTATCAGTAATGAGATTTAAAATATGTCATAGCTAGATTGCCTGTTTTGTAGGAACATCTGAAATCAGCCATGATAAAACAGATGGAAATGATGCCCCATTTATTGGAGTCAAGAAGGAAAATTTTTATATAGTTTTACACATTTGACTGGTGATTGATTTTGTGAAAAGATATGTTAAAATTTGTTTTTTTTTTTTTAGACAGAGTCTCACTGCAATCTCCACCTCCCGGGCTCAAGCAATTCTCCAGTCTCAGCCTCCTGAGTAGCTGGGATTACAGGCTCATGCCACCACATGCAGCTAATTTTTAGTATAGATGGCTATAAAATTAGCCATCTCTAATTTTAGTAGAGATGGCTCATGCCACCACACCCATCTCTACTAAATGTTGGCCAGGCTTATCTCAAACTACTGACCTCAAGTGATGCACCCGCCTTAGCCTCCCAAAGTGCTGGGATTATAGGCATCAGCCATAGCACCCGGCCTGAAAAGATATGTTAAAAATTTTTATGTTAAAAGGTGATAGAAGACAATTTTACCAAATCTATAATCTTTAAACTTTTTTTTAACCTATTCACTGTGATTAGCAAAAGAATTTTGTTATGACTCCTAGGTGGCAACTGTATAGGCAGAGAACACCTCCATTCTTTTCATCATTCTAATAAAGAGATAGGATTATATGCTTCATTTGTTTAAAGTCCTTTTTTTGGCCGGGCGCGGTGGCTCAAGCCTATAATCCCAGCACTTTGGGAGGCTGAGGCGGGTGGATCACGAGGTCAAAAGATCGAGACCATCCTGGTCAACAAGGTGAAACCCCGTCTCTACTAAAGATACAAAAATTAGCTGGGCGTGGTGGTGCGCACCTGTAGTCCCAGCTACTTGGGGGGCTGAGGCAGGAGAATAGCTTGTTGCAGTGAGCCGAGATTGCGCCATTGCACTCCAGTCTGGGTAACGAGCGAAACTCCGTCTCAAAAAAAAACAATAAACTCTCCTAATCCCTAACATCAGAGGACACATTACTCTTTTTTCATAAAAAAAAGAAAGAAAAGTATAGTTTTTACAAAACATCTATTCACAGCATCGTTAACAAATTAGGCATTATACAGAAGTGAATTTTCAGGCAACTGAAGTGCTGCCTTAAACACAAAACTTTTTGTCTTAACCTATCTGAAGTGTGTCCCCTGTATTTCTGCCTTCTGAAGCAGAACAATAATAGCGTTCATTTCTTGGGCATCCCCAGGTGTTAACTTGAGTAAGTCTTTTGAGGAGGGCTTTGTTCCCCTTCATATGGATGAGGGTCTAGCAACACTGTGTTGAAGACCAGCATTCAGACCCCATCTCGTCTCCACTTATGGTGAAAGTCAGGTATTGCACTGGAGGTTAACACAGTAATACACTTAGAGACCATAGGTTGCCCCATGCTAAATTAGACTCACACTAATGCATTTTCATGTTTTCATTTTTAAATGGCTTTCCTGTCTTGAGCTGGGGCTAGAAAATCAAGTGACTGAAAATTATGTTTAAAATAACTAAAATGAAGGTAGTCTATTAATAAAGTGCCGAGTTTTTTACATTTATTTTGCCTGCCAGAGCCAAAAAAAAAAAATCATTTCATTTTCTCATTGATCACTGTTAGGATTTTTTGGATTTCTAGGTGAACCATTACTCTGTTGACAGTGCTTTAAGACATAAAAGGGAAAAGGTTCAGACACTTGACTAAGCTGTAATTCTGGTCAGCAGCAGTGTTAACACCAGTGTTTAGGCCTCAGAGTAAAAAGAATGTGTCATCATACTGCCAAGAACTGTTCCTGTTACTACCCAGTTCTCTAGTATCTCATGACGGTTTCCTAAAAAGGTGTCCTTCTTGCTAACTACAGTGGCTGTGTTATCATCCTTAAAGGAAACACTTGGAAGTCACCAGCTTCTTCAAGTCACTGTCATCTACCAATGAGATAGGGGCTACCAAGTAAAACGTAGCCCAGGGCCACATTCACAGATGGAAGTGTTCAGTTAAGCAAAAGTAAAGTTACATACCACCATCATTCTGACGTTTGGAAATTGTTTATTCCTGCATTGCTTTGGCTGTAAAGTTCTGTGCATGTATCAAACAGCATTTCAACAAGCTGGCTAATGTGTAGGAAGCTAGATTTTCTTTGTGATATAATTTGTCATGTAACATCATAAGCTGTTTTACAAGTGTATTTAATTCGCTGTATCTTAAAATTCATATAAGATTTCATTTAAAGACATTTGTCAGACAGGTGAATTCTAAAATCCTGCCATTTTTTTAAATCATTTTTTTAGAACTTTGCAATAACAGGAAGTAAAGAATCAGAAGGGTGTTAAAAAGTTGACTTTTTAACACCCTTTCGGGGGGAAAACATTTGGGCATTTTGCTTGCTAAATTTACAAAATATACGCATCCAGCATTAGGTATACAGTGCAGTGAAGAGAAAAGTGGAGATGCTCATGGTTCTGGGGAAGGTCAAATGAAGGGTCCCTCACGTTGCCTGAGGCCAACCTGGCTTCAGAGAGGTGTGCAGAGGCACCAGGACAGGGCTTTGCAGTGGTGAGGGCAAAACACGAACACGAGAATTACCCTAAGTCACTTTACATGGTTGTGCCTGGTGAGAGGGTCCAGCTCTTTTCTCCATTTGGTAATTTTGGCTGAGTAAGAAATCCTCTTGGTGCAAGATTGCTTCCGTAAGAATGTGTTATAGATAGCAAATGTGAAGTTCACTGTCCTTTTTAATATCCCAACCTAGTAACACGACTAGAGGTAAAACAGTGAGTTAGATGATTGTTTAATATTTTAAAACTAAAGGGAAGACAAATAGACTGAGAGCAGTTTCTTTCTAAAGATAATCAGAATATATGAAGACTGTAGGAACATTCAAAATCTTAAATGGTTTCCACATTTTTAGCCCTATCTTCCCCCCTCCCGTCCCACTATGTTACAACATTTTATCTGGCGACCACATTTTCCTACTTCTAATCACACACATCGTCAGAGCTTTTGATCACCCTACCTAGTCTTCCTAGTCACTGAGTTGTGGCAAAAGCCTGGTGTAGGCACCCTTACCATGGGCGTGTTTTTGCTAAGATCCCTGTAGACTGTGAAGTATAAAAACAGCCCCCCGGCCCCGCTTGTCGCTGCTGCAGAGCTGCGTGTGAGCTCCTAGGAAGCCACGTCTCTGGGCGGGGCGGCTCTCCCGCCGTGGATCCGTGTAAGGAGCGGCTGCATCCTGGAGCTCGGATTCGCCTCCGCTTTTCTGCCAGTGACGCCTTTGGTCTCTGGATTATGTTCAAGTCTCAGTAATTTTGTTTTAGTTTCCTGTGTGTGCTTGAGATTCTTGAGTCAAAGCGTGCTGTAGATGAAAAATAGAGCCCACATTTAGAAATGGGAAAGTCTTTTTAAAATAACTTCCGAATAAGGTACTCTAATCAAAGTGCTGCTGCCTGTGTGTTTATAAAAAATACGTGCAAATGCGAACCCGGCCTGGAGGGCGCGCCGGCCACGGAGATCCTGGAGGAGTGGGCTAAAAACGGTGCTGGCTGGGAGGGCCGCCCGTCCGCGATCTCCTCCCACCACTGCGGGATCGCGGGGTCTCGGGGCAGCGCCCGGCCAATAGGCCACCCTACGCTGCCGCCACCGCTCCGCGAGGGGCCGCTCGCCGCCGAGGTCCCGACCCAGACCCCCAACACGTCCCGCAGCGCCCTGGCCCCTCGGTGGGAGGCCCAGAGTATCGCGGCCCGGGAAGGGGCGGGGCGGAGCGGGGGCGGCCGAGCTCTCGCGAGGTTTCGCCGGGGGTCTGGCGGCTGAGGCTCGGCGGCGGGTGCGGGATGCGCTCGGAAAAAGACGGGGTCGGAGGCCTGAGGGCGGCCGCTGCCGCGCGGGGCCCGAGCGGGAGAGAGAAGCCGTCGGCCGTAGAGGTGCAGTTCTACCGCGACTCGCCGCAGCGACAGCCGGAGACGCCGCCAACCTCGTCCGCCGGTTGTGGGGGCGGTGCGGGCAAACCTCGCGAGGAGAGGAGGACGGCCCTGAGCAAGGTGGGGACGGGGCGGGGCGCGCAAACCTCGCGAGGAGAGGACGGTGCTGAGCGGAGGGGAGGGGCACGGGAGCCGGGAGGGGCGGGGCACGGGAGCCGGGAGGGGCGGGGCACGGGAGCGGGGAGGGGCGGGGCCCGGGAGCCGGGAGGGGCGGGGCCCGGGAGCCGGGAGGGGCGGGGCCCGGGCCCCAGCCGGTGCGCGGTGCAGCCGCAGCGCCGAGTCCCGATCCTGCCGCGGTGGGAACGGCCGCTCGCTTCCCGCAGGTGGTCATCCGCCGCCTGCCCCCGGGGCTCACCAAAGAACAGCTGGAGGAGCAGCTGCACCCGCTGCCCGCGCACGACTACTTCGAGTTCTTCGCCGCCGACGTGAGGTGAGGCCCGCCCCGCGGAGACGCGCGCGAGTGTAGCCGGGGAGGCGGCGGGTAGGGCCCGCCCAGAGGTGGGGGAGGAGGGCGGGGCCGGAGCGCTGCGCGCGGGTCCCGCTGCCCTGCGTACCTCGCCCTGTTGTTTATGGGAGTCGTGGGAGCTTTGTGAATAAGTACATTTCAGTGAAAAGCGTCAGTTCTTTCGGAGAAACTTGTCCCCACCAAGCAAACGCAGACGTGGTTCACAGAAAAGGTGCGGGTGGGTTCAGGCGGCTGACGCTTGGGAAAACGGGCGTCGTTAGAGGACCCGCTTTGCCCGCCCGCTCGGACTCGGAGGGGGCGCCGGTGCCACAGCCAGGGCGGCTTTAAGTACCCGCAGGGGCCGGGCGCGTGGTTCACGCCTGTAGTCGCCGCACTTTGGGAGGCCGAGGCGGGCGGATCCCGAGGTCAGGAGATCGAGACCATCCCGGCCAACAGGATGAAACCCCGTCTCTACTACAAATGCAAAAATTAGCTGAGCATGGCGGTGCGCGCCTGTAGTCCAGCTACTCAGGAGGCTGAGGCAGGAGAATCACTTGAACCTGGGAGTCGGGGGTTACAGTGACCGAAATCGCGCCGCGGCACTCCAGCGTGGGTGACGGAACGAGACTCTGTGTCCAAAGAAAAAGTTATATAAGTGAATAAATAAATAGCGGACAGGGTCCCCAAGTCAGGAGAGTCTCTCGGCGCCGCGGGTTCCTCTGGAGTGGGCTCTGGCCTTGCCTTAGGATTTCAGCCTCCGAAGACCGGTTCTGGGCAGTGGAGAAGGGACCTGAGTTCTCCCTCTTATTAAGGCAGTTTCAGTTAACATTTGCGTTTGTTTTTGCTAAAGAATATCCAAGTTATTACAATTAACTGAGGTTACTCTTCGGCACAAAAGTTTTATCTAAAGTAGTTTGTTGTGTCCAGAAAAGGAAAAAGAGACTAAATTAATGGAGTCTTGTATTTTTCACTAATCATTTTCACGGTTGTTTCTTATTTCAGTCTTTATCCTCATCTCTATTCAAGAGCATACATTAATTTTAGGAATCCTGATGACATCCTTCTTTTTAGAGATCGTTTTGATGGATATATCTTCCTTGACAGCAAAGGTTAGATCATTGGTTTTTCAAAATCTATTATAATCTCTAGGTATGCTAATGAAGTATTACTAGAGTCCTCCTGATCTTTTTTTTTTCTTTTTCATCTTTTGAGATAGGGTCTTGCTCTTTCTCCTAGAGTAAGAGTGCAGTGGCCACAATCATGGCTCACTGCAGCCTCACACTTGGGCTCAAATGATCCTCCAGCCTCCCAGGTAGCTGGGACCACAGGTGTCCGCCACCATGATTGGCTGATTAAAAAAAAAAAATTTTAGAGACTGGAAGGGGGTTCTCACTGTGTTGCCCAGGAAACACAGTGGTCTTGAACTCCTAGCTTCAAGTGATCCTCCCACCTCAGCCTCCCAAAGTGCTGGGATTACAGGCATGTAGCTACAGCAGCTGGCCCATTTGTGCATTTTAATTAAAAAGTTATTCAACTAAAATAAGAGAAATTTCATTATATTTCTGTATGTGGAGATATTAAAACTTATTTTATTTTATTTAAATCAAAAGAATTCTTGAAATTCTGTGTAACAGCCTATTTATGTATTACGTATGTGTCGTCAGAGAAAGAAGGTTTTAATGAGTGAGTTTTCTGCATGAGAGAACTTTTATCTTTTTAGGTTCTAAAAGTAAATTACCTGTTTGATAGGAATTTTCTAAAATGTACACTGACTTCTGTCTTCCTCAACAGCACCCTTCATGACTGTACCATTTATGAGAATGTCATCAAGGAGTCACTGCTGTTCAACAGCTTTGCCTGCAGGGACAGTGGTCTTCACCTCTACTTTCAGTAGTTCCCTTCCCAGTACTTCTAGCGTTCTGCTTTGATCTTTTCCCTTCTTCTCCTGTCAGGCTGTCTGCTGGTGGGAACTCTAACCCTAACCATCACCCTAACCCTGGCTGTCAAGTCTGTGCGCCTGTCACAGCAAGTTTTCTGCCCTCCCCTCCCCAGCCACCCTCTTCCCTCTCCACCTGTTCCTGACACTGATGCGTGTTTTCTTTTTCTCCACTTAGGGGTAAAGACTAGAAAGACTGTTACAGAGTAACCAAGTAATAGCTAAGCTAGTTCCCGTACTAGAAGCAAGTGTGATACTTGAACTGAACTATCTGACCTTTGTTGTTCATTGCTCATTTATTCATACTTTATTCAGCTTCCTTTTTTTATTTTCAAAAAATAGTGGTAAAATATATGTAACATGGTCAGATATAATGTCTCACTCCTGTAATCCCAGCATTTTGGGAGTGCAAGGTGGGCGATCACCTGAGGTCAGGGGTTCAAGACCAGCCTAGTCAACATGGAGAAACCCCATCTCTAGTCTCTACTAAAAATACAAAAGTTAGCCGGGCATTATGGTGCATGCCTGTAATCTCAGCTACTGGAGGCTGAAGCACGAGAAGCACTTGAACCCGGGAGGCAGAGGTTGCAGTGAGCCGAGATCGTGCTGACTGCGGCATTTTACGTTCCCAGCAGTAGCGAGCAAGGGGCCCAGACAGTTCTCTTAGTTGCCAGTACTACTTTGTTGTCATTGTCATTTGTTTGTTTTCTTTTATACTATCTCCAGTAATGGGTATAAGCAGTGTTGTTTGTTTTTTAAGTAGAGATAGGGTCTTGCTATGTTGCCCAGGCTGGTATCAAACTCCTGGGCTCAAGCAATCCTCCCACCTTGGTCTCCCAAAGTGCTGGGTTACAGGTGTGAGCCGCAGCCCTGCTGTTGTTGTTTTTTTTTTTTTTTTTTTTTTGAGGCGCAGTTTCGCTCTTGTTACCCAGGCTGGAGTGCAATGGCGCGATCTCGGCTCACCGCAACCTCCGCCTCCTGGGTTCAGGCAATTCTCCTGCCTCAGCCTCCCGAGTAGCTGGGATTACAGGCACGCGCCACCATGCCCAGCTAATTTTTTGTATCTTTAGTAGAGACGGGGTTTCACTATGTTGACCAGGATGGTCTCGA
>CM052648.1:194042327-194095082 GCA_028533165.1 Leontopithecus rosalia
CTGCTGTTGTTTTTATGGTCTCCGGCCTAAGCCTGTGCTTTTGGTGTCATATGTAGTAACTCATTGCCAGGTTCATTGCCATGGAGCTTTTCCCCTGTGTCTTTTTTCCTTGTGTTTTATGGTTTCATGTCTTATATTTAGGTTTGATCTGTTTTGAGGTACTTTTTGTATATGGTGTTAGGTATACAACTTCATTCTTCTGGCTGTGGATATCCAGTTTTTCCAGCACAAGTTGTTGAAAAGACTTTCTTTGGCCAGGCACGGTGGTTCACACCTGTAATCCCAGCACTTTGTGAGGCCAAGACGGTCAGATCACCTGAGGTCAGGAGTTCAAGACCAGCCTGGCCAGCATGGTGAGACCCCATCTACTAAAAATACAAAAATTAGCCAGGTGTAGTGGCAGGTGCCTGTAATCCCAGCTACTCAGGAAGCTGAGGTGAATTGCTTGAACCCAGGAAGCTGAGGTTGCAGTGAGCCAAAATCGTGCCATTGCACTCCAGCCTGGGCAACAGAGCGAGACTCCTCCGAACAATGAAAGTAAAATAAAAAGACTTTATTTTCCCCATTGAATGGTCTGGGCAGCCTTTTCAAAAATCAGTTGGCTAAATATTACAAAGGTTTATTTCTGGGCTCTCTATTTTATTCCATTGGTGGATGTGTCTGTCTGTATGACAGTACCACACTCAGTGGAGCATGTCATCTGCCATTGAATGAGTATCCACTGTGTGCTAGGCCTTGTGGGTGGAGCAGTAGGTTGGACATCATCCCTGCGGGTCCGGTGCTCTACAGTCCCCAGATTCTTGACTTTATTCCAGATAGTGCAGGTTAGCACAAAAAAGATCTCCCAGATAAAGGAGTTATAATTCAGTCACCTAACCATTACTGACAAGTCTAAAAATGATGACTCAGTGGGTTTAGTACCAAGGTAGCAGTGTTCTGTTGATGATTCAGCAGATAGCAGGTTCTCTTAGTGAACATTTCTCTTTGTGTATTTGTTTTTCCCCCATACAGCAACAAAGTCAGTTTCTGATCACTTCCATTCTCTGCTTTTATCAGAAGCAAGTTTCTCCTGTAATATATTATAAACTCTTTGAAGCCCTCTCTTTTAGCTATTGTGTCTTCTAAGCAAAGTAATTTTCTTGAACTTATGTAACAGATTGATAGTTGAATTAACCTTTTAAAATAAAATGTAAAATGTAACTAAGAAATCGGATTATTTAAAGGTATTCCAACAATAAATTATTTGGAATGGGGCTAGGGAGGTCAGGTTTATTGAGGTGTAGGTTACATATGGTAAAAGTCACACTTTTAAGGTGAACAATTTGATGAATTTTGAACGAATTCAGTCATGTAACCAACACCACAACATGATGAATTGTTTTGTGAAATAAATAATTGTTCTTCCTACCGTGAGTTCGTCCTTGTTTAACTCTGGAGTTTGCCATGCTAAACTTGCAGGTACTTGGAAATGTAATTAAATTGCAGGGTTTTTCTTTTTCTTTTTTTTTTTTTTGAGATGGAGTTTCGCTGTTGTTACCCAGACTGGAGTGCAATGGCACGATCTTGGTTTACCACCACATCTGCCTTCTGGGTTCAAGCAATTCTCCTGCCTCAGCCTCCCGAGTAGCTGGAACTACAGTCGCGCACCACCCTGCCCAGTTAATTTTTTTATTTTTTTAGTAGAGACGGGGTTTCACCTTGTTGACCAGGATGGTCTCGATCTCTTGACCTCGTGATCCAGCCGTCTCGGCCTCCCAAAGTGCTGGGATTATAGGCGTGAGCCACCGTGCCCGGCCAGGGTTTTTATCTTTTTTTTTTTTTTAATCTGTTACTGGAAGGATGAGTTACAGTTTAAATAGTAATAATACATTGTCATCGTTATACTTACTCTTTTTTTGAGACAGAGTCTCGCTCTGTTGCCAGGGCTGGAGTGCAGTGGTGTGATCTCAGCTCACTGCAACCTCCACCTCCCAGGCTCAAGCGACTGTCTTGCCTCAGCCTCCTGAATAGCTGGGATTACGGGCGCCCGCCACTACCCAGCTATTTTTTTGTATTTTTAGTAGAGATGGGGTTTCACCATGTTGGCCAGGCTGGTCTCGAACTCCTGACCTCATGATTCACCTGCCTTGGCCTCCCAAAGTGCTGGGATTACAGGCATCAGCCACCACACCCAGCCTACACTTACTCTTTAAGTAAGCTAGGTCATTATTTTCCAAAATGAATGTAGAATTTCAAAATGGCTTCTGAAATATGTTTCCTGTTAAAGGCCTAGAATATCCTGCAGTGGTAGAGTTTGCTCCATTCCAGAAGATAGCCAAAAAGAAGCTGAAAAAAAAAGATGCCAAGACTGGAAGCATTGAAGACGGTGAGCCCTTTCCAAGTGCTACATTATGAAGCTGCCAAAGTAAGAACACGGAGCAGTGTTCTTACTCCTGTAGTTGGGAGAGATTGCACTTTTTTTCTTTCTGTCTTTTTAATGTGTAGATCCGGAATATAAGAAGTTTTTAGAAACCTACTGTGTGGAGGAAGAGAAGACCAGCACCAACCCTGAGATTCTCCTGGGGGAGATGGAGGCGAAGACAAGAGAGCTCATTGGTCTGTTTTGCTCATTTCTTCTCTTTTCTTTATTGAGAGATTTACTCGTAGAGAATATTCGTTTTCCTACTTTTTCTTGATTGTGATAACAAGTTGAAACTTGTTACAGGCTCGGCAGAAATGTAGAGTACTTAGCAGTTTTGACAAAAAGATGGCAAGATGGCCACATGGGAAAATATTTCTGAGCATTGTTTGATGGAGAGCACCTGATTTTTTTTAGTTATAATCATTTTAAGTTCTGATGTTTCCGAATGAGCAGTGGAGAAGACACATGAATGGTGTGTGCCTGACAGCTTCAGGGAAGGAGTATTGTGTCACAGAGTCGAAGTCAGTCGTCACAGTTTGATGCCTCAGGAGATGTTTTGCTCATGGTGAGGTCATCTTGCTGCTGTTCCAAACAAATGCCAGGCTCTCTGAGCCAAGCCAAGCCAAGCCAACTCATATAAGCCCAGCCAGAGCACAGTCGGGTTTAAATCCAGCCTTCCACCGGATGCCCTCAAGCTGGGATTACAGGGCACTTGCCATTGTGCCTGGCTAATTTAGAGAGGGTTTCACCATGTTGGCCAGGCTGGTCTTGAACTCCTGGCCTCAGGCGATCCACCCACCTCGGCCTCCCAAAGTGCTGGGATTACAGGTGTGAGTTGCCGTGCCCGGCCATAATAAAGCTTCTGATCGCTAAAGTAAACAAGTTGTGCTGAGGCTGCATGCTGCCTGGGAACTGACTCTGGGCCTTGTCATGCGGCTGAGTGATAAACAGGTTGCACAAGGCCTCTGCCTGCCATCAGGCACAACAGGTCGGAAGCAGGAGTGGGAGCAGCCCAGCCGGGCACTGCGGTTTGTAATCAGTGCCACTGATGTGACCAAATGGCATATGGGAGGGGAAGGTCAGGAGACTCCCTCTGAGATGGTGGTGGAGCTGGAGCTGGGACTGGCTGCAGGAGGGAAAGAGGTCGGGAGACGAGCTGAGACTGGCTGCGCTGAGCAGTGAGGAAGGACACGCCAAGGGTGTGGCCGGGGACTGGCGCTTTTCACTTCAGATGCAGAGTGCAGGCTTGTGAGGCTGGTGCGCATGGGTGAGGGCAGCTTGGTTGGAGGGTGGGGGGTGCTGCGCAAGAGGTTTAGATTCATTCCAGGGCAACTGGATGCCAGTGGGGGAGTGGTATGGTCTGATTATTGTCCCCATCACTCTGGTGGTGCCACATAGAATAGATTGTGGATGCCAAGAGATGAGCATGTGTTTCGGAGATGGACTGGACAGGACTAACAAATGGATTGGGTGTGACAGGTGAGGGAACAGGAAAAATTAAGACCCCAAGGTTTGGCTTGAGTAGATGGGCGGATTGTGGCACCATTACACACAGGGTCGATGCAGGTAGGACAGTATTGGGAGCAAAGTCGAGATTTCACTTTAGAACTTGATAAATTTAAGAAGAGCTAGAAAAAGCAAATTAGATGTTAATTACAGACCTCCCATTTCCTTCTCACTTTGTTTTAAATGTCTCCTTGTATAGGATCGATCACTTTGGGGCTGTGTTGCAACATAGCTTTTTAGGTCAGAATTGCTGCTCCTGCAGGGACTGCGGGAGGGTCAGGGTGGTAACCCCCAGAATCTGCTGCACAGCCAGTGCTTCACAAATACTGACTGACTGAATGAATGAATGAATGTGGCTTAGAATCCACCGTCCCTGATGGGAGCGATTAATTCATTCTAGGACTTGGCTGTAAAGCCTTCCTTGTTTCTGTGTTTGCTGTTTCTGCATATTAAAAATGTAACCTTAATCAGGCAATTCATGGCAAATTCCCCTTTTCTTAGGTTTTGGCCTCCAGTGGATTCTTCTGAACAGATCTAAGAAGCGAGTGTTAAATGGAATATGAATAAAATCTTACTGGCAAGGACTCTGGAGTTGTTGAGTTAGTCTGGTGCATAGGCCTTTAGAGCAGACTGCCTAGGTTCAGCCCTGAGACTTCTGTTTACTTGTGTTCTATTGCTTGGTCATGCATACTCTGTCTGATAAATAACATACTTTTATGATGTGTAAAACACTTTCTTACTCAGGTCTCATGTACTTTTCCTGTGATCCCTGTGGGTGATGGAGCAGGCATTTTGTAGGAAGAGGAAGTCAGGCAGGTGGAGTCTGGGGTCAGCCTCCCTGTGCGTCTGGGTGGTCTCACCCTGCTCCTGGCTGACAGGTCCAGGCCTTCACAGAGCAGAGCAGACCCCTGGTTGATTTGAGAGAATTTGCCCATTACAAAGAGCTGATCGTTTTATGTGAGCCAGTGAGTTGTACTCACCTTGAGCCAGAGTTAATGGTCTGCCCAGGGACCCCTGGGGGGAGTGGGTTCTCTGTGGCCACTGTGACTGCCATGAAATGTGGCATTTGCAGCCACATCAGCTCTTCCCTACAGCCACCATGCCTGGGGCAGGGCTCCTGGGACAGGTGCCATTTGATCTGTGATGTCAAGGTGTCAGGGGTCCTCAGTTCTAAGTGAGGGATCCCTGGCCAGCGTTTCTGCTATGATTCCTGATTCATACCTGTTCCTCAGAATTCCAGAGATGCTATTGTCAGTTTGCAGGCGCATCCAGGGATTCTTCCCAACCCTGTTTAGTCTGAGATCTTAGAGACCTGCAGAATAAATCCAGACCATCTTCCACCTTCCCACCTGTGTCCTTGTGTTGGCAGGACATGGGGCCCAACCTCCTGAGCAGGAGTCCCTCTGAAGCAGTGCCTATGGGGCCTCCAGCTTGCCTGGGCACTCACATCCAGGTCAGACCTGAGCAGTTCCCTAGTAGTTGGCATCATTTCAGAAATCAGCAGCACCGTGTGGAGTCATTTTCTAAACTGCAGTCCAGAGTTGTGTCTTATCATTATGATTTTATGGAGTATATATTGTAAGACATTATAAGAATCCATGTTTCTTAAAACCATCACTTGGAGAATGGAAAACGAAAAAATTCTCAGAGTATGTGATGTATCAGAGTAAATATATGTTAATGACTTAAGGTATCTATGAAAATATCACCTGTGTAGTATTTTAAGCCTCCCTTAAGAATCAGGAATTAGATATCTACTACGTATAAAATTGTTGATAGTTTCAAATTACTTGACTTGATAGTAATGGAATAAAAACTCTCCCCTGGAGACAGTGTGTGGTCATGTTAAATTTAAAAAGTAATAATATTGTTACCCTATTTATTTTAAAGATTAAATTGAAAAGAAGTATTTAAATTAAATCGTTCTTTAGGAGTTAAATACTACATTACAATTTTTGTGTTTTAGCTAGAAGAACCACACCTCTTTTGGAATATATTAAAAATAGAAAATTAGAAAAGCAGGTAGGTCTGCCCTTTACCTGATGGACACCCTCCCTGCTGCTGCCATTCTCATCCAGACAGTCCGTACACACACTCTTCCGTGTCTTTAGAGAATTCGGGAAGAGAAGCGAGAAGAACGGAGAAGGAGAGAGTTAGAAAAGAAACGCTTGCGGGAAGAGGAGAAAAGAAGAAGAAGAGAAGAAGAAAGATGCAAAAAAAGGGAGACAGATAAACAGAAGAAAACTGCAGAAAAAGAAGTAAGGATTAAGGTAATTCCGAGGAAATCTTTTCTTTTCCCAGTAGTTCTGCTATAGTAATTATCCTTTTTACATATCTTAGCTCTTTAGAAGTTTGAGAACATTATGAATTAATGTAATACTGTGTTGTTACAAACCCTTTCTTTCTATGTCACCGCAGTGGCTTTCACAGCGCGTCCTGAGCCCTGGGAGTCCTCAGGCTGTTGTTGGGTGCCTGTCCTCCTGGATGTGCACTGAGTACACCCCCACAGGAGCCCCAAGCTGGCACACGCTGGGCTGCTGCTAACACTGTCCCTTTTTTTTTTTTTCAACTTTCCAACTTTCCTTTTAGGTTGTATCAAGAGCTTAAAGATTGAAAGACAGATGGCTCATGGCTGCTCTGCTATTTTTTTTGTTTGTTTTTTTGGGGACGGGTTGAGACAGGGTCTCTATGTGTCACCCAGGCTGGAGTATAGTGGTGCAGAATCACAGCTCACTACAGCCTCTATCTCCCAGGCTCCAGTAATCCTCCTGCCTCAGCCTCTCTTTCCAGGGGTACGCCACCACACCTGAATAGCTAATTTTTAAAAAAAAGTTTGTAAAGACAGGGGTCTCACTGTGTTGCCCAGGCTGGTCATGAACTCTTGGGCTCAAGTGATCATCCCGCTGCTGGGATTAGAGAGGCGTGGGCCACCACATCCAGCCCTCTTGGCTATTCTTAAAGAGAAATACAGCACACAGAACAGTTCAGCTGTTTAATGTTCCCCTGAGGATGGTAAGCAGTGAGCTTATGTGTGGCCACACAGGCCACGGCTGGGAGGGAGCCCAGCTGCCTGTGCACTCCGGTTGGCCTCCAGAAGCCTCGCAGGGCATGGCAGAGCAGGTCTCCCCAGCTCATCTCCGGCATCCCTGGCTGCTGTTTTCTCCTGAATGCACCAGTGGATTCCACATCAGGCCTCTGCACTTTTCTCCACGGGGACTTCCCCACATGTGCCCATGGCTGCTCCGAAGCATCTGGTCTTAGATCTTGGCTCTGCAGTGGACCCTCTTCCCATCTCCCTGTGTCTCTGCTGCTTTACTCTCCCTTTGTATGTGTTCGTAGCCTTTGATACTACCTGAGATTATCTTGTTCCTTTGTTTCCTTTCTCCTATTTTTGCCACTGTTTACAGCATTCCCCCTTGACCACCATTGCCTCAGGTGGAGCACGAGGCCTGAACTCCTTCGAGGCAGGGGCATGTCTGTCTCATTCACAGCCATTTCCCTAGTGCCTAGCACAGGGTCTTAGACCCTGCTTCCTGCACACAGCTCCTCAAACCCCGAGAATCTGCAGTAATATGAGTATCTTATATGGCAGTGAGAGGACTGGCAGCCTCAGAATGGGGACTAGTTGCCAGAAAGACCAATGCAGGACTAGAGGGTTGGGACTCTTTCAGTCCCAACCTAGCTTCCAAGAGGACAGAGGGCCTAGAGAGAGGTAATCACCAGTGGTCGATGACTTAATCATACCCGTGTTGTGAAACCTTAAAAATGCCTAAAGATGAGGCTTCTGGGTTGGTGAGCACATCAAGGTACTGGGAGGGTTACGCATGGAAACTCCGAGGACCACCACACCATACCTCATGCCTACCTTGTGCATGTCTTCCATTTGGCTGTTCTAGGTTGTATCCTTTATGATAAGCCAATAATCGAGAGTACAGTGCCTTTCTGAGTTCTGTGAGCCATTCCAGCAACTTACCAAATCTGAGGAGAGGCCATCGGGAACTCCTGAATTTACTGCTGGTTGGTCAGAAGTACTGGTGACACACTGGGACTTGGAACTGTCATCTGAAAGGAAGGGCAGTCTTGTGGGACTGAGCCCTTGACTTGTGGGGTCTGGTGCTAACTCCAGGTCAGTGGTCTCATAGTTGAGTTGAATGTGGAGCATGCAGCTGACGTCGGAGACGTGGTATTGAAAAAGATGTGCGGTATCAGAAATGTTGTAAGAAGAGTTCCTAGGCACACAGAACGTTTGTTGAATGGGTAGATGGAGATTGTTGGACTTCCCTATGACTTGCATTTATTACAAATGTATTAATGCCGCTGTTGTTTTAAAAGATGGACAGGGCTGGGCACAGTGGCTCACACCTGTAATCCCGGCACTTTGGGAGGCCGAGGCAGGCAGATCACATGAGGTCAAGAGATCGAGACCATCCTGGCCAACATGGTGAAACCCCATCTCTACTAAAAATACAAAAATTAGCTAGGTATGGTGGTGCATGCCTGTAATCCCAGCTACTTGGGAGGCTGAGACAGGAGAATGGCTTGAACCCTGGGGGTGGAGATTGCAGTGAGCCAAGATTGTGCCACTGCACTCCAGTCTGGTGACAGAGCGAGACTCCCTCTCAAAAAACAAAAAAAGGGTGGACAGTTACTAGAAAGGAAATGTTTAAGTTCCCAGATTCCACATAGGCAGAATAAGAGGATGTTCACAGCTGACACAGGGCCCACACTTGATGAGAAGCAGTTTCCATGATGCCTTTTGTTCCCAAGTGAATGTGTCTGTGTATGGTCTTGCTGTGCTGTTTAAAGTATGTCTACTTTATGAGTGAGAACACAATTCTTAGTTCACCTTCCATTTCTGTTCTACAAATATTCTATGTGATGCTTCCATTTCTTTTTTTTTTTTTCTCTCTTTCTTTTCCCAAGTTACCTGAGGTGCTTTAGTTTCAAAAATTCTTCAGAGAGCAGGGAGAAAGGCCCAGGGGCAGACAGGGCAGATGAAATATGTCATGGCGACTTACTCATTAACTCTGTTTCAAGAAAGAGAATATTTAATGTTTTGAAAACTATAAACTATTCTAAAAATCATCAGTAGGAAGCAACCTTTAAAAAACTTTTTTTTTCCTTATCACAAAAGTAATACTTGTCTATTTTAGAAAAACTAGACCGTGTAGATGAAAGGAAATAAAGTCATATAAGTTCTGCCATCTAGCAATAATTACGATTGTCCTGGCACAGCAGCTCACGCCTGTAATCCCAGCACTGTGGGAGGCTGAGGCAGGTGGGTCACCTGAGGTCAGGAGTTTGAGACCAGCCTGGCCAACATGGGGAAATCCCATCTCTACTAAAACTACAAAAATTAGCCAGGTGTGCTGGCATGCACCTGTAGTCCTGGTTACTCAGGAGGCTGAGGCTGAGGCAGGAGAATTGCTTGAACCCGGGAGGTGGAGGTTGCGGTGAGTTGAGATCGTTCCACTGCACTCCAGCCTGGGTGACAGAGCAAGACTCCATCTCAAAAAAAAAAAAAAGAAATTAAGAATCACTGTTAACAGAGGGCTGCAGAGCCTTTTAGACAGTGTTGTGTGTGTGTTTTAACATAAATTGAAGTGGGATTGTGGTGCATTTTCTGGTTTTTAGCTTGTTTTTCATCATGTGAACATCTTTTCATCATATTAACTATCCCACATTATTTTTCGTGACTACAAAATATTTCATTCACTGCATGTTCCACCAAGTGTTCAACCAAAAACCTCATTTTTGGACATTTAGCTTTCATTATTTTGCTATGCAAACATTTGGCTTCATTATTGGGGTCTATTTGTAATTATTTAACAGCTTCTTTTAGAATGTACTCTTGAGGTGATATTTTACTAACATTATAATTTCTCAGCTTCTTAAGAAACCGGAAAAGGGAGAGGAACCAACCACAGAGAATCCAAAAGAAAGAGGAGAGGAGATTGATCCTGGAGGTGGCAAGCAGGAATCCTGTACTCCCGGTGCAGTCATAAAAGTCAGGCCCGCGGAAGGCTCGCTGGAGGAGCCCCAGGAGATGTGAGCATGCTTTAGGACCGCGTCAGCTCCCAGTCACGGCAACATAGGCTTTGTCAATACGAGTGTGCCTATCCTATTTCACATTATTGTTAGAATCCAAGACTTTCCAGGGTGTGCAAGTGCACATCAGCCTTCATTTCCCAACAGCATGCCAGGAACTTAGTGGACTCATCTCGTCTGTAGTCTGTCTTCAGATCAGGGAAGTTCTTCCTGTTGTTTGCTTTGCTGTTGCTCCATGTCCTCTTCCTTTTTCTCCTGAGCTGCCTCCTGGATTCCTGCGGTTGCATGTCAGGTCTTCAGGATCTGTCTTCCTAGTCTTTGTGGGTTTTTTTTTTCTCTGTTTTGTGATATCTTGCCCTTTGCTCTTTTTTTAAATCTCTCCTGCAATTTATCTACAGAATTGTGTATTTGAGAACCCCATCTTTTAGAGCTGGCAGATCTTTTGTGATAGAGAAACAGAATTTTAAGCGCTGTGATCCTTTGGTTGAAGCTCCCGCTGGCACCTCTAGCTGTGGAACTTGACCAGCAGCTTTGTCTGTGCACTGTGGGTCCTCCCTTTTTCTTTTCCTTTGTCCCTTATGACAGGCAGCTCTGTGGAGGTATGTCCCTTATGACATGGAGGTCATGTGTGACATGGACAGACACAGCAGCATCTGCCTGGTTGGCCAGAGAGACCAGCCAGATGCCAGTCGGGAGGGATCCTGTCCCTCTTGCTCCTGGCCGCACCATCCTCAGGGCCCCATGCAGTTGGGCTTACCTTCCCCTCCAGGACCCTTGCCCACTCACCGCATCTCGACGCCCACAGTCTCCTGGTGCCCAGGGCCACTTGGCTCTCAGGGGATGGTGGACGTGGAATTTAGTTGGGAAGCCTAATGGGATTAGGCTGCCAGCTTCCCAAAGTCACAGTAATTGGGGTGATTTCTCACTGCCTTCTTTCAGAGTTGTTGATGAAGTATTTTTTTTTCTTCTTGGGGGTTTTGGTTTACTGCTTTGTTTATAAAATTTATGTATGATTACAAATCCATGATTGTGAAGTACCGTGATTGCATTACGTGTGTTACTGTGACACTCGATGATACAGCAGTGCCTACTGCCACGTGCCTGGTGTGAATTCATACTTGGTTACAGAGCCTTATAGTCCCCACCAGTCCTGCCAAATGAGCTAAACAGCCATTTATTTATTTACTATTCACTTAATATTCCGATAAATTCATAAATATAATTAATTACCCATTATTAAATGTCAGTTAGTTTGACTGTGCTTGAAGCAGAAAGTAAGTTGTCAGTATTCGGGCTGCACGTCATGGTGGATGTGCACCTGGGCTCCCAGGACAGCCGCCAGACCACTTTAGTCTCAATCACTTTATCTGTAAAAAAAAAAGATTTATTTTGTTTTATTTTTAGTTTTTTTGAGTCTCGCTCTGTCACCCAGGCTGGATTACAGTGGCATGATCTCAGCTCACTGCAACCTCCACCTCCTAGGTTCAACCAATTCTCCTGCTTCAGCCTCCCGAGTAGCTGGAATTCAGGCACCCGCTACCACACCTGGCTAATTTTTGTATTTTTAGTAGAAACAGGGTTTCGCCACGTTGGCCAGGCTGGTCTCAACTTCCTGACCTCAAATGATCTGCGTGCCTTGGCCTCCCCAAGTGCTGGGATTACAGGCATGTGCCACCACACCCGACTAATTTTTGTATTTTCAGTAGAGATGGGGTTTCACTGTGTTGGCCAGGCTGGTCTCCAACTCCCGACCTCAGGTAGTCCACCTACCTTGGCCTCCTGAAGTGCTGGGATTGCAGGCATGAGTCACCATGCTTGGCCAAAAGAAGGTATTTGCTTTGGAGGGTTTTGAGAATTAGAAAATATGTATAAAAAGTACCTTAGCATAAGCCTTACTGCCTGTGTGTCACTTAAGTGAAGTTGCAGATTTTACTGCGATTTCTTCCTCTTTGTGGTGGTTTTTATGAATGCCTGTCATGTGCCCATCACAGCACAGTGCTGAGCACGTTGCAGGGTCCCTGGCCGCTGGGAGCCTGTGGTCTAGAAAGGAGGGTGGGCAGCTGACTGGCATTACTGCAGTTGCTGATCATTTGTGTTGAATGTAGGTCACGCAATGGCAGTGACAAAGAGCACAGGGATGTGGAGAGATCTCAAGAAAAAGAACTTGAAGCACAAAGACCCCATGTGGATGATGGCAGAAGGCACAGAGCTTACCACGAGCCTGACCGACTTTCCAGAAGGAGTGAAGATGAGCAGAGGTGGGGGAAAGGACCTGGGAAGAAGGGGAGCCAGGACAGTGGGGCCCCAGGGGGAGCCGTGGAGAGACTCGGAAGAGCACAGAGGTGTGACGACAGTCCGGCACCCAGAAAGGAGCGACTGGCAAACAAGGTTTTTATCAAACCCAGAAAGAAAAATCTGTCTTGCTGTCTTAGATCCAGGTTGCATGCTGACCATGTCATTTGGCCTTATGTCATCTTGGGGAGCGTAGTGCTTTTACAAGAGCAGTTGTTCCTGAAAGTCAGGTCGTAGAGGAGACTAGTCATCATCTTTTCTCAGAGAATCAAATTATTTTTGAGCAGGAAAAAGAAAGATTTTATTTAGTATAAAACTAGCACATTTATATGATTTGCTTGAGAATAAGGATTATGACCTTTTCCCTTGGAAGGAAAGTGTTAATGATATTTCATGGAGCTGTCTTCCACATTATTAACAACATTCTCATTAGTGAATAATCCCATGGCTCAAAAACACCTGTAAGTTAGTTCTGCACAGACAGTGAGCACAGGACTGTGGTTACCCCCTTAGCCAAACAAACAGCTTTTTTTTCAGAAGCTTGAAGCTAATATTTGTTTAGATTGCATTTTCCCAGCACAGCACTGCAGACGGCATCAGCTCCCTGACAGCACCAGGCCCCACCCCAGCCTCCCAGCGAACTGAGGGCTGCCTAGGACTGCAGTTCCCACTCACCTCCCTCCCTCCCCGTAACCCTGGCAGCCACTGTCGGTTCTGTGTCTCTGTGAATTTGTCACTTCAAGAATGCTTGATAAATGGAAACACACAGTATGTGAGCTTTAAGAGTGGCCTTTTTCACTCAGCCTAATTCCTTTCAGATCTTTCCAGGTTGTCATATGTATGAACGATGCTCACTTTTAAAATGTTTCAGTGAAGTAGAGGCTGAAAGCCAGAGTGGAGCCTTCTTGTCTTCACCCTTGAATGGTCACCTCTAGAATATTCTGCAGTTTTCTAGGGTTGCCTAGACCTCTGGCAGCACAAAGTACAGCCATGGGTCCTTTGGATGGGGACTTGCTCACAGGAGCCCTCGGTCTTCAGTTGCCTTTTGGCAGTGGTGAATGGTCTGATGTCCCACCGACCTGAGGTGGGGGAGCATTCGCTCCTCTCTTGAGCCTGTGGTGGGAATGAGGCACTGTGTGCAGGAGCTGCTTTCCTGGGAGCCTAGCATTTGTCATGTACTTCTAAGGTCAGGCTCTATGCTCCATCTGTGTACACAGGCACTACCCTGGTAAGAAGTAGAGCTGTGCACGCTGGCTCCAAGCAGCCTGTCTCTGCCCCACAGGAGGATTCAGGTCCAGGGGCCTGCTGAGCCTGTTTGCACCGCTCCCATTGGTCAGGTTCATATCAAGGAAAAGAAATTAAGTTATCCCCTTGGCGGTAACCTGATGGGGGCTTCCACATACACAGTCCAGGAGGTGGTAAAGGTGAGCTGGTGAATCCCAGAGGAGCACGTGAGATGTACCCACGTGGTCATCTTTGCAGCCCACACTTGGGCTCCTGGCGGCCAGTGGAGGCTAAGGCTGCAGCTCTGCAGGGAGAATAGGCAGTGAGTGGGAGGCACATGGAGTGGGAGGCTACAGGCTTCTGCAGATGAGCCGCCTTCCTCCCTTCCGCCCCTTCAGTGCTGGGGCAGGGCTGGTGACCTTCCCTGGCTGTTGCTGTCCTCAGGCTCTGAACAGTTGCCCTTCATGGATTTTATGGGTCATTTTTATTACTTCGCCTCCAGGAGTTTAATAAAATTAGGGAGTGGTGGTTTCTAAAAAGGGACAGTTCAGTTTCCCTGCTGGTAGATGCTAGGCAGGAATAAGCCCGTGGAAATTGCTTATTACTCAGTTAATAACTGTTTCAGTGTCCACATCTCATTTGGTTTCAGGCTTAGGGACTGAGGTGGACATGTTTTGAGTTTTCACCTCTCAAACTCAGAGGGGGATGCCATGATTGTACTGTTCCCACAGATTACATGTTCTTGGTTTGAGCAGTAAGTAAGATTTGCCTAGATAACCAATGTTTACGAGGCTTTTTAAATTGCCTTAGAGTACCTGGTTTCTGAGATAATGCTGTGAAAAGGGTTGATTTTTAGCTACCTGGTTGGTTTTCTTTTCTTTTTTCGTTTTTTTTTTGATAAGGAGTGTTGCTCTTTTGCCCAGGCTGGAATGCAGTGGCACAATCTTAGCACACTGCAACCTCCACCTTCCGGTTTCAAGGGATTCTTCTGCCTCTGCCTCCCAAGTAGCTGGGATTATAGATACCCACCACCACACCCAGCTGATTTTTTTCTTTGTTTTTGTTTTGTTTTGTTTTTGAGAAAGAGTCTTGCTCTGACGCCAGGCTGGAGTGCAGTGGCACGATCTCAGCTCACTGCAACCTCCGCCTCCCAAGTTCAAGCAATTCTCCTGCCTCAGCCTCCTGAGTAGCTGGGATTACAGGTGCCCACCACTACACCCAGTTAATTTTTTATATTTTTTAGTAGAGACAGGGTTTTACCCTTTTGGCCAGGCTGGTCTTGAACTCCTGACCTCGTGATTTGCCTGCTTTGGCCTCCCAAAGTGCTGGGATTGCAGGTGTGAGTCACTATGCCTGGCCTAATTTTTGTATTTTTAGTAGAGATGGGGTTTCATCATGTTGGCCAGGCTGGTCTCAAACTCCTGACCTCAGGTGATCTGCCCACCTTGGCCTCCTGAAGTGCTTGGGTTATAGAGGCAGGAGCCACCACGTCTGGCCTGGTTGATTGTCTTTGGACAATTAATATCAGCAAGCTCTAGAAATGCAGGGAGAGGCCGGGCGTGGTGGCTCCCACCTGTGATCCCAGCACTTTGGGAGGCCAAGGCAGGTGGATCACCTGAGGTCACGAGTTCAAGACCAGCCTGACCCACATGGAGAATCCCGTCTCTACTAAAAATACAAAATTAGCCATGTGTGGCGGAGCATGCCTGTAATCCCAGCTACTCAGGAGGCTAAGGCAGGATAATTGCTTGTATCCGGGAGGCAGAGATTGCAGTGAGCCGAAATCATGCCATTGCACTGCAGCCTGGGCAATAAGAGCGAAACTCCATCTCAAAAAAAAAAAAAATGCAGGGAGATAACTGATGCTTTCTGCGTTGCTGGTCCTTGGAAGAGTAACGTGCCCTCTTATCCTGGCAGGACCGGCCCACCTTGCAGCTGTATGATCCAGGAGCTCGCTTCCGAGCTCGAGAATGTGGTGGAAGCGGGAGGAACTGCAAGGCAGAAGCTTCGGGGACTGGTGCTGAGAAGAGGGAAGAGGCAGAGTGAGTCACAGTGTGCACCTGGCCTCCATGAACGAATGAAGGCATCCCAGAAATGTGTACATGACTCCAAGTGTTACTGGAAGGGAGCACTTACTCCTTACCAGGAAACTGGAAGCTGAAAATAAAGAGGGTGACGTAGAAACACACAGAAGCCGTTCTAAAGAAAGTAGTGATCTTGTCTTAAATTGAGCAGAATTCTTGTGGATTTTACCATTTCTGGTAGAAACTAGTATTTGGTGTTCAGCCAAATCACAAATGATTTTCACTGGAAAGTAGAAAAGTATGTGTAAAATAGGGGAGAAAATTAGTATTGAATCAGTGCGAGTCCTGAAGCACTGTCAGTGCCGTGAGAACGACGTCCACTTTGGGTTTCGTGTGTTTGTAAGCAGAGGAGCTGTCAGCCTCATGGTGCTTCCCGCTGGCCTCTGAGCCGTGGTGTCGATGAAAGAGCAGTTCTTGTTTGTTTGTTTTTTTTGAGACGGAGTTTCGCTCTTGTTACCCAGGCTGGAGTGCAATGGCGCGATCTCGGCTCACCGCAATCTCTGCCTCATGGGTTCAGGCAGTTCTCCTGCCTCAGCCTCCCGAGTAGCTGGGATTACAGGCACGCGCCACCATGTCCAGCTAATTTTTGTATTTTTAGTAGAGACGGGTTTCACCATGTTGACCAGGATGGTCTCGATCTCTTGACCTTGTGATCCACCCGCCTCGGCCTCCCAAAGTGCTGGGATTATAGGCGTGAGCCACCGCGCCTGGCCAACAGTTCTTGTTTGTTACAACCTTTGTGAGTCAGCCACACCTGTGCTGTGTTTTAGTCCTTCTGGTAGGAGTATGTATCAGACTTCACACTGTATAAAACCCAACAGCTTCACCTATTGCCATTTCAACAGTTTTGCCACTGGCTGGATGAACGTGGTTTCACAGTCTTGGATGGATGCATTTGTGGTTTGTAACCATTATGGTTTAAACCATGGGTTAAGGATTTGCCCAAATAACAGAAATTTTGTTCGGGATGGGTTAAAGTGGGTACAGCACATAGATGAATGTTAGATACTTTATTTGTAAATAACTTAAAATAGCTTTCTGAAACTATGCATCCTATAGTTTCTTCCTTTCAGTGAAATTGTTAAATGTTAATGTACTTTTCGCACTATGATTTTAACCATTTATTAAATAATTTTGTTAAAGAAGCATTAAATATTCTTTGAGTCTATGTCAGCTGTGTAAGGGAAATTCTGATTTGTTAGTTCAAATGCCTGACAGCATAATCATACAGATCTTCTCTTTTCTTGGTTTGGATGACACTGGGCAGATGTCAAAACATGCAAAAAGTTCCAAAAGGTGAGGCCTTAAAATATTTTACTGGTAAATATTATAGACTTTTACCACACCTGGCTAATTTTTCTTTAACACTTTCTGCTTCTGCCCTAAATATCAGAGCAAGAGAGAAAGACAAAACACTGGGTTAGGACAAGCAAACTCACACACGCAAAAAAAATCAGAAGACAACACAATTTGGAAGAGCCACCCAGAGGGAGACAGTGTCAGCACCACCCGTGTCACACACACAGGCTGTGCTTTGTCTGTTGGTTCTACTTGACAGTCAAAGGGGGACCGGTTGTTTCTTTGATCAGTGAACCACAGCTGCAGATGGATTTCCATACTAGGATGAATGAGGACTCAGACGTCACCTTCCATTTCCAAGTGTACTTTGGCCGTTGTGTAGTCATGAACAGCCGTGAGAATGGGGCTTGTAAGCCTGAGGTGAAATCCAAAAATGCCCTTTCAGGGTGGCAAAGAATTTGACCTGGGTATCTTGGTGCTGGACAGTAAGTATCAGGTAATGGTCCATGGCCAGTTGCAGCTTTGACCATCAAAACCTGCCTGAGTCTGTGAAGATGGTGCAAGTGTGGACAGACGTCTCCCTGACCAAAATGAGTGCCTGCAGTTGAGGGCGATAACCAGACTCCCTTTTGACAAGGAATCCCTGTTTCTGTGTGACCATGGGGTTCCCAGAGCTAGCTAACAGCATAATGCCTCCTCACTGCAACCCTTACTCTTGCTGTTTAAAGCTTCAACAAACTTAAAAAAAAAAAAACTATTTTAAAATCATGTATGTCCATGCTTCTTCACAAAGGGAATATCTTATCTGTAAAATAAAGCCATATTCCCACTGGAAAGTCGGTGATCATTAAGAATTTCTAGATTGCTTAAATAACAGTATCTTGCATATATGAAGTTCTTTTTTCTTTGTTTTCTTTTTTTGAGACAGAGTCTCACACTGCCACCCCGGCTGGTGGCACACAGTGAAGTGCAGAATCCGCCTCCTGGATGCACGCAATTCTCCTGCCTCAGCCTCTGGAGTAGCTGGGATTACAGGCGCCCACCACCACACCCAGCTATTTTTGTATTTTTAGTAGAGTTGGGGTTTCACCATGTTGGCCAGGCTGATCTTGAACTGTTGACCTCAGGTGATCTGCTCGTCTCGGCCTCCCAAAGTGCTGAGATTGTAATTGTGAGACGTCGCACCCAGCTCGTTTTTAATTTTATTAATATAATTACTGAGAAATCTTGTTCACATAGTAAAAAGGAACAGAGGAGTTTTGTTATATTAATACCACTTAATTCTTTAAATTTCTCTCTGGCTGGGCTCAATGCCTCATGCCTGTAATCCTAACACTTTGGGTGGCTGAGGTGGCCACCCAAAGTGTTGGGATTACAGGCATGAGCCATTTGAGGTCAGGAGTTCAAGACCAGCCTGACCAACATCTCTACTAAAAATACAAAAAAATTAGGCTTGGTGGCACAGGCCTGTAATCAGAGCTACTGGGAAGGCTGAGGCAGGAGAATCACTTAAACCTGGGAGATGGGGCTTGCAATGAGTAGAGACTGCCACTGCCCTCTCGCCTGGACAACATAGTGAGACTGTCTCAGAAAAAAACTTTCTTTCAAGTCATATTGCAAAGTGTTCATAGTTATCTATGATCAGTATTTTAATGGTCTACCATCTCCTAATTCTTTCAATTTTATTGAAAGCTAAGGATTGGGAACCTTTTAAAAAGATTTATTCAGTCACTAAAGTCATCCCAGTTTCTCTATTTCTGAGGACTTATCTCCTAACTATTTCAGCAATTAATTACACCTATTGCTTTTCTACTCTTGGAGAGAAACAGCTTAATCTGACATACTCAGAAAGGTTCAGGGAGAGAAACAAAACAGTGATGTCAGCACATCTTTGTCAGTGAAATTTTTTTTCTTGTTTAATTTTTTTTGAGACAGGGTATTGCTCTGTTGTCAGGCTGGAGTGCAGTGGCATAGTCTCGGCTCACTGCAACCTCTAATTCCTTGGCTCAAGTGATTCTCCTGCCTCAGCCTCCCAAGTAGATGGGATTACAGGCACTTGCCACTATGCCTGGCTAATTTTTTGTATTTTTAGTACAGACAGGGTTTCACCATGTTGACCAGGATGGTCTTGATCTCCTGACCTCATGATCCACCTGCCTTGGCCTCCCAAAGTGCTGGGATTACAGGCATGTCAGTGCAATATTTATAGTGTTCAATGCATGTTTGCCAAAGCCTTGGATTGTGGATTTAATTCATCCAATTTCTGGAAAATGCACTAAAGTCAAGATTAAAATTATATAGAGCAAATAGTTTGTTTCTCATTACCTAATATAAATAATGCAATATAATGTTTAGCTAAATGTGTGAGTTATTGGTGAAGCCAGCAGTGTGATAATGGGAGTTCTATTACTTCAGTAAATACTTGTTTGTATATGATAACTTTAGCATGGGGCTTTTAGGTATAATTAAAAGATTGATTTTTAAAATTATAGTTTGTTTTACAACATGACCAGGTGTTTTAGATTTATTTAATAAAACAAAGTATATATGGATGAAAACTAATTGTCTTGCATTTAGCTTATAATTTTTTTTTTTTTTTTTGAGACAGAGTCTCACCCAGTTGCCCAGGCTGGAGTGCAATGGCAGAATCTCAGCTCACTGCAGCCTCCATTGCCTGGGTTCAAATGATTCTCCTGCCTCAGCCTCCCGAGTAGCTGGGACTACAGGTGTGTGCCACGATGCCTAGCTAATTTTTGTATTTGTAGTAGCGACAGGGTTTCATCATCCTGGTCTCAAATTCCTGACCTTGTGATCCACCTGCCTTGGCCTCCCAAAGTTCTGGTATTACAGGTGTGAGCCACTGTGTCCGGCCAGCTTATAATTTTTTTAACTAATGTAAGGTGGAAATAATTTTTTTTTTGAGACAGGGTCTCACTGTTGCCCATGGTAGAGTTCAGTGGCGTGATCTCAGCTCACTACAACCTCCGCATCTCGGGTTCAAGTGATCCTCCTCCCTCAACTTCCCGAGCAGCTGGTACTACAGGTGTGCACCACCACACCCAGCGAATTTTTTTGTGTATTTAATAGACATGGGGTTTCGCCATATTGGCCAGGCTGGTCTTGAATTCTTGACCTCAGGTTATCCACCTGCCTCGGCCTCCTAAAGTGCTGGGATTACAGGCATGAGTCTGGCCAGAAATAAAGTATTTAATTGGATAAAGAATGACAGTAACTGGGAAACATTTGGTAGAAATAGGTTTTAATGATTACTGCACACTTTATCAGGTTGAAACCACAAAAATTTACCCTTAGGTTTTATAGGATGTAATTCGGAAGCAACCTCATTAGGAAGTTGTTTAAACTTTGACATAAGTTCCTTGATCATTCTGTGTCTGTGAGAGTCATGTTTACAGAGCTGGGGTCACGCTCTGTTGGCCAGGGCAGTGGCTATTCACAGGTGTGATCATAGGGCACTGCAGCCTCAAACTTCTAGCCTCAAGCCATGCTGCCACCTCAGCCTCTCAAGTAGATGTTTTTGCCTTTCTGAAAAATCATACTTTGGCTGGACGCAGTGGCTCACACCTGTAATCCCAGCACTTTGGGAGGCTGAGGCAGGAGGATCACGAGGTCAGGAGATCGAGACCATCCTGGCCAACATGGTGAAACCCCGTCTCTACTAAAATACAGAAAATTAGCCAGGCGTGGTGGCGTGTGCCTATAGTCCCAGCTACTCAGGAGGCTGAGGCAGGGGAATCACTTGAACCCGGGAGGCAGAGGTTGCAGTGAGCTCAGATCGCACCACTGCACTCCAGCCTGGCGACAGAGCAAGACTCCTGTCTCAAAAAAGAAAAAAAATCATACTTTAAGCCTGTGCTCTTACCTTGTTTCCCCAAACTCTCTCAAATCTTTTATTATTATTGAGTCCTGATACTCATCCTATGAAATAGGTATTCTCTATCAGTGGTCAGAGTTCTTATTACTGTAATTCAATCAGCATAAAATAATAATGGAATCTAAGATTGATTATGTTCAGTGTGCTAGCACCAAGTGCTCTGAACACTTCATGGTATCTTATGCCAAAAGAAGCTTATAAAGTGAGCACTACAGTTCTACTCCATGTGAACATAAAAGAAAGTAGCTAACCCAAGTTCACATTCAAGCATGTACACACACAGTAATAGAGGTGAATTCTAACATAGGTTGGTCTGACTTAACAGCCAAAGCTAAACACTTTATTTTTTGTAAGAAATAAGGGACATAAAAGTTGTCAGGCAGGCATACAGAAAACAAATAGCAAAATGACGGAAGTCCCTCCTTATCAGTAATTAAGTATAAGTGGGTTAAATATTTTAACTAAAATACAGACTGGCAGAATGAGTAACAAAAGATTTAACTATATGCTATCTTCAAGAGAATCACTTTGGATCCAAAGACAAATAGATTGAAAGTGAAAGGATGGGAAAAGATTTCATGCAAATAGTAACCAGAAGAGAGCAGGGGTGGCTATACTAATACCAGACAAAATAGATTTTAAATCAAAGAGATTATAAGAGACAAAGAACAAGATTATATATTAATTAAAGTTTCAATACAGCAAGAATGTATGATTATAAACATTTACACACTTAATGGCAGACCATTAATATATATGAAACAAAAAATGACAGAATTGAAGGGTGAAAAGTTTTACAATAATGTCAATATCACCTTCTCAATTATCAGAACAAGTAGACAGAAGATAAGTAAGAAATTAGAGGAATTAACACAATAAACCAACTAGATCTAAAAGACATAGAACACTTTAGTCCACAACAGCAGCATGTACATTTTCAAGTGCACCTGGAACATTTTCCAGAATAGATCATATGTTAGACCACAAATTAAGCCTCAGTAGATTTAAAAAGATAAATATCATGCAATGTATCATATCAGACCACAATGGAGGAAGTTAGAAATGCATAAGAGGCTGGGTATGGTGGCTCTCACCTGTAATCCTAACACTTTGGGAGGCTGAGGCTGGCAGATCACAAGGTCAGGAGTTCAAGACCAGCCTGACAAATATGGTGAAACCATGTCTCAACTAAAAATACAAAAACATTAGCCAGGCGTGGTGGCACACACCTGTAATCCCAGCTACTCAGGAGGCTGAAGTAGGAGAATCGCTTGAACACAGAAGGCAGAAGTTGCGGTGAGCCGAGATTGCGTCACTGCACTCCAGCCCGGGTGACAGAGTGAGACTCTGTCTCAAAAAAAAAAAAAAAAAGAAAGAAAGAAATGCATAACAAAAGCATGATGGGGCCCGGTGTGGTGGCTCACACATATAATTCCACCACTTTGGGAGGCTGAGGAAGGCGGATCACTTGAGGTCAGGAGTTCGAGACCAGCCTGGCCAACATAGTGAAAACTCGTCTCTACTAAAAATACAAAAATTAGCCGGGCATGGTGGTTCATGACTGTAGTCCCAGCCACTTGAGAGGCTGAGGTAGGAGAATCACTTGAACCTGGGAGGCGGACATTGCAGTGAGCCAATATTGTGCTATTGCACTCCAGCCTGGGTAACAGAGCTAGACTCTGTCTCAAAAAAAAAAAATATGATGGGAAAAATTACAAATTTGTGAAAATTAACACACTCAGAAAAAGCGATAAAGAAATTACAAGGAAAATTAGAAAATACAAATTAATGAAAATATAAACATAGCAAAGCTTTTGTGATGCAGCAAAAGCAATGCTAAAGGACTTTATAGCTATAAATACATCAAAAACCAAGAAAATCTCAAATTAACACCTAACTTTACAACTTAATGAACTATAAAAATAAAAAGAAACTGAGGCTGGGTGCGGTGGCTCAAGCCTGTAATCCCAGCACTTTGGGAGGCCGAGGCAGGTGGATCACGAGGTCGAGATGGAGACCATCCTGGTCAACATGGTGAAACCCCATCTCTACTAAAATACAAGAAATTAGCTGGGTGTGGTGGCTGGCACGTGCCTGTAATCCCAGCTACTCCAGAGGCTGAGGCAGGAGAATTGCCTGAACCCAGGAGGCCGAGGTTGCGGTGAGCCGAGATTGCGCCATTGCACTCCAGCCTGGGTAACAAGAACGAAACTCCGTCTCAAAATAATAATAAATAAATAAATAAATAAAAAGAAAGAAACTAAATGGCCAGGCACAGTGGCTCATGCCTGTAATCCTAGCACTTTGGGAGGCTGAGGTGGGTGGATCACCTGAGGTCAGGAGTTCAAGACCAGCCTGGCCATCATGGTGAAACCCCATCGTTAAAAATGAAAAAAGTAAAAAGAAACTAAATCCAAAGCTAGCAAAAGGAAGGGAATAATAAAGAATAAAGCCAAGATAAATGAAAGAGAGAACAGAAAACGACAGAGAAAAATCAATGAAACCAAAAACTGGTTCTTTGAAAATGTGAAAGCATTATTCACAATATCTTGAATAGGGAAGCAAGTCAAGTGTCCATCAACAGGTGAGCGGATAAGCAAAATGTGGCATCCATACAACGGAATAGTATTCACTGTTAAAATGGATGAACCTTGAGAACACTGTGCTATGTAAAATAAATCAGTCACAGGACAAATACTGTATGATTCCCCTTTTATGAGTAGTCAGACTCACAGAGACAGAAAGTAGGATGGTGACTGCCGGAAAATAGAAGGTAGAGGGGAACAAGGAGTTAACTTGTGATGCATAGTTTGTTTTTCAAGATGAAAGACTTACAGAGATGGATGGTGGTGTTATGAATACACTTACTACCACTGAACTGTACACTTAGAGATAGTTAAGACAGTAAATGCTATGGTTTTTATTTATTTATTTGAGACAGACTCTCGTTCCGTCGCCCAGGCTGGAGTAGAGTGGCGTGATCTCGCTGCAACCTCCGCCTCCCAGGTTCTAAGGGGTTCTCCTGCCGCAGCCTTCCGAGTAGCTGGGATTACAGGTATGTGCCACCACGCCTGGCTAATTGTGCATTATTAGTAGAGACGGGGTTCACCACGTTGGCCAGGCTGGCCTCGAACTCCTGACCTCTGGTGATGCACCCGCCTTGGCCTCCCAAATTGCTGGGATTACAAGCCTGAGCCACAGTGCCAGACCATTCTGTAGTTTATTTTTACCACAATAATAATAATAATAAGCAAAACTTCAGAAGGGTTCAAATGTAGAGAGCATTGAGCTAATTTCACAGTGTTTCAAGGCATACAGACTGATGGCGTCAGCATTAGAGGTGTATGCATTTTAATTAGAATTGCGGTGGTAACATTCATAAGACTGAAGATAACTTCCGGGGATCGGACTTTCACTGGAGGAGAGGTGATGAAGAAATACTCACTGGCATCCAAGAACTATGTCGATTTGTCTGTATTTTTGTCATAGGCATTATGCCAGAAGTATCCCTGAGAATGTACGGGGCAGGTCCAGCTCTTTTTTTCCTAACAAATTCATTTCTACAACAATGAAAAAGGCAAGAAAAGGAAGCGATATCGGCAAAGCGGCGGCAGGCCCGCACCATTCCAAGGTCCCGGCGGGAGGCCAGAAGCCAGACGCAGCGTATTCCTCGCGGAGTCGACCCGGGCGCGCGCGGGAGGCGGAGGCGGAGTGGGCACGTGCGACACTTCCGGGGCGGGGCGGGCGCGCGGCACTTCCGAAGGCCCGCGCGAGTCGCTAGTTTTGCCCACGCACTTTTGGCACTGCCGCGCCACGCGATCGGCAATCTGATTGGCCCGCGCCGGAGGGCGCGCGGCGCCAAACTTGCTTCCCGTCAGCCCCCGCCCGTGCCGCGGGCACGCGCACGCTCGCGCACCCGGATCCTGGCTCCTGCGTCCAGTCGCCATTCGAGAGGCCGCTGCGCTGCGGGGCCTGGCGGAGCCGCCCGCGACCGCGAGCCGGGCCCTCCGGGTCGTCCTTGGCCCACTGGACGCCGCCCGCGGCCGGACCGGTGAGGAGCGGAGCGAGCGGGGGGGGCGTGGCTGGGGCCTGCATCTCCGAGCCCTGTGTCGGCCGCCGACCTGGCAGGGCCGGTCCGGGAGGAAGCCGCTTGTCCGAGTGGAGGGTTCCTGCGCCGCCTCGCCCCCTACGCGGCCGCGGGAAGGGCCCGCCCCCGGAGGCCGGGCGGGAGTGCGTCTTTGTGCAGGGAGCGGTGAGGCCCGGTGTCAGTCGCGGCCGAGGCAGGAAACGCTGCATGTGAAATCATTGGGAAGTTGGGGGCAGCACAGCACGAAAGCCATTCTTTCCGCTTTAGTCCTAGGCTGCCTCCTCTTCTGTCATTATTAGTGTTTAAAAATCCGCTATACAGCCTCCAAAACGGCAGAGGAGAATGGTAAATCATAAACCTGATAAAGGGTTAATGTCTGGAATACAAGAAGAGATGCAACTGACCAACAAAAAGCAACCCAGCTTAAGAATGGGCAAGGAATTTGGATAGATATTTCTCCAGAGAAGATAGACAGATGGCCAGTAAGCACGTGCAAAGATGCTCAACATCACTAGCCATTAAGAAAATGCAGATGAAAGCCACAATGAGATACTACCTCACACCTGTTAGGATGGCTACTAACAAAAAATGGGAAATTGTGAGTGTTGGGGATGTGGAGAAATTGAAGCTCGGGTGCATTGCTGGTGGGAATGTAGGGTGGTACAACAGCTATGGGAATTGCTAGCGGTTCCTCAGTTCTACTAGCTTCGTACCCAAAAAAATTGACAGCAGGGACGCAGTTACTTGTTCACAAATGTTCATGGCAGCATTATTCCCAATCCAGATGTCTATCAACAGGTGAATGAAAGACAAGCTGTGGTATATACATGTAGGACTATTGTTCATCTTGAGGAATGAAATTCTTATAGATACAAGATAAATATAAACGAGCCTGAACACATTATATGGAATGAAATAAGACACAAAAAGACTAATACTGTGTGATTCCCCCTCTGACACAGAAGGATTAGAGATTACCAGCACTGAAAGTGCAGAGTGGGAGTTAGGGTTTTATGAGTACAGAGTTTCTGTTTGTGGTGAAGTGATTCTGGATGTGGCTAGTGGTGATGTTTGCACTACATTTTAGAACTAAATTGTGCTTTTAAAAATGATTCAATGGCAAGTGATTTTTTTTTTTTGACGGAGTTTTGCTCTTGTTGCCCAGGCTGGAGGGCAGTGGCGTGACCTCAGCTCACTGCACCCTCCACTTCAGCCTCCCCAGTAGCTGGTATTACATGCGCCCGCCACCACGCCGAGCTAATTGTTTGTAATTTTAGTAGAGACTTGGTTTCACCATGTTGGTCAGGCTGGTCTTGAACTCCTGACCTCAGGTGATCCACCCTCTTTGGCCTCCCAAAGTAGCAAAATTACAAGCATGAGCCACCGTGCCCGGCCTAAATGGCAAGTTTTATGTTCTATTTACCATCCTTTAAAAAATACACATGAGAAATCAAAACTACAGAGATAGTAAAAAGATGACTGGTTGCCAGGAGCACAGGAAGATGTTAAGCAGTGAAATCATTTTGTGTGACTACCCTAGTGGTGGATACATGATGCTATGTATTTGTCAAAACCATAGAACTGCACATCACAGAAAGTGACTCCTTGGTCACAGTGGTTCACATCTGTAATCCCAGCACTTTGGGAGGCCAAGGTGGACAGATCACGAGGTCAAGAGATCAAGACCATCCTGACAAACATGGTGAAACCCATCTCTACTAAAAATACAAAAATTAGCTGGGCATGGTGGAACCCTGTCTCTACTAAAAATACAAAAATTAGCTGGGCATGGTGGCAGGTGCCTGTAGTCCCACCTCCTTGGGAGGCTGAGGCAGGAAAATCGCTTGAACCCAGCAGCCAGAGGTTGCAGTGAGCAGAGATAGCGCCACTGCACGCCAGCCTGGTGGACAGAGCAAGACTCCGTCAAAAAAAAAGTGACTCCTTGTGTAAACTATAGACTTAATAAATCAATGTTAGTTCATCATTGTAGCAAATGTCTCACACTAACAAAAGATGTTAATACTAGTTGAGTGTCCTTTATTCGAAATGCTTGGGACCAGAAGTGCTTTGGATCTGCCCTCTCCTACTTTCCCTTCTCCCCACTTTCAGATTTTGGAATAGTTGGGTTGTACTGTTTGAGTGCCAAAATGCTCCTTTTGGCACTTCTGAAGTTTTGGATTTTGGAGCATGTCGGGTTTCAGATTTTCAGATTAGGGATGCTCCCTGTTGTGGGAGAAACTGGGGGCTAGGGAGTTGGTGGAAGGAGATATATGGGAATTCTTGTATGTTTTTGTTTAAACATAAAACTAATTGAAAAATTCATTTCTTCCTTTTTTTTTTAATTCTTATGGAGATGGAGTCTTACTCTGTTGCCCAGCTGGAGTGCAATGGTGCAGTCTTGGCTCACTGCAACCTCCGTCTCCTGGCTTCAAGCAATTCTCCTGCTTCAGCTAATCCCAAGTAGCTGGGATTATAGGTGTGCACCATTATGCCCACCTAATTTTTGTATTTTTAGTAGAGACAGGGGTTCACCATGTTGGCCAGTCTGGTCACGAGCTCCTGTCCTCAAATGATCCACCCACCTCAGCCTCCCAAAGTGTTGGGATTACAGGCGTGAGCCACCACGCCTGGCCAGTTGATCCATTTTTTTAAGGCTGGGCATGGTGGCTCCTGTAATCCCAACACTTCAAGAGTCCAAAGCAAGAGGATTGCTTGAGGCCAGGATTTCAAGACAAGCCTGGACAACATAGTGAGACCCCATTGCTGCAGAAACAAAAAAAAATTAATCAGATATGGTGGTGTGCACCTGTAGTCCCAGCTACTTAGGATGCTGAGGTGGGAGGATCTCTGGAGCCCAGGAGTATGAGGCTGTAGTGAGCTGTGATTGCGTCACTTCACTAAAACCTTGGGCAACAGAGCAGGACCCTGTCTCTTAAAAAAAAAAGGTCAGCTAAGGCCTGTCGTGGTGGGTGGCTCATGCCTGTAATCCCAGCACTTTGGGAGGCTGAGGCAGGGGAATCACCTGAGGTCAGGAGTTGAAGACCAGTCTGGCCAACACAGTGAAACCCCATCTCTACCAAAAATACAAAAAACTAGCTGGGTGTGGTCGTGTGCACCTGTAATCTCAGCTACTCTGGAGGCTGAGGCAGGAGAATCACATGAACTTGTGAGGGGGAGGTTGCAGTGAGCGGAGATCTCGGCATTGCACTCCAGCCTGGGCACTGATGCAAGACTCCATCTTAAAAAAAAAAAAAGCTAAGATAAAGAACAATGCTGGTGTGTATAGACTAATAGTACCCATTTAGCTTTAAACATGTTCTACATATTGAATTTTAATTTAAAACACTGTGCATCACATGTGTTTTAAAAGATGATCAGTGGTGTTGGACTTCAGTGAAGGAATTGAATGGGACATGGGAAATAGTTATGATACACCATATGGCATAACATCGCATTGAAGAATACTAGGTGACAGACTGGCAGAGCACTAATGATTAGAATTTAGGTTTTCTTTTAGAGATGAGATGTAAAGACACAAATTTTTGTTAATCTGGACCATTCTGAGTTAATTTTTAGTTAGGGGTAGGAGTTCTGAAATTTAGGAAGAAATTTTGCTGGAACCTCAAAGCTGGAACGACGCCCAGCTCTCTAGGCTCTGCCTAAAAGTTGAATTCTGGGACTCAATTCTATAACATTTTTGTGGATTGTTGTGCTACTGTGGGAAAGACAGCATATTGTTATAGCAGAGATCCAGAATTGAGAAAGCCAGAATCAAAAACTGCTGTTTCCTCTGACCTAAATGATCTTTGTGATCTTTGACAGGTCACGTCTCTCCCTCAGCATCAGTCTTTTCAGGTATAAAATGAAGAAGTTGAACTCAAGCCCTCTGAAGATCCTTCTGGTCCTATGCTGATCATCAGTTTTTTTTGATGTTTCTTTTTTGTTTGTTTTCTTTTTTGAGACAGGGTCTCACTCTGGCATCTAAGCTGGAGTGTAATGGTGCAGTCTTGGTCCACTGCAACCCCTGCCTCTCTGGCTCAAGTGGTTTATCCTGCCTCAGCCTCCTGAGTAGCCAGGACTATAGGGGCATACAGCTCATCTGGCTAATTTTTGTATGTTTTGTAGAGACGGGGTTTCACCATGTTGTCCAGGCTGTTCTTGCACCCTTGAGCTCAAGGGATATGCTTGCCTCAGAGTGCTAGGATTATAGACATGAGCCATTGCACCCCATCTGATTATCAGCTGCTTCTTATGGAGTATTCTTATCTGACAAATAATTCATTCTAGTTCATGATAGAGTACTTTGTTAACTGTGCTGAGCCAAAGTTCTTTTCCCGCTGGCTGCTGGCTTCTTGTCACGTATAGTATAGCTTATATATTATATATAATTCTTCCCCTTTTGAAGTTAACTGTCTGTATTCATAAAGATTTTTTTTAAGGCCACCTGCCATCCTGATTGCTTTTTTTTTTTTTTGCATGTTCTTTAGTTTGTTAGAGACTTTCTTAAAGCGTCCTTCCTGTCAGAGCTAGAGACAGCCATCCACTGGTATGGTGTACTCTGCCCAGTGCAGAATATGGGTTATAGTTCCCTATAGTCCTTTGTTTATGTGCTTGATATGTGGATTTTAAGTGTCTGTTTCATCTTGCTTATTTTTGCCCATTTACAGGCTTTAAAAGATCTCACTAAAGTGCACTCTATTCTTCCTTCAGATACTGATCTTTTGTCTGATTTGGACAAGCTGGTTAATGTCAAGCTTGAGTTTCCTTAACTATAAATTGAAGTTTTAAAAGTAGATGATCCCTGAGGTCTTTTCCTACCCCCAAATCCTATGATTTTGATACTACATAGATGGTAGCTTAGGTTTCCCCTGGTTTTAAAATCCTGTGAGTCTAAGATTGAGAGAATGTTAGGATTGAACAGAGCACATACTGTGTGCCAGGGATGTGCAGTGGGTCCAGAGGTGAATAAATGGATAGTCCCTCCTCACCAAGAGCAACCTGTTGGTGTCAGACTGCAGTGCCAGAGGGTGATGCTGCACTGGAAATGTGCATAGAGCTGGGGCTTCCAGGAAAAATTGGGAGGCCAGTACAGTTGACCCATGAATAACCCAAGTTTGAACTTCAAGCAAATGCCAATTAAAAAACAGTGTTTACAGAATGTGAGACATGTATATGGAGGACTGAATTTTCATATATGTAGATTCCACAAGGCTGACTATGGGACTTGAGTATGTGTGGATTTTGAAATAACGGAGCGGTTCTGGAACCAACTGACTTTAAAAGCTGTCCTGCTTGAAGGATGAAGGAATTTGCTTGATGGCCAAGTGGCAAGATGGAGTATAAAGGACAGGAAATAGCTTATACAAAGGCCAAGATGCTGGAAGAGTCAGGGAATTACATGTGAGCCAGTATTTTGAGAATGAGGTCTGGTCATTGGCCACACTGTGAGGAGCTTTATATGCCATATTCAAATTGTGTAATGTAGGTGCCTTAGGAGACTTGGAGGAATTGTGAACAGGCAGGTCACATTAGGCTTTTGTTTGGAAGACAGGTTTGGTAGCTCTACAATGAATGGGTGGGAAGTAAGGGAGACTAGTGGCAGGGAGTTCAGATGTGAGAATTAAAGCAGTGACAGGGTGTGGGGGGATAGGAGCTAATCGGAAGCACAGTGTGAGCTGTTGTGCAGCTTGTGCATGGCCAATGTATCACATTATGTTCCTGTCAGCAGACTCACCCACACCATGATGCTTTATCTTTGAAATACATGCAGACAGAGAAGAGGGCAGAGCAATCACTGAAGCTGGTCCATGTGTTCTACCTGGGAGTCGGGACACTGCCATCCTGCTCCTCCCAGAGTCCTTTCTTTTTGTGCCTCTTGGACTTGTTTGTTGTAGTGTCCCTTCCTCCACTACTGTTAATTTGCCACTCTGCTGTGTAATAGCAATAATCGACAAAAGTCTGCTGTCACAGTCCGTGGTCCCACTAGCAGTCTTCTGCGTGCTCATCAGAGAAGTGAAGTTAGGTGGGTTTGAGAAGGGTTTGGATATACACATGAGCATAATTCCATAGTGGATTATTAAAGAGAAAGTAGACAAGGACGGTGTCAGGAGTGGTATCTCCTATAGTCTTTGGTGTCATTTCATAAAAGTAATGTTCAGGCTTAATGAATTGGACGCCTCTCCTCTCACTGTTAGGGCAGGATGGTGAGAGAAATACACTGAATTCTATTATAGGGGACACACACAATCACAGATAGAGTTTTGATTACTTTTCTTTGTTTTTTTTTTTCCAGGTTCAACTTCTCATCTTTGTTCTTCTTCATGTACTGTAGGCTATTTGTGTGGTTTAGTCAAAAAGCCATGTAGAATGCCAGACTTTTGAAGACCACTTTTAAGGTGTCTAGTAAGACTGCAGGTAAGTCTAGTAGGGAAATCATGCTTAGGAGAATATTTGATGATGAGAAAATAAATTAATAAATAATACTTGGAATTCTTAAGGAAAAACTCTAAAAGTTTACATGCCCATATGTATAGTAATATATGAATGTGTGCTAGATGTATGTAATTTGGGATCTGAGAAGTGAATTCTGTAGCATTCTTTTTAGATTTAAGTATGAGATGGGCCTGAAGAGCTGGTGGTAGGCAGAGGGAAGAGGAGGGGTGGCTGGGAGGGATGGGGAATGGTAGGTGAGTCTAATTCAAACCCAGCACACCTGAGCTCTTGGTCTCTGTTGTAATTACAATATGTAATATAGTGCTCTTTCATACTAGCTTCGCTGTTCATTGTTGCCAGTTAAGGTCACAAGGGATTACTGAGGCATATCTTCCATTTTCCTTTAAAGTCTTCTAGTTTTATTAAACAGTGGACTCTGAGGCGGATTGTTAGCCCATTATTTCTACATGTATTCAATTATGTTTGCAAGTTAAAGATAATTTTTAGAGATTTTTCTTCAGTACTGAATTATTTATTTTTCTTTTGTTACAGTCCTAGCCGTAAAAACAATTTTCTAAAATACAGGATAACTTCTGGGTAACTCAAAAAGAGTAAATAGTTTCTGTAAAAAAGCATTGTTTCCTCAAGTATCTGTCACCTTTTTAGCTTTAGACCAAAAAAAGTTAAAAAGGCAAATGATACACTACCGTTAAAAGTGTTAGGAAACAGTATTGTTGGTGATAATACCTTTAAAAACAAATTATCAGCCGGCGCAGTGGCTCACGCCTGTAATCCCAGCACTTTGGGAAGCTGAGGCGGGTGTATCACGAGGTCAGCAGATCGACACCATTCTGGCTAACATGGTGAAAACCCATCTCTACTAAAAATACAAAAAATTAGCCAGGCGTGGTGGCATGTGCCTGTAGTCTCAGCTACTTGGGAGGCTGAGGCAGGAGAATCACTTGAACCCAGGAGGCGGAGGTTGCAGTGAGCTGAGATCGTACCCTGCACTCCAGCCTGGGCAACAGAGTGAGACTCCATCTCAAAAAATAAATAAAAAAAATTGTCAAAGTTAGAAGTGTTACACATTTTACATTAAAAAAAAATACTGGTTTTGTAATTAATAAAGGAAGAGCCTGTGTTTCTAATCTG
The DNA here is from genome assembly GCA_028533165.1 of Leontopithecus rosalia. NCBI lineage: Eukaryota > Metazoa > Chordata > Mammalia > Primates > Cebidae > Leontopithecus > Leontopithecus rosalia. The sequence continues at coordinate 194,074,745 of CM052648.1, forward strand.
TACTGTTCTTTGAGGAGCAGTAAATGTCTTTTACCCTGTCATTACCATTAATAAGGGAAAATGTTCAATCTTTCTCATTAAAGAGAAGCACAATCACACAATAGTGAGATATTTGCTTTCACCTAGGTTGTAGCAAAGATTAGGAATTTATAGGAAATTGTGTCTCATATATATACTGTTGGTATACAATAATAGAACTTTTTGAGAATTTGGTAAAATGTATCCATTTTAAACACAAAATCCATTTCTAGGAATTTTCCTTGCAGAAATACCCTCATATGCAAAAATAAGTACAAGGAAAGTCAGTGCTTACTCCATATATAAACATATCTTAGAGATAAATTGTAAATGAAAGCAAGTTGCCAGATAATATGTTTAATATCCCGTTTGTATAAAGTATGTGTGTTGATAAATACATGCCTAGAACATTTTTTCAAGGACACATGAGTACACTGGCTACCCCCGGGGACTGACAGGGGTACTTGTACTGTCTTTTTTTTTTTTTTTTTTTTTTGTGAGACAGGGTTTCGCTCTTGTTACCCAGGCTGGAGGACAATGGCGTGATCTCGGCTCACCGCAATCTCAGTCTCCTGGGTTCAGGCAATTCTCCGCCTCAGCCTCCCGAGTAGCTGGGATTACAGGCATGCGCCACCGTGCCCTGCTAATTTTTGTATTTTTAGTAGAGACGGGGTTTCACCATGTTGACCAGGATGGTCTCAATCTCTTGACCTCGTGATCCACCCGCCTCGGCCTCCCAAAGTGCTGGGATTACAGGCTTGAGCCACCACGCCCGGCCTTGTACTGTCTTAATGAATGTGTTTTTAATTGTGAGCTTCTGTTCCTTTTACCATTTAAGAAGACTGGTTTACAATTTTTTTTAAATTCATGTTCTCCGGCAACCATATTCCAGCTGCCGAGATGTCCTCTCCTTTGCCCTTTGCTTGGCATGCACTTTCACATCATTCAGATCTCTGCTGGAATGTCCCATGCAGAGAGGTCTTCTCCAATAACCTCTCTACGTCACTCCACCTTATCTTTCCCAACTCAGGAATGCCATATTGCAAGACACTGCTTTAAACCTAAGGGCCTAGAACATGATAGGACACAAAGTAATTTGTTTATTAAATGAATTAATAGTGTCTTGGAATAGATTAAACATTACAAAATATGTTTACATGAAATCAAGCCAGCATCATGTTTGAAAGAAAGTCATCTTTTTATAGCTAGATTTAATTTATTAAGTGCTTTCTGCAAAGGTTTAGTTTCTTGTTCATCCTTAAATAGCCAAGATTTAATTTTTATGTTCAGTCATCTTTGTGTGCTGAGGACTTGTGTACTCAGAGTTTGAGAGTCAAAGTATAAAGCACATGCTATAGCTAATTCTAGGGTCAGGTTCAGATCACTGATAGTCCTACAACCTGGACCAGAGAAAGTCGCCAAACTTCTCTGAACCTCAGTTTACTCATCTGTAAGTGAATCATATCATTAGGATTAAATGAGATGATGTATGTAAAACTTGAATCATATCATTAGGATTAAATGAGATGATGTATGTAAAACTCCTAGCAGAGTACCTGGGGCTCTTCCATATCTCCTTTTTCTTCAAATTCTCTCTAGAGATATTATCTAATAAATCATGCGCTGTTCTAGAGTTAAAATTATGCAGTTATAGAGTGGACTGACAGCATTTTATTTAGAATTACAGTTCATGAAAATAACGTATTCCTGCTTTATTGCAGCAGTAGAAAGTTTTTAAAGAATATAACCGTGTGTGTTGGTAACAGAAAGAAGAATGGAAGTATTCCAGGAACTTCGTAAACAATCAGCACGTTTGGAGTGTGACCATTGCAGTTTCAGAGGCACAGACTATGAAAATGTACAAATCCATATGGGTACCATCCATCCAGAATTTTGTGATGAAATGGATGCTGGTGGACTAGGTAAAATGATATTTTACCAGAAAAGTGCAAAGCTATTTCATTGCCATAAGTGCTTCTTCACCAGCAAGATGTACTCTAATGTATACTATCACATCACGTCCAAACATGCATCCCCAGACAAATGGAATGATAAGCCAAAAAATCAGTTGAACAAAGAAACAGATCCTGCGAAAAGCCCTCCTCTTCCTGAGCACCAAAAAATACCCTCTAATTCAGCAGAACCGAAACCCATACCTGACCTTTCAGTGGAAACACAGAAACTTGGTTCCGTTTTGTCTCCAGAATCACCAAAACCTACTCCTCTTACTCCCCTGGAGCCTCAGAAACCTGGCTCTGTTGTTTCTCCTGAGCTACAGACACCTTCTCTTCCTTCTCCTGAGCCTTCAAAACCTGCCTCTGTTTCTTCTCCTGAACTTCCAAAACCAGTCCCTATTTGTGAATCTCAGAAACCTGCCCCCGTTCCTTCTCCAGAACCACAGAAACTTGCCCCTGTATCTCCTGAGCCTGTAAAGACTACTCTTACTAATCCCAAACCTCAGAAGCACTCTCATTTCCCAGAAACGCTGGGGCCACCTTCAGCCTCGTCTCCAGAGTCACCAGTTCTAGCTGCTTCCCCAGAACCTTGGGGACCATCCCCAACTGCATCTCCAGAATCTCGGAAGTCAGCCCGGACTACCTCCCCTGAGCCAAGGAAGCCATCCCCTTCAGAGTCTCCTGAACCTTGGAAGCCATTCCCTGCTGTCTCCCCGGAGCCTAGGAGACCAGCCCCTGCCGTGTCGCCAGGTTCTTGGAAGCCAGGGCCACCTGGGTCCCCTAGGCCTTGGAAATCCAATCCATCAGCATCATCAGGACCTTGGAAGCCAGCCAAACCTGCTCCATCTGTGTCTCCTGGACCTTGGAAACCAATTCCTTCTGTATCTCCTGGATCTTGGAAACAAACTCCATCTGTGTCCCCTGCATCCTGGAAATCTTCATCAGTCTCGCCCAGCTCCTGGAAGTCTCCCCCTGCGTCTCCTGAGTCATGGAAGTCAGGCCCACCAGAACTCCGAAAGACAGCTCCCACATTGTCTCCTGAACATTGGAAGGCAGTTCCCCCAGTGTCTCCAGAGCTTCGCAAACCTGGCCCACCCCTATCCCCAGAAATCCGTAGTCCAGCAGGATCTCCAGAACTCCGAAAACCCTCAGGGTCACCAGACCTTTGGAAACTTTCTCCTGATCAGCGGAAAACTTCTCCTGCTTCACTTGATTTCCCTGAGTCCCAGAAAAGTTCCCGTGGTGGTTCTCCTGATCTCTGGAAGTCTTCCTATTTTCTTGAGCCTCAGAAACCTGTCTTCCCTGAGACCAGAAAACCAGGTTCTTCTGGGCCATCTGAGTCCCCCAAAGCAGCCTCAGATATCTGGAAGCCTGTTCTCTCTATTGAGACAGAGCCTAGAAAACCTGCCCTGTTTCCTGAGCCTGCCAAAACAGCCCCTCCTGCTTCTCCAGAACCACGCAAACGTGCCCTTTTTCCAGAGCCCCGGAAGCATGCCCTTTTCCCTGAACTCCCCAAATCTGCTATATTCTCAGAATCACAGAAGGCTGTTGAGCTTGGTGATGAACTACAAATAGATGCCATAGATGATCAAAAATGTGATATTCTGGTTCAGGAAGAACTACTAGCTTCACCTAAGAAACTCTTAGAAGATACTTTATTTCCTTCCTCAAAGAAGCTCAAGAAAGACAACCAAGAGAGCTCAGATGCTGAGCTTAGCAGTAGTGAGTACATTAAAACAGATTTGGATGCAATGGATATTAAGGGCCAGGAATCAAGCAGTGATCAAGAGCAGGTTGATGTGGAATCCATTGACTTTAGCAAAGAGAACAAAATAGACATGACTAGTCCAGAGCAGTCTAGAAATGTGCTACAGTTTACTGAAGAAAAAGAAGCTTTTATCTCTGAAGAGGAGATTGCAAAATATATGAAGCGTGGAAAAGGAAAGTATTACTGCAAAATTTGTTGCTGCCGTGCTATGAAAAAAGGTGCTGTTTTACATCATTTGGTTAATAAGCATAATGTTCATAGCCCTTACAAATGCACAATTTGTGGAAAGGCTTTTCTTTTGGAATCTCTCCTTAAAAATCATGTAGCAGCCCATGGGCAAAGTTTACTTAAATGTCCACGTTGTAATTTTGAATCAAATTTCCCAAGAGGTTTTAAGAAACATTTAACTCATTGTCAAAGCCGGCATAATGAAGAGGCAAATAAAAAGGTAATGGAAGCTCTTGAACCACCACTGGAGGAGCAGCAAATTTGATATTTCAACACAGTGTGAATATTTTCTCTGCTAAGGTGTTTGATGAAACCATTCTTTGTAAGTGTAGCTTATCAAGTGGCTAGTTGGATCAGTAGATGACATGTATAGTGTATCGTGTTTCACTGTCTCAGTTGTGTTACTAAGAATGAGCATTTGATTATTTTTTTCCTGGTCTCTGTCTATGTGGCTATCTTGTAAATCAATAAATTTCTATATATTCCAGGTGGATTAAACTTCTCATTTTTTTTAAGTATATACGAATAATAATACAAGAAAGTAGGCATTCCATTTAATAAGAGCAAGTTAGACTCAAAGCATTCATTTAAAGTGTATTTGTGTGTGGAACTAATTTCAGACAATAGAAATTATTAGTTGAAATGTTTAAGAATTAGGCATGAAAAATAAGTTTGAGAAGTTTTGTTTCCTTACATGTATTTTTAAATCTAAGAGTTATTTTCTATCTGATGTAAAATTAGTTTATAAATCTTAATCAGTTTCTAGATGTGTATTCGCTTTTATGTCATGAAAAGTTGGAGTCTCAGGGTTGCTGATTTTCTGCTAATAGGAAAAATAGAGTTAAGTCTTTAAAATAGTTTGCAGCCTTGTCCCACAGAAGACGAGAGAAAGATAAGTGTGATTTTAAGTCTTTCTTGTCCATAGTTGTTTTCAGTGGAGTCTTCCATTCTGTAACTTACCCTAAGATCTGGTTCTTCCCTCCCCGTCCGCCACCCCATTGCCCACCATCTCACACTAATAGATGATTCTTAATTGCCAAATGTGTTAGAACTTGTATATCCTACTCCTGGGCCTTAGATATTGCCTGTGGGGGCTTAAGACCAGGTTAATAAGTAGGAACTGAAAGTCTTCCAGATTCACAGTAGGAAATTTTATAGACATTTCTGTTAAATACATCAATTTTATTTTTTTCTGTTCTGTTACTGTAAATATCTTGTACCTGTTCATGGATTATTTTATTCTAAAATATTTTGTCAAATGTGTATCAACCAAATTAAAAAGAAAGGCTTTCATGTCAGCAACATCTTCATGTGTGTTTTCTTTTGTGTACTTTTTATTGTGTGTATCCAAGTCCATTAATTCCATGTTTTCAACATACGAGTTTTCTTAATTTAGAGCAGCATTTTCTTAGCTGTGTTTTCTCTGAGTTCTGTGGTCAAGCAAGCTAGGGGAATGCTTGTATGGGGGCACTCCATGTGGAAAATCTCATCCTTTAATATGAAAGGTGGTTTAATTCCAGTGGTTGCCCATCCTGTCTGCCTCTAAACAGTGTGAGGCATTTAATCTCAAAGGATTCTGATGTGTAGGCAGTATTGAGATGCTGTACCGGGTTTAATTGAACTATTCCCAGACATTTTTGAACAAGGAACAGTTTTGTCCTAGTTCCTCACCCATTGGCTTCCCTATCAATATGCCCATTGAGATGTCTTAAAAATATTTAGTGATACAGTTTGGCTCTGTGTCCCCACCCAAATCTCTCTTTTTTTTGGAGACCATTCCTCACTCTTGTCACCCAGGATGGTGTGCAGTGGTGTGATCTCGGCTTACTGCAATCTCTGCCTTTCAGGTTCAAGGGATTCTCATGCATTGGCCTCCTGAGTAGCTGGAACTGTAGGTGTGTGTTACCATGTCTGGCTAATTTTTGTAGTTTAATAGAGATGGGGTTTGCCATGTTGGCCAGGCTGGTCTCGGACTCCTGGTCTCAAGAGGTCCACCTGCATCAGCCTCCCAAAGTGCAGGGATTACAGTTGTGGGCCACTACGCCCAATCCCCACCTGAATCTCGTGTTGAACTGTAATCCCCAGTGTTGGAGGAGGCGCTGGCCTGGTGGGAAATGATTGGATCATGGGGACAGACCTCCCCCTTGCTGTTCTCTTGATAGTGCGTGGGTTACTTAAGTGCAGCACCTTCCCCTTTGCTCTCTTCCTGCTCCAGCCACGTAGGATGTGCCGGCTTCGCCTTCACCTTCTGCCATGATTGTAAATTTCCTGAGCCCTGACCCTGCCCCAGCCATGTTTCCTGCATAGCATGCAGAACTGTTGGCTAATTATCCTCTTGCCTTTATGAATTACTCAGTCTCAGGTAGTTCTTTATCGCAGTGTGGGAATAGACTAATACATTTAGATAATACCAAGTAAGGTCTTAGAAGCCTCAGATGTGTTAACTTTGGTGAACACAGCACAGAGTAGTTGCTCCTATCAATTTACATGGCAGCTTGAGGACAAACTTCCAGTTCAGGAGTTTCCTTCTAGGCAGTGATGCCAACAAGTAGGACAGGTAAGGTATCTCGGATATACTAGTCCTTTTCTTGTGTATACTGATTGACTGAAATTGTTTTTGAGAAACAAAAAGCGTCTGCATTACTTAGAAGCTCTCCTGGCTCCTGCAGTCTCAAACTAACCCTGTTACACAGATTCTTTCCTAAGACTTCCCCTGGCAGTTCATCCTAGACCTTTGCTCCAGGTAGAGCCAACTAGGTCACGTGACCTGCCATCTTATGTAGGGTTTTTGATAATCGTGCCATGGGTTAAGGGTTAATTGCCTGAGTAAGTGGTAGTGGTACATGTGCACTTTTGGCTGTAAGGCCTTAACTCTACTTGGTTAAACCCCTGTGTTCTCGGTTTACCTCACTGTGGCTTCGGTTTAATTTTCATTAATTTTATTTGACATTAATTATATGGCATGTCAGATACTGCTTTCGTTTTAAATATTGGTGTGGATTCTATAACTGTCTTAGATGAAGACATGGAAAGGTGCTTATCAGATTGGGTCACAAGCATCACAAAACAGGAAAGGTGTTCCTTTTTAAGTTTACTTACAGTCCCAGATCTAAAAATCCTGGAAACTGTACCCCTTCCAATCTGGCCTTTAACTGTTCCTTTGTCATTTTGGTCACATGGTATATTCGTTTCTATTGCTGTCTCAAATTACCTGGATCTTGGCCTAAAACAACAAATGTGTTATACAGCCTGTAGTTCAGTGAGCTAAAGTAAAGGTGTCATCCTGATTGAGTTATTTCCTGGAGGCTCTAGGACAGAATTCATTCCCTTGCCTTTTCCACCTTCTAGAATAAGCTTGTGCAGCCTGTGGGCTGCATGCAGTCCAGGACGGCTTTGAATGCAGCCTAGAGCAAATTCACACATTTTCGTAAAACGTGGCTGGGTGCAGTGCCTCATGCCTGTAATCCCAGCTCTTTGGGAAGCCAAGTTGGTCAGATCACTTGAGGTCAGGAGTTCCACAACCAGCCTGGCTGACATAGTGAAACCTACCAAAAATACAAAAATTAGCTGGATGTGGTGGCAGGTTTGTGCCACTGCCCTCTAGCCTGGGAACCAAGAGCAAAACTGTCTCAAAAAAAAAAAAAGGATTTGTCCAAAGACTTTTTTTTTAATTTTAGAGCTCATCAGCTGTTGTTGATGTTAGTATATTTTATGTGTGTCGCAGACAATTCTTCCAATGTAGCCCAGGGAAGCCAAATGATTGGACACTCTGTTCTAGAGGCTGCCTGCACTCCTTGGCTCACGTTTCTCTTTTTTTCTCCCTCATTATTTATTTATTTATTTTAGAGACGGTGTTTCACCATGTTGGCCAGGCCGATTTTGAACTCCTGACGTCAAGTGATCCGCCCGTCTCGGCCTCCCAAGGTGCTAGTATTACAGGGGTGAGCCACCACACCCAGCCTTGCTTGGCTCACGTTTCTCTACCTGCATCTGTAAAGCTTTCAGCAGAGCACCTCTTTGACCCTGCTTCAGTCATCACACCTTTCTCTGCCTCCTCCCTCTTCCACTTAAGGACACTTGTGATTACAGTGATCCTCCTATTTTAAAGCTAGCCAAGTAGCAACTTGAATTCACCTTTGTCATGTAAACTATCATGTTCATAGGTTCTGGTGATTGGGTTCTGAGCATCTGGGACACCATTCTGCCTACTACACCTGAGCTTGAAAGTTAGAGGTTTGATTCCTCAGTTTGGCCTCCTATAGCAGTCAAGCCTTGTCAGACTCCTCTGGGGATATATCTGTTTCCACTGCCTCACTGGCCTAGTCTCCAAGGTCAACTTGAATATACCTACCCTAACACACCAAAGTACGGTCTCTACAACACTGATTTTTATGTATCATTCTTAATACAAAACGACCGCTTAATGTCCAGTTACTGCTGTTAGCATGCTGTACCTTTTTCAGGCAACCATCCCACCCCACCTCAACGTCTAAGACGCTATCTTAATTTTTCTTACTTTTCCAGCTGTAATAATCACCCTGCTTTTCCTATTAAAGGCCCATGCTCCTTGCTAAGACTGACACAGTTCTACCTTTCAAGACTACGTTGCCAAACTTTCATTTTTGAATGGAGGCAGAAAAGCCTACACGATTGGATTGGACCTTTTCTAGTGTTAATACAGTGCAGGAGTGCTACCTTTTGTATTACAAATCCTCCAAACCTTACTCTGCAGTCAACCCTAAAACTGAAAATACAGACTGAAAATAAAGTCTGTTGGAATAAAGTCTGACGTTTAAAATCCTTCAGTCCTGATCAATTACAACATTGTTCTAGGTTGGCTTGAGCACAGTGTTAGTTAACTTTTTGCTACTAACACCAGCAAATCTCTTGTAAATGATTCCGTGGAGCACCAGGAGGATTACATGAAGATGGGAGGTAAATTAGGGCAAATCCATTTCTACTTTTGAGAAAGCAGTACAACTCCTAACTTAATGGCAATGGGAAATTTTTTTTCTTTTACATGTAAGGAAACATTGTTAATATAATTGAATGCATAAGCTCAGCCTAACTAGAGCTGTACTGTCTAGTACAGTAGCCAGCAGTCATACATGACTGTTGAGCACTTGCAATATGGTTAGTCTGAATTGAGATCAAAGGGTTATATAAGTATCAGCCTTTACAACTTAAGGAAAATGTAAAATTTTCATGTTTTGTGCCGAAATGATGCCATTTTGCACATTAGGGTTAAATAATATAAAAATTTTGTACTTAATATGACTAAATTAAAATTCATATCAGACTTACATTCTATGACTGTTGGATAGAGCTGCTTTTAGAGGGTGGAGTAAAATTTCTTCCTGCAAGTTTCTTTGGGGGTATAGGTCTTATCGAACTGTAATGGTTAATTTTGTGTCAACTTGGCTAGGCCACAGTGCCCATATCTTTGGTTAAACGTTCTAGGTGATTTTGTGAAGGTATTTTTTAGATATGGTATTTAAATCAGTAGACTGAGTAAATCCAGGTTATCTTTCATAATTTGGTGGGCCTCATTATATTAGATGTAGGCCTTCATAGAAAAAGATGGACGTTTTCCAGAGAAGAGGAAATTTTGCCAGTAAATGGCTTTCAGACTCAAGTTACATCAACTGGTCCTGCGTCTCCAGCCTGTCCTACAGATTTTGGACTTGCCAGCCTCCTCAAATGGGTTAGCCTTTTCCTTAAAAATCTCCCTCCCCGCTTCCCACTCCCCATATGCATCCTATTCTGCTTCTCTGAAGAACTGTGACGAATAGATTTTGGTGCTGAGAGTGGTTCTTGTGGAACATAATTTTAGGGATGAGTTTCCTGAATCAGTTCTCTAGACTGTTTAGACTTAAAGACACTAATGACTGTATTCCCAGTAGAAAAGAGAGCACCCATAGTCCATGGCATGGTCTGGCAATAGAATTGGGAGACTTCTAATCACATGAGAGGCAAGGTCATGATTGACCATGTTTGTTTTGCCTGTGAACATTTCTGCCAGCCAACAAATATAATGAGATTGGCTGGCTGCTCCTTGTTTCTTTGGGCAAAGTGGGGAAAGAAAAGCATGAGCTCAGGGTTTTGAATTCCCAGCTCAATCACTGCATAAGTGGCCCAAAGCTATGTCTGCTCTGAAAGAGATAGCCAATATTGCTGAAAACCAAACCCAGAATGTGAATCCTGTGAGTGGCTGACTTACAATGCAAATCAAATTGGCAAACTTGCATTGGTTACTACTGTTAAAGCGAGGGAATTATTGTGAAGGAATGGGGGTCCCTAATGTTTGGGGACACATGCACAGATCCTGATGAAGCTGGGGATGAATGTCTAAATTTTGCTGGGTCTTTTTACAGTAGCTTCAACCTTTTCTGAGGCGATGATGCTACTTTGCCTAAGGAATCTGAAACAGCCTTTTCTGAGGTAGTTGCCTTGCAATATAATGGTGAGTCTCCTCTGAACCCACTTCTTTGCCTCTAGAGATTTAATAGGCTCAAATCCCAGCAGGCCCCTAAAGGTGAGGAATAAGATGTGACTTGGGAGGTGTACTATAGCACAAAAGAACTATCTGTTTGTTCCCAACAAACTAACACAACCTGGGGAATATGTATAAGGATGTATATTAAGAGTGATAGAAGGAATGTAAAGTCGTTTCAGGTAGAGTTTACTGATATGGGCCTACTACACAGTGTGAAGGCCAAAGCATGTCCATCTTGGATGCTAACCTGCCATGGTGACTTTTGATGAACCCCAGTTCTGGGAATGCCTCCAATATTCCTACTTCATCTGCTGTACTTAAACCATAAATCTTTCCCTTAAGCAAATCACTTCAGTTGTCTTTCTCTATGGTATATTAGCCCTGGATCTGGGGATAACCACGTGGAGTGGCACAGGGATCCACCATCTTGTCTTGCAGCTGCGCAAGACATGACTTCTGTTCATCAGTCTCTGTTAAATATTTCTTTCTTTTTTAAAAAAAATCGGAGACAGTCTTACTCGGCCGCCCAGGCTAGAGTGCAGTGGCACAATCTCAGCTCACTGCAGCCTTGCCTCCCAGGTTCAAGCGTTTCTCCTGCCTCAGCCTCCCAAGCAGCTGGGATTACAGGTGCCCACTACCGTGCCCGGCTAATTTTTGTATTACTAATAGAGATGGGGTTTCACCGTGTTGGCCAGGCTGGGCTTTAACTCCTGACCTCATGATTTGCCCACCTCGGCCTCCCAGAGTGCTGGGATTACAGGTGTGATTACACTGCGTCCAGCCTGTTACTTAAAAACTGGATTTGTTGGCTGGGCACAGTGGCTCACACCTGTAGTCCCAGCACTCTGGCAGGCCGAGGTGGGCAGATCTTGAGGTCAGGTTATCAAGACCATCCTGGCCAGCATGGTGAAACCCCATCTCTACTAAAAATACAAAATTAGCTGGCTGTAGTGGTGCAGGCCTGTAGTCCCAACTGAGGCAGGAGAATTGCTTGAACCCAGGAGTTGGACGTTGCAGGGAGCGGAGATCATGCCATTGCACTCCAGTCTGGTGAGAGTGAGACTCCGTCTCAAAAACAAAACAACAACCACCACCAAAAACAACTGGACTTGTCAGTCTCATTGTTCTCTCAGCTTCCTCAGTCTAGGTTTGCCTAGACCTGCTAAGCACAGAACAAGCAGAGATTATGGACTCAATGTTCAGCTTGGGGAGTTAGTGCCCTAACAGTGTGATTGGTTGGTTGAACCATGGACTGAATGTGGGCCCACAGTAAATTAACTTGAAATGCCAGACTTACCTTGGTATGCCATAGAGGAAGAGATTCAAAGACTTAGGGAGATTAGAATATCAGAGTTAATCTGTCATTTAAGACCCTCTCTCCCACCCTGAGGGAAGTGGAGGGCAGAGGACACACTGTTCACCAATACTGTGGAAAATCAATTTTTGAGGGGGAGACCCAGCATTCTTGAAGGGCCTTGTGATCACTCTTCCATGTAGGTCAGACATTACAGTGGAGATGGCTTCCACTGAATTGGGAAACCTAATTGCAATGGGATTAATCAGATCCTAGGGTGGCCAGGGCCAAGTAACAGACTCAGTGGCAAAAGGCAAGGTGGGCACAGTTACCATAAAGGGCAGCAGAGCCAAAGCATCAGCTGGAATTGTCTGACTCACAGAGACCTGCGGTGATGGCTAGGGGATCATGGTGTTCCTAGAAGGGAAATAGATAGGAAGCCTGCAAAATTCTTACTTAATCTGTGTAAATGGAAGAGTTCTAGGTCAAGTGAGCGAAAGCAAAAATGTATGTTGTTAATCTTCTGCCCTTTACAAAAGTGACCTATAGCTTTTGCGAAGGTGGTGGCACTGGGGTAAAGGAAAAAATCAAAACTTTCAGAGATTATTAGACACTGGCTCTGAACTGAAACTAGTTCCGGGAGACCCAAAGCATCACTTTGTCCCACCAGTCAGAGGAGGGGCTTGTAGATGTCAGGTGATCAATGGAATTTTAGCTCAGGTCCATCTCCCAGTGTGTCTTTGAATTCATTCTATGGTTCATTTATCTTCGATGCGTAACTAGAATAGACATGCTTGGCAACTGGAAAAATCTTCATATTGGTTTCCTGTTGTGTGAGGTAAAGGACTGTTACGATGGGAAAGGCCAGGTGGAAGACACTACTATTGCATCTATGTAGGAACATAAGTAAACTGAAAGCACCACCACATTTCTGGAGAGATTGAAGAGGTTACTGCTACTGTTAATATCAATGACTTAAAGGATAGAGGGAAGGCATCTCCTACCACATCCCCATTCAAATTGCCTGTCTGGCCTTCACAGAAGACAGATGGATCTTTTTTTTTTTTTTTGAGCCGGAATCTCACTGTTACCCAGGCTGGAGTGCAATGGTGTGTAGTCTCGGTTCACTGCAACCTCTGCCTCCAAGGTTCAAGTGACTCCTGCCTCAGCCTCCCAAGTAGCTGGGATTACAGGCACATGCCACCAAACACAGGTAATTTTTTTCTAATTTTAGTGGAGAAAGGGTTTCACTATGTTGGCCATGCTGGTCTCAAACTCCTGACCTCAGGCGATCTGCCTGCCTAGGCCTCCCAAAGTGCTAGGATTACAGGCAGGAGCCACCACGCCTGGCTGACGGATGGATCTTAGAGAATGACACTGGATTATCATGAGACTAACCAGGTGGTAACTCCAGTTGTAGCCTTTGTACCAGTTGTGGTTTATTGCTTGAGCAGATTGACACATTTCCTGGTACCTGATATGCTGCTGTTGATGTGGAAAGTGCTTTTTTCTCCATACCTGTTAAGAGAGACTACCAGAAGCAGTTTGCTTTCAGCTGTCAAAGCCAGCAATATGCCTTTATTGTTCTACCTCAGGGGTATGTCAACTCTCCATCCCTGTGTCATAGTTTAGGTCTCAGGGTTGCAGTCACCTTTCCCTTCCCAAGACATCATGCTTATCCATTACATTGGTGCCATTAGGTTTATTGTACACAGTGAGCAAGAAGTAGCTAGTCTACACTTACTGATAAGACATTTATGTCTCAGAAGGTGGGAAATCAATAAAATTTCAGGGGCATTCTACCTCTGGAATGTCTAGGGATCCAGTAGTATGGGGCATGTTGAGATACCCTTTCTGAGGTGAAAGGTAAGTTGTTGCATCTGTCCTGTCCTACAACGAAAAAGATGCACAGTAACTAGTGGGCCTCTTTGGATGTCGGGGACAACATATTCCTCATGTAGGGGTGCTACCTGGCCCATTTACCAAGGGACCTGAAAAGCTGCTCACTTTGAGTGAGGTCTAGAACTAGAGAAGGCTCTGCAACAGGTCCAAACTGTTGTGCAAGCTTCTTTGCCACTCAGGCCATATGATCCAGCAAATTCAGCAGTGCTTGAAGCATATAGGAATGATAGTTGGACACTTTTGTAGGGCCCTATAGATGAACCACAGCAAAGGCCCTTAGGATTTTGGAGCAAATCCCTGCCATCCTCTGCAGATAACTACTCTCCTTTGAAAAATAACTTTTGTCCTGCTGCTGGACCTTGTGTTGACTAAATGATTAAACGTGCAGCACCCAGTTACCATGCAGCATAAACTGCCCACCAAGCCATAAAGTTAGGTGTACGTAACAGTACTCAGCCATAACATGGAAGTGGTATGTTACTAGAGTTAGCTTGAGCAGGTCCCAAAGGCACAAGTAAAGTGCATGAAAAAGTAGACCAGGCATGAGCCCATGGTGGCTCACATCTGTAACCCCAGAACTGTGGGAGGCCGAGGCTGGGGGATTGCTTGAGGCCAGGAGTTCAACACCCGCCTTGGTAACATAGCAAGACCTTGTGTGTACAAAACAAAAGAAAAAAAGCAGCTGGGCATGGTGGTGCACACCTGTGATCCTAGTACTCAGCAGGCTGAGGACAGAGGATCATTTGAGCCCCAGGCGTTTGAGGTTACAGTGAGCTATGATTGTACCACTACGTATGATTGTACTACTCTAGCCTGGGTGACAGAGTGAGACTGTATTTTTTTTAAGTGGCCCAAATGCCTGTGGTCCCCCCTCCTCCTAAACTACCTTCTCTCCCCCAGCCTGCCCCTATGGCTTCATGGGGAGTTTCCCATGATCAGTTGACAGAGGAGACCAGGGCCTGGTTTCCAGGTGGTTCTGCAGGGTATGCAGACATCATCTGAAAGTGGACAGCTGAAGCACTACAGCCTTTTTCTGGGAATTCCTTGAGGGCAGTGGTGAAGAGAAATTTAGGTAATGTACCTGGTTGTTCATTTTGTTTGGAAAGAGAAATGGCCAGACACATGATTGTATATTGACTCATGGAATGTGGCCAATGGTTTGGGTGGATAGTCAGGGACTTGGAAGAAATAAAATTGAAAAATTGGTGAGCCAGGTGCAGTGGCTCATGCCTGTAATCCTACTACTTTGAGAGCCCGAGGCAGGTGGATTGCCTGAGCTCAGGAGTTTGAGATCAGCCTGGGCAACATAGTAAAACCCCGTCTCTACTAAAAAATGCAAAAAAAAAAAAATATCAGCGTGGTGGCATGCACCTGTAATCCCAGCTACTTGGAAGGCCGAGGCAGGAGAATCACTTTAACCTGGGAGGCAGAGGTCTCAGTGAGCCAAGATTATGCCATTGTACTCTAGCCTGGGCAACAGCGTGACTCTTGTCACATACACACAAAAAATGGTGACAAAAATTTGAGGAAGAGGTTTTTTTTTTCCCATTTAGAAGAGACCTCTCTGAATGGGTAAAAAGTATGAAGTTATTTGCATTCCAAGTTAATGG
Organism: Leontopithecus rosalia; assembly: GCA_028533165.1. Classification (NCBI taxonomy): domain Eukaryota; kingdom Metazoa; phylum Chordata; class Mammalia; order Primates; family Cebidae; genus Leontopithecus; species Leontopithecus rosalia. The sequence continues at coordinate 194,090,016 of CM052648.1, forward strand.
TTACTGAAGGATGACCTCAGAAGAGGAGGATTTTTAATAATCAGGTGGATAGCATGACCTGTTCTGTGGATACCAGTTAGCTTATTTTTGCAGCCACCCTTATCATCACCAAATTGGTTTATGAACAAAGTGGCCGTGATCACGGGGATGGAGGCTATGCATGGATTCAGAAATCTGCACTTCCACTCACCAAGGCAGACCTGGCTACAGCCACCACTGAGTGCACAGTGTGCCAGCAGCAGAGAGCAGCACTGAATTTTCAGTATGGCATCATTCCCCGGGTGATCAACCAGCTACCTAGTGACAGGTAGATTACGGTGGTTTGCTTTCATTATGAAAGGGGCAGCATTTTGTTCTTTTTGGAATAGACACTGGAATAGATAATGATCATTTTTGCCTTCCCTGTTTGGACTAATTCTGCCAAAACTACTATCCATGCATGTGTAAAATGCCTTATCCACCATTGTGGTATTCCACATGGCATTGCTTCTGATCAAGGTAGTATCTTCACAGTGATTCAGGTGAAGCAATGGGCCCATGTTTATGGAATTCCCTGGTCTTACCATATTCCCCAGCATCCCAAAGCAGCTGGCTTGATAGAACAATGGAATGGGCTTTTGAAGTCCAGTTACAGGGCTAGCTAGATGGTAATAATTGCAGGGCTGGGGCGAGGTTCTGCAGAAGGCAATATATGTTCTGAATCAGTATCCAATATATGATGCTGTTTCTCCCATAGCCAGGATTCACGGGTCCAGGAATTAGGAGGTAGAAATGGGAGTGGCACCACTCATTATTACCCCTAGTGACTCACCAGCAACATTTTTGCTTTCTGTCACTGTGAACTTAGGATGTGCTGGCTTAGAAGTCCTAGTTCCAAAGTGAGAAATGCTTCCTGGAGATACAACTCAATTGAACAGGGAGTTCAGACTGCCACCCTGTCACTTTGGGGTCCTCATGCCTGAGTCAACAGGCCAATAAGGGGGCTACTATATTGACTGCGTGGTTGATCCAGGTGAACAGGGGAAAATTGGACTGCAACAGTGTGTCTGGAATAGAGAAGATCCCTTGGAGCATCTGTTGGTATTACCATGCCATATGATTAAAGTCAACCATTCCGGGTAACATGGTGAAAACCCATCTCTACTAAAGATACAAAAAATTAGCCAAGTGTGGTGGTGTGTGCCTGTAATTCCAGCTACTTGGTAGGCTGAGGTAAGAGAATCATGTGAACATGGGAGGCAGAGGTTGCAGTGAGCTGAGATTGCACCATTGTACTCCAGCCTGCTGACAGTGTGAGACTATGTGTGAGCATATTTGCGTATTTTTTTGGCCAATTATGTGTCTTATTTGAAGATATGTCTACTTAAGTCCTTTGCACATTTAAAATATCATGTTTTTTGGTTGTTGCATTGTAGGAATTCCTTATATAGTCTGGATACTAACGCCTTGTGAGATATATGATTTGAAAATATTTCCCTCTATTTTGTGGTTTGCTGCTATGACTTGATTGCCTTCTCTAAAGTTCATGTTGAAATTTAATTTCTGGTTGGGCATCGTGGCTCACACCTGTAATCCTAGCACTTTGGGAGGTGGAGGTGGGTGGATCACTTTAGGTCAGAACTTTGAGACCAGCCTGACCAAAATGGTGAAACTCTGTCTGTGATGAAAACACAAAAATTAGCCAAGCATGGTGGCAGGCACTTGTAATCCCAGCTACTTGGGAGGCTGAGGCAGGAGAATTACTTGAAGCCAGGAGGCGGAGGTGGCAGTGAGCTGGGATAGCACCAGTGTACTCCAGCTTGGGTGACAGAATGAGACTCTGTCTTAAAAAAAAAAAAAGAAAACTGTAACTGCCATTGTAGCAATATTAAGAGGTGGAGCCTTTAACAGGTAATTAGGTCATGAGGGCTCTGCCCTCCTGAATGGATTAATCCATTATATCAGGTGTGGTCTCCTGATACAAGAATCAGTTCAACCCTGATTTCCTGTCTCTGTCTGAGGTACATTCGCACCACATGATGCCTTCTTTGCCATATGCCAGTGCCATGCTCTTGGACTGCTCAGCCTCCAGACCCATAAGCCAAATACACTTCTATTCTCCATAAATTACTAAGTCTGTGATATTCTGTTATAGTGGCACAAAATGTACTAATACAGTTACTTTTGCACTCTGTAGATTGTGTCCTTTAATGTGCAGATTTTTTTTTTAATACAGAGTTTTACTCTGTTACCAGGCTGGAGTGCAGTGGCATGATCTCACTCACTGCAGCCTCCACCTCCTAGACTCAAGTGATTCTCCTGCCTCAACCTCCTGAGTAGCTGGGATTGTAGTTATGTGTCAACATACCTGGATCATTTTTGTACTTTTAGCAGAGACATGGTTTCCCTCTGTTGGCCAGGCTGGTCTTGCACTCCTGGTCTCAAGTGATCCACCTGCATCTGCCTCCCAAAGTGCTGGGATTAGACATGAGCTACCACACCTGGCCCAGATGTTTTCAATTGTTATATGGTTCATTTTATTTTTACTTTAGTTGCTTGTGTTTTTTGTGTCATTTCCAAGAAATCATCACCAAATTCAATATCATGGAGAATTTTTCATATGTTTATTCTTAAGAGTTTTATAGCTTTAGGTCTTAAGTTTAGGGTTTTGATCTACTTTGAGTTAATCTTTGCATATGATGTTAGGTAAGGGTCCAACTTTATTCTTTTGCATGTTGGTATCCAGTTATCTATGCTATTTGTTGACTAGACTCTTCTTTCCCCATTAAATAATCTTGACACCTTTATTGAAAACCAGTTGACTACATATGTGAAAGTGTATTATTTCTAGGCCCTATACTCAAATCTGTTGGTCCGTATGTCTGTAGTTATGCCAGTGCCAGTGCTATACCGTTTTGATTACTGTAGCTTTGTAATAAGTTTTAAAATCAGAAAGTGTGAGACCTCCAACTTTGTTTTTCTTCAAATCTGTTTTGGCTGTCTGGATTTATTTGAGATTCCATTGGAATTTGGGGATGATTTTTTCTGTTTCTGAAAAAGAAAAAAATACCACTTGGATTTTGATAGGGATTGTATTTAATCTGTAGATTGCTTTGGATAGTATTGATACCTGTTATCTTAGCAATATTAAATCTTCCAACCCATGAATATGAGGTGTCTTTCCATTTATTTTTGTCTTGATTTCTTTCAGCAATGGTTTGTAGTTCTCAGTGTGAAAGTCTTTTTTCTCACTTGTTAACTTCTTCCCAACTGTTGTATTCTTTTTGATGATATTGTAAACAAAATGGTTTTCCAAATTTCTTTTTTGGATCATTTCTTGTTACTGAAGTATGGAAGCAAAACTGATTTTTGTATGTTGATTATATACCTCACAACTTTGCTGATTTCATTATTTAGTTACAAGATATGTTTTTATAAAATATTTAGATTTTCTATATAAATTTTTTGTTGTCTGTAAATGGAGGTAAGTTTCTTCTTCCTTTCCAACGTACATGCATTTCATTGGTATTTTTCTTGCCTAATTGGTCTAAGACTTCTAGTATAATGTTAGATAAAAGTGGTGGCTGGGTGCAATGGCTTACGCCTATAATCTCAGCACTTTGGGACGTCAAGGTGGGCAGATTACTTGATCCCAGTAGTACAAGACCAGGTCGGCAACATGGCAAAGCCCCGTCTCTTAAAAAAAAATTAGCTTGATGTAGTGGTGTGCATTTGTAGTACCAGGTACTTGGGAGTCTGAGGTGGGCAGATAACCTGAATATGGGAGGCTGAAGCTGGGTGAGCTGTGATCACAACACTGCACTCCAGCCTGGGTAACAGAGAGACACTCTCTTAAAAAAAAGTGATGAAAGTGGGCATTCTTGTCTTGATCTTTACTTTAGAGGAAATGCTTTCATTCTTCCACTGATGTTAGCTGTGGGACTTTTATATGTAATCTTTATTATGTTGAAGTCATTTCCTTCTATTCCTAGTTGTGTTGAGTGTTTTTCTCATGAAAACGTATTGACTATTATCAAGTGTTCTTTCTGCATTAATTAAGATGATCATGTGTTTTTTTCTCTTTCATGCTGTTGATGTGATATAATATATTGATTGAATTTTGTCATTCAAGACCCCCTTACATTCTAGAAATATACCACAAGTGGTCATAATGTATAATTATTTTAATATGCTATTGAATTCTGTTTGCTAGTATTTTGTTGATGGTTCTTACATAAGTAATTGTTAGGAATATTGGTTTAAAGTAATGTATCATGCTGTGATATCGTGACCATTAGTGTGTTGGTAGATATGAGAAATTTTTCAGGTCTATTATTTTATGAGAACAATGTCATACACTAAATATATTATTGACTGAAACATCATAATGAAATACACAACTGTGTATCATGCTTCTACCTTCTGCCCTGAAATTTTTTTGCAGGGGCGGTGGGCTGAAGTCTCAATCTGTCACACAGGCTGGAATGCAGTAGTGTGATCTTGGCTCAATGAAACCTCTGCCTCCTGGGCTCAAGTGATTCTCCCCCCTCAGCCTCCTAAATAGCAGGGACTACAGGTATGCACCACCACACCAGGCTAATTTTTATATTTTTAGTAGAGTTAGGGTTTCAGTATGTTGGCCAGGCTGCTCTCAAACTCCTGACCTCAGGCAATTTGCTTGCCTTGGGCTACCAAAGTACTGGGATTACAGGCATGAGCCACTGCATCCAGCCTGCCCTACGAGAAATCCAATAACCTAAGAGGTATTCTTTTTAATGCAATACATCACTTTCGGCTTACTTCTGATAATTTTCTCTTTATATTTGACTTTTGACACTTTCCTCAAAATGTGTCTGGATATATGCCTCTTGAAGTATATCGTACACTAAAGTGGATAAATGGCTAATAACTGTCTAAAATTTTGGGGTAGAATTACAGGTAGCGTCTTGGTCACCATTAGGGTAAGTATTACAACTAGAAAGCAACAGGGCTGGGACTATGCTTCTATGATGGTTGGAGAATAGGGATTTTAAATTAAGCTTAGGGTTAGGGTTAGGGTTAGGGTTAGGGTTAGGGTTAGGGTTAGGG